>CM019183.2:52650746-53850746 GCA_009739505.2 Apolygus lucorum | reverse complement strand
AACTGCTGATATTGTTCTTAGTTTTTCACTTGATCGTCTCGAAATTATTAAAATTACTCACATGATCCGTCATCGGAAATATCATCAGTATTGCAAACCGAACACATTTTGCTTTTGTTTCCTCAGAGCCGACGACAAGGTGAAGCACATGAAAGTCTACGAGAAAGAGATGGGCGGAGAGCCGCACTTCTACTTGTCTGAATCGAGATTTTTCCGGTCTCTGGTCGAACTCATCAACTGCTACGAGCACACCAGCTTGGTGGAGAACTTCCACGGGTGAGTCGCTTCAATTATTCACAAAAAAAAAAAAAAAAACGGTGCAAATTAATGCCCAAAGGTTTATTACTTTCTGTATAGATCACCCTTCTGTATAGATCGCTGGTTTTCCATCAGTAGCACCTGCCAGCATCTGCGTTCTCCCTCGACCTTCTCAAATTTCAGCTTCCTGCGTTCAATAGGATTGAAAATAGCTTCGGAGCTCGACTGCCGAAGATACCTGGGAGATCGCTGATCAGCTGAGTGTAAAAAAAGGGTTTTGAGAAAAACGCAAAAGAAGCCTTCAACTCCTAGAATAATACCCGCAACTCCTAGAATAATGGCTTATCAGACTACACTCTTTAAATCCTTCAAGAAATTTTCAAGCTATTATAATCGTCGAAAAGGTCAATGATAGTTGTGTTAAATTTGAGTTTTTCTGAAATTTAAAAGAAAAAAGTGGAAAATGGATGGAATCAGCGTTTTTGTGCTTGCAGGTATCGATAAGAGCAATTGAGGACATCGCTGGAGTTTTGAATTTCTAATTACATAAAACCCCAACCATACTCGTCTCTTGGGAGGCGGCGCCTTCAGCGGGAAATCTCCCGCAGTGTTGAGATAAAAGAGTCTCTTGGGAGGCGGCACCTTCAGCGGGAAATCTCCTACACCTCTAATATCAGCTGTGTCTATTTCAGGTTGGATGTTCGTCTGAGGTGGCCGTTCAGACGCATAATCGCCATCGCTGACTTTGACTTCAACCCGGTGGAGGCGAACCAGCTCCCTCTGAAGCAAGGATGCCAGGTCATCATATTGAGCAAGGAGGGAGACCACAAGGGATGGTGGAAGGGAATGATTCAGGACAGAGTAAGTTGCCAGAAATATCAAAATGTCTCTTAGTTTTGTTTTTCCAAGTTTTTCAATTTTAAGATTTTTTTTTACACTGCGAAAACTCCCATCATTTACCGAGTACATTAAAATTGAAGGATATCGTTGGAAACTGAACGCTCTCAGTTTCCAAGCAAAACCAAACCTTTAGAAATGAAACTTTGAAAACGTACGACAGATCCATGTCAAAATTTCTCATTTTTTGAAAGAAACCTTCGATCATAGATATGCCCTTCATTCAAGTTCAATATTTGCTGGGGTCTATCCGAAACTGGTCCTCAAACTTCTGTCCACATCACTATTCACCCCCACCTTGCTGTTCGTTCCTCGTCCTGGGTCAGTATTTCCCTAAATTGCAGACGCAAATACTTGAAAAATTGTCCCTAAATTTGAAATTTTCAAGGAATTTTGGAATTCATTTGTGCAGCAGTGTAGGGAATGGAAAAACTAAAAGATAGCCGCTGGAATCATCAAAATCGAACAATAATTGTTTGCATATATTCTTGGGTAGGACTATCCTTTTTTCAAATAAATTGAGGGTGAGACAAATGAAGTTCTGTGTTCTTTGTAACAGCTTTTATTCTGGGGAGCTTTCAACAACCCTCTGGTTGTTACCATCAGCCCTACAACAACAAAGTTGGAAAATTGACATACATGTCATGTGATATATTGCTGCTGCCTTTGACTAAAACTCAAGAAACATGGAACATGCTTTAGCCGCGCTTTTCGGCAGAGTAGGGATGGGGAGGAACAGGTGGTGAATATCCCCCCCCACCAAAGGGTAGTTAGTCCAAGGCTAAAGCATGTTCCATGCTAAAAATAGTCCCCTGTACTTCAATCTTCTATAAATTAAAAGGCAATTGTGCGAATTGTAGTTTTAAAAAAACTGTTTTTCCTACAGGTCGGGTTCTTCCCGAAGGTTTACGTGAGAGAAGTTTCTGACACGCTGAACTGCCTTCATGATCTTCAGTAGGAAACTGCTCAAGACTTGATCTTCGATCAACACGCTCATTCAAAGTAATGTTGACTTCCGGATGTGCTCAAGGTAATCGATCTTCGTGATCTTTCAGTGTGCTCAGTTTGACTTGTCTGGCTCATCAAATGGGTGTCATATTTATAATACGTACCTCAAATATTCCTTGACGTCTAATTTATTATGGGTGCTGAGAATTTCACCTCATTCCAAGATGCTTTTTAAACTATTATCCTCCCGCTTGAAAAGTAATTCACCAACCTATGATTATCGCTATTTATTGAATAGTTTGTAAGTACCTGTTTGTTGCGAGTTTAAGAGCATGCCATTGGTCTGATAAACGTCAAGGTTTCCGCCAAACTATTTATGTCATATTGTTCCATTGAACTTATTATTACGAGTAGAGTCTATGTTCTACTCTCAAAGATGGTGGGAGGGGGTGCTGATGGGCAGATAAGTGGTTTTTTTTTCGATCTTAGGGCTCGTCTTGCTTTGTGATTGGTCACACAAGAACGTCTTTCTGATACTGGAAGGACGATTTTGAGGTTGAAGAATAAGAAGAGGGAACTGGTGGTGGCGTTCCTGCTCAATCTTGTTTGAGAGGCTTTGCGACCCTCTCCTCAACTCTGATTGGGCAGAGCACGACCCACCTGCACCGAGGGAAAATTCCAAGGTGTGCAGTGGAGCGGGAACAGTAGGCTCCTGGCCATGGCCACCAAAAGTGAGAGATCCTCCTTTCCATTCCCATCTCCATACTTGTGCTGAGATTCCTTTTTGTCGTCAATTTGTTGGACGCTACACAGGATGATCATTGGCAGTTCAGATTAATACCGGGACTGCTTCTACGAGGTTTGAGCAGTTTCAAAATGGCGGCAATGAAGCCCACCTTTCAACAAGTCACTGGACACCCAGCGGGATTTTGAAATGTCAAGAAATTTAAAATATTTTCTAGGTACTCTGATTCTGATGTGAATGTCTGATTTGGATGCAATTCTCCCAAAATCCGGAAAACCTTAAATCCTTGGAGTTAACAATCCTTCGCAAGTTAAAGGGTTGTTCAATTAAATAACTATAAAAAAACCTACCTCCTGGGACTGGTTGATTGTAATTATATTGGAGAGGTAAGGAATTAAAAGATGTGAAAATCACCGATCTCCAGCGGTTAGCTAACCAGCGGTTAACAGGGCTTAGGGCCGGTTTATCAGTCACATTTTACCCCCCCGGTAAAGCAGATTTATCCGACGGCCATCGGGTAACTCAATCGTACGCGTTTATCAGTGCCCAGATAGCCGTTATCCGTAGTTTAAAGTTAACTGGTCGTCCGAGGACCGGATAAAAAATTACCGGAGGGTAACTCGATTTATGCAAGGCTTTTTAACCTCAAAGAGTCAGTTCTCGTGTTTTTGTTTTCCAGAACGTTTGTTTTTGCAAATTGCGTTGTTGATTGTTAGTGAATTATGCTACAATCGAAAATGAATGTGTGGGGCTCTTTTTCAGACAGCAACGACGAAGATGTGTGTTTATGGTCGAATTCCTGCAGTGGGGAAGAAAGGCGGCAACATAGATCGCGGATTGACCATTTGGAGAAGTGGGACGATTGCGATTTTTTGATGAGATTTTGATTGGATAAAAGAATAAAAAAACCATGTTGGTGTCTGTCGACGACTTTACGTAGTGGCGTCAGTTATTGCTCTGCCTGTAAAATTGTCAAGCAGGTGTCCCTGGGAACTGCCAGACTATCCGCCCAATTTATCAGAATACCAGCAACCTAGGAAGTATTATTTCAATCTCGGATGGAATTTTATTTAAAAAAACAAAAAAAGCCAGGTTTCCTGGAGCTATAGGTGCTATGGACTGCACGCATGTAAAAATTCAGTCGCCAGGAGGTTCACACGCCGAAAATTTTCGAAATAGAAAAGGGTACCTACTTCTCTATTAACGTACAAACTTTCTTCTGCAAATTTGAAAATTCTGGACATAGTGGCTCGGTGGACGGGATCTTGTCATGACCAGACAATTTCCAACAAAAAACAATAGGTTCTGCCGTGCCAAGAAGAAAATAGGTACCGAGATCGAGAAAAGAAAACACCAAAACAAACCACTTTGCTTCATCCTCTTCTAATTTCTTCTTTTTTCTGATGCAAAACACACTGCGAAAACGATTTTTTTATGTGGAGGAAGCTAGATTTTATTGTATTGAAGAAGTATTTCTTCCATGTTTTATTGTAAGCTTTCCACAGCCATCTTGATAAGCTGGGTAAATAATCGATTATTCGGCCTAACAGACAGTTAATTTTACCAGCCAGTTAATAGTTACCAGTGGGTTAATTTCGCACTGATAAACAGCACCTTTATAGTATCCATAAGTTATCTCATCGTTAAAGTTAACAGTGGGATACATAAACCTCCGTCAGTCATAGCGACTTCTTGTCTGTCATTCAACTGTGTCGATGTAACATTACTCAAATGGATCTTCTCCACCCAATAGCCCACACACCAAGAAAGGCGAATGGTGAGAGGGACAGTGTCCACCATACACTGTAACGAACCCTTGAATGCCGAAGCACCAGCTATCACCACTGCAAGGCTATTCCCTTGATGGTCATGGTGAAGGAAATCGGTTGACCAAATTTGAGTCACCAATTTGATTCTCCCAAGGCTGATCCCCCTGACAATGCAGGTTCGATGATGATGCTTTCAGATCCTGGTCTGACAACGGCTGTAGAGGTTGGTACATCTGTACCAGGACTGTGGAACCAAGTAGCAGCTAGTAACAGTAGCATGCAGAGACAAAAACTCAGCCCTTACTGGTACTACTCCACAGGGTGAGAAGGTACCGTATCATGGAACGGCTCTGGACTGAGAAGCGTGGAAGTTGTCTCCTGTTCAATTCCATGTAATGGGAGTGACCTTAATGATTCCATTGATCTTAAAGATATCAAGGAACATCTCTGCCCTGGGAAGGGATCTTCTAGACTGGTTATACTTTCCTTGAAATGTTTAGTCGCTATTATTAAATGATTGTTTTTTTTTTAAACTTGTTTGAATTCTTTCCTTTCGCCTTGCAAGTTGAGATCATGAGAGTGGGATTTTACCTGTGCTGTTGGAACCATGCCTGGGAAATACCTGGACCGACCCACCCCTAAACGACCGTTTTCCGTGGAAATGACTCACACATAGAACCCTGTACTGTTTGCAGATGGAAAGAATGCGGATGGTTTGGTGAGGTGTCCTTGTGTATTACAGTCCCAAAAACATCCTCCTTCTTCTACCTGCCACTCAAGCCAGGGAAAATGAGACCGAGGGTTTGTTGACTACCGACCAATGATGAAGATGATCGCATAAGGACGCTTAAGTCTTACTGTGGGACGTCCTAAAAAATTCATTGCACATTTGGTCATTACAGTAGCAGGGCTTTCATCCTGATTACATTTTGAATTAGCGAGAGAGGTAATTATCATTAATTACTGCGAGGGGCTGCAAGAGCGCCAATGCCTGATATTAGTCATCTTCATTTCGGCTCGTTTAATTACTTTGGAACATTTTGAGATTCGTGGTTTGGCGGGAAGCCTAGTTCAAGTTAGTTTGGCGTTTTTCTGGCTACTGGCCACATTTATTGATGTTAGAAATTAAACAGTAATATGTTATTTGTAATGTCATATAAGTATGTAATTGTTGTTTCTTGAGAACTGTTCGCTTTATTTCCTCAATACCAAAACGTCGTAGGGTAGTAGTTTGACACGAACTGAATCCTAGTCTGAAAAATACATCAGACTGGAATATTCCAGCAGCTTTAACACCGTTTCAATTTCATCGAAACAACGCCACATTTCAGCTTTAAGTTCAGTTCAAAATTGATGTCCCAAAGTCGTCCACCATTTTGGAATACGTGTGCTGCAGGTATCCCGAACGCCTCGTGGTTGTTTTAATTTGAACTACACGAACATCGACTGTTCCAGTTCCACGTATTCCACTACTGTAGATTCGTCCATCTGATATCAGTAGATTACCGTTAGCCATTCATGCTCAACTAGTCAATAGATGTGTCATCTGACAACTGTTAATTTGGAAGGGATATTTTAGTTTCGTGGCTAGTAATAATAAAATTGGTCTCATAGAAAGAGTTCAACCTAGACAGCATATCTCCAGTGTCATTTTAGGTTTATAAGTTACCACCGACGTCGTTTCCAGAGAATGTCAAAACGTTCTCTGATGGGTTGCCATCCATCCTACTTTCCCATGTTGTTTGTAAATAGTATTTGTGTAGTTGGCGTAGGCCTGAGAGTTTGGGTTTCCGTAATCCAAGTTGCCATTTTCGTTATTTACGACTGACTAAAAGTTGGACTTTTAGAACTGACATGTGAATTGTCTACAATGTTAACTGATTGGCTTTTACTAGAATTCACTCGAATGGGAAAAGATGTGGAATTGAATGTTTGAGAGGAGTCGTCTCACAAACTCTGGCTCACAACTGATTACATGACAAGAATGGTTGAGGGTTGATCTAACTGGCACATAGACTGGTACATCGGACGACATTGCCTGGACTGGTATTGCAGACGACGTTGCCTGGACTGGAATGTTGGAAGACGTTACATTGACTGTTGTGAAGGAGGAAGTTCTATGGACTGACATTGCAGATGACGTTGCCTGTACTGGCATGTTGAAAGCGTTGCATGGACTGGTTTGAAGGAGGAAGTTCTATGGACTGGCATTGCAGATGAAGTTGCCTGTACTGGCATGTCGGAAGCGTTGTATGGACTGGTTTGAAAGAGGAAGTTCTATGGACTGACATTGCAGATGACGTTGCCTGTACTGGCATGTTGAAAGTGTTGCATGGACTGGTTTGAAGGAGAAAGTTCTATGGAATGGCATTGCAGAGGAAGTTGCCTGCACTGGCATGTTGGAAGATGTTGCATGGACTGCCTTTAAGGAGGAAGTTCTATGGACTGGCATAGCAGATGACATCGCCTGTACTGGCATGTCGGAAGACGTTGCATGGACTGGTTTGAAGGAGGAAGTTCTATGGACTGGCATTGCAGATGACTGCCTGTACTGGCATGTCGGAAGACGTTGCATGGACTGGCATTGCAGATGACGTTGCCTGGACTGGCATGTCGGAAGACGTTGCATGGACTGGTTTGAAGGAGGAAGTTCTATGGACTGGCATTGCAGATGACTGCCTGTACTGGCATGTCGGAAGACGTTGCATGGACTGGCATTGCAGATGACGTTGCCTGGACTGGCATGTCGGAAGACGTTGCATGGACTGGTTTGAAGGAGGAAGTTCTATGGACTGGCATTGCAGATGACTGCCTGTACTGGCATGTCGGAAGACGTTGCATGGACTGGCATTGCAGATGACGTTGCCTGGACTGGCATGTCGGAAGACGTTGCACGGACTGGTTTGAAGGAGGAAGTTCTATGGACTGGCATTGCTGATGACGTTGCCTGTACTGGCATGTTGAAAGCGTTGCATGGACTGGTTTGAAGGAGGAAGTTCTATGGACTGGCATTGCAGATGACATTGCCTGGACTGGCATGTCGGAAGACGTTGCAAGGACTGGTTTGAAGGAGGAAGTTCTATGGACTGGCATTGCAGATGACGTTGCCTGGACTGGCATGTCGGAAGACGTTGCACGGACTAGTTTGAAGGAGGAAGTTCTATGGACTGGCATTGCTGATGACGTTGCCTGTACTGGCATGTTGAAAGCGTTGCATGGACTGGTTTGAAGGAGGAAGTTCTATGGACTGGCATTGCAGATGAAGTTGCCTGTACTGGCATGTCGGAAGCGTTGCATGGACTGGTTTGAAGGAGGAAGTTCTATGGACTGGCATTGCAGATGAAGTTGCCTGTACTGGCATGTCGGAAGCGTTGCATGGACTGGTTTGAAGGAGGAAGTTCTATGGACTGGCATTGCAGATGAAGTTGCCTGTACTGGCATGTCGAACAGTCTGGCTTGAAGGACGACACTTTCATCTCACTTGGAGTGTCAGCCAACGCTACCATACCACTAAGGCGCACCCGACATTGTCGTCCTGCCTGACCTCGACCTGTCTTGTCGTCCCTCCTGACTTCGTCAGTGCCACCGACCTGCATGGAGCCGTCGTCTGGCGTCAGAACCAGAAATCCATTCTTCACAGGGTGCCTGCGATACACAACCATCCTGAAATGGATGAAGCAGTTCGATCTCATGTTTGAACTGCTCCAATCTGTGGTCCAGGGAGCCTGGTGCTGTCTGCTGTGATTTAAATGCTGCACGGCGAGCCCCCAATGGTTTTAACATAACGAGTACAGATTTCTTCCAGTCTTAATGGAATTTCCAGAAATTGTATGGTTGGAAATCTGGATGGTTCCCTTCAGATTTAATCGTCATCCGACCATCGAATTTGAAAGGTAGCGGTCGACACTTGAAAATTGGATTTTCCACTTTCTAGAAACTATGTGCCACACCCATTTGGCAGGTTTTTTTCACAAAATAAGGAGGTAAATTGTTTTCACGGCCAGAGATAGCTTTCTCTCAGTTCGATCCTTTCGGGATAGATGGAGTAGAGATGGCAACCCTAGTAACGTTGAATTTGTGTTTTGCTAACCGAAACGACACACAATATTGATGTACATATTTTGAACCTGTAATCCTTTTTATCTGTTGTCGATGTAAGTTTATATACCCGTGTACTTGTATGTCTTATTAGTTATGACTTTGCCAACTTATCAGCGGAGCTAAATTTCCATTTAACTGGCCTAATATTGTATCCAATAATTTATTTTTCATTTAAACGAACTTTATTGTTTGGTATTATTTAGTATTATAAGTTAAAATTTATTGATTAATAAGTAGGTAAAGTTTTTTTTCCATTTTGCCTGTCGGCATGTATGTTTTTTTCTAGTCCATTTTTTTTGACATCCAAGTTTTCCTCATAACTTGACTAGTAAAAACAATGTTTTGACTCTCGAAATCTCCTTCGAGGAATTAGGTGACCTCAGAAAGTAAGACGTTGATAAGTGAAATTCGACGGATGTACAAGTTGTGGCAGATAATTGAGTAAGTACTCCAGTTGGTTCTACGACTAATTTGGAACGAAAAATTCTCATTTGCTTCCTGGAAATGGTTGGATTAATTGACAGCGAGCTTCGTATTAGCGAAATTCGAAAAAGGAAAGTGGGAGAACAAAATCGGAGTTTAATAAACAATTTTTGGAATCAAAATTGAGCTGATTTACAGTAAGTACCCATTTGCTACTTGATATCCAATTAATAGTGTTTATTGAGAAAAAGATAGTACCGTTTGGAGTTGAATTGAAAAATTTTTTCCCCCTTGAAATTATATGTTTTAGACGTTTCAAGCTAATTTTAATAGAGAGCTACAGCAACATTTGGAACCATTTAGACGTGAGAAGCTGCTTGGGGGAGCATCAAGTGGTTGCTAACTTTCAGACATGAGTCTCACGTCCATCCTGTGAGGCTCACGTGATTGACGTTGCTTTAGATTTTTCAACACTCCATAGGTAACGTCAACTCAATCCGCAGTTTTTGTTTTCGTTGAACCGATAAAGGAAAACGGGAAGGAAAATATAAGGAAATCAATGAAGTACATTCGTTTATTACCCAAAATAATCGTAAAAGTATAAATAAATAAATGCAAAATGAATGTGAGCACCTAATCGTGCATTTCAGTCCATCCCCTTGTCTGAGGAGTAGATGACAGACAACCGAATTCAACGAGATTGGTAGTTTATGATTGACCTCGCCCTTATCAATCTTTTCGTATTATATTCCAATATTACCTTTTCGAAGTAAAATAAATACGGAGTTGGTCAAAAAGGTAGAAGAAATTTGACTTCAATGGGGAAGAAATTGAGATCAATTGTCTAACTGATGTCATCGAGATCGAACATCCACCATCCACACTTCAGACGCCGCAACAGACTGAAATGTATTTGGGAGCAATATTCACTTCAAGCGAAATGTATAAGGGATCAATTCTTCAATCTTCAATTCACTTTACCCGCGACCCCAAAGATGAAGAACTCGCAAAAGATTCACAGAAACTCTTCAAAACGAAAGAAACAGAATGATCAGCTGATTGACGGCGGCCATTAGCTCAGCCACAAAAACAAGGAGTTGACCTAGTAGGTTATCTCACGCCGAAAACGCGAGAGGGCCGAGTCAACCGTCTTCTGTGAGCCTCACGTCATGCGCGAGGCTCGCGTTCTCGACGTGAGTCTTGCGTTTTTGTACGTATCTTGGCCCGCTGTAACTCTCTAATACTCTGATGAAATAATTGAATGATTTAACGAACTTTGTGAAGTTCAAATCATGATTATGTCTCGAGGCGCTCGACGACGTACACTCAATGTAGTTCTACCTACACACACACAAATAACACGTATTTCACAAGATTCAATAGGATAAAAACACCACATCTATAAGGATAGAAACTTTTCACCTATCCTTCATCCCCATAGGCCACATCCATACTGAGCCAGCTACATCCATGTTCCCAGCACACTGTGCCGCCCTTATCTCCAACAACCCTAACTGCTCATTATGAAAAGATACACACCCAGAGATGGTACACCCTAGGGCAGTGAACACGGGGCGGGAAGGTGTACGTCGTCGAGCGCCTCGAGACATAATCATGATTTGAACTTCACAAAGTTCGTTAAATCATTCAATTATGTCACTTCGGCGCTCGACGACGTACACTCAATGTAGCTTGAAAAGTATAGCCACAACTGGGAAAGGGGGGACCATCTACCAAAAGGATCCCACCCATTCGCACCCATTCCCAAACACCACGGAAAAAGGGGTGAAGGAAGGGCGCACATCACATTGAACGAAACAGAGGTTTATTACTAAAAATACTTGTGACTGACATCTTTCAAAAAACTCACAATTAGGAATCAACCTTCCAAATAAAATTGATAAGAAGGAATCATTAAAATTATGAAAACAACTCAAGGAGTTACAATACTGAAATATGAATGATTAATTATGTCCTTGAAAAAGCTCTTTCATAAACGAAGCATTATGTTGAAGTGGCCGATTATAAAAAGAAGCAAAAGTAGCAGACTTGGATGACCATCCTGCTGACATGCAGATAGTGTCAATTGACACTCCTGCCCTCTTTGCTGCTGAAGTTGAGGCGTGGCGGGTGGAATGCGGACTGAATAGTGACGTATCCACCCCAGCGTCCTTCATAGTCAGCGTAACCCATCTTCTAAGCGTAGCTTGAGAAACTGGAGCATAAGGAGGCTTAATCGCAAGAAACAGGGCGTCATCATCCAGCGATCTATACTGCGATGTGAAATCAATATATTTCCTCAAGAGGGTGGCCACACACAGGTTTGGTTTCTCCTGCAAAATACCAAAATTGAAGAAAGGCTGGGTCTTATGATATGCAGATGTCTTTATACGGTCTGTAATTCTCACTGATACCCCTTCTTCAGATATTGAAATATTCGAAACACGAAATAAAGTGATAGTTTGCAATCTATGCCCAGTAGCCAGTAACAAGATCATCAGCAATTTCTTTGTCATCCCAAACACATCTAATATCTCTTTATCTAAAAACGACAGAACCAACTGAGGGTCCCAGGTAACCTGATATTTTGGAGAAGGAGGCCTCAACCGATGAATTCCCTTTAAAAATCGAGAAATCATAGGATCCGAACCCAATGCAGTTGGGGCAATGAGAGACAAAGCCGCCCGAAAAGTGTTGATAGAATTGTAACCCAATTGACGCTCCTCAAATACCTCTTGAAAAAAGCTCATAACAGAAATGGCATCTGGTCTCCATGGATCCAAACCCTTTCTATCACAAAATGGCCACCACTTCTTATAACATGACGAATATTGCAAAAGAGTCGAATCAGATAAAGAAGCAAGCAGTGTATCAATTATCACTTGCGGCATTCCTCTCCTTGAAAAAGCTTCCCTGACAGTACTCCTGCCATTAGCACTAAGGAATCTGCCAAAGGATGCTGATCTTGGCTGAAAGGAGAAATCAAAAGATGAGGATTAGGACCAAGTAAAACCAATTTTGATACTAACAATGATATAAATAAAGGAAACCAGGGCTGTGATGGCCAATGAGGAGCCACTACAATCCCACGTGCCCCTTCTTCCTCAATTTTCCTTATAGTTTTCAAAACCAAGTGAAAAGGGGGGAAAGCATAAAAATTTAGGTCAGTCCAAGTTAAGGTAAAAGCATCTACAGCCAGGGCTCTCGAATCAGGGGTCCATGACACAAAAATTGGACACTTAGTAGAAACAGCGGAGGCAAATAAATCTATTGTAGGGCACCCCAACTTCAAAACGAGTTCGTCAAAACTCGACTGTTGAAGTGACCATTCAGATGCATCCCTGCATCGACGTGATGCTCGATCAGCCGCAAAATTATCCTTTGACGAAATGTAAGTAGCTTTCAAAAATATGTTTCGTGCCTCGCACCAATCCCACAACTCCTTAGAAACTGCTAGCAAACTCTTTGATCTTATAGTCCCCTGCCTGTTTACACAAGCGATAGCTGTACTATTATCTGCCCTTACTAATACATTACAATCAAACAAATCTCGGGCAAAGTGTTGTAAAGCCAAAAACACCGCCTTTAATTCTAAGACATTGATGTGCAAGGATCGCTCGTCATCTGACCACCAACCATTAATCTCCTTCCCTTCACAAATAGCCCCCCACCCAGTCAAGGAACTGTCTGAATTGTAAGATAATGAAATATCATTCCTACGCAGGAAATCGACGAGACTGGGGAAATTAGATGACCACCACTTTAGATCCGACATGACCGAATCAATTGGTAGCATAGGGGCATCAAAATCATTACAAGCAACTGCCAGCGATTTCACCTTCAAAGCTTCCAAACCCTTGACATGACTCCAACCATAGGGGGTAGCAGGGCATGAAGAAATAAGAACACCTATAACTTTAGCAAAGGCCCGTATAGTACATGTCTTAGAACCAATGATTGAATCAACTAATTGTTTTGATTTCAACTTCTTTACCTCAGGTAAGGAAATCGTTAGCTGTATTGAATCAAACTTAAATCCTAAAAATTCAAACACTTGAGCCGGTTGAAAAACACTTTTCCGAGTGTTAATAGTAAAACCCAACGAAGTCAACGTAGAAGTAAGTAGCTTCACATCCCTTAATCCATCTTCCACTGAATTAGAAAGAAGTAGAAAATCATCCAGGTAATTAACAACACAAATTCCCTTAGATCGTAACAAAGTCAAAATTGGTCTCATCAGTTTCACAAATACAAATGGCGATGACCTCAACCCCATGGGTAAGGCCCGAAACTGATACAAAGTTCCATCCAAATAGAAACGCAGGTATTTACGATGCTCCTTATTGACTTTGATTGCGAAATATGCATCAGAAATATCTACAACTGTAGCAAAAGCCCCCTGCCAAACCATCTGACGTACTGTACGCTGATCTTCTAGCCTAAATGCAGGAGCATAAACGAATTCATTGAGACGTTTTAAATTCAAAATCAATCGCTTGCCCCCTGATGCCTTATCTACCAGAAAAATAGTGGAAATAAACTGATCTGGTACGGGAAAGCAAAGTTCTACTGAACCCAATTCAACCAAACTACGGACCGCCTCTACCCTAAAGGGGTGATCAGCTTGAGGTTTATCTACCAATGGTACTGGAGACTGCAAAGGGGGGGTACACCGGAATGGTATTGAATACCCCTGTACCCAATCTAGAATAAGCTTATTATCCGTAATGTTCCTCCAGTTGTCAATAAACTTGGGCAGAGTAGCATGTCCTCTAAAAACAGGTCTTACCTCTACTTCCGATGGTAATTGTGTCTCTGTCCCTTGGAACAGTAGCGCTGATTCTGATATTGAGGTCGAGGATTGGCCTTGTAATTGGCACCCTTCCCTCGGAAGTCGGGGCCCGGCCGATTGGAGTTTAAATTCCCAGGTTGGTCCTTCACCTGAGGTCTCTGATGCTGGCGCTGCTGAGGAGGCTGCTGAATAGGTTTCTCACGGGGCGTTCCCCTCTTTAATTGAAGCAGTCCCTGTGAGAAGGATGAAATGCCTTCCACCTCTCGGAGCTTACCTCTTAAATCATCACCAAAGAGCCACGAAGTCGGTGGAACATCCTTGGTTGCCCTCTTCAGTGCCCCATCCAAACTGTCACAAATGCGACGCCTCCTAGCCCTAGATATGTCGTATTGAAGGGCCATCAACGATTTGCCGGCATCCCAAATAGGCTTGAGGATATCAGAACCCGTAACACTAGGGTTAGAGATAATGGAACCCAACACTGTTCCAATGGCCACTGCCGCAGTCCCTACTTGGCGCTGGAACCCCAGGAGACTCCCGTCTCTTCCCTTGTGGGTTTGGGACAAAACTGGCAATAGTTCTGGGTTAATTTCCGGCGGAGACATGGCCATAAAATTAGGAGGAAAGGGGTATCCCTCCCTCAACCGCAAAAATTCCTCGTGAGGGAGACCATTTTTAAGTAAGTGATCCCAACGATCTACCACACTTTTATGGAAAGTATTTCCTGGAGGAGGGCGCCGAGTTGGGTTTTCACCCAAAACCGACTTTATGTTATCTCCCAGAAGTTCATCATCATCATCATCAGGAAATCCGATGAATGATCAGCCGTTAGACCTGTGATCACCTGAACGGGATCCGGAGGAGCCCGCAAATCGCCGGGTTGACTCCCAGTCGCGGAGACTTGGGGCGAGTGCTGTTCAGTGGGTGGACAGCCTCGAGAAAATTTGTCGAACCGGGGCGATTGGAGGTTATCCTCGGGAGTGCCAGAACGGGACCTACTGGTCAACGACGACGACGAAGTCGTAAGAGAACGACGATCTCGTGGAGAAGAACCTAAAGGGGAACGTCGATTTAGTGGCGACCGAGAACGATCGAGACGACCACGAGGTTTCTCCCGGTTCTCCCGCGATCGACTCCGACGATCTCCCGAAGTTGCCAAATCAAGAAAACTCTTAAATTTCTCAAATAACTTACGGTTTTCCCGCTGTCGATGCCGCTTCTTCTCACGATCACCCATCGCGAACGGATCGAAAAACAATGAAAAAGTTCGTCGAAATTCGGAGATGAAATTTTGTGAATACGCGTTAGTGCGCACGTAAAAATAGAATGAGCGGTTAGGGTTGTTGGAGATAAGGGCGGCACAGTGTGCTGGGAACATGGATGTAGCTGGCTCAGTATGGATGTGGCCTATGGGGATGAAGGATAGGTGAAAAGTTTCTATCCTTATAGATGTGGTGTTTTTATCCTATTGAATCTTGTGAAATACGTGTTATTTGTGTGTGTGTAGGTAGAACTACATTGAGTGTACGTCGTCGAGCGCCGAAGTGACATAATCGGCAACTCGGATGTTATCTTAGTCGAACAAAAAAAGAAACATGCAAATCGGTTGGAAATTCAAAATCATGCCTGAAAACGCACTTTTTTAAGCATTAACCCCCCCCCCCCTATCCAATTCATATGCAAAATGCAAAATTCCGGCGACGTAGTGCACAACTAGATAGTTTTCCGCGGCGAGTAAAAAAAGAACCACGAAAACTGTGGGACGACCTAAAAACAGGGGAAAGTTCTTGCAAATTATCTGTAGATTGATCGCTGAAGGTCGACTGGGGTGATACTGATATGCTGGTATCGATGTTACGAGATGTAACATCTCTCGTATGCAGTCGAGACACCGTATAATAAATTCAGGCGTTTTTTCTCAATACTTGAAATAGGGTTCTGTCAGCTCTCTTGTCAGGAGAGAGTGAACTAGAGCATTTGGTCCTTTAAATGAAGCGGTCAGTTGCCATCTTCTTGAGGTCTCTCAGCCTAACGAAGGGAATTTTAGAGATCTCAAGCGGGTACCTAGTTAATGTATGCTGCGTGTATGTTTTGGTGGAATTGTCTCCGAGAATGGTAGAATTAATTTTAATTATTCAATTTAATCTTCTTGTACGAGTCAGTCAGCCTAAAAAAAAGTCAAATTTGGTGCTACCTCTGTTCCTAGTTTTTGAAAACGTCTTACTTTCTTGGGTATTTCTTGGCTCTATTATTTCATTTTCTGTTACTTGTTAATACCTTCTCATAATCCAGGTGCTGCGTCACTTTACATTGTACGAGATTAGCTTAAGTTCAGAAACTTTTGTTTTATCAATATTGTTATTTTATTCTCTGGATCGCCTCTTTTAACAGCTCATTTCTCAAATCGTCCGCTAGAATGCATCCGAGCCAGCGATTTCTAATAGCACAATATTTCGATTTATTTATTCTGTTAAATACCTCCTGTACTCCCACTACTGTCTTCTACCACGATTGTACGCAATTCATAACATCCATCTACTTCTTTGAAGTACGTTTCACCTTCAAAAGAGGCCACCAATTTTCTGATTTATAAGGCCTTTTTTCCTCAATGTAATTTTGGGTATTTTATTGCATTTCTTCATTTTAGGGTGACCACTGTTGAAGAACGTGAAAGCGGTTTCTAAATACTCGAAGGATGTATGAAAATTTGAACTAATGTGAATCAGACCTGAAATTATTAAGTTTAAAAGTGCATACACTAGTTGCGGTGTTCATTATGATTTTTTATTGCTGGTTTCATGAACAGCTTCAAGGGAGATTATCTAGGTTGGTGACTGCTCAAGGGTGGTATCTCAGGTCTTGATATTAGAGAGTTTTTGCACGCCACTACCAGGGCCCGTGGAACCTCCTCACAGAGCTCGAGGTCCTAGGGGGAGCCCCCCTCCCCCTGGCATGAGCGCCTCCTGGTGCTGGTTTGCACCAACATTGCTTGCCCTAGTCTCCTCCTATTGGGGCCCATAAATCCCTCCCCCCCCTGGCATGAGCGCCTCCTGGTGCTGGGTAGCACCGATGTTGCTCGCGCCAGTCTCCTCCTAATAATGCCCATCAATCTTTGGCTGCAAAAATTCTCTAATTTTTTTAGGTTGGGCCATTGGTGAACCCTGCTCCACTTGAACAAATAAACTCAACTAATAAATGAAAAAATAAAAAAAGAATATACAAATGAAAGGGGTAATACGATCTCATTTTCTGCTCATCTGGCATACAATTTGAGAGCAACCTAAACAGTAGGGATGTAAAACTACGAGTTTTTATAGTTTGACTTATCAATTCTATCAAAAACTATCGGACTATCAATAGCTTCAACTACTCAGGGAGTCATTAATTAGTGAACTGCAGTGTTTTGGAGTTCTACTAACACCACATCTCTCGTAGGTACCTACAATTGGTGTAGGTTGCTCCTCAGGTAGGCATTTCGAATGATCTGAAGCTAATGCTCTCGGGCTTCAGACTCAATGAGCTCACATCGATCCAAGATCTGGTTAGAATCTCACCAAATAGTCTCTACCCAGGGCAGTGGTAGAAGCAGGAGAGTCGACTTTCAACTGCTGGGAGGATCGGATGAGCTCATCACCACCTCACAGGTCAAAAACTCTCGTCAATTACTGCATCTAGTCGACCTGCCTTGGTCCCTGCAGAATGTTGAGCCGTGACTTTTTTCATGGTCACCCTAATTTGAATAACAATTCGCACTAAGGTTCAATTAATTTACAGTCGTTGTCCCAGGAATTTGTCTTCTTGATTTTAATGAACTTACACTTTCACTATAGATAGAATGTATTTGATGTAATGTTTTTAGTCTGTGATACGAGTAGAATATTTATTTTGAATAAATTATGATATCGATATTTATGTAATGAATGAGAGAATAAATGTCAAGTTTAATTACGCCGTTTTCATTCTTCGACCAAGCAACAATCAACCGACTAGCTTGAGCCATTCCAGCAAGTTGAATGAACCCATTCAGCTGATGGTTTCAGGGAAGAAAACCTTTGAAATGGGGGAGGAAGGAGTCCCGCATAGCCTGTATTAAAGAAGCTGTATTAAAGAAATATGCAAAATAAAATATATCAAAACCAAATCTGATCTCTTTACCTACCTAGTCTATCTCTCAAAAAGAACTCTCTCTTAGGTAGACAATGGTGGACACGAAGGTGGACACCACGTTTATGACTCAAAGTTTTACAAGTTAAATTTAAAATGAAAGTACAATTCTTAATATTACGGGGGAATTTAAGATCGGGCCATTCTCAGTCTGTGCTATTGGCAGGTATTCTAATGCGCCTGTTCACTACTCTTTAAGTAGGAAAATACACTATTAAATCTCAACCGTTGAAAATGTCTATTTACAAAATATAGTTGAATCCTACCAGTTCAGAAAGTTTGTCTTGGGCAGGTGCAGTCTTGAAGTTCTGTTGAAGTTGCACAGTCAGGTAGTCAGAGTGAAACCAGGAGTGAACACAGCAAATTTTGGGGGGCCCCAGTCTCGGCCACTTGGAAGTTACTCAAGGAATGGCGTGTCATGGAGCTGCAGCGGGGGTCCTCTATTTGGTGGGGGTAGGGCGGTGCCTCTGCGCATGCGCTCGGAGTGGGGGATCCGGTGGTGGCGCCGCTGGTGTTGACTGGGCGAAGCTTGGTCCTGGTACTGGTGGTGAACCCACGGACCAGGCCCGCGCTCTTTTGAATGTGGCTCTATCAACCATAATCCTTAGGGGTGGGACCCGAGGATTACACCACCATAACATATACTTATGCATATGATAATTTATTTGTAAGAGCCATGACTTCAACATTTTCCGCCCTAATTCGTTGAAATTTTCAAGGATTCTGAGAATTGGGGTGTAGATGGTTCCCTACAAAAACCATCGTCTTTGCACTGATAGTAGCCGCTGCGCACACGTGAAATTCCTTGCAACAGCCATAACTTCTACATACCTTAGCCGAATTCGATGAAATTTTCTGGAATTGAGCGGGTTCACATGTAGATGGTCCTGCTATGAGGGTAGTGGAAGGTACTTAGAGATTGATGTTTTGAGATTAACTACTATGCATCGGATCAATTGTACAATCGGGTTATGGATACGAGGAAGCTTGATGTGCCACACCCACCTGGCAGACTTTTTCTCTTTCTGCTTAATTCAAAATAAAGGTTCTTTATTGAAAATAATGATCCAAAATTAAGATACATCAAAAAATTCCATTTCCACCATATTATCCTGTCAGTCGTGATTCACATTGTTCCTGACTAATTCTTGCTGTTATTGGAGAAACTCAGACTGTGTTTCATTCACCGACAGCGGTTTTCGATTCGTCGGGCTCAAGTGTATCAATTTCGCAGTGAGCCGGGATATCTTCAGCGGAATTCCACGCCTGGTAGATGGACTCCATCTGGGTGTCCCTTCGAAGGAGTGCGGCGTACGCGAATCTGTAGGCTTTGCGTTTCACTCTGACGTCCAGTTCACGTTTTTCTTCTTTCTCCAGTTCCGTTTGGGCGGCAGACGCGTCCCCTTGCTCTTCTTTCACCTGTAAATAATAATGTTTGGGTTGGAAACGTTTATTTTGGTAAAAAACGCTCCAAATTATTACACAACGGTTCATGACTTTTTGTATACAGGCTGTCCGAGAAAGATACTGCCAAACTTCAGGGGTCGATTCTACAAGTAATTTGCTACAAAAAGTGCCTCGTAGAAATTTTTTTAGATGCTTCATTTTCTATTTATTTCACTTTTAGAGATTTTTTCGTATGTTTGACCATGTCTTACTGAAATTACTATTGCACCCTTATTTTTCATGCAAATTCAAATCTGATTACACCGTTGAAAAGATGATGGTTTTGCTGAAAACCGCATTGATTTTCCTCTACAGGAAATGGGTAAAAAATCTCTTAAGAATTTCGTCAAAAACTATAAAATTTTAAAGTTATGCGTTTGGACTAGAACAAATTTAACTAGATGCGAGGTTAAAAACTTGTGTTGTAGCTCATTTGATAGAAAATGTAATGCTCTTTTCAACGGTGTGATCAGATTTGAATTTACATGCAAAATAAGGGAGCTATAGTCATTATAGTGAGACAAGGTTCAACACACGAAAAAAATCGTAAACAACTCGAAAAACAAAAAAATTCTACGAGGCACTTTTTTCGCTCCTGAAGTTTGGCCGTATCTTTCTCGGACAGCCTGTAGATCGCCATCTGCGGAGAACAAAGATTTTCCATGTCAACACAGTCATTAAAAATAAATTTCCCCTCCTTTAAACAATACCTACCAGTACTCTTTTGGTCTATTATTTTTATAGTAAACCTCAGTTATCGAGCAAGAAAAAATGATAACCCTCTTCAAAATTTGATGGTTTACGTTTCAAGGTATCTGAAAATTGGAATACACAATTGGAAGAATCTGAAAATTGAATCTGAATATCTGAAAATATGAATCTGAAAATTATGAATCTGAAATGAATCTGAATACACAATTTATTCCATTTATTCCAATTGGAATACAAAATTTTTAATCAGTTCGCTGTACCGCCGTGCCCAGTTCCCATGGACCGATTTTGATGAAATTAGGTATATGGGCTCTATTAGGAGCCTAGTTGTGCCCCGAAGCTGTTGGTTGATATCAGTCACTCGTAAGGGGTGAAAAATAGGGGTTGCAATTTTCAAAACTACCTAGCTCGAAAACTCTTGATATAAAGATGCTGTTGTTTTTCATTGATTTGAAATAGAATTGAATTTTTGAATCGAATGAGACCACCCGGAGCTCTGTTGGACAAACCTTTCACTACTCGTGAGGGTTGGAGTTTCAATAGATCAACAACACGATTGTGAATCGCTTTTTTTTCTTTATTATGCGTGTTCAACCGTTATGGTCATTGACGCCAAACACAATGCGGTGTTTTACAAATTAAGGAATATAATTGTATAGAAAAACTCCCGCAGTGAAATTTGAGAGGGCGGGTCAATGGAGAATGCTGAAGGCGCCTGAGTGGTCACTGATCAGCTGAGTGAGCTCCAAGGCCATTTCCTCTCCTGTTGAACGCAGGAACCTGAAATTTGAGAGGGCGGGTCAAAGGAGAATGCTGAAGGCGCCTGAGTGGTCACTGATCAGCTGAGTGTGCTCCAAGGCCATTTCCGCCCCCCTGCACCCCCCGGTTTATTTCTTTTTCCATACTCTGTATGAAATCATAGGAACACAGAATGTGTTTTTGCGATACTAGTCATCCGTTAAATAAAAAACAACAATAATAAATGTGGAGTTGACATTAACATGACAACCAATAAACATATCACCAGATGTTTTTTCTGTCGCTTTTTCGTGACGATTTTTTTTCGGTAGGTCATCGCAAAAACACATTCTGTGTTAAAAGTTCAAATTTGATGGTACAACGACGTGAGGAACAGTTTTGAAATGGGATGATCGAAATTAGTTGGTTCATTCGAGAGACAAGTCAACTTCAAAGGTTCTTTTTCACCTTCTATTGAATGAAAAACTCGAGAATGAAGATCGAAATCAGTTGGTTCGTTCGAGTGACAAGACGACTTCAACTTCAAAGACCGAGAAAATTAGACCTGGTTTTGATAACATACGAAGCGAACGGTTGGTCCTACAGAACTCTGAGTGGTCTCATTCCATTCTAAGAAATCGCCCGTTCTTTAAATTAATGAAAAAAACTATACTTTTATCATAAAGGTTTTCGAGTTGTGGAGTTTTGAAATTTTCAACCCTCACTTTTCACCCCTTAAAAGTGACTTACGCCAACTTCGGGGCGCAACTAGAGTCACCAATGCAGTCATCAAAATCGGACAATGATAGTAAAAAAAAACTGAAAATAATCACCTAATATTGAGAGAGAAATGACAGGAAACGGACGACACGTTGGACACTTTGATTTAAACTGATTTTATTGAATCGAATTATTATCAATGTATCAATCGATCTATATCGATATCAATTACTCGGTATTTATTGTTCTAATACAGCCCTCACTGATAGGTAATATGAAGAAAAAAATTTTCTATTTCACTTTTTTTTTTCTTACAAGAACAATTTTTTTTTGAACACAAGTGGTAAGATATTATTTTCCGAATTCAACAACTCTTCGTTAAAATGATGTTTTACAACATACCATTAACATAATCACCATTTCTACAGATGGGAACTGGGCAAAGTGCCGCACATAGCGTATGGGAAATATTTTGTACGATTTTTGGATTCTACACATCTTGAAACGTAAACTATATCATTTTGAGGGTGGGAGGAAGATTGCAATTTTGGTTTATTATTTTCAATAATGAACCTTTGGAATCGACCAAGAAAAAAAATGTTTAACACCCCCTCAAAATTTGATGGTTTACGTTTCAAGGTACGTAGAATCCAAAAATCGAATAAAAATTTGGCCGTCCGTCTGCCGTACGCCGTAAGCCGTACGCGACACTTTTGCCACTTAGCATTGACCGATTTTGATGAAATTTGGTATGTGGGCTCCATTTGGGGTCTAGTTGTGCCCCGAAGATTTTGGTTGATGTAGGTCACTTCTAAGGGTTCCAAAATCAATTTTGAAATTTTGAAAACGCCCTAACTCAAAACATTTTGATATAAAGGTATTGTTTTTCCTTCAATTTAAGATTCTATAGAATTTTTAGAATTTTTTGAGACCACCCGGAGCTCTGTAGGACAAACCGTTCGCTCACTACGAGAATTTAAAGTTTAGACGTACGATAAATCAGAAACACGAGTGTGAATCGCTAAAGAGGCCTAATCTCCGTTCCAATTAAAGCTGACCGAAATGCGATCGATATTTTTCTTCATGTTGGATGGTTGGTGGCTTTGCAGACGAGTGATCTATATAGAAAAATAAAAAATAATAAACCATTGTGTAATAGTTTGCAGCGTTTTTCTCGCTCTATTCAAAAGGTTCATTATCTAATAATATAAAACGCCAACCGTACCTTTGCACGGAGGGGTCGTGGGAGTGGGGAGAGTCGGGGGAATCGGAGACGGGAGGAGTTGGGGGCGGGAGGAGTCGGAGGGAATGGGTGGAGGAGAGAGTCGGAGGAATCGTATTTGCCTACTTTTGGTAGGCTTTTCAGCTAGTTGAAAATAATTAGTTACCAAAACTAAAATCTTTCTAAATTCAAGCGAAAAGTAAATTCGTAAATGTTTACTGTACTAGTCAAAATTAGGAGTCAACACTACCTACATAATAAACGAATAATACTACCTTCTTAATGAACGAAAAATGACCAACTCCCAAACACTTTACCTGCACTTCGATTCTCTTGCGCATTGCTGTGGCGAGAAACCGTTCGCGAAACATGGCCTCCATTTGATCGTCCATCATGCGCTCCTGTGAAAATAAAGAAAAAGTCGCCCAAGAGAGATTTTTAAACGTATTTCCTTGGAGCGTACTTGAGACTTTTGTTGGAACAAAAACACTTATGCAGAGCTGCACTAGTGAGAATAAGTACCAAACATATTGTTTAGTAATGCATGCATTCCAGGGGACGTCCCATTGGATAAGCATTAGATCAGTTAAACCAGTTGGTAAGCGATAAAACTGTTTCACTCGATGTAATTTATTTATTACTTTAGGCAAGAAATACTGACCCCCCCCCCCCACAATTATCCACCTGAACATTTCTAGCGGCATGGGAGCCTCGAATCTGAAGAGCATTTTAAAATCCATGATCTACGATACCCAACATGCGAATTCGAGTTCACCCCCCCCCCCCCCACCACCACCTCCCCAACGCCAACAATGGTGCCAGTCTGGCACCAAAGCGGAAATACGTCGTAACATTGAACTTTCAACTGTTAGTTTTGGTAGGCAGTCCGTCGAAGTTCACATCCGTATTCAAGGTGAAACACAAAAAAAACATATTGATTAGTAATGCATGCATTCCAGGGGACGTCCCATTGGATAAGCATTAGATCAGTTTAACCAGTTGGTAAGTGATAAAACTGTTTCACTCGATGTAATTTATTTATTACTTTAGGCAAGAAATACTGACCCCCCCCCCCCCCCACCATTATCCACCTTAACATTTCTGGCGGCGTGGGAACCTCGAATCTGAAGAGCATTTTAAAATCCATGATCTACGATACCCAACATGCGAATTCGAGTTCACACCCCCCCCCCCCCCCACACCACCACCCAACGCCAACAATGGTGCCAGTCCGGCACCAAAGCGGAAATACGTCGTAACATTGAACTTTCATCTGTTAGTTTTGGTTTGCAGTCCGTCAAAGTTCTCATCCGTATTCAAGGTGAAACACACAAAAAAAAAAAAACACGAAATAAGCGGTTTATGGCATCATGGCACCATGTCCTGGCACCATGGTGGCACCACTATTAGTTCCATGGTGGAACAGAGAATAATTCATGAAAATCCGGAGGTATAATGAGAATTTTTCCTCAATTTCAAAGCTTGGGTACAATTAGTAAGCAGTAAAGGAACCGAAATATTGAAAAATCGGATATTTTGTGAATACTATCCCCCCACTCGCCCCCTCCCCTTGCGAATTTTGGTACTCTGGTAAAATCATGTACAACTCGGAAGTTATTTGAGTCAAACAAAAAAAGAAACACGCAAATCGGTTGGAAATTGAGGCCTGGGCAGAGTTTACAAGATTACGCACGCAAACGCACGTTTTTTAATCATTAACCCCCCCTTTCCCCCTCTTAAAAAGTAAAATCCAAAATTCCGGCGCCGTAGTGCACAACTAGATAGTATTTCGCGTCAAACGAAAAAAGAACCACGAAAATCGTTTGAGAACTAAGGCCTGGGCAGAGTACACAAGATTATGCCCAAAAACGCACGTTTTTCGAGCATTAACCCCCCCTTTCCTCCCCTTAAAAGGCAAAATTCGAAATTCCGGCGACGTAGTGCACAACTAGATAGTTTTCCGCGACGAACAAAAAAAGAACCAGGAAAATCTGTTGAGAACTAAGGCCTGTGCAGAGTACACAAGATTTTGTTACACACACACATACACACATACACACACACACACACACAGACATACACCTATGGTTTTTTTCGCGGATTTGGATTCAGAATGGTCTAAAACGGATTACTGTGTGGTTATTTTTTTTTCTGTTGAGTGTTGTCCAACTTCACCCCAGATCGATCGCATAAGGACGCCCAAGTCTTACTGTGGGACGTCCTAAAAACCACGAAATAAGCGGTTTATGGCATCATGGCACCATGTCCTGGCACCATGGTGGCACCACTATTAGTTCCATGGTGGTACAGAGAATAATTCATGAAAATTCGGAGGTATAATGAGAATTTTTCCTCAATTTCAAAGCTTGGGTACAATTAGTAAGTAGTAAAGGAACCAAAATATTGAAAAATCGGATATTTTGTGAATATTATCCCCCCACTTACCCCCTCCCCTTGCGAATTTTGGTACTCTGGTAAAATCATGTACAACTCGGAAGTTATTTGAGTCAAACAAAAAAAGAAACACGCAAATCGGTTGGAAATTGAGGCCTGGGCAGAGTTTACAAGATTACGCACGCAAACGCACGTTTTTTAAGCATTAACCCCCCCTTTCCCCCTCTTAAAAAGCAAAATCCAAAATTCCGGCGCCGTAGTGCACAACTAGATAGTATTACGCGTCAAACGAAAAAAGAACCACGAAAATCGTTTGAGAACTAAGGCCTGGGCAGAGTACACAAGATTATGCCCAAAAACGCACGTTTTTCGAGCATTAACCCCCCCTTTCCCCCCCTTAAAAGGCAAAATTCGAAATTCCGGCGACGTAGTGCACAACTAGATAGTTTTCCGCGACGAACAAAAAAAGAACCAGGAAAATCGGTTGAGAACTAAGGCCTATGCAGAGTACACAAGATTTTGTTACACACACACATACACACACACACACAGACATACACCTATGGTTTTTTTCGTGGATTTGGATTCAGAATGGTCTAAAACGGATTACTGTGTGGTTATTTTTTTTTTCTGTTGAGTGTTGTCCTCCTTCACCCCAGATCGATCGCATAAGGACGCCCAAGTCTTACTGTGGGACGTCCTAAAAACTAGAAAAAAACTAGAAATACGCAGTTTATGGTGTTCTGGCACCATGGTGGCACCACTATTAGTTCCATGGTGGTACAGAGAATAAGTCATGAAAATCCGGAGGTACGAGTATATTGAGAATTATTCCTCAATTTCAAAACTTGGGTACAATTAGTAAGCTGTAGAGGAACCGAAATACTTAAAACTCGGATATGTTGTGAATATTGTCCTCCCACTCGCCCCCTCCCAATGATAATTTTGAAACTCTGGTGAAATAGTGTGCAATTTGGATGATTTTTGAGTCGAACAAAAAAAGAAACACGCAAATCGGTTGGAAATTGAGGCCTGGGCAGACGACACAAGATTATGCCCGAAAACGCACGTTTTTTGAGCATTAACTCCCCCTTTTCCCCTCTTAAAAGGCAAAATTCGAAATTCCGGCGACGTAGTGCACAACTAGATAGTTTTCCGCGTCGAATAAAAAAAAACCGAAAATCGGTTGAGAACTAAGGCCTGGGCAGAGTACACAAGATTTTGACACACACAGACATACACCTATGGTTCTTATTCGCGGATTTGGATTCAGAATGGTCTAAAACGGATTACTGTGTGGTTATTCTTTTTTCCGTTGAGTGTTGTCCTCCTCCACCCCAGATCGATCGCATAAGGACGCCCAAGTCTTACTGTGGGACGTCCTAAAACCCATGTCATTCTCTCGAAAGTACACGAAGAAATTTCTCCCTTAGGGGGAAAAATAATAGATCAAGGATGTCCATTGTTGAAGGTGTAATTTGAAAATTAAAATTATGAAATAAAATACACACAAGATATGTACCTACCTATTACTTTTTCAATGAATAAGCAGAATTTTTCTTCTAAAAAAAACTCTCCGATCGCACGTAATATTCAGGGTGCCCGCGAATGAATGGTCCATCATTTCTATCTCCTTTGTTTTGGGGGGTAGACAAAAACTTCAAACGGTAACCCCCCTTAATTTTTTACGAGGAATGAGGAATTTCACCGAATTCTGTTTGCATTTTTCCTGAATAGTTAATGGAAAATCGGGTTGATTTCGGAAAATAAGTCTCCTCTTATTTTTGGGAGACAATCAAAATTCATGATTTCAAAAAATAACCCGGAAAATGGACCTCTTCAACGTGAAGTGGGAACGCTCGCTGATTGGCTGTTCGGATAGCCGTCTCCTCCCAGTGTTGCCTGATGGTACGACAAAATCGTGTTATCTAAGAGGAATGTATGTATCTATTGGCCAAATACCTTGCTGTTCATTTTGATTCTGATCAACTCGTGTGTCCACGTAGGGTCGATGGATTTCATGAACGAGTAGGCGTTGGACATCGCTTTCTCAGTTTGAAAAGACCAATCCTTCTTGTGGTGGCTGATGAATCGACTGATCTCTATTATGGCTCTTCTGTTACGCTCTATTTCCGCACTGCACACATCAAATTCCTCCAATTCATATAAGCTTTGTGAAAAAAACCTCAATCGTAGAGACCTGCCTAATAGAATAGGTTGGTTACTGCTACACAGGTACTTGAATTTTAAAACATTAATTCTAATGGTGTAATTCGTAAATTTCATGGATTCAAAAGTTAGTGCTTGAAAATAGACAAAAGTGCATTCCCGTTTGTTGTGCCTAGCATTAACCGTGTACTAGTCCTACTTGCAGGCCTAATACACTGATTTGCCAAGAGATGTCCTTTGCTTTGGAAACTACTCAGGAGATAGATAAAAAGTCCATTCATGCAGCATGAATTAATGAGCGAATTTTCAAAGAAATCATTCAGTTGAAGGTGTTGGTTTAGAAAAGGACCAATGGTGTTGCAATTTGTTGTAGAAAGTTTTTTTTTTCCACGATTCTCGGTTTTTTTTTTTTTTTTACATAGCATGTCTAGAAACAGAGGGATCGTTTCAGAATGTTCTAAAATGGATTTCAGTGTGAAAATTTTTTGAAAAAGTCGATTCTAAAAATTTTGAGGCCATTGCAATAGCTTCATTTTCCTTGAAAATTCGCAAAAAAAAAATTTCGGGAAAAAAATAGAAAAGTTATTCCGCAAAAAGACTTCCTACAGCGTTTTGGGTTTAGCGTGGTTTCCAAACGATAAAAAAATAGGTAGGTCATACCTTGGCCAATAGTTCTCATTCAAAAAACACAATAAAATGCCTCTTTTAAAAATAAATGCATTTTTATTTGATATTCGCTCTTGCAGGACCACATTTCATAGGCAGGAACGACTTTCAAACATTTTCTTTTGTGTTCTCTGTTTTCAATGATCTTTGAGTCAAGAAACTTGAGTATTGACAAAGTACTTCTACTTACTGACAAAATGTTTTGACTAAAGACGTCTGCCATCCTTTGACCTGATTGAGAAGTTTTTCCTCCTCCATTTCGATTTCGCTCAGGTGATTTTTGTGTGATTGACCAATAATTTTTTCTCGTTTTTCTTTGTGCAAAAGAAGCTGAAACGTTTCAAATGAGCTTTAAACCCACCATATCGATACCTTAAACAGCCAAGACGCTATGTCCATCCATCTTCCACATTTATTTTAATTAATTGTTTTCAGAAAATCTCAAATTTAACATACCTACCTATCATTGACCTTCTAGACGATTATAGCTTGAAGATTTCTCGAAGACATTACAGAGTTTAGTGTAATAAGCCGTTATTTTGGGAATTGTGCACTGGTTAACACTTTTTCGTTTTTCTCAAAACTCCGTTTTTGGACAAAGCGCCTTCGTGCTTTAAGGTATCGATATAGTCAGTCAACAAAGACAGTTCTACTTAGTTGTAGTCCTATTACTGTTGCACGTTAAATTAACTGGTCGTTTAACCCTAGAGTAGTAGACTTCCCTGACACACAGCTATTAGTACCAAGACTACGTAAAAATGACATGTGAAACTGAAAAAAATATTTTCAACACAAAATGGTCATATATTTTTCATTCATTCAACCAAAAACGAACATAATCTCAGTCTTCTTAGTATTAATATATGCATGTTGAGTATATAAAATAATGTTTTCTAAAGAGAAGCTATGAATACCAGAATTATATCACATAAATGTTCTTATATCAAATCCAAAACTCGATTTTTACTCTGGATAATATATTATACTCGATAAAATAAATGTTTTGAAATGAATATATTACGCTTGAAATATTCTGAAAGAGAAAATTAATGAAAATTCGAGAAAAAATAGAAATTTTTGCTATTTTGAGATGTGGAGAAAAGGTGTGCTTCATTCTCGAATTTTTCGTAATATAAATGTTATAGAAAATGCTGAAAATTATTTCACAAAGGTTTATTATTTTCCGGTATAGATCCCTCCCTGCCAACCATAGGCACCTACTAGGGCATTTTTGAAAATTTCAACCCCAACCAGCAACCAAAGGAAAATGAAGGGTTGAAAATGTCAAAAATACCCTAGTAGGTACCTATGGTTGGCAGGGAGGGATCTATACAGGAAAATAATAAACCTTTGTGGAATAATTTGGAGCGTTTTTTACCTATGTACCTACCAACTTTTTTTACCTACCAGCCATTAGTAGGTACTACCTGCCACACCATACTGCCTTCACAATCAAGTTTATTACGAAGAACTAAACGCTTCACACTCGATTCGAAGAAATAGTGAGCTTCATATGGAAATTTGATAACTGCTTGCTAAGGAGGTACAGCATCATCTGGCCTGAATATTACTCATTCACCGTGTAGGTAACATTCAGGCCAAATGATGCTGTATCTACATTGGAAGCGCTCGCCCCCATTACAACAACAGCCAGGTATGACATACTCGCTTCTGACTATGGAAAGTCGCTAAGCAACGATAATGAGGATTAGACAATAAGCCATAAATAGCTTCACGCAAAAATCGTTTAGTTGCTAAATAGTAGACTACGTATCTTTGACGTGTAGGCGTTATGGAAAACCAAGATCCTGACTGGAAGAAGTAGAAATGAGGTCTTGACACCACAAAGGTCATTTCACTGCTAGGTACCGATAGCACTGGAGGAGGCCCAGTTAAGAAGGCCGAGAGGGGGGAATGTAGGGGTCTCATTTCCTCAATCATTACGTAATTTTTACGTAGTCTAACACTCTATGGTTAAGAGCGAGTAGACAATACCTACTGTAAATGTATTCTACCAAAATAGAAGATTTTTGCTTCCCAGTTCAGCGTGGAAAAATCTATCTGAAACCATGGTCAAAAGTTGAAAAATTCCAAGTTGAAAATTCCATTTTTCAAACATTAAAATAGATTTTTCTCGGAAACTAGAGGTCGTAGAGTATTTTGGTAGGCGGCTTGGATTTAGCGTGAAAAAAATCTGAGAGTCCCGAAAACCCACAAACCCTAAATCCCGAAATCCCGCAAACCCGAAATTCCTCAAACTTGAAATCCCGCAAACCGAAAATCACGCAAAATTATGTTTTCAGTATTTTACCCTTGAAAAGTGAAAACAATGCTTCCGCTGCCTTGGTAGACTCGGAACCAATTATTATTATTATTGGTATATTATACAGGGTGTTTCACGAAAAGGTTACACCCCTCTTCATTTCCGAAAAATACAGCGTAAAAAATTCCGACCAACGCAATTCTTCATGATTTTTTGTGAGAATTTCAGGAAAAATACTTTTGCGCAAAAAAGTTACGCGCAATTGACACTAACTTCATTTTTTCAAATGGAACCCCCTTTTTTTATTGCAGATTTGGATTCTACGTCAAATTTCATGAAAAATTTATACCCGAATCGATTAGTTTTATTGCGCGCAACCTGGCTTTTTGAACGCTCTAAGTTGCGCAACTCCACAATTGCACTAAATTTAGGTTTTGGAGAACCCTTGGTGTGGCACATGTTTTTTCTTCATTTTTTGACGCTGAATCGCAGGGTGTCATCCGTTTTGAGGAAGACCAAGATTTCAAGAGGAAAAATTAACATTTCTTTCACGAAAACATCAGTTTTGTGCTTTAATTTGAACGGAGATTTCGCTTCTTTTGCGATTCACACTCGTGTTTCTGATTTATCGTACGTAAAACCCTTAAATACTCGTAGGGAGCGAACGGTTTGTCCTACAGGGCTCCGTGTGGTCTCAAAAAATTCTAAAAATTCTATAGAATCTTAAATTGTAGGAAAAACAATTCCTTTATATCAAAATTTGTTGAGTTAGGGCGTTTTCAAAATTTCAAAATTCATTTTTGAACCCTTAGAAGTGATCTTCATCAACCAAAATCTTCGGGGCACAACTAGACCCCAAATGGAGCCCACATACCAAATTTCATCAAATTCGGTCAATGCTAAGTGGGGAAAGTGCCGCGTACGGCGGACGGACGGCCAAATTTTTATCCGATTTTTGGATTCTACGTACTAAGAAACGTAAACCATCAAATTTTGAGGGGCGTTAAAAAAAAATTTCTTGGTCGATTCCAAAGGTTCATTATTGAAAATTATAAACCACAATCGGTTCGGGTTTGGATTTTTCATGAATTTTGACGTAGAATCCGAATCTGTAAACATATTGTTTAGTAATGCATGCATTCCAGGGGACGTCCCATTGGATAAGCATTAGATCAGTTAAACCAGTTGGTAAGCGATAAAACTGTTTCACTCGATGTAATTTATTTATTACTTTAGGCAAGAAATACTGACCCCCCCCCCCCCACAATTATCCACCTGAACATTTCTAGCGGCATGGGAGCCTCGAATCTGAAGAGCATTTTAAAATCCATGATCTACGATACCCAACATGCGAATTCGAGTTCACCCCCCCCCCCCACCACCACCACCTCCCCAACGCCAACAATGGTGCCAGTCTGGCACCAAAGCGGAAATACGTCGTAACATTGAACTTTCAACTGTTAGTTTTGGTAGGCAGTCCGTCGAAGTTCACATCCGTATTCAAGGTGAAACACAAAAAAAAACCACGAAATAAGCGGTTTATGGCATCATGGCACCATGTCCTGGCACCATGGTGGCACCACTATTACTTCCATGGTGGTACAGAGAATAATTCATGAAAATTCGGAGGTATAATGAGAATTTTTCCTCAATTTCAAAGCTTGGGTACAATTAGTAAGTAGTAAAGGAACCAAAATATTGAAAATCGGATATTTTGTGAATATTATCCCCCCACTCACCCCCTCCCCTTGCGAATTTTGGTACTCTGGTAAAATCATGTACAACTCGGAAGTTATTTGAGTCAAACAAAAAAAGAAACACGCAAATCGGTTGGAAATTGAGGCCTGGGCAGAGTTTACAAGATTACGCACGCAAACGCACGTTTTTTAAGCATTAACCCCCCCTTTCCCCCTCTTAAAAAGCAAAATCCAAAATTCCGGCGCCGTAGTGCACAACTAGATAGTATTACGCGTCAAACGAAAAAAGAACCACGAAAATCGTTTGAGAACTAAGGCCTGGGCAGAGTACACAAGATTATGCCCAAAAACGCACGTTTTTCGAGCATTAACCCCCCCTTTCCCCCCCTTAAAAGGCAAAATTCGAAATTCCGGCGACGTAGTGCACAACTAGATAGTTTTCCGCGACGAACAAAAAAAGAACCAGGAAAATCGGTTGAGAACTAAGGCCTATGCAGAGTACACAAGATTTTGTTACACACACACATACACACACACATACACACACAGACATACACCTATGGTTTTTTTCGCGGATTTGGATTCAGAATGGTCTAAAACGGATTACTGTGTGGTTATTTTTTTTTTCTGTTGAGTGTTGTCTTCCTTCACCCCAGATCGATCGCATAAGGACGCCCAAGTCTTACTGTGGGACGTCCTAATAAAAAGGGGGGTTCTATTTGAAAAAATGAAGTTAGTGTCAATTGCGCGCAACTTTTTTGCGCAAAAGTATTTTTCCTGAAATTTTCACAAAAAATCTTGAAGAATTGCGTTGGTCGGAATTTTTTACGCTGTATTTTGCGAAAATGAAGTGGGGTGTAACCTTTTCGTGAAACACCCTGTATATTGAAACTAACATAGGTTAAACTGCAAATTCAGTCACAATAATCATAAACATGCATTTTCTGTGTTCTACTTTATACTGAAAATGTACTCAACTGCTTTGAAGTGCTCAGCTATTAGTGCAGGCTCTTGGCTCATGTGAATTTCCACCAAATATTGGTTCACTTGATCCGACAACGCTATGAAGAATTCGTCTTCCAGGTTCCTCATGCTGAGGAACTCGACCTGGATTTTTTCCGAGAAAGTTTTCCCTTGTTCTATCAGTCTGTCTTCGAATATCGTCAGATTCTTCTGAAATCGGTTGTTGTATTTTCAAAATTGATAATCTAAATCAGATCATTCCCTACTTTCAAATATCCTCACCTTTACCTAGTAAAGGTAGGCTCAGCGATTGCAAAGGTTGATGCTCTCCTAAGGCTTGCTGCTTGGGATCTCTATTCTGGAACTTTGGATGACTTTCCACGACCCTGCTTTGGATCATTATTTCTCCCTTGTTACGGGACTAAATTACCTAAATGAATAAATTGATCTTCCTAATACTCCATGTTACCATGAACCAGGTTACCTCTTAACCAATTTCACCTTCACCGTTTTGAACTCTTAACCAAGACCGCACGTTTTGAACACTTTACACGAAGGCCATCCAGGAATCACCAGAATGAGGGCCGTAGCACGGTGTCATGTTTATTGGCCGAACATGGACAAAGACATTGAGGCTCATGTTCAAAGCTGCACATTCTGTCAAGCAACACGGCCGGTAGAAATGGAGGTACCATTGTACTCATGGACGGTACCAGCAGAACCCTGGACTAGGGTGCATGTTGATTTTTGTGGACCGTTTAAGGGGAAAATGTGGTTCCTAATAGTGGACGCCACATCTAAGTGGTTAGAGGTGTTCCGAATGGAGCGGACCACCACTGAGAAAACAATTAGGCATCTGAGGGAAGTGTTCGCAAGGTTTGGGCTACCAAGATGTTTGGTGTCTGACAATGGGCCGCAGTTCATTGGTCGCGAATTTAGGGAGTTTTGTGAAAGCAACAACATCACACACATCAGGTCAACACCGTACCATCCAAAGACGAATGGACTAGTGGAGAGGGAGGTGCGGACATTCAAACCAAGAATGAAAGCTCTAGAGTCAGTGAGGGATCTGGGTTTGAGGCTGCAAATGTTTTTAATGTCATACCGCACTACACCTCAAAGGACGACAGGAAGAACGCCAGCCGAGATGATGTTTGGTCGGAGGATCAAGACGAGGCTTGAGCTACTGAAACCCAGCACAGGAGGTCACATTGATACGGCATTGGTGAAGCAGAAGTTGAGCCATGACAGGAAGTCGAGTTTAGAGAGTTCGACGAGAATGAGGGGGTCTGGGTGCAGAATCCAGTTGGAAAAGGTTTCACGGAAGGGAAGATATTGAAGAGACTGGGGTTGTATTCGTACTTGGTGGACCTGAATGGAGTGCAGAGGAAAAAACACGCTGATCAGATACGTCGTAGACGAACATCCGAGGAGTGAAGGGGGAGAAGATGTAGCGACCTACAGTAGTTGGTTGGAGTAACTAACGTAGTTACTAAGAGCCAGTTTGACATGAACAATATAAGTTCATTATTCGTCTGATAATGGTGCTTTACACTTTAGTTCATTATATTTTCATACACGTTGATACTTCACCCATGAGGGCACAATTCACCAGAAACTTAAAACGAGAGAGATAATTGTCCAAAAAATGTGGCTGTTAGGATTCGACCAGTTTCTCCAATGTGAGGAGAGAAGCTGGTTTATAAGTGCTGAAATGTACTGAGGTCCATTACCTGATACCATTACCGATATTGGAAAATTATTTAAAGGACTCTTCGTGTTTCAGAGCAGATTCCTCTGACAAAGAATCTGTTCCAATCTGAGTAGATAGCCATCATTTAGAACCAGTTTAACCCAGCTAGATATCATTTTTTTTAAACTATCCGGAAAATCTGTTTTTTCTTACCCGAGATGAGTCATTGAGGGTTGATGTCCAACTTTAAATAATGTTTTTTCAACCCCAAGGTTAAAACAATCTCAATTTCGGTCGGGGTCAAGTTTAAAGTCTTCATGGCTGTCTCAAGGGCAGTCATGTGTTATGGGGCCCAAGTCACGGGATACATCCAGTCAAGCTCACTTGAGCAGGTGTTGAGGTTCTTCATTAAGCTAATCTTCAGCCTTCCTAGAAATACGCCAAATTACTTCACGTACTTGGAAACTGGTGTCCAGCCAATCTACGCATACACGTTGTCTCTCGCCTGCCAATATGTGATTAGGGCCTTAAAGATGTCCCAGGACAGATATCCTGGTATAGTGGCACGAGAGGTTGTCAGGTCAAGGATATCGTGGTTTCGAGCTGTTACAGAGCTAGCACTAAGACAAGGTTGCACTTTTCATGGGAACTTGGAATTGATAAATGAGTGGCCAGAACAGCTGGAGGCATTGGTGGAGGCAGTTTCACGGAGTTGGATGGATGACATGCGGACAGCTGCGATGGGTTCCAGGAATCCTCTATACCCTTTGCTTGATTTGGACGCGAGACCTGGGAATCTACTGGTGGACGGAGACCATGCCTTATGGGTGATACGATGCAGGGGCGGCTACTGATAGGAGCATAGGCGCATGTGCACCCCCAGTCAATTTAAAAAAAAAAAATTCAAAGTTCGTTCCTCTTCGTTTGAAAAGTAAGTTGGCCAGTGACATAGGACTCGATCATAGGTACTGTGCTAGTTGAATCTACGCGCGAAAACCGAGGGGGGGAACTCGACCAATCAGCGGCGGTTTGAGCAACATCGGCCGGCTGCTCCGAACGCCAGGGGGGTGACGTGTGGGCAGGGGAGGTGGGCACGTAAGATTTGCCAACCAGAGAGCACGAAATGTGACCTTGGGGAGCAGCATGGGAAAAATGCGCACCCCCCTCTCCCCTTGATAGCTCAGGAACCAGGGTTTCCTTATCGTGTTGGAATTAGAAGTAAACAAAACTGATAAGGGTTTTTCGTTTTCGGTCCACCGTTTTGTTCTAAGTATTTGTTCTAAGTATTTTGATTATCTAGGAGTGTTGTAGGTACGATGGATAATTCGGTTCATTACATTAAAGTAAACTATTCGCGTTTATCGGTCGTGGAAAAGTGCGATATCCGAGAAACTGGCCGCCCCTTGCCGTCTCTACCTGGACTCCAACAGACGTTGAAATTAAAAAATCGTGCAGATTCGTATCGTAAGTTTAACGTCGAATATTATAAGAAAGTAGATTGGCTTTGTGGGTGTGAAGTGACTAACAAATTATTTTGCTTTGCTTGTCTACTTTGTTGTACTAACCGAAATGAGATTTGGTGAGATCCGTTCAAGATTTTAATGAGAAAGTTATCGATATTTTTGCAAGTAAGAAGGATAGGCGTGCTGATTTTATTTACAAAACAATTCATTGAATTTACCATTCAATATCTTTATCAATATCTACCCATGAATATCTTTATTCCTGGGGTAGACACCCAATTAGTGATATTTTGGTTCCTGAAGTTGACACCCAAATTGTGATATTTTTGTTCCTGGGGTTTTACCCAAACTGTGATATCTTTGTTCCTGGGGTAGACACCTGATTAGTGTTATTTTTGTTCCTTGGGTAGACACCTGATTAGTGATATTTTTGTTCCTGGGGTAGACACCTGATTAGTGATATTTTTGTTCCTGGGGTAGACACCTGATTAGTAATATTTTTGTTCCTTGGGTAGACACCTGATTAGTGTTATTTCTGTTCCTGAGGTTGACACCTATTCATACATACACATCGATACATTTTTTTAATTTTTTTTTTATATTTTTTACTTTTTATATTCCCCTTTATGATGACTAACCTCTCTTTCCCCATAAACCTCTCCTATCCTATCCTTTTTCCTTTCCCTCCCTGGCAAGAGTTGCTTTCACCTCCACGATGGTTCTTGCAGGGCAAATATAGATTTCATCTATTGCAATAAGATGGACGCATTTCTTGGGTTTAGACCTTTGATGATTAAGTATTTCAGAATTTCTGTTTACCACTAGAGAACATTTTTAGTGTCTATTGTACGTATTTGGTATTTTTTGCAATTTTATGATGAGAAAGTTACCAAGATTTATCCCATTTGCATATCGTTGAAATTTCTATTTGGCTGAGAAAAGCACCTATTCTGTCCCTTCTTGATAGCCTCTCCTGATCTCTGTGCACCCCCTGAGTTTCGGGGCAGGAGCCGCCACTGATACGATGGGTCCTCAAACTGAGAGGAGCACTACTTCCACTGAATGACGGGGTCTACCTGAGATCCGAAAGCCCAAGGAGGACTTGCTCTCTGTGCAATCGGGATGCAAATGAAGACATCCTCCACTTTTTTGGAAGCTGCCCCGTGCTGGGAGAATTCAGGCTGCGCTACTTTGGGGAGGGTACTCTCAGCATGGAAAGAATGGTCCTCTTGCTGAACCATAGGGAGCATTGGCCAGGAGTTGGCCAATTTAGCCTTTCGGCGTGGAGATACCGAGGTTCCCTTGTTGCAGAATTCAATTGGTAATCTGAATTTAAAAAAAAAAAAAAAAAAAAAAAAAAAAAAAAGGCGGACTCTCCTGAACGCTCACATCTTCTTTTGCATGTATTTTCAGAATATAAAAATAAAAATGAAAGTAAATAATTTAAAGAAAGACGGCTCAAGTTACCCCGGCAGACGGATGAAAAATCCATGCCGTATCATGTTTTTTGTAATTTTTTGTTAGTGTTGTTTTTATTTGTTGGTGTAGTTCTGTTATCACACATTTCGTTTATACATAATACTAATTTAATAATGGTTTTGTACCTATAATGATATTTGTTACTATATAATGGGGGAAAAAAAATGGGTGCAATCATTATTTATACTAGCCTAATTTATAATTACACTAATTGGTAAACATGAGATTATGTTGAATAAACATGTTTTCTTCTTCTTCTTCTTCTTCTTCATTATATTTTCATACACGTTGATACTTCACCCATGAGGGCACAATTCACCAGAAACTTAAAACGAGAGAGATAATTGTCCAAAAAATGTGGCTGTTAGGATTCGACCAGTTTCTCCAATGTGAGGAGAGAAGCTGGTTTATAAGTGCTTAAATGTACTGAGGTCCATTACCTGATACCATTACCGATATTGGAAAATTATTTAAAGGACTCTTCGTGTTTCAGAGCAGATTCCTCTGACAAAGAATCTGTTCCAATCTGAGTAGATAGCCATCATTCAGAACCAGTTTAACCCAGCAAGATATCATTAAAAAGCTATCCGGAAAATGTGTTTTTTTCGTACTCGAGATGAGTCATTGAGGGTTGATGTCCTACTTTAAATAATTAAATGAATGGGGTTAGTTCCGCTAGTTATAAGAATACAATTATTATCTACGTACCGTATTGGAGTACTCTCTCGACGGCCTGAAGATGATGTCCTTACATCGAAAGCGCTCGCCTCCTGTACTCGACTTGCTCGTTACGACGGATTCTCCAATACGGTACGTAGATAATAATTGTACTTTAAATAATGTTTTTTTTAACCCCAAGGTTAAAACAATCTCAATTTAAAAACAGGGTTACTTAACTATCAAGGTTACTGATTTTTTTAACCTAAGCTGCATAGATCTAAGTATTTGGGTTCAGATTTAGAACAAACCTCATTCATGTCGTGCCTCAACAGTTCTTGTTCCATCAAGTCCCACCAAGCTTTTCTCCTGCTTAACGTGAAGTCTTTATCGCAAATCACTGATTGTTTCAAACGCTCCGCAGCGGTTTCTTCATTAGCGTTTTCTTCTTTGTATAGACTTAGTAGAGTTCTCAGCAAATTGGTTTTCGAAGTAATAAACTCACGTATTACTCTGAAATGTTGTAATTAAATGAAAAAAAGGGCACTTCCATAAATATACTCGAGTTCTTAATAAAAACGGAGTTGAGTAGAATGTTGTCTATTTCCACGAAAATAATGAGTTAGGTACTCATTATTTTCGTGGAAATAGACAACATTCTACTCAACTCCGTTTTTATTAAAATGGTTTTCCACAATCTCATCGCGAGTGATTTCATTCGTACTCGAGTTCTTACCTACCGTTACCTGTCTTATAGCACGAATACTTACAGATGAAATACAGGGTGTCTACACTTGAGATGGGCATAACTTCAGAGTTCGATTCTACAAAGTATTTCCAACAAAAAATGTCTCCTAGCAATTTTATTTTAACCCACTCAAAATTCCTTTTTTTTCACTTTAAAGTTTTTTTCTCGCGTTATCGACTTCACGTCACTGAAATGGGCATAACTTCCTTATTTCTCCTGAAAATTCAAATCTGACTACACAGTTAGAAAGAGCGTTATATTCCTAAGCAACCTAGTGCAAAACCAAAATCTTTCAGCTATAAAATAGTTTCAAAAAATCAAGTCAAAAAGCAAACTTAATTAATTTTTCGAAACTTGACTTTTTTTGACCAAAGTTTTCACTCTAAATCCCTGCCCATTTCAATGGGCGCTCTTCGGAGAAAACATGCTCAAATTGTCAGCTTTCCAACGGTCTATCAATTTTTCTTTTAAACATTCAAATTGAAAGAGTAAATAAAGTTTGAATGTCAAAAAACGTGTGTTTTACAGGAAAATCCAGTGTTTCAAGCGGTTTATGGTCCCCCTCAATCTTAAAATGGCTTGACGAGTTTGGTATCATTTCCTATGTAATTTTTTACGTTGAATCCAATGGTGATACTTCCGAATGACTCCGACTGCTAGAAAGTGGATTTTTCGAAAAAAAACCTTCGTTTTTCGTACATAAAATACGCATTATTCGTAGATATGGTAGTGAGCATAAAGTAACACCTTTCTACTCAATAAAAACACCGAATTTCTAGCTGATTGAAGTTTTTTATGAGTAGAAAGGTGTTACTTTATGCTCACTACCATATCTACGAATAATGCGTATATGTACGAAAAACGAAGGTTTTCTTCGAAAAATCCACTTTCTAGCAGTCTGAGTCATTTGGAAGTATCACCTCGTGATTCAGTGTAAAGAATTACATAGGAAATGATACCAAACTCGTCAAGCCATTTTGAGATCGAGGGAGACCATAAACCGCTTGAAACACTGGATTTTCCTGTAAAACACACGTTTTTTGACATTCAAACTTCATTTACTCTTTCAATTTGAATGTGTAAAAGAAAAATTGATAGACCGTTGGAAAGCAGACAATTTGAGCATGTTTTCTCCGAAGAGCGCCCATCGAAATGGGCAGGGATTTAGAGTGAAAACTTTGGTCAAAAAAAGTCAAGTTTCGAAAAATTAATTAAGTTTGCTTTTTGACTTGATTTTTTGAAACTATTTTATAGCTGAAAGATTTTGGTTTTGCACTAGGTAGCTTAGGAATATAACGCTATTTCTAACGGTGTAGTCAGATTTGAATTTTCAGGAGAAATAAGGAAGTTATGACCATATCAGTGCCGTAAAGGCGATAACACGAGAAAAAACTTTAAAGTGAAAAAAAAGGAATTTTGAGTGGGTTAAAAGAAAATCGCTAACAGAAATTTTTTGTTGGAAACACCTTGTAGAATCGAACCCTGAAGTTGTGACCATCTTGACTGTAGACTCCCTGATAGTTTCTTCACCACCAAGTTATGTACTGTTGCCACATCAAGTTGACAAATCACTTTTAGCCTACTATACTCCACTACTCGTACTACACATGTAAGAAAGAATATCATACACAGTGCTTTGGTGAATAATGGCCTTCATATCGTTAATATATTTCTCCTTGTATTTCGCAACTTCCAATTTCCTTTGGTTGTAAAATGACACCCCGTATTTCACGACGTTTCTCGAGCTTTCTTCTAATCCATTCTGGAGCCTAAAAGCGATCAAATAGCATAGATTACAACCAATAATCAACTGAGGAAATTGAATCAAAAGTTCAACTTGTTTTCGTGTGTAAAGAAAACTTATTGGTAGACCTCTAAACGATTCAAGAAACAATTGGAGGCCTTGCTCAAAAAACGAGCTATCTGCAATTTTTTTTTGAATTCCCGTTTTCGACGGATTTGGACTCAGAAGAACATACTGCTTCATTTGTGAGCCCCCCGATAATTATAAATGTAAAAAATCGGATTATGTAGCAGGTAGCTTGACAACTCGACTACGTAATTGGGTTGATTGAACTACTTATCGCGCTCGTTATTCGACACCTCATATTTATGTTTATTCCTCATATTTATGTTCCTAAAAATGATGAAATGTTTATGAATAAAAGTATTATTGTCTGGTGGCATTGAGCATTCATGTTATGTGGTTGGAAAGTCATGGGAGAACGTTTTTCAACGAACCAGAGATGAAAATAGGCATTTGGAAAACTATTGGTTGGAAAAACGAGCTTGCTATCTGCGAGCTTCACATTGGCTTGTGGCGCTTCGAGTAAATTATTTAAAAAAATCAAATCGTATGGTTCCGATCGGTCCTAAGTCATAGTTGATACCTGAATTTTTTTAATTTTGAAGCAGGAATTCCTGAAACGTATTTTCGATTCCCCAAAAATTGTGAAAAATGCAGATGGAATTTATTTAGTTGAAGAAAGTTTAAACTCTTATTCAATTTGTTGCAAAAATTATCAAAATCTCGAATCAAATATCTATAAAATTGTGCTCCATCATTGAAATGGTTACATAATCATTTTCTTCAAAATATATCAATGTTTTTGGTTTTGAACAATTATTTTCTTATTTTTTCCGAAACACGATTTTTGTTTTTTTATTCTTTTTTAGAAAACTATGAAGACCACAATGTTGCATGATTGGGGTTTCTTATCAGAGCTGATTACATTCTTCCAAATTTCTCACTTTTTACATTTTTTAAAAATTGCTGTATTTGTGTAATTATTCAACCTACTGAGTTCAAGTTGGTTTCAAAGAGAATGTTGGGGTTTTTATTGCAGTGTAAGAACAAAATTATACTCATAAGTGGTGCATTTGCCTACCTTTGAAACACTGCACTGATATTATCACAGATGCCCTCCAATTGCTGTCCCTCAGAATCTCTCGACATCATCCTTAGGTAAAAATCGTTATCATTGAAGCCGGAAATGAGCGCCTTCTCGAGATACAAAGACAAGTTATTGATGAAACTATCGATTTTGTCAGATAGCTTTTCTGCGGCCTCGAGTTCGTTTAGTTTGTTCAAAAGAGATCTGGTTTAGTTGTCCAACAATAAAACAGAATAATTTTAATTCGTCTTGACGAAAGATTAAAAAAGTTGATAACATACGCAGAAAAGCGCAAGTTATAACCTACATAATACTATCAATATTAAATTATATCTACTCTATGGGGGGTAACGAGATGACCATAACTACTCTGTGAGAAATAGGTAGGACCTTGGTGAGCTTTCCTTGGTAAAAAATGCAATTCAATTCCCATGATTTTACTGTGCATGCTCAATTTTAGTTTAATATTTTCAAAAATGAACCTTTAGAATTGATCAAGCTAAAAACTACCCCCCCCCCCTCACACACCAAAAAATGTTGATGGCTTTTGTTTTAAGGCGTGTAAAATTTATTAGAAAATGCTGCTAGGGTGAAGTGCGGTAAGTGCGTTTTCCTTAACTTCCGTTCAGGCCACTCTACATCACTATTATTGTCCATACGTTAAATCGTCAGATGCCTGCTACCAGCTGTAAAATAGTTTTATTGGATCATGGGTTTGGTAGACCCGCAAAAATTGGTCCATTGTTAGGGATGGCATATCGAATGAAATATATCGATATATCGATCAAATGATATATCGTCAACGAGATATCGATACCTTCGATATATCGGAGAAAATATATCGATATTTCGATATATCGGAGAAAATATAGGTATCGATTTTTCGATATATCGGAAGATCTACTTTATAAAACATGTGAAGTAGGTAAGTGAATTTAATAGTGTTAAAACAATATAAAAATCATTTAGGATGACATTTATGGACATATCGGAGTATCTACTTGGAAAAACTTGAAGAAGTAAGTAGGTAGGTGAATTGAAAAGTTACTAACATCATTTTGGAGGAAATATTATCGATATACTCAACATATCGGAAGATCTATTTGGAAAAACCTGTGAAATATTAAATATTTCATAAATTTCATAAATCAAATAATAAATTTTATTAACCTACTTTCAAAAGTTACTGAGTATGAATGATCGAAATTCATTGTTTAAAACGCTGCAAATTATTACACAATGGTTTATTATTTTTCTATATAGATCACTCGTCTACAAAATCATCAACCATCCAATATGAAAAAAAAAAAAAAAATCAAAATCACCAACCATTGATCGCATTTCGGTCAGCTCTAATTTGAACGGAGATTAGGCCTCTTTTGCGATTCACACTCGTCTTTTGATTTATATATATATACATATTTCAATATAAACCCTTAAATTTTCGTAGGGAGCGAACGGTTTGTCCTACAGAGCTCCGCGTGGTCTCAAAAAATTCTAAAAATTCTATAGAATCTTAAATTGAAGGAATAAAAAATAAGGAAATAACCTTTATATCAAACTTTTTTGAGTTAGGGCGTTTTCAAAATTTAAAAATTGATTTTGGAACCCTTAGAAGTGACCTACATCAACCAAAAGCTTCGGGGCACAACTAGACCCCAAATGGAGCCTACATACCAAATTTCATCAAAATCGGTCAATGCTAAGTGGCAAAAGTGCCGCGTACGGCGTACGGCGGACGGCGTACGGCGGACGGACGGCCAAATTTTTATTCGATTTTTGGATTCTACGTACCTTGAAACGTAAACCATCAAATTTTGAGGGGGTGTTAAAATTTTTTTTTTCTTGGTCGATTCCAAAGGTTCATTATTGAAAATAATAAACCAAAACTGGAAGGAAGTGCGAAAATGTCATTGCAATGTTAAATTAATTTATAAATTGACAGGGATATAGGTACTGTGGACAATCATGATCCTTCAAAATTGAAAATAATTATTGTGAAAACCTGCTTCACTTCGTATAGTAGGTAGTTAGCTGGACGAGCCTCCATTAATTTTGGCTTAAGTCAAGTAATTGAGCCTTGAGAGCCACTGTAGGTGAATACTATGTACACAATCATGTCTGAGCTGAAGTCAACAGTCTGAAATCAACCCATCAGTAGGTAGCTACAAAATTTGGAATAAAATTACTTGATGTTTTTACAGGCCTTTCTTCTCGTCCATTCATTTCAATATTTAATTTTCACTAAAAAAAACAAACTTTTTTTCTTACTTGAAAACAGGTCGCGATATATCGTTAAATATATCGATATTGACCGATAATATCGGTTTTGTATATCGATATAAATGTATCGATATATCAAACGTAATATATCGATATATTTCATATATCGATATATCGTTGCCATCCCTATCCATTGTCGCCTAGTCATTTTTACTGTGAAGCCGAGTTTACAGGTAAGCAGTGCTTACCTGTAAACTCGGCTTCACAGTAAAAATGAAGTTACTAAGCACTTTCAAGTGAAATTAAATGGGTAAAATCCGTGAATTTCTCTGAATGTTTTTTGTAATAGTTTACTCGCATGATGTAGTTTGTATTTTCGTCAAAATAATTGGATAAAGGTGGAAAATCACTCTAGAATTTCACAAAACGCACTTCCCCCGTGGTTTGGAGGGGTCGGGGGAAGTGCGTTTTCCAGCATGGGGAGCATTTTCGGACCTTATCTTAATTCAACTGAGCATGATGCATGACCTTGTGATGTATTTCTTTCCAGAATGCCACGTACATATATTAGAAAAACTCAAAAGGCTACGGCTTACAGCAAGCCCGACCTTTTGGATGCCCTGAACAGCATGACCAAAGCAACGACGAACAGTCTGAAGAATCATTGAATGACTTTATGAAGCACTTGAATGCCTCTGGAGTACAAGTTTTGCGGGACATAAGTAATTTAATGAAAACGATTTTTGTTCCGTGAAGAAGAGGGTTTTAATGTTTTAAGAGGGTTTTAATTTTTAATTATTTATTTTGTTTCTAAGTATCTGGGACTTATTTTGGAATTTAACCAATTAAATTTGACATTGTTCAGAGGAAATGTTGGATTTTATTTATTATTAGTGATAAATTGAACATCTGGAAGATTCAAATGAACAAGTTTTCTTAGAAAATACGTTGAACGCACTTACCCCATGGTAGAAGCGCACTTACCCCAAATGGGGGGGAAAGTGCGTTTTTGAAAGGCTTTTAGGAAAGGTCAATTTTTTTTTTCACTTGAGGTGGAGATAGAAAACTCGGCGCATTGCGCCTCGGCGGGGGGCTCCGCCCCCCTGCACCCCCGGTTTATTTCTTTTTCCATACTCTGTGTTATGACCCACATATAATCAGTAATTAGTACATAACACTTCTACTGCTACCGCGGTAATTACCGCTCTTTTGTGTCCTTCACCATTACTAGCGCGGTAAAAACCGCTCTCGGCCCTTTGCAAAGCCCTGTCTTTCAATATCTCTATTGAGTCGTAGTAGTTGTCTCGACTCTTTCTTCCTGCGGTAGTAGTTCGGAAATACCGTTCGGAACAAGGGAGAAATGTCCGCCGAGGAGATAATGACCTTAGAAGTGCCAATATTTCAGTTAGTCCAGGACGCTTGCCGACGACGTTTCTCACAAGTTTTGAGTCAAAAGTAAGTTATGCATTTTATTTTACCGTTTCTTTTGACTGCTTTATTGTGTCGTGTTATATTTTTGAATGCATTTACTTATAAAACGTCATTCGGGTTCAAAACAAGCATGTGATTGTCTACCAAACTAATTTTTTTCACCCTCCTTCGACAGTTATTTTATCTATTTATTTCTCAGTACCTAATGTGCGATCAATCTACTTATCTACGATCTTATTCCAGAATAACCATGGTCCTCACTCGAGGAGGTCTGAAATGATCTCATGACAAGGTTGAAGAACCTCAACCCTCAACAAGTTCTTCGGCTGCTTGATTTTCTATCTTATTTTCTATTATGTACATTTTCTTTTCTATATTTTTCATCTGTATCTTTTATATTATCTAAATATATCATCATTTTTCACAATGAAAATTTACAGCAATATTTCCAACCTATACCTATCCAATTTTTATGGCTCGTTTGAATTGAAATCACATCGAGAAAATGTCACTCATTTTCCTTCTTCCTCGTTTTAACCTTGAAAAGGTTTTAGCGATGGGACCCCCCGCCGAAAAACGACAGGAAAAATCGACAGTAAAAAGTGACAGGAAAGTAGCGCTATGATTTATCATATGCTTGACGACAAATATGCTTGACAACCTGATGTTATTATGAATAAGGAGGAATCTTAAATATTACAGTGGAAGATGTGAAAGGCGGGAAGCGGATAGCCAGGGGCAAACTTCCAGCAGGAAGATTAGGTTCACCGCGCGGCCAACAGATGGCGTAGGCTTCCACAATCCAGGGAGCCAGACAGGACGGACGATGAACCGGTGGCCGCTCGAGCTAAAATCGCTGACACATCTGGCATTGAAAAGTTCGGAGACCCCAATAAAACTGCAGGGTCTCCCTTTTTTCGGGGGGGAAACCACGAAATGAACGTGGGAAAAAGAAAATTTCTCTTCACTTGGGTATTGGCACGAAAAGAGTACGGAGGTCGGAACCATACTGAGTGTTAAAATTTCTAGTGGGTGCAGTGAGTGAAATTCCTTATGGTAACCAAAAGGATTTCATTGCGTGATTAATAATATTATTAATATTATTGATACTAGCAAATATTCTTGGCAACAGTAAAGAGGCAATAAAGGCTCCGGGGTGAAGTGATTTGGTCCGGACACCAGGACAATCCGCGTTTCGGTCATACACATTTCCGCGCGCGTCGTTCGAATCCTACGTCGGGCGTGCGTGATCTGCTCGAGCGAAGCCGCGTGAGTACTAATTATAGGTATTATTTTATGGTACCTACTCCTTGTAAGACCTGGGCTGGTACTAGTTTTAAGTAGTTATAAGGTTTAAATTTTGCCATTTATGATTGATGCTTGGCATCACAATATCGTCCTTTGGGAGGAATTATAGTGTGCTAAAGTTCTAGGGGTCATTGATTGTTTTAAGTAGCTTCTATTGGGCTATTTGGGCCCTATTGATTCCGGTCGGGTCTGTAGCTCGGCCCCCAAAAAGTGGTTTCTCTTTGCACTACGCCATTAAATCAAATTATTTAATTAAATAATTTAACGCCATTAAATAATTTAAACAATTATTGTACCTACTTAAATCTTTAATAATTGAATTTAAGCCATTGTTCGCTAAGCCTTGTAGGTGGGTATAATACGGTCGTGGGTGAACCGTGCAGTGTATACCTGCGTAATTTGTATTTAATTGGTAGTAATTTAAATTAAGCAATTGTGCGCTAAACCTTGCATGTAGGCGAAATAGGGTAGTGAGCGTACCGTATAGTGTAGTCATTAATAAAGAGGGGTATTTCTATAGGGTAAAAAGGGTCGGGATTTGTTACTCCCTGAATAAAGGCATTCTTTGGACACCTGGTGTGGTTTCTTACTATCTCCCCCTTGCCCCGTCCGGTCACAAATTGGTGTCAGGTGTGGGGTGCTTGCAAAAAAAGTACCCTTACCCACGGCCTAACGGGAAGCAGGAGAGATATATAGTTGGAGAGAAGCATGGCTGAAGTAGAGCTATTAAAGGCTCAGTTGGCCGCTCTGAAGGTCCAATTGGAAGAGGCGGCTGTTGCCAATAGGGCCTATGCGGAAAGGCTGGCGGGGGCGGAAGCAGAAGGGGTCCTACTGGATCGGACCCTGAATGCCCTCAGGAGGATCCCTGAGGTGGACCCGACACCCAGGCCACCGAGAAGAGACCTCGGGTTGCAGACCCTAATTAAGGCTTGGGGCGGAGGGCCACAGGATATTCCCGTCGAGGAATATCTGGGGCGGATTCGGACAGTAGGACGGACCGGAAATTGGACACCGGAGGATCATGCGAACATTTGCCGCCTCAAACTAACGGGGGCTGCAGCAGCCTTCCTAGAAGGCCATGCCACTCTATCCCGTGAGGATGCCACCTTTGAAGATCAGGTAGCTGGCCTTACAGCCCGGTTTTCTGACCCACATATGTGGGAGGTCCGAGAGGAGGAGCTTCGAAGCTGTTCCCAGAAGTCGAATGAGAGCATTCAGGAGTATGCGGACAGGGTAACACGGATTGGGAAGAAAGCTACTAGGCCAGGGGAAAATGAGGCAGAGACGGCTTGGCTCAGGAGGGAAGGGGAGAAGCAAACGCTGAGAGCATTCGTGAGGGGGCTGCAGGGAAAAGTAGCGAGTATGGTAGCCCTTGAGGAGCCCCGTGATATGGCCACGGCCCTGACTAGGGCTCTGTCAATCGACCACACCCTCAAGACCTTGAGGGTCAAAGAGAAAGAGACCAAGAGGGTATATACCGTAGAAGAACCAGAGGAGGCAGGAGAGGATGAGGAGGGGGTATATTTAGCCAATCAGGCCACAAAAGGGATGGGACGACCAGGGCGTTGTTTTGGCTGCCCCTGCCACCAACCCACCTCAAACCACCCTACCTCTCGGGTTCCTCCTATTCCACCTCGTAGGAACCCCCCCTCCCCTCTGAGAACCTCTCAAAACCCCCGGGAGGAGACTCGTCGGTGCTTCCGATGTGACCAGGAAGGGCATATGGCGCGCTCTTGTGTCAACCCTCCCTCCTTTCAAGGACCAACCAGCTCTGGACCACTGGGGCAGAGACCACTGGTACAATGTTTCCGTTGTGATGGATTCGGGCACCTTGCCCGATATTGCCCAGCTGGCCCCCAGAGACTCCCCATCGAGGCTTCCCCAAATGGGAATGGAACGCGAATTGCCCCGAGCGCGTATCCAGCCATCCAAGGGGCACCGCAATAGGTTACTGGGTACCTGCTGCCCAGACCCACCGGATAGAGGGCCCTGTGTTGATAGTAGAGATCGAAGGGAAGAGGATGAGGATGTTGGGTGATACGGGGGCCCAGGTATCGATGTTACAGAGTCCCATAGAAGGCGTGAAGGTATCCCCGAGTCAGAGCCAGTTATATGGCATATCCGGACCCCTAATACCCATGGGGGAGCAGTTGGTACGCTTCCAATTCGGAGCAAATCAGGGATCCCACCAGTTTAGGATCTCCCCCATAGCAGGATTGACCCTTGATGGTATCCTAGGGGTGGACCTACTCAAGAAATTAGGACCCCCTGCGTTGGAGGAGATAGGGCGCCAGATAGGTCTCGATGTTGGAAGCAGGGCAATGCCGATGGTAGGGTGTACCACCGAATCTGGGTGGATACGGGGGGTACTAGAGCGGATTAGTATTCTGGAGACCACCAAATATCCCCTGCCAGCGCGCATGCGCCCCCAAGGGACTGGCCCAAGGGCTGAAGGGAGTCAACCCGAGAACAAAACCCCGAAGGATCTGACCCCCCCCTCCCTTTCCACCAAACCCAAGAGGCGTAGAAGGAAGAAAGGGACAAAAAGGGGTGGGAGGGAAACTCTCGAGTCACCCTCGGGAATGAAGAAAGAAAAGGGAGAGGAGGGAAAGAACGAAGGAAACCCGGAGACCCCCAAAACCACTCTTGGTACCTTAGGTTCATGCCCCAAAAGGCCAAAAGAAGATAGGAAGGCCACATACCTAAGATCGACGGGGAGGGCCATTAACCCGTATAACCAGACCCTCCCAGCATGGAGTGAGGTAGTCATCCCCCTCCGGGCTGAGGGAGGGATCACCGGGGAAATGCTCCTCGAACCTATCGAACTACCCACGCATGGCTTACGAGTAGCACGAGTGCTGACCACGATGAAACACGGCAAGGGATGGGTCAAAGTCGCCAATTTAACTGAAGGACCCGTAGTATTAGATGCAGAGACCGTACTGGGGGACTTGGAAGGGTTAACAGGAGACAACCTAGAAGGGATTAGGGTGGCAGCCGTACAGGAAGGTTCCTTGAAGAGGGGACGTCATAGCAGGGATATAGAGGAAAAAATTGGTCACCTACCTGAGACCGAGCGGGGGGCCATGAGGAATCTTCTACACCGCTATGAACCCCTTTTTGACGATCCTGGGGCAGAAGGGTGCAAACTAGGGGTGGAACACCGCATCGAGACTGGCGGCGCTCCGCCCATTGCTAAACGACCCTACCCAGTACCTGAGCGTCAGAGGGCCATCATCCAGGAGCAAATCGCTGATATGCTCAAAAAGGGGATTATCCGCCCTTCTGATAGCCCATGGTCTGCTCCGGTGGTTATAGTACCCAAGAAAAGTGTCGACGGTGAGCTGAAATACCGGTTTTGTACGGATTTCCGCGCGCTTAATGAGGTGACCCGGAAGGACGCATACCCCCTCCCCAACATCAATGACACCCTGGAACATCTAGGGAGAAGTACGTTTTTTAGTACCATTGATCTGGCAAGCGGGTATCATCAAATCCCAGTAGCTGGACAGGATAGAGAGAAAACGGGATTTACGACGTGGGGAGGACATTTTGAATACAACAAAATGCCTTTTGGGCTGGCTGGGGCCCCAGCAACCTTTCAGCGGTTGATGGACCGGCTACTAGCTGAGCTTAAAGGAACTGAATGTTTTGTATACCTGGATGATGTGATCATATATAGCGCCACCTTCCAAGAGCACCTGGAGCGGCTCGATCGAGTACTTGGTAAGCTTATGGTAGCCAACCTGAAGGTGGGACTACCAAAGTGTAGTATCGCCCACACAGAGGTACACTACCTCGGACATGTGGTGACGAGCGAAGGGGTAAAACCTGACCCTGCCAAGATAACAGCCATTCAGAACTTTGCCAACCCCCGGAATGCGAAGGAAATTAAGAGTTTTTTGGGACTGGCAGGCTACTATCGCCGCTTTATCCTTAACTTCGCTGACATAGCCAAACCCCTGACGTCCCTCCTGAAAAGGGATACCCCCTTTCAGTGGACCCCAGATCAAGAGAGAGCAATGAACCAGCTCAGGAGTGCACTCTGTTCTTCCGACCTCCTGATCTATCCAGATTATCGAGATGAGTTCATTGTAGCGACAGATGCCTCGGGAACGGCCATTGGAGCCATCATTTCCCAAGAGCGAGACGGGCATGAACGACCAATATGTTATGCGAGTCGCCAGCTAAATAGTGCCGAGAGAAACTATTCGACCACTGAGCGTGAGTTGCTGGCTGTAATCTACGCCACTAAGCAATTCCGTTGTTATTTGTATGGTAGGCGTTTCAAGTTGGTAACGGACCACTCGGCACTGAAGTGGATGTTGAGCTTAAAAGACCCATCTGCACGGCTTACTCGTTGGGCTCTCCGGTTGTCAGAGTATGACTACACTGTCGAACACAAGCCCGGGAGAAAGCACACCAACGTAGACGCCCTGAGTCGGGCAGTCGCAGTGGTACGGGAGGGAGACCCCTGGGGAGAGCTGGATGAAACTCGAATTTCTGAATTAGTGAGGTTACAACAGGCTGAGTGGGGGGATAAACTTGATAACCACCATGACCGGAAAGATGATAGGGGAGTGTGGTATAGGCAGACAGAGGCTGGTGGGCCTTGGAGGCTGATGGTGCCCAGCACTTGGCGGCAGCAAATACTGTCCCGCTGCCACGACGCTCCTTGGACAGGTCATTTGGGGAGGGACAAGATGGCGAAGAAAATGACCCCAAGGTACTATTGGAAGGGGATGACTAAGGACATTAGGACCTTTGTAAGGACATGTGACACATGTAATCTCCGCAAGGCCAGGGAACCCAAAGCACCTATCCAAAAGGTACATATCCCAGAGCGCCTTTTTGAGATGGTTTCCCTAGACATCGTAGGGCCACTCCCGAGGACTCGGAAGGGGTACCGCTACCTACTCACGTTCATTGACCATCTGACTAGGTACGCGGAGGCCATACCCTTGCGCAAGCAGACAGCCATCGAGGTAGCCCGGGCTTTTGTGCACCATATCATTCTGAGGCATGGTGTGCCGGAGAAGCTCCTCACGGACCAGGGGGCCAATTTTATGTCCTCCCTCATGAAGGAGACCTGCCGCACGCTGGGGATACAAAAGTTGCGGACCACCCCCTACCACCCGGAAGCCAATGGAGTGATTGAAAGATTCCATGGGACGTTGGTGGCTATCATACGATCTTTTGTCACTCAGCATGGAACTGACTGGGACCGCTGGGTACCCTTTGCTCTAGCCGCGTACCGGAGCATTGTACATTCGGCTACGGGGTATTCACCCCAGTACTTGTTGTGTGGCCAGGAGCTCAGGCTCCCGGGTGAGGGATGGAGAGAGCCACAGAGAGAGGGAGAGCCCACGGGAGGGGAGCGAGCTGCTGAGGGGCTGATGGAGACACTGTCAGCGGCCAGGCATGAGGCCCAACGCCTGATCACGGAACAGTGGGACAAACGCGCCCGGCGGTTAAATCGTAGGCGACGCCCGAAGTCCTTTGCGTTGGGGAGCCAGGTGTACCTCCACAATCCGGTACGACCAGCAGGGGAGAGTTCTAAGTTCCACTGCCCCTGGACTGGACCCCATATGGTACTGGAACGGATCTCGGAGGTAACTTACCGGGTCCAACTAGCCAGTGGAGCTAAGGCTGTGATCCATGCCAACCGCCTCAAACCTGTGATGCGAAGAGCGGAGTTGCCAAAGAAGACTCAACAGGTTAGGCAAGCCAACCGTGATTGGCAGGGTAAGCGTGGAGTAAGTAACGAGGGAGGAGACCTAAGGAATGATAGCAGCGAGGAGGTCGCCCTAAGAGAGGATAGCAGTGTGGAAGAGGAAGCTGAGGTAGATCGGGAGCAGAGGAGGGAAGGGTTGAGGAACCTCCGAGACCACCTACTCCAGAGGATCCAAGGAAGGGGAACTGGACAGTATGGGCCATCTAGGAGGGAAGCCAATGGATCCTCTAGCGGGACATCCGACAGTATCAACTCCCTACTACCTCACTGGATGCGCTCACCGACTGTATCGTCGGGTCCCCGATCGGAAACTGGTTCGGGGGAGGAAGACTCTTCATCACCTTCAGAGAGTGACAGCATTGGGCTGAGTACACCATCAGATCTAGATATCTCTGGTATCTCCAGTGTGGAGACAGGGGACCCATTCTCGACCCCCCCAACGCCCACCCCCCCATTTTGGGAGGAGGATCCTCGTTCATTAGGACCCGCACCACCCTCCTCAGAGGAAGGGAGGAATCGGACAGACAACCAGCCTGCCGATGGGGCCAATCCAGGGACCCCCAGGGGCCGACCCCGGCGGAAGAGGGTTGTACCCCGTCGTCTGCAGGACTATCAACTGGAGTTCCACAGTGACTCGGAATAGGTACTGAACCCCAGGCTGGAGGACGAAATAGAGTCGCATGGTCCTCCACCAATTATTGGCCACGAAGGGGTTGGCAGCTACTTCTAGAGTTATAACTTAGGATAGATGGGGGGTGGGCGAGACTTTCAAACCTTCGGTCTCCAAAAATAGGAGGCAAGAATTAGGGAAACGGGGCATATAACTAATACTAAGTGGATTTAGAAATAAAAGAAGCGTTAGGAGGTCAATATCTACATAACGCTATTCTGATTACAGGAAATGTGGAGAATAATCGTAGACATAAATGTAACTAGGCTAGTGACGGGGATCACTAAATTAGAGGCGACGGCGGACAAATTGATAACCACCTTGAACCAGCTGGTCCCGCACGAGCTGTTGAGAGAGTTGACCCTAGCGATGGGAGGAGGAGCATTAGGGATCCTCAGCCCATATTTAGTGAGACCCGTCGATCTGAGTAGACTAATAGGTTTAGTTAGAGATAAGCTACCCAAAGGTTATAGGATGATAGCCAGTAGTGACCCAGCCCAGGTCCATAACCACTATCAATCAGCCCAGGTCACAGGGTGGCACACAGACCACTCTTTATGTATTTCATTGTCTTTCCCGCTAGAATCGAATGGCCCGCGATATACAGTGTTTGATGTTGCGATACTACCGGTAGTCGAACGTATGAGCGGGAACACCTCCGACTAGATACGGCTGATCCTCCAGAAGCTGCAGGAACAAGGTCACGCAGCACCAGGACCCTGGGCGGCCAATGAGGTAATATTGGTCACCGCCCTCGAAATGCTGAAAGAACCCAACAACGCCTGGAGCACCTTGGATTGGAGCCTTTGGACACTAGGGTCCATCACGCTGCTTGGCTTAATTGGAACGGCAGGATGGTGGCTGGCCAGGAAGTGGCAGTCACACCGAACGATAGAGCTACCCCCGCATGAGACTGAGGTCACGGCAGCCAGATGTAGCCCAACTTGCTCAGTTAGCCTCCAGGACTACGGAATTTGCCACCCAGGACCTGCCCTGAGACCCCAGTGGAAGTGTGGAGCTGGCAAAGAGACAGCACTTTATGCTGCCCCTTTGAAAAAGGGGGGGGCAATGTGAAAGGCGGGAAGCGGATAGCCAGGGGCAAACTTCCAGCAGGAAGATTAGGTTCACCGCGCGGCCAACAGATGGCGTAGGCTTCCACAATCCAGGGAGCCAGACAGGACGGACGATGAACCGGTGGCCGCTCGAGCTAAAATCGCTGACACATCTGGCATTGAAAAGTTCGGAGACCCCAATAAAACTGCAGGGTCTCCCTTTTTTCGGGGGGGAAACCACGAAATGAACGTGGGAAAAAGAAAATTTCTCTTCACTTGGGTATTGGCACGAAAAGAGTACGGAGGTCGGAACCATACTGAGTGTTAAAATTTCTAGTGGGTGCAGTGAGTGAAATTCCTTATGGTAACCAAAAGGATTTCATTGCGTGATTAATAATATTATTAATATTATTGATACTAGCAAATATTCTTGGCAACAGTAAAGAGGCAATAAAGGCTCCGGGGTGAAGTGATTTGGTCCGGACACCAGGACAATCCGCGTTTCGGTCATACACATTTCCGCGCGCGTCGTTCGAATCCTACGTCGGGCGTGCGTGATCTGCTCGAGCGAAGCCGCGTGAGTACTAATTATAGGTATTATTTTATGGTACCTACTCCTTGTAAGACCTGGGCTGGTACTAGTTTTAAGTAGTTATAAGGTTTAAATTTTGCCATTTATGATTGATGCTTGGCATCACAATATCGTCCTTTGGGAGGAATTATAGTGTGCTAAAGTTCTAGGGGTCATTGATTGTTTTAAGTAGCTTCTATTGGGCTATTTGGGCCCTATTGATTCCGGTCGGGTCTGTAGCTCGGCCCCCAAAAAGTGGTTTCTCTTTGCACTACGCCATTAAATCAAATTATTTAATTAAATAATTTAACGCCATTAAATAATTTAAACAATTATTGTACCTACTTAAATCTTTAATAATTGAATTTAAGCCATTGTTCGCTAAGCCTTGTAGGTGGGTATAATACGGTCGTGGGTGAACCGTGCAGTGTATACCTGCGTAATTTGTATTTAATTGGTAGTAATTTAAATTAAGCAATTGTGCGCTAAACCTTGCATGTAGGCGAAATAGGGTAGTGAGCGTACCGTATAGTGTAGTCATTAATAAAGAGGGGTATTTCTATAGGGTAAAAAGGGTCGGGATTTGTTACTCCCTGAATAAAGGCATTCTTTGGACACCTGGTGTGGTTTCTTACTATCTCCCCCTTGCCCCGTCCGGTCACAGAAGAAAGATAAAGAGGGAGAGGGAGCAAAAACCTTTTCAAGGTATGTCACATTTTAGCCATTAGGCTCTAAGCGGAAATCATCCGGGGGTGCAGGGGGCAAAGCCCCCGCCGAGGCGCGCAGCGCCGAGTTTTTACCTATAGCTGAATGTATCGTTCAATAGAACACATGTCGATTGCCAAAGTTGGTGAAAATAAAAGTGTGTCAATAAAATATGGCATCTCGGGTGGATATTTTCACCTATTAGTGGTGAAGGACAGTGGGCGCGGTAATTACCGCATAGTAGTGGTGATGGACAGCGGGCGCGGTAATTACCGCCAGGTAGTAGTTGACTTGAAAAATGATGCTTTCTTCTGTACCAACTACTACGTGAAAAACTGCGGTAAAAACCGCACGACGCCATGTTACGGTAGTCATGGGGCTACAATCGATTCTATTGAGCCGCAGCGAAAGTGTTAAATAAAGAAGCTACCGGGAGGATCCCAGAGTGAGTCAGCACCCGCCAGGGGAGACGAGGTACGGGGGATACGCCAACATGACGTCACCCTTCCACCTCTCTCTCTCCCGAACTATCCACATGAGTATATAAGCTCACTCAGGGATGCTCCCTCATGCCAATCTAGTCAAGTTCTCGTCTTGTTCATTTCGCTCTCCAACTTCTCCTTCATCAAGGTATCTCCTCGAAGTTGTAGGCTCAACCAAGTAAATATCCCGCTTTCCCGCCGGTGAGTTTCTCTGAAACGCCGGGGATTGCCGGGCTAGCCCAATTCTCCCAGTACTCCGCATGCCGGTATGGGTCTGACCCGCCGATGCGACAGTACTGAATGCTAGGCTAGGGAAAGTCTCTCTTAGGTTGAGTAGGTGTTAAAGCAAAGACAAAACGCCGCAGCGAGAAGGTCAGCTCCTTCACTCGCCGACACGCCGAACACAACACTCTGTATGAAATCATAGGAACACAGAATGTGTTTTTGCGATGCTAGTCATCCGTTAAATAAAAAACAACAATAATAAATGTGGAGTCTTTGGCAATAATAAAATAAATAATTGTTAGACATTTAATTTGGTCTATAACCCTATAAATGTTATATAAATAAATATGTAACTACAAGAAAAATACTACATAAATTGAGAGCTTTCCAACGAATGGTGAACAATTTCTGTGCAATGAACACTGCGGGAGTTCTATTTCCTTACCAACGGCTTGGTTGCACGTGAAAATCATTATAAAAGGCGCGTAACGGTTTTTTCTGTCGCTTTTTCGTGACGATTTTTTTTCGGTAGGTCATCGCAAAAACACATTCTGTGTTAATAGAATTCAGGATAAGCAGTTGGTTCCGAAGGTTTTTGTTTGAGAGAAAAATATTAACTTATTTGGAATTGACAGACCGTAGAAGTGCCACTATGCGTTTTTTGCTAAGCACTTACCCCACTTCACCCTAATTCGATTCGAAGATATAGGGAGTTTGACATATGAATACGGCGGACGGACGGCCAAATTTTTATTCGTTTTTCGGATTCTACGAACTTATTTTGAAACATTAACCAACAAAGTTTGAGGGGGGTTAAAACTATTTTTTCTTGGTCGATTCCAAGGATTTGTTCCCATTCTGGTTCATTATTTTCAATAATGCTGGATTTATCGAAAATTTGACAAAGCCAAAAGATTAGTTCCCATTCTGGTTTATTATTTTCAATAATAAACTAGAATGGGCTAATCTTTTGGCTTTGTCAAATTTTTGATAAATCCAGCATTGAGGGATCTTGAATGCTGCGTAAATTGGTTATCTCTAAACACAATAAGCTTCTACCTACCTACAATTATACTTAGTTGTTTTACGTTATTTCAACAAAAACACTTGATGCAGGTGATGTGAATTACAGGTAGTTTCGTTACCTTAGTTTAGTTTTACCCTGCTCCCTAATTTGTGGGCGGATCATGCTGTAATTGTAGTAGTCCACATTCGGGAGCAAACCTCCGACGATTTCCACCACAGTGAACGACGAGTTTTCCACAAAAGGATTTCCTTCAAGGTTCAACGAAGAAAGTTTTTTGAATCTTCTGAGATAAATGAGCTACGGAGAAAAAACGAATCACTATGTTAGCACCAGCTAATTTTTTTTTAATATTTAGAAGACTTGTTATAGACTAACCTATTTGGTCAACTTTGATTTAAAAGAATTACACCTTAATTCGTAGCTACACCTACGAAAATTAGTATCATTTTCTACCTGTAGTAGGTCCCCAAATAAAAGCTATAATTACAAAACTTTTCCAATTCATGGATAATGATGTATAGGCACAATTTCAGTGACAAATAATTTTCAAAAATACAGATTTGAAAACGGAATGATCTGCAGCAACAACGAGCTAATTCCAAAATTGGTAGTTCATGGGATAAAACGTAAGTATTCGCCCTATCTAGTGGCGACGCGGAAAACTTCCAGAACTACCTGCCCACTACGAGAATGAATCCAGTGTTACTACCTCAAAACATATTAAGTAATGCATGCATTCCAGGGGACGTCCCATTGGATAAGCATTTGGTCAATTTAAACCTGTTGGTAAGCGATAAAACTACTTTAATCGATGAAATGTATTTAGTATTTTAGGCAAGAAATAATGGTCTCTTCCATTCCATGGTGATACAGAGAATAATTCATGAAAATCCGGAGGTACAATGAGAATTTTTCCTCAATTTCAAAGCTTGGGTACAATTAGTAAGCTGTAAAGGAGCCGAAATATTGAAAAATCTTATGTTTTGTGAATATTATCCCCCCACTCGCCCCCTCCCCTTGGGAATTCTGATACTTTGGTGAAATAGTGAGCAATTTGGAAGATTTCTGTGTCGAACAAAAAAAAATCGGTGGAAATTGAGGCCTGGGCAGAGTTTACAAGATTATGCCCGCAAACGCACATTTTTAAGTATTACGTAGAATTTATTATTTTTTTATTAGGTACGTAGAATCCAAAAATCGAAAAAAAGTTTGGCCGTCCGTCCGCCGTACGCGGCACTTTTGCCTCTTAGCATTGACCGATTTTGATGAAATTTGGTATGTAGGCTCCATTTGGGGTCTAGTTGTGCCCGAAGATTTTGGTTGATGTAGGTCACTCCTAAGGGTTCAAAAATGAATTTTGAAATTTTGAAAACGCTCTAACTCAAAAAATTTCGATGTAAAGGGTAAGGTTTTGGTTTATTATTTCCAATAATAAGCCTATGTGATCGTATCGCAAAAAATTTTTATAACCCCCCCTCAAACTTTGTCACTTTACGTTTCAAGGTGCGTAGAATCCAAATTTGCAATGTCCGTCCGCCGTCCGCCGTTCGCCGTCCGGGCCATAAAAGGCCTTAGAATCGGTCTAAAAAACTCGTTCTTTCGCACATAGACTCCATTTGGGGTCTAGTTGGTCCTAACGTCGAACTATTCCGATCGCTCAATTCGTATAGAAGTTATGGGCAAATAACCAGCCAAAAAAGAGGTTTTTGCTTAAATATGCGTGGGGTGACATTTTCAAAGTATTTTTCTTCATGTTGGATGGTTGGTGGCTTTATAGACGATTATATAGAAAAATAATAAACCATTAAAATAATAAACCATAAAAATAATAAAAGTACGACAAATCAGAAACACGAGTGTGAATCGCAAAAGAGGCCTAATCTCCGTTCAAATTAAAGCTGACCGAAATGCCATCGATGTTTTTCTTCATGGTGGATGGTTGGTGGCTTTATAGACGATTATATAGAAAAATAATAAACCATTGTGTAATAATTTGCAGCGTTTTCCTTCAATTTCAGATTCTATAGAATTTTTAGAATTTTTTGAGACCACGCGGAGCTCTGTAGGACAAACCGTTCGCTCACTACGAGAATTTAAAGTTTGGACGTACGATAAACCAGAAACACGAGTGTTAATCGCAAAAGAGGCCTAATCTCCGTTCAAATTAAAGCTGACCGAAATGCGATCGATGTTTTTCTTCATGTTGGATGGTTGGAGGCTTTGTAGACGAGTGATCTATATAGAAAAATAATAAACCATTGTGTAATAATTTGCAGCGTTTTTTTTTTCTTGCTGTAATCCAAAGGTTCATTACTGAAAATATAAAGCAAACCGACAATTTTGGGGTTAGCTCGTTGTTGCTTCAGTGTCTTCAACTATCGATTTGATTTGGGGAAAAATCAGAAATAAGTTACAATTTATTATTCTGCAGGAACTCACCTATTTGATTTTGATAGCAGTTATGTACTTGTCATTAAATAGGTACCTACCTTTCTGTTTTTGTTTTCTTAATAACTATTATACAATACAGCATACCTGTATATTGTTTCATTCTGTCGATTGCTTGTTGATATTAATTATTAGTTAGCTAAGGTGTAAATTACTATCTAGCAAATTATGAGTTCATCTACTTCTTACACACGACGAGGAAAGTATTTGATTGGATCCCAAACTAAGAAGTCTCAAGGTGTTCTTTTGGGCATCCAGATTTTCAACTAATGATATTTCGTTGCTATACAGCGATAGTTCTTCAAGTTTCTGTAGTGCCTGCAAAAGTGGTTAAATTTTTCATCTTGAGTTACAGACTTGCATGAGTACCTACCTGATAATAGGGTGTGCGCCTGGGTAGGAAAAACTGTTTATTGTTATTTTTAATCTAAGGTAGACCTCATTCTGAGAATTTTGGAACCAACCGCGACCTTCTAGCGCGTGTACCTAAATCTTTTCTTATGAATTTTTAAAGTTTCGACCGTTTATGACGTCACAGTGGGCTGAGGGGCGCGTGACGTCATAAACGGTCGAAACTTTGAAAAATCATAGAAACAGATCTACTCACGCTAGAAGGTCGCGGTTGGTGCCAACATTCTCAGAATGTAGTCTACTTTTGATTAAAAATCTTTAAAAAAATCAAGGCGCACCCCCATTATTATTTATGACTTTGCCTCTTGAAGCGAAAAACAGTCCGAGAGTCACTCAATAAGTAAGGCCTCCAAACGATTGCGGTTGGAAAGAAGTTCGTAAGAAGATTACAGTAACTGTTAGAAACTAGCGCATCTGGGGGTTTCTAAGGCGCGTCTAGACTGACCCGCAACATTTTTCTCTAAGGTGTGACACGAATGAAGCGTGTAGAACTATATAAAACAATTTTCATTAAAATTAGTTCGTGCTTTTAACAAGGTAGGCAATAGGTAGGTACAATACTAAGAAGAGTTGAACATACTGTTACGTCCATTACTTTTTTAATCAAAATTCCCACCCACCATATTTTAGTAAGTAAATATGGTTCGAAATTTCTACTAAAAGCAGCTATCACCCAATATCGGGCAGTCATAACTTTTCTCCCACTAAACCGGAATCGACCAAATTTCAGTATAATGGTCACTAGAGATGTAAGAAACATATCTCAGAATTTGGTGCATGTAGCTCAGTTGTATGTGCATGCACCCAGCCATAGACTTATGCGAAAAAACGCGTGTTGCGGGAACTTGTTGCTGCCTGTAAGTCGGGGGCGGAGACAGTGGGGCAGACGACAAAGAGGCGGGAAAGCCGAAGCAGTTGGGCCAGCCAAACCTCCAGCGCGGGAAACCCCTGTGAAGAGCTGTAGGACACTCGGAGGTGCTCGGTCGTCGTTGGTCTTCGTCGGTTTCTCCCACCCACTGCTCTCCACCTGCCCCTTCGACGAACCCCCTCCGATCAGTCATCTGTCTGCGCTTGACTCGAGTGGATGCAAGTACACTGGGCCGTCGTATTTTTGCCATTCAACAGTGTAGCTAAAGTAGCTTTTCTCAGTATTCTCCCATACCTAAAGTCACGATAGGTACAAACTTTCATTTCAACCAATCTTCGCCAGTGATTACCTACGGGCTCACTGAACTCACCTGGACTACCGACTACTGGACCAAGGCGCCTTCGCAGTGGTACACCCGTGCCAACCAATCGAGACGACTCCTAGATCCCTCTGTAGTACGGTAATCACCATTATCCATTGTTTCCTTTTGTTTCGCTTCGTGCCAGTAACTCACTATATTCCAGACTTCATTCGTCATTTAATACAAATGTTGTTCTTAGCACTCGAATAGGTTACATGAGCCATAAGCAGTAAATTCATTGTTAGATACGCATAACCTTCAGTTGGGTACGTTTGGTACGCTAGTTTGATTGCCATAAGTAACTAGATACGCATTCGGTACAGTAATATTCCAAGTAACTTACTTGTCATTCAGACGATACACGTTCAGTACGCTGGTTTGATTGCCATAAATAACTAGATACACGATTCGGTACGAAATTGTTTACAAGTAACTTACCTGTTATTCAGGAGGTACGCCTTCAGCGAGCATAATCATTTTCTATAATATTGTGGTACGAGCAGTGGTACACTTATATCTTTTGTTTGAATACTTATTTCATTGCACCGTAATTCAGTACTATCTTGCATATTGCATATATTTGACAGCCTATACCTTATTTTCAATTGTATAATACTATTCTGATCGGTACACGTTGCGTACCATTTTCCTAGTCACAACGTGGGATGTTTTGTCTTCATTGAAGTATACTTATATATTTTCCTATAGTACGAGATAAGGTACAATCGATACGCATACTTATTTTTTTGATACATTCGTTTATTTTCATTTAAATACAATTTATGAACAGTAATTTGTCAAATTGTGTCGTCTACCGTTCTTGTTCCCATATCCCATGGTGTCTCTGGTACTAGGTTGATCAAGGATTAGCTTAGTATCATTTTGTGAGCTACTTGAGGTTTGAAATACGCTACCATTGGCTCCTTCTGAGCATTTTTTATATTTGAACGCATCAAGCAACCTAAAACCCCAAGTCAAACAACTTACATGCCTGAACTTCATAGAATGTCGATTTTTTTCTTTTTTTTCGAATTCCCACCCACCATATTTTATTATGTTGTTGGGGACGTGTTGCTCTAATATCGACCAGACTTTGGTGCGATTTGAAGATGTCTATTTTTTGTAAAATGCGAAAATGTCGTTCTGTGGTAGTTGTGACTACAAGACCTCGGCTTCGGAACGGATGGCTCGGCAACTTCTTAGATCGATTTTTTAAAATTCAAAATGCCCAACCAACATATTTTAGTATATTGTTGAGGACTTGTTGCTCTAACATCTGCTAGAGTTTTGAGCGATTTGGAGATGACAAGTTTTTGTGAAGTGAGAAAATGACTGTACGAAATTTCTACTAAAAGCAGCAATCACCCAATATCGGGCGGTATAACTTGTCTCCTACTTAACCGGAATCGACCAAATTTCAGTATAATGTTCACTAGTGATGTAAGAAACATATCCCAGAATTTCGTGCATGTAGCTCAGTCGTAATTAGGTACGTTTTCAATCTTTAAAATGTGGAAACTTTTCTCGTTGAGTGACCCTCGTAACTCTTCCGAAACATAGGTTTATCAATGTATTCTAAAAGTAAACAAGCTTCACAAAACATAAACATAATTATTCCTTTCTGCATTAAAATTTATAAACAGGAAGGAAGATAGGTACCTCAAGCCCTCTTATCTTCGTAATTCTATTGAACGATAAATTCAAAGTAACGAGATGCACGAGTTTGTCGAGGTTTGTGATTTCTTTTATGACGTTGTTGCTCAAAGATAGCTTCGTCAACTGCGTACACATATTTAAATGATCAATCCTCAAGATATCTGCAACGAACAGGAATAATAGAAGTGTTCAGTACTCAACACTTGGGGTTTTAGAGTTTTAGAGAAAATACCACTTGAGAATAATGAAGACCATCGAGGGTCCTTCAGTCCCTTCGTGATCAAGCGGGGGCGCTGTACATCGGGAATACAACTCAAGCGATTGGCCTCCATAATTTTCCGTTTCGCTGAGGGACACAAGAGCAGCCATCAGATGTCTCGAAGATGGAGTGATGGATATTTCCAATCGCTGGAGGATCCACCAGAAGCCCTATAATTTCTCGACTTCAAATCAATTTAATACCTACATTTTTTTTTTTTTTTTTTGGTGTGGGAAAAAGAGTGAAAATAATTGTTCTTTCTGAATGAGGAAATATTTTCATTGGTAGGAAATTAGTTATTTCTGTTAAATCTGTTGAGAATCGAATTTGAAAATTTGTTTTCTGCCAAATGGTGTAGGTTCCTTTTTTCGACCACAGGTGAAAGTAAAGTAAAAACGTCTGCCAAGTGGTGTGGCACATAGCTTCCTCGTATTCATAACCCGATTGTGTAGATGATCCAATGCAAAGTAAAAACGTCTGCCAAGTGGTGTGGCACATAGCTTCCTCGTATTCATAACCCGATTGTGTAGATGATCCAATGCAAAGTAAAAACGTCTGCCAAGTGGATGTGGCACATAGCTTCCTCGTATCCATAACCCGATTATATAGATGATCCGATGCCCAGTAGTTAATCTCAAAACACCAATCTCTAAGTACCTTTCACTACCCTCATAGGGGACCATCTACACGCTAATCTGGTCAATCCTAGAAAATTTCATCAAATTCGGATGAAAAATGTAAATGTTATGGCTGTTACAAAGATTTTACGTATGCGCATGCGCAGATGCTTCTGTAAATTTGATTTTCATTGGGGACCATCTACAACCTAATCCGCGTAATCCCTAAAAATGTCATCGAAATCGGGTAGAAAATGTGGAAATTATGGCTGTTACAAGGAATTCACGTTTGCGCATGCGCAGCGGCTACTATCAGTCCGGGAAATGATTTTCATAGGGGACCATCTACAACCCAATTTGCAAAATGCCTCGAAATTTCATCGAAATCAGGTAGGAAATGTGGAAGTTATGGCCGTTACAAGGAAATTCGCGTTTGCGCATGTGCAGTAGCTACTATCAGTCGGAAGGTAGTGATTTTTATAGGGGACAATCTAATAACTAATCGGTAACATCCCTGAAAATTTCATTGAAATCGGACGGAAAATGTAGAAGTTATGGCCGTTACAAGGAATTCACGTTTGCGCATGTGCAGTCGCTTCTATCAGTCCGGGGATGATGATTTTCATAGGGGGCCGTCTACACACCAACCCGCACAATCCCTGAAAATTTCATAGAAATCGGACAATAACTTCGTATAGTTATGCGCGTTACAAGGAATTGATGACAGGCAGACAGACAGACACGGAACCAAAATTGTTCAGAAAGGTCTAAAACGCAAAACGCGAGTGAAAATTTTGATTTTGGAGAACTTTTTTTTTTCATCTTTGAAAAGTGAAAACAAAGCTTCCGCTACCTTGGTAGACTCGGAAGCAAAAACATTATCAAGTATCTCAAAACATTAATCTCTAAGTATCTTGAACTACCCTTACTGTCGTCACGGCCGTCTGCCGTACGAATTAATATCATAAAAACATATTATTTCATGTAATCGATGTATGTTTTGCCACATATATGTAACTGGTATAAATAGGTATCACATGTATTGTAAATGTCAACATAGATCCAAGCTCTCCCCTTTTGGGCCTTTTGTGTATGACGGACTCCCCAACGACCCCTTATCCGTCCCCTGACCTCTGTATAAGTATGTATAGGTATATAAGGCGCCCAGTATAGTATGTGTATTGTATAAACCACACCGCAGTGTGGTTCAGATGTATAGCTGCCCATAACCAGCTGTATAGTATGCCGACCGCCATGGTCATATTATGGGTAGTAGGTTGTACGCCTCTTGCACAACAGTGTACTAGGTATAGTATAAACCACACCGCAGTGTGGTTTAGATTTATAGCTGCCCATAACCAGCTGTATAGTATGCCGACCGCCATGGTCATATTATGGGTAGTAGGTTGTACGCCTCTTGCACAACAGTGTACTAGGTATAGTATAAACCACACCGCAGTGTGGTTTAGATGTATAGCTGCCCATAACCAGCTGTATAGTATGCCGACCGCCATGGTCATATTATGGGTAGTAGAAGCCACACGCAGTGGCGGTATGTATAATTATGTCTAGGTGTCTGCCACACACCCAGACATACAGTTTGTATTGTATATGTGTATACCTGGTATATGTATAGTATATGCGTAAGTATATTGCCACAGTATAAAGCTATAGTGTGTTGTATGATTCTGTATAAGCTGTAACATGTCTTATAAGGTATTGTGTGTTTGGTATAGAGTATAAGACAAGGGGAGAGCTTGCTGATACAGAAGGTATAGGTATAATCGATCGATCGAATAAGTATAACGTGTAGTTACTCACAGATACCTTCCCTGGTTGCCTCCGAAAGCACAACAAGGCCTCCGCCTGCCCGTCCCGCATCCCTCAGTGCGTCTTCCCCCACCACCGTACCTCTAGGAAGCCCCTCCTTCTCCTGGGTTCGTCCTTCCTTACAAACTACTGTATTTTAATTATATTATATTGTGTATTATACTCTCGCTGTAGCGACACTCCCACGCAGAAGGTTGGAAATAGAGCAAGATTAATGATTTATAACTATACAACGAAAAGTATGCCTTCAGTATAACTTCGAGATAAAGAAACAGTATAACCACATTGAACATGTCGTCATTGTCGCCCTGGCCATACGAATCTAACGTATTATACATTTTATAAGTAAATTACGTCAATTTTTGTGTATACATAAATTCGTATGTGTACATACATTTGTATGGGTACATGTACATAATATCCAGATCTCTCTCTTCCCTTGGGGATCGTTTTCCCCTGACGGGCTCCAAACATCCCCTATACGCGTTTTCATGCCTCTCTACTGGTATGTGAGTACAGTATAGGTATGTATAAGCCACCCACAGTGACGGTATGTATATGCCATCTCACGTGGCGGTATGGATGTGTATAAGCCACCCGCAGTGTGGTATGTATAAGCCATCTCACGTGGCAGTATAGGTATGTATAAGCCACCCGCAGTGGCGTTATGTATAATTATGTCTAGGTGTCTGCCACACACCTAGACACCAAGTTTGTATGGATAAAGGTAAGATTGTGTAGATTTCCAGTTTGTATGAATCACCTATTGTGATTGTATGGGTATTTCACACACTGTGAATGTATAACCATGTATAACAATCGCATATAACAATCGCAACATCAGCTGGATTGTTCTCTGATCTGACAAATCGGAACTGCACATCACCATCACTCTGGATTTCCCTGACTCTCTTGCTAATAATGTGTGGAAGAAAGCGTCTCGATCGGAGCCAGCTCAATACCACCTGATTGTCAGTCCAAAGGTTTTGAGCATGTATTGGTAAAAAGGATGCAGACTGTACATATTGCAGGAGTCTTCTTCCGATCACTACTACAAGGAGTTCAAGTTTAGGTATGGTAAGGCTTTCCTTTCTTTTCAGAGGGGTTAATCGGGAACGGGAAATAATAAATCTTGTAGTGTGAGTCTCTTGATTAGAAATCCTCAAATGTATAACAGATACATAAGCTTCTTTAGATGCATCAGTGAAGCAATGTAGTTCGTATTTACAGTTTGCTGGTACCTGTGTCTGGAGTAACGTTGGACCGTGGGGTTGAAATTAGTGGTAATTTGTGTAAAAACGTATTACATAATTTCCAACGCTGCAGATGTTCAAGAGACAATGGGGTATCCCATTTCAATTTTCTTCCCACAAATCTTAGAGAAATAAACGTGTCGGTAGTGTCAATGGGGCAACTAGACCACAAGGATCAAAAAAAGACGCAATTATTCGAAGTATATGTGTTTTGGTGGAAATCTTGCTTTAAATTACTTCAGGTTTGATTTGCAATTTCAAGGTATCTTGCCATGTATTCCACTGAAGGTCTAAGACAGAAATGGTACGTTGTGGTTTTGTTAATTCCGTCGGGATGGATTGTATAAACTCTTGGTTATTTGAGTTCCATTCTCGGATATTCATGGACAATTCCTTGAAATTTTCTCTGCATGTAATGAACAGTTCTTTGGCTTCTTGTGGATTATGTACACCAGTTACGAGATTGTCTACATACAGATAGGAAGCTATTTTATCAGTCAGAGGTTGTCCCTTTTGTGAGAGGTGTTTACGTATAGTAGCCGCAAAGAGAAAACGGGTTTGAGATGACCCCAAACGGTACTCAACAAAATCTGAAGTGTACTAAGTTTTTGTCTGAAGGATGTTGGGTTGTATCATGAGGCCAAAGAAACCGTGTAACATCCCGATCCTGGTCTTGGAGTCCAACTTGTAAAAACGCCTTTTCAATGTCAGCAACAATAGCAATTGGGTTTTGTCGGAATTGAATCAAAAGGGATGATGTCAAGTTGTGTAATAGAAGCGGAGCTTTGTACAGGAGATCATTTAGGCTTTTTTGACCCTTTGTCTTTGATGAAGCGTCATAAATGATTCTAAGTTTTGTGGTTTTTTCTTGTTGAACCACACAGTGATGTGGGAGGTAATGAATAGGGTGTGTTTCAGGAAGCTTAGGTTTTATTACGGTTTCAATGATGCCTTTATTCATTTGGTCTTGCAGGACTTCTTCATATTTTTTGATCATATCATTGTCAAGTCTTTTAATCAATGATTTTAGTCGACCAAGAGCAAGTCCTAGATTAACTGGAAGTTCTGGAGGATATTGTATCCAAGGCCATCTAACGTGATACCTGTTGTTCTGAAGTATAGTTGTATTGTTGAAATGTTGAACCACTTCCTCGTCTTGAAGTAATTTTGGAGAATCCTTTATTCCAATCACCTCCAACTCCCAAATGTTTTTTATATTATCATCTTTCAGTGCAGAGTCTGGACAGTCAAAGACTCGCTTGTATTGTTCAGAGGGTCCAACCTGGACGTAAATAAGTATAGTCAGGACGTCAGTATGTTTCTGATTTTCTTTGTATACTCCAGAGAGAATCCATCCAATTAGTGATCCACTAGGAATAGTGTTGGTGTAATTTCTATTCTGTTGGCCATTAAGATTGAATGATGATAATCATTTCCAATAATAACATCAATACTACTTTTGGCATTCACATCATTAGCAATATGAATGTTTGGGTATATTTGTCTCAGGGTGGTCTTCATTTCTAGATATGAGGGTATCAGTCCAGTTAAAGTTTGTATAGTGTGAGCTTGTATTAAAATTGCAATTCAGACGACGGGACTTAGCTGATGTGCTTCGGTTATGGTAGGATTGCTCTGCTGGGCGTTTGTAATTCCGAAAATTGGATGATTTTCCTGATTTAGAATTTCTATCAATTTTTTTTTTGAATTGATATCTTGAAGGACCTCGAAGAGCATTCCTCTTCTATGAGGGTGACGCAATTGAGGGGTTGATAGGTTTTCGTTGTTTGTTTTGAGGATTGGATCCAGCAAACAGAGTTTCAATAGTATATGTTGGGTTATTATTTGAATTTGTATGATCTGTGTTATCGATGGCTGCCATTCTCAGCGCTGCTTCTCTAGCTAAGATTACTCTTTCAAGGATTGATCGTATTTCGGATACAGTACGATCATCTGACGTCATAGCCATTCGTAAATCAAATATGGTTGCTCCAGGAAATTTGTCAAGTATGGTTGCTCTTAATTGTCTGTGGTTGGTATTTTCTCCGAGTGATTGTAGGGTTTGGAGGTGGCGTTCTATTTCATCAAGGGTTCGGCGACAATCAGCTACGTCTTGTGTGGATTTTGGTATTTGCTGGAGTGCTGCATAATGAGCATCAATCAATACGCCCTTTTTTTCAAATCGCTCAGTTGAACGATCCACAGCCACCTTGTAGTTTTGATTTATAATGTCTAAGCCTTCCACCGCTCTCTTTGCATCTCCTTCCATAAGACAGAGAAGGTACGACAATTTGTCGAAATCGCTCGTGTGGGTTCTGTTTTCGATTGTTGAAGAGGACCTATCCCAAAACTCGTGCCACCTCAGTATATTCCCGTCAAATTTCAACATTTTGAGTTTGGGAAGACGGCTGTTCAAGGATGTATGTTGTGGTGTGGGAACATCATTCGCATCATGATTTTTATCGCTTAGATGTAATGTATATCAGATACCAAGATACCACCAAAAGCTCTTCTGCCTCCAACTGCAATTCTATCTCGGAGGCCAATTCTGTGGAGGGTTCTGTGTATTTGGTGAGAACATTTTGTATTTCCCCATTCTATCGGTCCACTGACCATTTTAATTTTTGGATTATAACATGATGTTTCTTTTCCATGGTGTCTGTATCTCGTAGGAAACCTTGACAAGCCTCCATACCATCACGCACTCTAATCCCTAGTGTTTCGAGCCTCTTCAATATAATGTAATCCATCTTGAATAGTTAGGTACTCAATATCTGTAACAGAGGAGCACCTCCTCTTTTGTTTTTGTTTTCACACGTTGGATAAATGAGGAAAATTAGTGTATGGCTCATGTACTAATATATATATGTGAATGCATAACATGCATTCAAATATATTAAGTATATTTCCTCATGATATTAAATTTCCTCATACATATATGAGGATTATCGATAATATGCTCATTGTACAAGAATGAAATCCTTTACCTGCAAATTCGCAACTCCATCCTTCAATAGTTTCCTCACTTCATCACCGATTCATCTTGCATTCACTTCCTTCACATTTTCCAATAGTTTTCCATAAATTCCCATACTCAAACCCTCCTAAATCAATAAACCGATCCATTTTTGTAAACAATCCGTCCGTCTCACAACTTATTCATTCCTCAGCTGATTTGCGGCCGGTGTCAACAGTTTTGCTAACCTGTTGAACCTCATTCTAACAAGTTGCACGTTTGCACGTCGTCTTTTCGCCACAATTTCTGGCCAATTAATCCAAATAATTACATGTAAAATTTTGTTATACCTAGTTTTATTTTAGATAAATTTATTAGTGCGGTGTGTGAGAAAAAAGTGAAAAAACCACGTGTGTGATTTTGCACCAGCTTTCACGCATCGCCGACATCACTCTCTCGCCATCTTTCGCCCGTTCCTGACCTACCTCAACTTTTAAAACGTTCGTTTTTCCAAGAAATCTGCCGGCCGGCAAAGCAACCGCCTTCGTTCAAACGCGGCTTCCCATCGTTCCTTTGGGAAGAACCAGAAACTATCCACGGAGGAATCGTTCCCGGGATCTCGTTCGGCGGACTCTTAAAACTTAACCAGGAACCTGGTAAGCCACTTCTACCTATCTACCTTGCATTTCTGCTCTTCTGGAGGCTCATCTACCTACCTCAAACCTTTTGGGATTCTCCACGAACGACGGATAAAGAACATTTATACAATCCAAGAAATCATATGCAAATCATACAAAATTTAATCCAAGCGCTTTAGGTAGGTGAAACTAGGAACAGTGGCCTCTGCATGGTCTATTATAAAATCAATAATTTCACGATCTATTTAACTGTTAATAAATCATTTAATAATCAAATCGAATCATCGTTTTCACAGCTTTATTTAACATACCTATACCTACAACATTCTGGTATTCCAGTGGTCCTTCGAGTATTTCAGCAACCTTCTAACATAAACTCATCTCATTAAAGTTTCAATCATTTTCAAGTCATACAGAGGGTAAGAGTTCGAGACCACGTCATAAAGGGCCCCCCTCTGTATGCACATTGTCTGGTCCTTCGAGCCGGATCTGACACTCCCCCTCATTGGGATCAGTCCATAATTTCAAATTTCAATCAAATTAAAGCTGTGATTTCGATCAAACTGTGATATTAAAATATATGTAACTAGGTAGGTACTTTCCTATTTACCGAATTTCTTGTCTGCCTTACTTATAATTAATTTTGTCATATTTAATTTATCAAGTTAGGTAGGTACCTAAAGTTTTCTATCATCATGCCTGCTGGGGACACAGTTAACGTTGCTAACAGGGGCTTACAACGCCTCAAAGTCAAATATGAGTCGTTGGGCTCTGATATAACTGCTATTTGTAACAAAGGTTTTATTGCAACTACGAGTTCTTCTGCTACTGAACTGAATGTTTTTCGTGGAATGTTTACCACTTTAGATAAACTCTATGATAAGTTTACTGATAAGTGGGAGGAAACTGTAGATTATGCAGACAGCATTGAACTCACACCCTCTTTTCCTACCCCAGCAGATTTAGCATATTTTGAGAGTATTAAAACCAATTATTATAATGCACATGGCTATCATATTCAAGTAATGGCAAATTTAAACCGTAATTCCGCAATTTCAGCAAATTCTTCCATTAATACCTCTAATCCTAATGCTCAAACCTCACGAGCAATCCTTCCTAAAATACCTATCCGCAAATTCCATGGAGACTTGTCGCTCTGGCCATCCTTCAAGCAGTTGTTCATCTCGCTGATCAAAGAGGAGTCGTCGTTATCTGATGCTGAGAGGTTCCACTACCTCGTCAGCTATCTCGAAGGTGCTGCTTTGGAGGTGGTAAAGCATATTCCAGTACTTGGAGAGAACTTCGAGCAGGCATGGACTTCGTTACTGGAAGTATACGACAATAAACGCAAACAAGCTTGTCTATATCTTGACCGGTTGCTAAATTTCAGGTCTCTTGCTGGGAAACCCACTGCTGATTCCCTTCAGGTTTATCTTTCTCAGGTGACTCAGAGTGTTACTTCTCTGCAGAATTTAGGCATCACCAATTTGGCGGAATATTTGCTGTGTGAATTGTCCTTGCGTGGTTTGGATCCGTATACCAGAGAAGCTTTTGAAACATCCATCATAGGTACTACGTTTCCACATTTTGCTAATTTAAAGGAATTCGTACAGAATCGCTGCCAAGTGCTTAGGGTCTCTGCTGTCAAGTCAAATCCATCTGAGTCTTCATCATCACATTCTGTAAAACCAGCAGTCAGATCTCCAAATTCATTCGAACCAAAATCTAACCCTCGAACTGCTCTGATGGCCCACTCTTCTGATCATTCAAAACCCAATCAGCAGCAGCAAGCATCTTCAAAGAGTTGTTTCATCTGCCAGGGTGACCATGCCATCCGTACTTGTCCTACCTTTCGCAGTGCTTCACCCTCTGAGCGTCTCAATCAACTGAAGCAATTCACAGGTTGTCGCAACTGCCTCCATGTACAGCACAAGACAAAGCAATGTACATCCACGTATAGTTGTCGTGAATGTGGTGGCAGACATCATAGTGATCTGCATCTCACTAACAAACCTTCTCATCCTGAGCAAAAATCCTCTTCTGCAAACCCTTCAAATCAACCTGGGTTTTCAGGAGCAAGTACCACTGTGAACAACAAAGGCGTACTTTTGGGTACTGTTGTTGCCCACATCTGTGACGCGCATGGGAATCCACAATCAATCCGATGTGTTCTCGATCCAGGGAGCCAATTCTCATTTGTGACTGAGAAATGCGTCAAGAAGCTCGCTAAAACTACGCGTCCTTTCAGTGGCTCTATAGCCGGCGTGAACCAATCGCCACTTCGCAATGTCAAGGGAAAAATCACCCTTAACTTGCTACCTAAGCACTCCTCCAATCAGCTTGAAACTGAGGCAGTGGTTGTACCTAACGTAACACCTTATCTACCACAATCATTCGTACCTTTAGACATGTGGGATGATTACTTGTCATATGATCTTAGTGATCCTACCTTCACGACACCAGGCCCTATAGATTGTCTCATCGGGGCGGACCTGTACACTGAAGTTGTGATAGGTGCACCAATTACCATTCATGCTAACAGTCCACGACTGCTTGAAACTGTGTTTGGGTATACAGTAATTGGTCGATTCAAATGTGATTCTGACTCGTCACAATCTGTAGCATTGCTAGCTCATGAAGATCTTGCTCCCCTCATGGAAAGGTTTTGGGAAGTTGAGGAGCCTGACCTACCCAATGTCCCCTCACCTGAGGACGAAGAGTGTGAACGTCATTTCCTTCAGACTCACCGCCGCATGGAGGATGGTCGATACATGGTTTCACTACCTTTCAAAAGCAATAACCCCAATATAGTACCAAACACCAAGCCAGTCATGAATCGGCTGTACTCGTTAGAAACCAAGCTGTCTAAATCTGAGCCCCTTAAGCAAGACTACTCAGCCTTCATGGAAGAGTATGAGAGACTTGGACATATGAGCCCTGCTTCTGGTCCAGCCTCATACATCATACCGCATCACCCAGTTTACAAGGTCAATGGTGAAGACCGTAAACTAAGGGTAGTGTTTGATGCCAGCTTCAAAACACCATCTGGTAATCTCAACGACCATCTGCACATTGGGCCCAAACTGCAAGCTGATGTCACAGCTATCCTTCTCAACTTTCGATATCACCGTCTTGTTTTCAGCTGTGACATCGTGAAGATGTTTCGGCAAATATTGGTCGAACCAAATGATCGCAAGTTCCAGCAGATAGTTTGGCGATCAGACCCAAGTCAACCTGTCCGATTCTACGAGTTGAATACCATAACTTACGGACTTCGGTCATCACCCTATCTTGCTCAACGTGTCCTTCGTCAACATGCTACCAACTACCAAGACAAGTTCCCAGCTGCTGCGCATGTGCTTCTCAATAACACGTACGTCGACGATATCATAGGAGGTGCTGATTCGCCAGAGGGCCTCATTACTCTCAAACGTCAACTTATTGTTCTGCTTGAGAAGGGCGGCTTCCAGCTTAGCAAATGGAGCACAAACTACCCTTTATTGCTGGAACCTGATGAGCAACCTCTCAAACAGGTGACACTTTGCTCTGGAGATTCTCCTACTACCACAATCTTGGGAATGAGGTGGGATCCAGCCACGGATTCCTTCTCATATGAGGTTGCACCACCACCAACTGGTCTCACCAAACGCCTCATCCTATCCACCATCGCACGTCTGTTTGACCCTTTGGGTTACATTGCCCCAGTTATCTTTTATGCTAAGTGCATCATGCAACGTACTTGGCAATGGAAGTTGGGTTGGGACGAGGAAGTTCCACAGGAGATTGGTAGCCTCTGGAGTCAGTTCATTGAACAGCTGCCTCAGTTATCATTCTTGTCAATACCGCGACCGTTCCCAACGACAGATACTAACTACCAATTGATCTGCTTCTCCGATGCTTCGGAACGTGGTTTCTGTGCTGCGATCTACCTCAGAGCAACTAATGGCTCTGATGTCTCAATGACGTTGGTGAAATCAAAGACACGCCTTGCTCCCACTAAGACCTTGACCATTCCACGCCTGGAATTGTCTGGTGCCCTTCTTCTTGCTCAGCTCATCAAAACCCTCTCACAACTTCAAGAGAATCTCCATATTAATGATATTTATTGCTTTACTGATTCAATGGTAGCTTTATCTTGGATTAGATCTATGCCACATTGCCTGCAGACTTATGTTTCCAACAGGGTTCAGCAAATCACTAGCCTCACCAAAGTTGAATGGTGGCACCATATTCGCGGGTCAGAGAATCCAGCTGATGTGGGATCTCGAGGCATACTGCCATCAGCACTCCGTGACCATTGCTTGTGGTGGACAGGACCATCTTGGTGTTACCAGCCTATTGAGCAGTGGCCTATATCGTCTGAGCTTGTTCCCATGGAGCTACCAGAACTGAGACGGAGTCACCTTGCGCTTGTTGCTATCATTCCAAACCTGGAGTTGATTAGTTACGCAGGTCGACACTCATCCTTTAAGCGTTTCATTCGAATCATTGCCTATGTCAAACGCTTTATCAGCAATGCTCACATTCCGAAGCACCTTAAGAGGTATTGCACAGTCGGTCCAGTGTCAGCAGTTGAGTTCCGTTGCGCCAATCACCATTTTATCAAGCTGCTTCAACATAATTATTTCCCTGAGGTGTTCACAGGATCATCGTTCAATGATATGAGCCTGGAGTTGCGTCGCCTCAATGTATTCATCGACCCCGAAGGATTGGCTCGTGTTGGAGGAAGACTAGCAAAGGCACCGCTTATGCCAGACCACAAAAACCCAATTTTGCTTCCATCCCGCTCCTTTTATACCAACCTTATTGTCGATCACTTTCATCGTCAGGGGCATCATATCGGTCCTACAGCATTACTTGCCATGATCCGCCAGGAGTATTGGATTCCGAAAGCTCGCAATCTAATCAGAGCTCTGAGACACAAGTGTGTAGTCTGCACCAGATTTTCAAGGAATTCCATCGTGCCATTCATGGGTGACTTACCTAAATCTCGTTTTGCAGCAGCTCGTCCATTCCTCATCACAGGAGTAGACTTCGCAGGACCTTTCTTATGCAGGGAGACATCCAGACGTAATTCGCATCACATTAAAGCTTACCTTTGTCTATTCTTGTGTATGTCCTCTCGAGCACTCCACTTGGAAGTCGCCACTTCTCTGTCGGTCGAGGGATTCCTCGATGCCTTTGATCGGTTCTCATCGCGACGTGGTTTGCCTTCTCAGATGGTCTCCGACTGTGGGACAAACTTTCAAGGAGCAGCCCGTTACATCCAAGAAGTCTACGATCTTTGGCAACGCAGTGAAGTGCAAGCATCGGTAATTAGCCACACTTCTCATCTTGGAGTCCAGTGGACTTTTAACCCACCTTCGTCTCCACACTTTGGGGGAGGTTGGGAAATCTCTGTAAGGAGCGTCAAGGATCTACTATACAGGGCCTTTGGAAACCATCCTTACACTCTACCAGAACTCTGCACCATCTTTACCAAAGTCGAGGGCATTTTAAATTCTAGGCCCATTCTACCACAGTCCAGTAGTCCAGATGACCTGGAAACTTTGACCCCTGGTCATTTCCTTATCGGCCAGCCTATAACAGCCCTGCCAGAGCCTGACCTGAGTGAGGTGCCATCCAACCGTCTAAACCGTTGGCAGCAGATTCGCGAGCGCATTCAGTACTTCTGGTCCCGTTGGAAGATGAAATACCTCAGCAACCTGCAAGTGCGCCAGAAGTGGACTAAGAAGTCGCCAAACCTGAGAGTTGGAGACCTTGTTCTCCTGCTTGATCTCAACCTGCCTCCAACTAGATGGCCGCTTGGCAAGATCATCTCGACTCATCCAGGTGATGACGGCATCGTCAGAGTTGTGACTGTGAGGACTCCACAAGGCACATATAAGCGACCGTCTGTAAAGATGATTCCTCTTGTCCTGGAGGATATCCACTCCTAAGGAACATTGAACAGTACAGCGTACTCCGTTGCGAATTGGGGGAGTATGTACAAGAATGAAATCCTTTACCTGCAAATTCGCAACTCCATCCTTCAATAGTTTCCTCACTTCATCACCGATTCATCTTGCATTCACTTCCTTCACATTTTCCAATAGTTTTCCATAAATTCCCATACTCAAACCCTCCTAAATCAATAAACCGATCCATTTTTGTAAACAATCCGTCCGTCTCACAACTTATTCATTCCTCAGCTGATTTGCGGCCGGTGTCAACAGTTTTGCTAACCTGTTGAACCTCATTCTAACAAGTTGCACGTTTGCACGTCGTCTTTTCGCCACAATTTCTGGCCAATTAATCCAAATAATTACATGTAAAATTTTGTTATACCTAGTTTTATTTTAGATAAATTTATTAGTGCGGTGTGTGAGAAAAAAGTGAAAAAACCACGTGTGTGATTTTGCACCAGCTTTCACGCATCGCCGACATCACTCTCTCGCCATCTTTCGCCCGTTCCTGACCTACCTCAACTTTTAAAACGTTCGTTTTTCCAAGAAATCTGCCGGCCGGCAAAGCAACCGCCTTCGTTCAAACGCGGCTTCCCATCGTTCCTTTGGGAAGAACCAGAAACTATCCACGGAGGAATCGTTCCCGGGATCTCGTTCGGCGGACTCTTAAAACTTAACCAGGAACCTGGTAAGCCACTTCTACCTATCTACCTTGCATTTCTGCTCTTCTGGAGGCTCATCTACCTACCTCAAACCTTTTGGGATTCTCCACGAACGACGGATAAAGAACATTTATACAATCCAAGAAATCATATGCAAATCATACAAAATTTAATCCAAGCGCTTTAGGTAGGTGAAACTAGGAACAGTGGCCTCTGCATGGTCTATTATAAAATCAATAATTTCACGATCTATTTAACTGTTAATAAATCATTTAATAATCAAATCGAATCATCGTTTTCACAGCTTTATTTAACATACCTATACCTACAACATTCTGGTATTCCAGTGGTCCTTCGAGTATTTCAGCAACCTTCTAACATAAACTCATCTCATTAAAGTTTCAATCATTTTCAAGTCATACAGAGGGTAAGAGTTCGAGACCACGTCATAAAGGGCCCCCCTTTGTATGCACACTCATGTATGGATGTATAGTACAGGAGGAAGAGGAGGAGATAATCTTTGTGTAAGTATACCACTGGTCGAATATTCCAAATTGCATAACGAACAATTCATGTAGGTATGGATGTGTAAAAAAAAATAAATAAAAAATTTTTCCTTCAACCCTCTGAAAACTGTTAAATGGAATAAAGAGGTTGACGAGAGTAATCCTATTGTGAACCAAAACAAAATTTCTAGGAGTTACCACTTGCAAGGGGCAAGGTATTTGCTAACAGTTACCTATGAGGGTCCCGCCGGGAGGAGCGTCGGGGCGGAGGAGCCCCACAGCGGAGGGGTCTCACAGCGTGTGACGCAGGGAAAGAGGGGTCCCGCAGGGTGGGACGCGGGGTAACGACGGGTCCCGCCGGGAGGGACGTGGGGGAAGGAGGGGTCAACTCCAAAGAGATGTATCATGTATGTAGGTATATCATGCTATAAACGATTAATGAACAAAAAAAAAAATTTTTACAACAATATTATCAAATTCGAAGGACTTCCCCGTTTTTTCGCTCGGGAAGGTAAATAAAATAAGTCCAGAAAGCACGAAATCGCGTACGTTCCTTGAATACCCCGATATTCCCCTCCCGCCTTGGTCACCCACCTTCCCCGCTCGCTCCACTCGGTGAGCGAGAGCGAGAAATATACCTGTCGAGGGATAGACGGGAGGGGGGTGTCATGACAAACCATAAGGTGCGGAACCCACCCGAAGGAAAATTTTGGACTTTAACTCGACGCTTGAGGCAAACAAATCGGAACTACGCAGTGCACTTAGATTTTTAAAAAAATTAACGAGAAAAGGCCGAGCTTCCCGGCCGATGCACCATGTCGTCACGGCCGTCTGCCGTACGAATTAATATCATAAAAACATATTATTTCATGTAATCGATGTATGTTTTGCCACATATATGTAACTGGTATAAATAGGTATCACATGTATTGTAAATGTCAACATAGATCCAAGCTCTCCCCTTTTGGGCCTTTTGTGTATGACGGACTCCCCAACGACCCCTTATCCGTCCCCTGACCTCTGTATAAGTATGTATAGGTATATAAGGCGCCCAGTATAGTATGTGTATTGTATAAACCACACCGCAGTGTGGTTCAGATGTATAGCTGCCCATAACCAGCTGTATAGTATGCCGACCGCCATGGTCATATTATGGGTAGTAGGTTGTACGCCTCTTGCACAACAGTGTACTAGGTATAGTATAAACCACACCGCAGTGTGGTTTAGATTTATAGCTGCCCATAACCAGCTGTATAGTATGCCGACCGCCATGGTCATATTATGGGTAGTAGGTTGTACGCCTCTTGCACAACAGTGTACTAGGTATAGTATAAACCACACCGCAGTGTGGTTTAGATGTATAGCTGCCCATAACCAGCTGTATAGTATGCCGACCGCCATGGTCATATTATGGGTAGTAGAAGCCACACGCAGTGGCGGTATGTATAATTATGTCTAGGTGTCTGCCACACACCCAGACATACAGTTTGTATTGTATATGTGTATACCTGGTATATGTATAGTATATGCGTAAGTATATTGCCACAGTATAAAGCTATAGTGTGTTGTATGATTCTGTATAAGCTGTAACATGTCTTATAAGGTATTGTGTGTTTGGTATAGAGTATAAGACAAGGGGAGAGCTTGCTGATACAGAAGGTATAGGTATAATCGATCGATCGAATAAGTATAACGTGTAGTTACTCACAGATACCTTCCCTGGTTGCCTCCGAAAGCACAACAAGGCCTCCGCCTGCCCGTCCCGCATCCCTCAGTGCGTCTTCCCCCACCACCGTACCTCTAGGAAGCCCCTCCATTATATTATATTGTGTATTATATTCTCGCTGTAGCGACACTTACAGGGAACTCAACACGTCACCCCGCGAAATCTCTGAACATTTCTTCGAAATCGGATGAAAATGTTGAGGTTATGACTGTTAGGTACATGGATTTCACGTTTCATAGAGGACAATCTATACAACCCAATCTGCGTGATCTCAGAAAATTTCATCGAAATCGGATGGAAAATGTGGAAGTTATGGCTACCATCAGTCCGCGGGTGATGAGTTTCATAGGGGACCGTACACCCACCAACCCTCACAACCCCTGAAAGTTTCATTGCAATCGGTCAATAACTTCCTACAGTTACGCGTTACAAGGATTTCATGAAACATGGAACCTATATGTTTTAGGAAGGTCTTAAACGTAAAACGCGAGTGGAGATTTTGAGTTTGGAGAACTTTTTTTTAACCATGAAAAGTGAAAACAAAGCTTTTCTCAATGAAGTGTGAAAGTAGGCAGGTAGTGCAAACCATAAAATTCCAGCCGAAGTTCTTTCATGTCCTCTAAAGCAGTTGCACCCTCAAGATGTCCACCTTTCATCTCAGAAAATGCCTCCCTGATCAACGCGTTATTTATGACTCCAGGCTCTTTGTCTATAATTTCAACCGTGTCCTGTGGGTCAATCGGAGCAATATAATGCATTAGAATATCAGGCTCAGCCATTCAAAGAGAGTTGAGTCCTAATTACTTCTTTGTGGAATTAGGTAAGTCAGGGAACGTTGAAGAGTCTTACTTACTTCAGGGAAATCCCAGGGTTGACTCACTCCTCCCTCGTCCATTGTCACGAAGGAACCTGCTGAGATACCTTTTGGGTAGGTACGAAATCCGATTTTAAACAATACTTGACTTTAAGATTGATTTAAGGAGAATATTGACTAAGGATTCGTATAGGTAGATAGGAGTCGTTAACACTTTTACAGGATGCCTCGATGTTTTATCCCAGGCGTCAAGAACTTCGAGTAGGTACGACCGTTGCTGGGACGACTATGTTGTTTCCTGCTATAGGGGAAACAGTTTAGTGGTTACTTAGCATCGAGAACGTTAAATTGGTGCTTTTGACCATTCGCCAAAATCCAAATCCAAAATTATTCGTCCAAAATAATGATTAGGGTTTGAGAAAATTTTAGTTAAATTATGAAATATCAACATAGGAAGTATAAAATCTGTTTATCGATAAAACACATCACCTTGGAAACTTGGGCGTCCCTTTGAATTGGGCTATAACCAACAAATCCCCATTCATTGCTCCATCTCCTAATCTACAAAACGACCTTCTTACGGGGTCAGAACGTGGCACTTATCTCCTCGACTATTGCTGGTTCAGGATCGAGGACCTTCCCATCCGATAGGTTCTCTTATCTCTCCCCAGTGCTACACTAGAACAGCAGTCTGTCCTAAGGATATAGAGGGGGTCAGTGATTGTGGATCCTGCAGACCAACACTATGGCGTCCTACGCTCTTCTCCTGCCCTGCCTGATTGTCATCTTCGCCTCTTGGCCATCCTCGGGGGAGTTGATCGCATACGACAAATGCGAAGCGGCAGGTATTTATATTATTATTTTTAAATCAATGGTCCGTCGAAAATTGAAATTTGTATTCTTTAGTTATTGTCGATGGTTAGATTTTTCTATCTGCCTTAGGAGCCAATCAACAAATCAGGGAATTTCCATCAAACATACCTAATTATTGTATACCTAATCAAACATACCTAATAATTCCTACAGCTATCTACAATATTCAAAGCGAAGGATCGGAAAATCGTTCTACAATAGTTCCTTATTCCCAGTGACACAAACCAAAGGTTTATTCATTACATCAGTTATGACCTCAGAATTGTTGGAAAAATTGGGTAATTTTCCTCTCGTATTCTGCACTGATTGTGAGCTAAAACAGTAGAAAGGTTTTCTTATTATCTTCGTTTTTGCATAAAAGTTTTCCGGTGGTTATTTTGTCCGATTTCCTACAAGTAGTCATGAATTTTGAGTTATTGGGAGTGGCGAATCTACAAAAATTGAAGTATGTACGATCAAAATGACACTAGGGAGCGTACATTTTTTGATGTTCGTAACTTGACTTCCTGTAAAGATGGATTTCTTCAATTAGAATCAATTTGCTAGATTCTGGTTCGACCAAATTACTATAAAATAAGGAATCACGATTTTCTAAATTATAGAGCACAAGTACACCTATCAATTATTAGCTGAATAGATAGGTTAGCTACCACACACAAGACGACGTTTCACCCTCTTTCAATTTCGAAAGACTGGCCGTTGTGGGTATGGTAAAAAACAAAGTACCTACCATTATTCAAAATAATATACACAAGAAAGAAATTTGTTTACAACAATTTTAACAATAAGCGACATTTTCTGTCAATTTGAATAAAGTGGTTAATACTAAGAAAGTACCTACCAACTTTTTAATAGGTCGGAAAAGATAGAATAAATAGTAAGAACATAGGCGAGAATTTTTGACAACTTCAAAAGAAAAACTCGCCATATTTTAATATACTCCTGCTCAAAATTAGTGCACCACCATCTATTTCTTCGTTTGCCCCCTTATTTTTTCCTTTATCAAGTTTTTATCTATTTGCACACATTGTTTGCAAACTCAGAAAAAAAATGTAACCAAAAAAGGCACAAATTCGAGAAAAAAATATGTTTTTAATGAATTATAGAAAAATGTACTTCTTGTGGTAAAATTATAAAAATTGAAAAAAAGGTTTGAATTAAGTATGCCAGTTTAGCTTTTCAATACTCGGTATTACCTCCTCTAGCCTGGATGAGGGCTTGGTGCTACGACCGATGCCTCTAATCAAGTTTTGGATACCTTCCTGGGGATATTGTCCCATTCCTCTTTCGCTGCTGTTTCCAGCTGCTGAAGATTGTCCGATGGTGGATCTCTGGCTCGAATTCTTCTTTTCAGAATGTCCCAAACATGCTCTATCGGATTCATGTTTAGGCTCCTTGGTGGCCAGTCCAGGATATAAAATTTATAAGGGAAGAAGGAAAGAGATAAACGAAAACATATTGTTTAGTAATGCATGCATTCCAGGGGACGTCCCATTGGATAAGCATTAGATCAGTTAACCAGTTGGTAAGCGATAAAACTATTTCATTGGATGTAATTTGGTTTATTAGTTTAGGCAAGAAATAGTGACCCCCCCCCCTCACCATTATCCACCTTAACATTTCTAGCGGCATGGGAGCCTCGAATCTGAAGAGCATTTTAAAATCCATGATCTACGATACCCAACATGCGATTTCGAGTTCCCCCCCCCCTTCCCTCACCAATGGTGCCAGTCTGGCACCAAAGCGGAAATACGTCGTAACATTGAACTTTCATCTATTAGTTTTAGTAGGCGGTCCGTCGAGGTTCACATCCGTATTCTAGGTGAAACACAAAAAAAAAGAAAAAAAAACACGAAATATGCGGTTTATGGTGTCCTGGCACCATGGTGGCACCACTATTAGTTCCATGGTGGTACAGAGAATAATTCATGAAAGTACGGAGGTATAATGAGAATTTTTCCTCAATTTCAAAGGTTGTGTACAATTAGTAAGCAGTAAAGGAACCGAAATATTGAAAAATCGGATATTTTATGAATATTATCCCCCACATGCCCCCTCCCCTTGCGAATTTTGGTACTCAGGTGAAATTATGTACAACTCGGAAGTTATTTGAGTCAAACAAAAAAGAAACACACAAATCGGTTGGAAATTGAGGCTTGGGCAGAGTTTACAGGATTATGCCCGCAAACGCACGTTTTTTAAGCATTAACCCCCCCTTTCCCCCCTTAAAAAGCAAAATTCAAAATTTCGGCGCCGTAGTGCACAACTAGATAGTTTTCCGCGTCGATGAAAAAAAGAACCACAAAAATCGGTTGAGAACTGAGGCCTGGGCAGACGACACAAGATTATGCCCAAAAACGCACGTTTTTTGAGCATCAACCCCCCCTTTCCCCCCCTTAAAAGGCAAAATTCGAAATTCCGGCGACGTAGTGCACAACTAGATAGTTTTCCGCGTCGAACAAAAAAAGAACCACGAAAATCGGTTGAGTACTAAGGCCTGTGCAGACGACACAAGATTTTGTTACACACACACACACATACACACACACACAGACATACACCTATGGTTTTTTTCGCGGATTTGGATTCAGAATGGTCTAAAACGGATTACTGTGTGGTTATTTTTTTTCTGTTGAGTGTTGTCCTCCTTCACCCCAGATCGATCGCATAAGGACTCCCAAGTCTTACTGTGGGACGTCCTAAAAATGGATGGTGGTGCGCTAATTTTGAGCAGGAGTGTAGTTCAAATCGGAAAAACTGGTCTAGTCACCATATTTTAATTTTAACAAACGAACCACCGCGCGAAATAGATAGGCAGTTGACTCGCTATACACAATTTTCAGTGGGAACATCTGATAATACGAGCTCGTAACTGAACTTGAAAGGGTCCTCCTGCCAGCACTCAGGATTTTGCTTCATTGAGTCGAGGGTGAGCGTCGACTCAACGCTGAGTTTGAATTATAAATGTCGTTGAGTAGAGCGTAGAGAGAGAGTAAACAACCAACTCAGATTCGTCCAACTGCTATTCCTGGAGTCGCGGACGTCACCAGCTGCCTTCCAAGAGGAAGATCAGAATTGGTTCTGATGATTTCGCTCATGGCTACTTATAATTGTCTCGCCCGCTTAAATGGGGCGGGGTTCACCGTGATCTCGCGGGAACCAGTTCATTAAACCAGCTATGAATACCGTTCAATATGCCCTTAAAAATTTTGTTCAGACGTTTAGTTCTCACCTCGGTACCTTTATCGACACATTGAAGGCCCACTCAGACTTGAGTGAATATGAATTCCGTCCTTAGATTCGATTAGTAAGCCTAATTAGGCTCGTAAAATTTTAATATTGGATATATTTTAATAGTAACCCATTACAAATTTCTATACAGGGTGTCACCCTTTCGGGCGCACCACCGGGCAGGGTTCAATTTTACTACTAATTTGCAACAAAAAATGTCTATTAGCAATTTTTTGTTAGAGGGTTCGTTTTCGAGTTATTTCACTTTTAAGATTTTTTCGTGTTTTCGACCTTACATCACTAAAATGGCTATAACTCCCTTAATCGATGAAGTAAATTCAAATTTGATTATATCATTGGAAAGAGCGTCAAATTTCCTACCTCCCTGATGGGGTTTTAGAAAATTTCAAATGAAACGAACGGGTGTAAAATAAGCCAAAAGTAAAAAATAGGTAAAATTTAGAAAATTTTCACTATTTTCAAAGTTTGATTCTCGAAACGTCGTGGACAGAAATTTCCATGCTGTAAGCCTTTTAGGTTGCATGTGAATCCCAGCTTTCTAACGGTGTAGTAATTTTTTTGAAAAAACCATTTATTCAGTTAGAAAATGACGTTTTTAGGGCAGAAAACGTTCATTTTTGACCAGAAATGCTTTCTAACTTAATAAATCATTTGGCATGAAAGTTTATGTACTTTTTGACGCTGAATCGAATGGTAACCCTTTCCGATCTCCTCGACAAACAAATAGTACTTTTCAAGCCTTTTCCTTTGGGCAAAGGGCTCAATTTCGTTGTTTGTTTTATTCAAAATTGTCATTAAGGGAGGTATGGGTTATTAATGACTCGCACTCTTCCACTTTGTTGACTTACCCAATTTTTGCCCTCTGTCTTGAAAATATCGTACCGATCATTTGAGGAAAGCTTTATCTTTTCGATAGATAACAAGTTTGGAATCGAGGAGTCAGTTGTTGTACCCTGTTTGCTTGAAGGGCTTGAAAAGTACTATTTGTTTGACGAGGAGATCGGAAAGTGTTACCACTCGATTCAGCGTCAAAAAGTACGTAAAATTTCATGTCAAATGATTTATTAAGTTGGAAAGCATTTCTGGTGAAAAACGCCGATTTACACCCGAAAATGAACGTTTTCTGCCCTAAAAACGTCGTTGTCTAACTGAATAAGATTAACTTTTTCCAATGATACAATCAAATTTGAATTTACTTCTTCGATTAAGGGAGTTATAGCCATTTTAGTGAAGTAAGGTCGAAAACACGAAAAAAAATCTTAAAAGTGAAATAACTCGAAAACGAAGCCTCTAACAAAAAATTGCCAATAGATATTTTTTGTTGCAAATTAGTAGTAGAATCGAACCCTGCCCGGTGGTGCGCCCCAAAGGGTGACACCCTGTATAAATAGGTCGGAAATTCGGTTGATGTGATACCTACCTGTCTTCCGATTTCTTTGCTTTGCTATCGTTTTTCCGATTATTTTCTATGTATAAATTTATTACCAACGGATAATCACTGTTCGTAGTTTCGTCATTTGATTTGGAAAATTTGCTATTTTGAAAGTTCTCAATTTCACTTGAAAATTGGAAAACCTGAATACTCCGGCAAAGAATTCCATAGCATATGTTTCAAAAAGTTGAACCCAAAAAAGAGCCACGCTAATCAGTTCAGAATTGGGTACTGGGGAGCGCATATTTGTCGGCATGTACTCCGTTTTCGGCATTAGAACCTAACGCACATTATCTAAATTGTAGGGATCTTAAATTGAGCTCAAATACGAGTCTGCAGTGCACGAAACACCGCCACGATTCAAAATTAAAAGCGCGGGATCCTCCCCTTTTCCGCATACAACCACTTAACCGGTAGTTCTGTCCACACCGAAAGGTTATGATTGAATAATTCATTTGCGCTGAAGGATCTGAAGATAATCCCGCACCATAATCCTCCAAACTCACCTAGAAAACCCACTTAGAAAGCTTTGCATTATTCCACAGACTCGATAATAAATTGCACCGCCCTCCTCTGCTCACTGCATATTTCACGATAGAGATCAGCACGCTAACTCAATGATGACGTTATGAATAAATTCTCCAACACTAGGACGGTATCTCACGTTGAAATCAATTTTTCATTAACGAGATGCCACCTTGGTCCGATGAGCAACCACTGCGGATGGGTTTAACTGAGAACGGTTGAAATCAGAGAGCGGATGCACCGCGTGACAAGGAATTGTCGACAGACAGACCGGCACGGAACCAAAATGTTTCAGAGATCTGTAAAATGCAAAGTTTGAGTTAAAATTCAACATTTATTAGACTTGCTGCATTACCAATTTGTACTTGGAGAAATATTTCACCGCTAGAGTCGATGGTATTGTAGATGAATATATGCAGAGTGCTCCAGGACCAATGAACAATAGTTCAAGTATCGATTCTACAACTACCTAGTATACCCCGCTCAAAATGCCATTGTTATTCACTATGACTTTTTTCGTGTTTTAGTCCTTTCGGCACTAAAATAAATCGTTCGTTTCATTCAAATTCAAATCTGATTACACCGTTGGAAAGAGAGTTTACTATCCCAAATTATGAGCTCTTTACCATTCCATAAGACCTGTACACTAAAATAGTCATTCTACCTCAAACTTGAAAAGTTGTCAATTTTCGTTTTTTTTTTTTTTTTTTTTTTTAAAACAGAGATTGGTAGATGATTTTGCTTCCGAGTCTACCAAGGTAGCGGAAGCTTTGTTTTCACTTTTCAAGGATGAAAAAAAAGTTCTCCAAAATCAAAATTTTCACTCGCGTTTTGCGTTTTAGAGCTTTCTGAACAATTTTGGTTCTGTGTCTGTGTGTCTGTCTGTCTGTGTGTCTGTCATGGATTCCTTGTAACGCGCATAACTATACGAGGTTATTGTCCAATTTCTATGAAATTTTCAGGGATTGTGCGGGTTGGTGTGTAGACGGTCCCCTATGAAAATCATCATTCTCGGACTGATAGAAACGACTGCGCATGCGCAAACGTGAATTCCTTGTAACGGCCATAACTTCTACATTTTTCATCCGATATCAATGAAATTTTCAGGGATTACGCGGATTAGGTTGTAGATGGTCCCCAATGAAAATCAAGGCCTTTAAATTTACAGTAGCCTCTGCGCATGCGCAAACGTAAAATCCTTGTAACAGCCATAACACTTATATTTTTCATCCGAGTTTGATGAAATTTTCTAGGATTGTCCAGATTAGCGTGTAGATGGTCCCCTATGAGGGTAGTGAAAGGTACTTAGAGATTGGTGTTTTGAGATTAACTACTATGCATCGGATCATCTATATGATCGGGTTATGGATACGAGGAAGCTATGTGCCACACCCACTTGGCAGACGTTTTGTCCTGTTAAATCACGGTCTTCTTCAGAGGCCCTCAAAAACTTATAACATCCTCCATTTCATCAGCGTTCCAGCGGTACCTAATCCATTTTCTAGATTTACTATGAGATTTGAGGGAACAAATGGTGTTTGAATGAGAAAAAACTTTTTTTAACGAAATGAGGACTGCAATCGTTATACCCGTTACAGTCTTTGCGGTTACAGTCAGTCGGACTGAAATCAAAATTGTTCAGGAAGGTCTAAAGCGTAAACACGAGTGGAATTTTTGATTTTGGAGGACATTTTTTTTCAAAATTGAAGAGGGAAAAAATTATTCGGCAACCTTGGTAGACTCGGAAGCAAAATAGAGGTAATTGGTAAGTACAGTGAGGTGTAAGTACACCTTATGGTTATTTTATTTCAAGAGGAAACTAGTTGGGTGGGCAGCATCAGCCTCAGAATAATTCTGCCTTAGTCAGAATAACATGAACTTAAAATGATGGAAAAACCCTTAATTAGGATAATTATGACACTTTCTATAGGAAAATTTCTCCCTTAGAGGGAAAAAAATAGATCATGGATGTCCACTTTTGCGGGTGTAATTTGAAAAGGAAAATGATGAAATAAAATACACACAAGATATTTACCTACCTATTGGGTACTTTTTCAATTAACAAACAGAATTTTGAATAAATAATGTCAAAATAATACTTTATATGAAAAACGCTGCAAATCATTGCTCAAAGGTTTATTATTTTTTGTATAGATCACCCTTCTGTATAGATCACTGGTTCTCCACCAATAGCACCTACCACCATCTGTATTCTCCCTTGACCTTCCCTCTCAAATTTCAGCTTCCTGCGTTCAATAGGATCGAACTGAGGCTCTCTCTGAAGAGTGAAGAAGATCTTCTCGAATGCTGGAGACGTCCGGAAGAGCACTGATCAGCTGAGTGAGTTCCGAAGCCATTTTCAATCCTATTGAACGCAGGAAGCTGAAATTTGAGAGGGAAGGTCTAGGGGGAATACAGATGGTGGTAGGTGCTATTGATGGAGAACCAGTGATCTATACAGAAGGGTGATCTATACAGAAAATAATAAACCTTTGGGAAATGATTTGCAGCGTTTTTTTTACCTATTTTTTTTTTACCTACCACACCATACTGCCTTCACACCTTCTCAATCAAGTTTATTAGAAAGAACGCTTCACACTCGATTCGAAAAATAGAAAGCTTCATATGGACGTTTGATTACTGGTTGCGCAGAAAGCAAAACTGAATACAAATCGAAGAAATGAACAGCGATCGCATTTTAGTCAGATAAAATTTGAACGGAGATTAGACTTCTTTTGCGATTTACACTCATGATTCTGTTTTATCGAAGGAAAACCCTTAAGTACCCTTAAGTATCGTAGGGACCGAACGGTTTGTCCTACAGGGCTCCGCTTGGTCTCTAAAAATTATTAAAATTCAACCTACCATCTTAAATCGATGGAAAAACAATACCTTTATATAAAATTTTTTGAGTTAGAGCGTTTTCAAAATTTCAAACCTTATTTTTCAACCCTTAGAAGTGACCTACATCAACCAAAAGCTTCGCGGCACTACTAGACCCCAAATGGAGCCCATATACCAAATTTGAACCAAATCGGTCCAGTGTTGCTAAGAAAAGTGCCGCGTACGGCGTACGGACGGAAATTTTGCTTCCGAGTCTACCAAGGTAGCGGAAGCTTTGTTTTCACTTTTCAAGGACGAAAAAAAAAAGTTCTCCAAAATCAAAATTTTCACTTGCGTTTTGCGTTTTAGACCTTTCTGAACAATTTTGGTTCAGTGTCTGTGTGTCTGTGTGTGTGTCTGTCTGTCTGTCTGTCTGTCTGTCTGTCTGTCATGAATTCCTTGTAACGCGCATAACTATATGAAGTTATTGTCCGATTTCGATGAAATTTTCAGGGATTGTGCGGGTTGGTGTGTAGACGGTCCCCTATGAAAATCATCATCCCCGGACTGATAGAAGCGACTGCGCATGCGCAAACGTGAATTCCTTGTAACGGCCATAACTTCTACATTTTCCATCCGATTCCTATGAAATTTTCAGGGATTGTGCGGGTTGGTGTGTAGACGGTCCCCTATGAAAATCATCATCCTCGAACAGACAGAAGCGACTGCGCATGCGCAAACGTTAATTCCTTGTAACGGCCATAACTTCTACATTTTTCATCCGATTTCGATGAAATTTTCAGGGATTGTGCGGGTTGGTGTTTAAACGGTCCCCTATGAAAATCATCATCCTCGGACTGATAGAAGCGACTGCGCATGCGCAAAAGTGAATTTCCTTGTAACGGCCGTAACTTCCACATTTTCCATCCGATTTCAATGAAATTTTCAGGGATGTTACAAATTAAAGTTTAGATGGTCCCCTATGAAAATCATCACCCCCGGATTGATAGTAGCCGATGCGCATGCGCGAACGTGAATTGCTTGTAACAGACATAACTTCCACAATTTCTACCCGATTTCGATGACATTTTCAGGGATTACGCGGATCAGGTTGTAGATGGTCCCCAATCAAAATCAAGGCCTTAAAATTTACAGTAGCCTCTGCGCATGCGCAAACGTAAAATCCTTGTAACAGCCGTAACAGTGGCGTGTGAGGTGAGGATCTCAAACCCCATTCAACTACCCCCTTCATAGGTCAGTCAGCAATGCTCTGGAATCTCACGGAGGAGTCCCAGGTTCGAATCCTTGTCAAGCTAAAAACCTTTTGATCCAATCACTACCGCACTTACATTTTTCGTCCGAATTTGATGACATTTTCTAGTATTGTCCAGATTAGCGTGTAGATGGACCCCTATGAGGGTAGTGAAAGGTACTTAGAGATTGGTGTTTTCAGATTAACTACTATGCATCGGATCATCTATATAATCGGGTTATGGATACGAGGAAGCTATGTGCCACACCCACTTGGCATTTTTTATTCGATTTTCGGATTCTACGTACCTTGAAACGTAAAACATCAAATTTTGAGGGGGGTTAAATTTTTTTTTCTTGCTCGATTCCAAAGGCTTATTATTGAAAATAATAAACCAAAATATGTACATACCTATTACTTTTTCAATGAAAAAACAGAATTTTTTTCAAAAACAAAAACTCTCTGATCGCACGTAATATTATGGGTAGCAGTATTCTAGAGGACCTTGCTTCATAGCTTCCGATATGTAGCTATGATTTTGTTTACTGGTTGCAGCGTTGAATTTTTTGTGGCAAAAAAAGTGTCGCGAAAAATTCCTTGACCCCCAGCCAAAAGACAAATATCCACGTTTAAATTAGTTGGTGTGAAAGTGCTCTTCCGAGTCAAATTCAAGTTTTCCTAAACAAATTTAAGGTTCTCCGAACAAATTCAAGGTGTTCCTGGGCAAATTCGAGGTTCAACTATACAGGGTGTCCAAGCAACTACGCTCCCCCCACTTATTTTCTCTAATAGTGTAAGAAAAAAAATCGAATTAACGCTATTCTTCATAATTGTTTACGAAGAATTCAAAAATGACAAAATTGCGCAGTGCGTAATCGCGCAACCATGCGCAGTCATGATCAACTTTGTTTTTTCAAATGAGAACCCCCATTTTTTATTGCAGATTCGGATTCTACGTCAAATTTTATGAACATTTTACTTCGACAACTTTTTTTTTGGACGCGCGCAGCCCGCTCAGCGAGCGCTCAAAGATGCGCAACCCAGAGATTGCGCCAAAGTTGAGATGAAGGTAAACCTCAAGTGCGGCACAATACTTAGCACTATTTTTCTACGCTGAATCGCGTGGTGATATCCCTTTCTTGATTAGATTTCATTTTACCGTATCTACAGCCGAAAAAGTCACTTTTGAGGAGGAAATCATCGATTTTCTAACAAAGGGTAGGTAATGAATCATCCTAATAAAATGTAAAAAATTAAATTTTTAAAATTGTAAAATAACGGGAAACTTCCACATAATTATCACAAAATGTTGCAAAATAATTTTCAGTCTTCTAAAAACATGATTGGATGAACAATGATTGAAACAATTAAGCGATTAACTTTTAATAAATTAAGAACTCTTAAATAAACTCTTAATGAAAACTGTATTGTCTACCTGCACAAAGGAGTAATAATTCGAGAAGAAAACAATACGGTAAAATGAAATCAAATCAAGAAAGGGACATCACCACGCGTAGAAAAACAGTACTAAGTATTGTACCGCACTTGAGGTTTACCTTCATCTCAACTTTGGCGGAATCTTTGGTTGCGCATCTTTGAGCGCTCGCTGAGCGGGCTGCGCGCGTCCAAAAAAAAAGTTGTCGAAGTAAAATGTTCATAAAATTTGACGAAGAATCCGAATCTGCAATAAAAAATGGGGGTTCTTGTTTGAAAAAACAAAGTTGATCATGATTGCGCATGGTTGCGCGATTGCGCACTGCGCAATTTTGTCATTTTTGAATTCTACGCAAAAAATTATGAAGAATAGCGTTAATCCGATTTTTTTTTCTTACACTATTAGAGAGAATAAGTGGGGGGAGTGTAGTTACTTGGACATCCTGTAGTGTTTCGAGTGTTCGTACGTACTTACCTGGGTGCTGAAACAGTTCGCATTGTTAGGAAGGTAATAACGACCGGCTATCCAAAATCCGAACAGATGGAAGGATTGATTGAATGACTAATTTTAGGTGTTTAAATTTGTAAACATTCGACCCAGAACTCAACATGCAAAAGTCATCTTTAATCTCGGTGATTGGGGGGGTTCAGCATGCAGAAGTTATAGATAAGCTTCCTCCAGTAAGCGCATTCCTTCGGCGTGTTCTGATTACTAACAAGTTCTCACATAATGATTTTTGTTATATCTTATCTCTGAACCGACGAGCACAATATATAGACGAATCAAAGATAGTTAAACAATCGTTAGACCTTCCGGACAATCCAGGTACGAACTTTTCCAACACCTAATTACATCTTCACTAATAAAGTAACTCACAGGACAAGTTTTTGAAAAACCTTGAATTTTAATCAGATAAAATTGTTGATGTTGAAAAACCGATGTTGATGAAAGTCGTTTTCGGCAGTCCCGAGGTCAACAAGGATAGACCAGACACAAACCGAAAGAGTTTTTCAGTTTTCATCCGATTTCGAAGACATTTCTGGAATGTCCCGTTTTTTTTTGTTTTTTTTAAATTTCCTTTATTGGCCTCACACGTTCATGTATTTAGCCATGTAAAACAATGGTTCTTAATGTCTAGGAATTTTTCTTATTGCAATTATTTTTACAGTTCTATTTCTGAGGATTTTATTCGATGTTCTCTTTAATTAGTTCACTGGACAGTTCCACGCGTTGTCGATCGTACTTGGAGCCCTGCAAAATTATATGGTTGGTGTCCCCCTCGTCCACTCCGTTACATGGGCATTTGGGATTTTCCAGCAAGCCTATTTTGTAGGGCAGCCTGTGATGATTGATTCGCAATCTTGATATTGTTTTTATGAAGTTTCTGTCAAACTCTCCATCGTAGAACCAGGGTTGTCTCGATATAGTTGGTTGTACCGTGAGATAGAACTCTCCCTTCTTCTCCGCGTTCTCTGAATACGTCTTGTTCCATTTCTTGTACATGTTTGTTTTGCTTCTTTTTTTCAAGTCTAGATTTGTGTGGTAATGCACTGGGATACCATGTACTATCGCCCTTGCTGCTGCCTTGTCAGCTTCTTCGTTTGGTCTAATGTTTGCATGAGATTTAATCCATACCAGATGCACCATAACTCCTCTGCTAACCAATTCCTGAATGGCATTCACGATTTCATTGGTGAGTCGGTCTGTTTGTTTGCCTAATCGTTGAAGATGTTTAAGCGAGCTTTGACTATCAGAAAATATTGCAAGGGAGCTGGTATGAAGATTGGTGGCGTATTTTATTGCTGATTTTATTGCTACTAGCTCAGCAGTGAAGATGGAAGCGCTGATTGGAAGTTGGAACATGAATTTCTCCTGTGTTTGAGGATCATAGAATGCTGCTCCTGTACCTGTGATTCGTTTGGATCCGTCTGTGAATAATTTGTACGCTCCATTGTATTTCGTGTTAATCTTCTCGAGAAAGTAAGATGTTGCGCTGGTGTTAGGAGGTTCAGAGATATCCACTCGGTACTGCCTTTTCATTTGAAAATTCATCGGGAATGCATAAATTGGAATACTCGGAATTTTTGTCATTAGTCCCATACAGTCAGCTATGTCACAGAACGCTTCTGTTAATTCGACGTGTTGAGATTCGACACTGATGTTATCGTAGGTGACGTCTCCAACTGAATTCTCGGTATTAGAAATGTGTCTGCGAGGAGTCTTCTTCTGAAGGCCAGCGGAGACATTCTCGATTCTGCTTCAAGTGCATTTATTGGAGAGGAGTTCATAGCGCCTATGCTGGCCCATATGGCTTTATTCTGAATTTTATCAAGTTTTTTCATCAGCAAACAAAAAGCAACCGTAGTCCATTTTTGATCGTATTAGAGAAGTGTATAGGAGTAATGCAATTTTAGGGTCTGCTCCAAAGTTAGTGTGGGCGACTGATCTCAATAAATTTATTCCCTTTTCACAAAATCCTTCTAGATGTTGAATGTGTGCCTTCCACGTCATAACTGTATCCAGATACAACCCCAAAAGCCGGCAAACTCTTACATTAGGTATTTCGATTTCATCAAACACTATTCCATTTGTTCTTATTGCTTTTTTTCGACGAGTGAATGCAATTCACTTGCAACACTGAAATGTCCCCTGTAAATTTCAGTGTTATCTGACCATCAACTTTGGAAGTTACAAAGAAGATTGAAGTTATGGAGTTACGAGAAAGCCATGTGCCACAACCACTTGGCAAAGTTTTTAAACATTTAAATGCCAGGGAAACCATCTTGAGTACTACCTTCAACTCCAGAAAATGTCAGGGGTATTTTACATTGTATATTGCACAATTTCAATGAATTCTGTAATCTTGAAAAAAAAGTTCACTTCTTTGAATGGTTCAGTTTAAGAGTGTTTCATCGCTCTCAGCCACCCAACACGACATTTCTCCAACAATGCAAATCAGTTACCCTTATATATTCAGTTGGTTGAAGGATTGCGTGCTGGATTTCAAATTCTTAAGAAAAACGAGCCAAATATGCCGTGACTCAGGCAGTTGACTTTTGGTTTAGCGACCTTGCGATCAGATCATGCATCAAGCTTACTTTCTTCGGTGAGAACTTGACCCTTATTTGCCACATGGTGCTTATACGTACTTTTCCCCATTCCTGCGGCAGTTGGAATCCAATTGAAGTTTGTGTTTGAATCACGAAGGCGAACAAATTCCTTGCATAAGAGAACGTAAGCATGAGAAACCACGCCTACATGCATCATTCTTCCAAGTTGAATATGGTCGGCATTAAGCAAAAAACCAACACCGAAAATTCTGTGTGATGGACCACGGTGTCTACTCGTACTATAACCCTGCAATCCTGGAGGTCTTCAACACCCTTCATTCCTGTTGCTGGAGTCAATTTGACTCCGCTCCAATTTTTCCACGTTGTCCCTCTTCAATTTGATTTCTAATCTTGGTTCAACAATTGATTGTTGTAATTAAATATCCTTTGAGATGTTTCTGTCAAGTTTGATTAACCTATTAACGCCCAGTGTTGCCATATGGCAATATAGAGAGCCTTTCTGTTTGGAGGCTGCTGGGCACCTTCCTTAGTCATTGAGAAGTCCTTCCTAGGGTTCCTTTTCTCCAGATCTGTCTGATCATATTGATTCAATTAATTTTCTATCTCCAGACACGATGGTGAGGCACATAGCACGTAGCTTCATCTACAAATTCAATGGGTAAATGACCCATGATTGGAGGTCATCAGAACTACCGATTTCCCTGCCAAATACTCGGTAACAAACAGCAGTCTGCCAAGTGGGTATAGCTCATTGGATGCTCACAAAGCACGATGCGGCACCTTCAAACTGATTGATTCTTGGCCTGGCTGGAGGTTGTAAGAACTAACAAGTACCCTACCAAATAACCATGTTTTCATCACCAGGGCTATGATACTTTATCTAATCCTTAAGTGGTATTTTTTGACTAATTATGAATGTTACAATGAGTTGATGAATTTCACTCAACATTGGATGTATTCCTCATCCAATATTCTTAAAGAGTTCCTAGTAGATCCGGTGAGATCACGATACAATACACTAAAATGTTTGAAAAATAAAGATCAGTTCTCGTGGCTCCCAGCGTTGCGATATGGCAACGTAAGCCCATGAAATTCAACCAGGAGGTTTTTGAAATTATTTTTCCCGTGTTCTAAAGACTATTTGGAGTCGGAATATCAGATCTATTTTCAAAACATATAGAAAAAAAAAGTTTCGGGCGTTAATGGGTTAATGTCAATGAATTGTTGAGCATTTTGATAGGTACACAATGATACCTACTGTTTAAAAATAAAAAGGGCAAAATCCCCTAATTATCAATCTTTTATTTTTTCATCTTTTCTCAAATAAGCATTATCAGGATGATTGGAAAAAATGACCGATTTTGTGATCAATTTTGTAACGCCTTTTCGTTTATGTGCCAAAGTAAAGACATAAAATGTCAAAATGAAGTTTATCCAACAAGCAACTCTTAATTTGTTTATATAAAACTCATAACTAGATCCAAATTTCTTCATGACTAGTCAAAAATCGCAGTTGGTTTAATACTACCTAAAAGAGTGGTACTTTTACTAAATAAATAACACTTACCACTTATTGTTGACATGATTTAAAAATATTAGTACCCACCAAATTATTTATAAAGACTGGAGGTATCACATAATCACAAAACATAACCTTTTGCTTCCGAGTCTACCAAGGTAGCGGAAGCTTTGTTTTCACTTTTCAAGGACGAAAAAAAATCAAAATTTCTCCAAAATCAAAATTTTCACTCGCGTTTTGCGTTTTAGACCTTTCTGAACAACTTTTTGGTTCCGTGTCTGTGTGTGTGTCTGTCATGAATTCCTTGTAACGCGCATAACTATACGAAGTTATTGTCCGATTTCTATGAAATTTTCAGGGATTGTGCGGGTTGGTGTGTAGACGGCCCCCTATGAAAATCATCATCCTCGGACTGATAGAAGCCGCTGCGCATGCGCAAACGTGAATTCCTTGTAACGGCCATAACTTCCACATTTTCTACCCAATTTCGATGACATTTTTAGGGATTACGCGGATTAAGTTGTAGATGGTCCCCAATGAAAATCAAGGCCTTAAAATTTACAGAAGCCTCTGCGCATGCGCATACGTAACAGCCATAACATTTACATTTTTCATCCGAATTTGACGAAATTTGTCAATTGAAAAGATTGTCCAGATTAGCGTGTAGATGGTGCCCTATGAGGGTAGTGAAAGGTACTTAGAGATTGGTGTTTTGAGAGTAACTACTATGCATCGGATCATCTATATAATCGGGTTATGGATACGAGGAAGCTATGTGCCACACCCACTTGGCAGACTTTTTTTTATGAGAAGAACTGAAGAACATGAAATGAATTTATAAGAACAAATTATGTTCTAATTTTTATGCTCCTATAAAATACTTACTTCTTCAATAAAAAGAAGTAGGGATTTTTGTGAACTTTGAAAAGGGTCTCCGCCTTCCCCATCCTTCTCTCTCACATTCCTATTATCTGAGCGGAGTCAAATTGATTCCTCCTTGAACTCCAGTGATGAGCAAAATAAAGTGTTGTTATAATTTAAATTTCCTTCCTGATTTTGAACTAAAAAAATTATTGGAAACGACTCTTCCATAAGTCACTACTCTTCCGTCATTACTATTGATTGAAAAGACCAAATATGTAGAATCCAAAAATCGAATAAAAAGTTTTTCCATCCGTCCTCCGTATGCGACACTGCCCAGTTCCCATGGACCAATTTTGACTAAATTCGGCATATGGGCTCCATTTGGGGTCTAGTTGTGCCCCGAAGCTTCTGGTTAATGTCAGTCACTTCGTGGTGGAAATAAGGAGAAAACATTTTCAAAACGCCCTAGCTCGTAGACTTTCGAAATACAGGTAGGGAAGGTGGGAGGAAGTTCCCGCAGATTCAATTGTGTGAGTTCCCAAAATTTCAAATGTATTTCATTTGAGTTGATAAGCTAGTGCGACATCAATAAATTGTTAGAACCTTTTCGTTCTTTCTTTTACGATCCCTGAAAATCCCCAACTACTTGGAAAGTACCATGGAAGGATTATGACATTTTTTAGTACGCCTTATCATGAACTTACGGGAACTCCCCCCCCCCCCCTCCTCCTACTACCCAATTGTTTTTTTACTAATTTAAAATTTCCTTAATTTTAAAGAATTTTTTGATGCCACCTAGAGTTTTTGGAGGAAAAACCGTTCGCTTAGTTAGAATAATTAATTATCTAACTAAATAATGTTCCATGACGTTTTTTTCATCAATTTACGAGGAAAAAATAAAATTATAAAATATTATTAATTGTTTACTTTTTTCGTATTAAATTTAATAAACAAATTATAACTCGCACATGATCAACAATTTTTGCTTCCGAGTCTACCAAGGTAGCGGTCTTCACTTTTCAAGGTTGAAAAAAAAAGTTCTCCAAAATCAAAATTTCTACACGCGTTTTACGTTTCAGACCTTTCTGAACAATTTTGGTTTCGAGTCTGTCTGTCTGTCATGAAATCCTTCCAAAGCCATAATTTCTACAATTCTCATCCGATTTCGATGAAATTTTCAGGGATTGTGCGGGTTGACGCGTAGATGGTCCCCTATGAGGGTAGTGGAAGGTACTTAGAGATTGATGGTTTGAGATTAACTAATATGCATTGGATCATCTAAACAATTGGGTTATGGATACGAGGAAGCTATGTGCCACTCCCACTTGGTAGACGTTTTTTACTGTATAACAAAAGCTTAATTTACTGGACTTCAGGAATTAAAGAAGAAGTCTCCTTTGGTTTCTTCCATCCACTGTTATTATTGTTAAATGAGTGTTTATTGAGAAATTTATCTGAACACATCCCCCCCCCCCAAACCCACCCCTCCCTTCTACCTCTGGTCCTCAGAAGGTAGTTGAAAGGTGAACTTTACAGAAAAATAATAAACCATGGTGTAATACTGTGCAGCGTGTTTCCATTGCAATCCGGTACCTACAGATTTCGGTAGGAAGAAACAACACGGTTCTTTTGTGAGTTTTGACGGCATCAGGGGGGGGGGGGGGGGTGCTGTTCTGATTGTTAAATTAACGATTTTTGTCGAGATAGTCGTCATTTTTCTCATCTCGGTGGTTATGAATCGTAAGAGACCTAATGTCCCTAACATAAATAATTTATTAAAATTACAATAAATTTATTCTACGAGCTACCAGCTCCAACACTTTAACTCTTGTCAAACATCAGTCCATTATTGTAGGTTTCCATAACAACGATGGTTGCTAGGAAGGAAGTATAATAAATTGATGAGAATCTCTTCATGAATTGACCCAAATGTGTATTATATAAATTCACTGGACGTAAAACTGCGAAATTACACCTTCAGTAACGGCAGGTGAAGAAAATGTGAACGCACGAATTAAAGCACAACCACAAATTACCCTAAATTAACAAGGTTTTGCTGGTGAATCAGTGAATCTTTGGCTGCATAGACTAATGACCCAAAAACTGTTAACTCAAACGTGCTTCTATATTTTTCCAGACATTTCATTCTTAAATTGGCACTAGATAAAACAAAATAATTATTATTATAAGTAAATAAACACTATTTTTAGCAACTACGAAGATTATAATTCTCCCAATTTAATCAGCTTCAATTTTGAAAAATTGTGGATAAACTACCCATAGTAGTCCTAACACCTAGGGTTTCACTTTCATTTTTTGTTCCTAATGACTTAACCACGATTTTTGACCGTAAATTTCCAAAATTCGAACCCTACATAAGCATTCTGGCCAAAAAAATTATACGTAAAATGTACTTTCGTTGCTTTTGACAGAAAAACGAAGCCGAAATTGTTCAGAAAACTTCCAATAGTGAGGAAGCAAAAGGGTGGTTAGTAAATATGACCCAAATGACATCAAAGCACGTATTTATTGTCCAGGTTATAGCACCGAACACTGTAAATGTAGGTAGTTATAATTTATCTTATACCGAATGATTTGATATTCTCACAATTTCGTTTCATGATTACCGCACCACAAGGTAATATGGTGGAATGTTTTCAATAATGTTGGCGGCAATTTAGAAAAATGTATTCGATTTATACATCTAATAATAATAATATAGGAATTTTCACCGTGGTGAGCTGGACAGGCTGTCTGACGAAGAGTACAGGGGCTGCTTGTTGATTCTCTCCAACTTCTTGTCCACTCGTCTCCATCTTCTTTCGGTCTCGCTCATCATGGTGAAGTCTTCTGCCGATTCTTCGTCCGAGTAGGTCTCCATGGTTTGGAGTGGCGGATGGAGGTAGGAGGGTCGTCTCCTGAAGTAGCGGTCTTCCAGAGAGCTGTCGTCCAAGACGACGATCGGGTCGTAGCTGTCCGAAGCGCTGCCAGGGCTGGACTGGGAAGAATACAGCAAGGAATCCTCGCTGCTGACCTCATTGTCTTCCAAACTCACGGAATAGACGGGCGTTCGCACTCCGACGACTCTCCTGTCTGTGATGCTTTTCCTTCTCAGGGCACTCAAACTTGTCTGCACCCCTATGTGACCGCTCATTTTCGAAATACTCCCGTGGAAATGCTAACCCGTCATGAGGAAACTCGATGACAACATCGAGCTAAGAAGGGCCCATCTCTTCATCGTTCCAACCACGGGCTCTCACTACTGCCGCAGAAGGTCAGGACTCTTCGAGTCCTTCCGAAATCAATGTTTGTTAGACGGTTGCCATGGTGAGTCCTAGAAACCTCCCCTATCTTGCTCTCAAAGGGAAATACGTACCCAGTAATTTCCTACTGCCGTTAATATTCCTGCCCCAGTTCTCACCGTATCAGATTAGGTCCGGACACGTCACCCGTAAACGAGTTCCAACGATGGACTGACCGCTCTTGGACATCAATCATGGAGTGCCACAGAAGCAACTTAATAACCTTTGAATGAAATAAACACCTCTTCGCAGGATTATTTCACTTATTTATTCTTCCTGTAATGGAGCGCTCAGTTCGTTATTTAACCAATTTCAAGCCAAGGGTAGAAATAACTGAATAATGAGGAGAGGAGGATGAACTGTTTTACAGAATGCCGGCCAAAATATAGCATCACTTGCTCACCAATCGAGAGCAAAAATACTCGATATTTTATGAGTTTTATTTTTTAATGAGATTTGAGAGTTTTCCAAATCGATATGATTTATCCAGTTCATTGTTTTTGGTAACATGTAAAAGTCTAAGGACCAGAATCTGTTTCAACTCATGGCCCAGAACGCTCACTCGCCCATAATCGAATTTGAGCCACCATAATCATGCCTTCGGCCAAAATGCCTTATTTTCAAAAAATTTCGAAAATCGCATTGAGCTCCCGAACGTCAAAGAAATTTTTTTCAAAAAAGTTTAGGAACAGCATGAACGAGAAAAAATTCTTCTGCAAAGATTTTCCACTATTTTCATTATTTAAAAAAATCATAAATATGACTGTTGCGAAAACGCATCAGTGGCCGGAAATGGGTTAAGTAAGGATTTCAGGCTCGAAGGAACTAAAAACATTTTTATTAGAAACTATCTCACAGACACGCACAGTATTTTCAGACATTCAAAAACCGAACCACTAATAAAGCAGATTCACAAGTCAGATGAGCGTAATCTGAGATTTCTAATTGAATTAATTTCAAGTCTTATGGAATTTCTAGCTGAAATTGTACGTCATCTTCATTTATTATTCGTGAGGCAATCAAAGGCAAAAGTATCGTTCAGCTGATCAGGGCTGAGCTCAGTCAGTCATTCGTACACAGTCCCAGAGAGACTCCCTGTATTCATGTAAAATTTCAGCTTCATGAGACCATCAGGGACAAATTTATCGTTCAGCTGATCAGGGCTGAGCTCAGTCAGTCATTCGTACACAGTCCCAGAGAGACTCCCTGTATTCATGTAAAATTTCAGCTTCATGAGACCATCAGGGACAAATTTATCGTTCAGCTGATCAGGGCTGAGCTCAGTCAGTCATTCGTACACAGTCCCAGAGAGACTCCCTGTATTCATGTAAAATTTCAGCTTCATGAGACCATCAGGAACAAATGTATCGTTCAGCTGATCAGGGCTGAGCTCAGTCAGTCATTCGTACACAGTCCCAGAGAGACTCCCTGTATTCATGTAAAATTTCAGCTTCATGAGACCATCAGGAACAAATGTATCGTTCAGCTGATCAGGGCTGAGCTCAGTCAGTCATTCGTACACAATCCCAGAGAGACTCCCTGTATTCATGTAAAATTTCAGCTTCATGAGACCATCAGGGACAAATTTATCGTTCAGCTGATCAGGGCTGAGCTCAGTCAGTCATTCGTACACAGTCCCAGAGAGACTCCCTGTATTCATGTAAAATTTCAGCTTCATGAGACCATCAGGGACAAATGTATCGTTCAGCTGATCAGGGCTGAGCTCAGTCAGTCATTCGTACACAGTCCCAGAGAGACTCCCTGTATTCATGTAAAATTTCATTTTTTCATGTAAAAAATGAGATTTGAGAGTTTTCCAAATCGATATGATTTATCCAGTTCATTGTTTTTGGTAAAATGTAAAAGTCTAAGGACCGGAATCTGTTTCAACTCATGGCCCAGAACGCTCACTCGCCCATAATCGAATTTGAGCCACCATAATCATGCCTTCGGCCAAAATGCCTCATTTTCAAAAAATTTCGAAAATCGCAATGAGCTCCCGAACGTCAAAGAAATTTTTTTCAAAAAAGTTTAGGAACGAGAAAAAATTCTTCCGCAAAGATTTTCCACTATTTTCAGTATTTAAAAAAAATCATTAATATGACTGTTGCGAAAACGCATCAGTGGCCGGAAATGGGTTAAGTAAGGATTTCAGGCTCGAAGGAACTAAAAACATTTTGATTAGAAACTATCTCACAGATACGCACTGTATTTACAGACATTCAAAAACCGAATCACTAATAAAGCAGATTCACAAGTCAGATGAAGATGAAATCAGATGAGTGTAAACTGAGATTTCTAATTGAATTAATTTCAAGTCTTATGGAATTTCTAGCTGAAATTGTACGTCATCTTCATTTATTATTCGTGAGGCAATCAAAGGCAAAAGTATCGTTCAGCTGATCAGGGCTGAGCTCAGTCAGTCATTCGTACACAGTCCCAGAGAGACTCCCTGTATTCATGTAAAATTTCAGCTTCATGAGACCATCAGGGACAAATTTATCGTTCAGCTGATCAGGGCTGAGATCAGTCAGTCATTCGTACACAGTCCCAGAGAGACTCCCTGTATTCATATAAAATTTCAGCTTCATGAGACCATCAGGGACAAAATTTCAGCTTCATGAGACCATCAGGGACAAATTTATCGTTCAGCTAATCAGGGCTGAGATCAGTCAGTCATTCGTACACAGTCCCAGAGAGACTCCCTGTATTCATGTAAAATTTCAGCTTCATGAGACCATCAGGAACAAATGTATCGTTCAGCTGATCAGGGCTGAACTCAGTCAGTCATTCGTACACAGTCCCAGAGAGACTCACTGTATTCATGTAAAATTTCAGCTTCATGAGACCATCAGGGACAAATGTATCGTTCAGCTGATCAGGGCTGAGCTAAGTCAGTCATTCGTACACAATCCCAGAGAGACTCCCTGTATTCATGTAAAATTTCAGCTTCATGAGACCATCAGGGACAAATTTATCGTTCAGCTGATCAGGGCTGAGCTCAGTCAGTCATTCGTACACAGTCCCAGAGAGACTCCCTGTATTCATGTAAAAATTTCAGCTTCATGAGACCATCAGGGACAAATGTATCGTTCAGCTGATCAGGGCTGAGCTCAGTCAGTCATTCGTACACAGTCCCAGAGAGACTCCCTGTATTCATGTAAAATTTCAGCATCATGAGACCATCAGGGACAAATGTATCATTCAGCTGATCAGGGCTGAGCTCAGTCAGTCATTCATACAGTCCCAGAGAGACTCCCTGTATTCATGTAAAATTTCAGCTTCATGAGACCATCAGGGACAAATGTATCATTCAGCTGATCAGGGCTGAGCTCAGTCAGTCATTCGTACACAATCCCAGAGAGACTCCCTGTATTCATGTAAAATTTCAGCTTCATGAGACCATCAGGGACAAATTTATCGTTCAGCTGATCAGGGCTGAGCTCAGTCAGTCATTCGTACACAGTCCCAGAGAGACTCCCTGTATTCATGTAAAATTTCAGCTTCATGAGACCATCAGGGACAAATGTATCGTTCAGCTGATCAGGGCTGAGCTCAGTCAGTCATTCGTACACAGTCCCAGAGAGACTCCCTGTATGTATTCATGTAAAATTTCAGCTTCATGAGACCATCAGGGACAAATGTATCATTCAGCTGATCAAGGCTGAGCTCAGTCAGTCATTCGTACACAGTCCCGGAGAGACTCCCTGTATTCATGTAAAATTTCAGCTTCATGAGACCATCAGGGACAAATGTATCGTTCAGCTGATCAGGGCTGAGCTTAGTCAGTCATTCGTACACAGTCCCAGAGAGACTCCCTGTATTCATGTAAAATTTCAGCTTCATGAGACCATCAGGGACCAATGTATCATTCAGCTGATCAGTGCTGAGCTCAGTCAGTCATTCGTACACAGTCCCAGAGAGACTCCCGGTATTCATGTAAAATTTCAGCTTCATGAGACCATCAGGGACAAATTCATCGTTCAGCTGATCAGGGCTGAGCTCAGTCAGACATTCGTACACAGTCCCAGAGAGACTCCCTGGATTCATGTAAAATTTCAGCTTCATGAGACCATCAGGGACAAATTTATCGTTCAGCTGATCAGGGCTGAGCTCAGTCAGTCATTCGTACACAGTCCCAGAGAGACTCCCTGTATTCATGTAAAATTTCAGCTTCATGAGACCATCAGGGACAAATGTATCGTTCAGCTGATCAGGGCTGAGCTCAGTCAGTCATTCGTACACAGTCCCAGAGAGACTCCCTGTATTCATGTAAAATTTCAGCTTCATGAGACCATCAGGGACAAATTTATCGTTCAGCTGATCAGGGCTGAGCTCAGTCAGTCATTCGTACACAGTCCCAGAGAGACTCCCTGTATTCATGTAAAATTTCAGCTTCATGAGACCATCAGGGACAAATTTATCGTTCAGCTGATCAGGGCTGAGATCAGTCATTCATTCGTACACAGTCCCAGAGACTCCCTGTATTCATGTAAAATTTCAGCTTCATGAGACCATCAGGGACCAATGTATCATTCAGCTGATCAGGGCTGAGCTCAGTCAGTCATTCGTACACAGTCCCAGAGAGACTCCCGGTATTCATGTAAAATTTCAGCTTCATGAGACCATCAGGGACAAATTCATCGTTCAGCTGATCAGGGCTGAGCTCAGTCAGACATTCGTACACAGTCCCAGAGAGACTCCCTGGATTCATGTAAAATTTCAGCTTCATGAGACCATCAGGGACAAATTTATCGTTCAGCTGATCAGGGCTGAGCTCAGTCAGTCATTCGTACACAGTCCCAGAGAGACTCCCTGTATTCATGTAAAATTTCAGCTTCATGAGACCATCAGGGACAAATGTATCGTTCAGCTGATCAGGGCTGAGCTCAGTCAGTCATTCGTACACAGTCCCAGAGAGACTCCCTGTATTCATGTAAAATTTCAGCTTCATGAGACCATCAGGGACAAATTTATCGTTCAGCTGATCAGGGCTGAGCTCAGTCAGTCATTCGTACACAGTCCCAGAGAGACTCCCTGTATTCATGTAAAATTTCAGCTTCATGAGACCATCAGGGACAAATTTATCGTTCAGCTGATCAGGGCTGAGATCAGTCAGTCATTCGTACACAGTCCCAGAGACTCCCTGTATTCATGTAAAATTTCAGCTTCATGAGACCATCAAAGGCAATTGTATTGCTCACCAGATCAGGGAGGAGCTCACTAAATCATTTTCACGCACTCCCACAGTGTGAAATTTCTACTTCGAGGGACCAATAGGAACGAATTTCCCATCACGCTTCTCAACAACTAACGTATGAGCCACCTATGAACGTTGAATTTGGTCGTAAAATCACCCAATAGCATTGGATTGGACTTCGCCCAAAAAGAGAAATCCGGGTTCGCAAATTTTGAACTGACCCGCTCAAAAACATAATTTTTTTGGTCAGAAAACCACTTGAGAAGACCATTTGTGTAAATTAATAAGAGTGAATGCGGCTGGAAATGTGTTTCCTGCATGCGTAATGATATTAAGAAGTCAAAATGATCTTCAGTTCATATTTTGGCCTTTTCGGAAAGATTTTTTTTAAACTTTTCTAGAAATAGAAAAATAGGGATCAACGGACTTTTAACAGAAGCCAACGTTCGACCAATCGCCTTACATTTTCAAAGGAATCAGATAATCAAAAACCACTTCAAGGCACGCTAGGAAATACATCAATTATTCATGATTACGGCAGGTACCTGAGGACACAAGGTGCAGTTTTTTCAATCGGTCATTGTCCCAATTATTTCTACTACTATTCTCACTCTACAGGGTGTCTACACTCAAGATGGGCATAACTTCGGGGTTCGATTCTACACAATATTTCCAACAAAAAATGTCTTTTAGCAATTTTTCTTAACCCACTCAAAATGCCTTTTTTTTCACTTCAAAGTTTTTTTTCGCGTTTTCGACCTTACGTCATAAAAGTTGTCATAACCCCAGTTATTTACCAAGTAAATTCAAATGTAAGGATATCGTTGGAAACAGCGTTAAATTTCCAAGCTACATAGTGTAAAACCAAAATCTTTTAGCAATAAAGCATTTCTGTAAAATCAAGTTAAAAAGCAAATTGAAAAATTTTCCCGAAATTTGATTTTTTCTTATCGAAGTTTTCACTTTGAACGCCTGCCCATTTCGATGGGCGCTCTTCGGAAAAAACATGCCCTAAATGTCAGCTTTCTAACGGTCTATCAATTTTTCTTCTTAAAATTGAATTTGGAAGAGCAAATCAAGTTTGAATGCAAGAAAACGTGTGTTTTACAAGAAAATCGAGTGTTTTACGCGGCGTAGTCTCCCTCAATCTTGACGAGTTTGGTATCATTTCCTATGTAATTTTTTACGCTAAATCCAATGGTGGCACTTCCAAATAATTCTGACTGCTAGAAAGTGGATTTTTCGAGGAAATCCACCATTTTTTGTCCATAACGTACGCACTATTCGCAGATAAGGTAGTGAGCATAAAGTAACACCTTTCTACTCAATAAAAACATCAAATTTCTAGCTGATTGATCAAACATCAAAACAACAATCAGCTAGAAATTTAATGTTTTTATTGAGTTCAAAGGTGTTACTTCATGCTCACTACCATATCCATGAATAATGCGTATTTTATGGACAAATACCAAGGTTTTCTTCGAAAAATCCACTTTCTAACAGTCAGAATTATTCGAAAGTATCATTATTGGATTTAGCGTAAAAAATTTCGTAGGAAATGATACTAAACTCGTCAAGATTGAGGGAGACTATACGCCGCGTAAAACACTCGATTTTCTTGTAAAACACACGTTTTCTTGCATTCAAACTTGATTTACTCTTCCAAATTGAATTTTAAAAAGAAAAATTTATATACCGTTAGAAAGCTGCTAAAAGATTTTGGTTTTACACTACGTAGCTTGGAAATTTAACGCTCTTTCCTACGATATCCTTACATTTGAATTTACTTGGTAAATAACAGGAGTTATGACAATTTTTATGACGTAAGGTCGAAAACGCGAAAAAAAACTTTGAAGTGAAAAAAAGGCATTTTGAGTGGGTTAAGAAAAAATTGCTAGGAGACATTTTTTGTTGGAAATATTGTGTAGAATCGAACCCCGAAGTTATGCCCATCTTAAGTGTAGACACCTGTATAATATGCATAGAGTACAATGGTACGATAGTAGGAAGTAGTATGATTATATTAAAGACATATTTAGAATAATTAGAAAAATGTCTCTTAAATTTCAACTAAATCAGCTTTAACTAATTGAATGTTAACTATTTGATATTGATAATAGTTTCTAGATTTAAAAAAGATACCTACGGAAGGAGACAGGCAGACTAGGTAGGTACTTGCCAAGACAATTTGTGATCAACAAAACTTGGATTCATCCCATGTGCAGAAAAACTATCTATTCGGCCAGAGTAGGAGACACAAGCCTTTTAAAATTCAAAAAATACGAGGGAGATTTCATGGTTATTCAGCTAAAATTAGCTCTATACAGATCTGAACGATAAAACAGAGGTAATGATATGGTTGTATGTATCTAATCAAGACATGGAAATTCCTAGCAAACAGCAAAATCACCACTATCATCGGCCGGTTATCTATTTTCTCTGAGCCGTGGTAGAGAGATGATAAGAAACGTCGAAGATTAGGAAGAAACAAACTTTTCTCGAGACATTGTTACTGCTCTTGACTGGTGTTGGATTTATTGACCATTAATTATGATAAAATTCTGATCTGAGGAGAAAGGGAAGGGTGTCAGATGAAACTTCAAGACGGTAGGAGGATAAACCTTCAAGGTCAATGTAGTGGACCACAACTGAGCAAGACACAAAAGATGGACACTGATCGAACGACAAAGGGTTATTCGTCAGTTGAATTAAACTTCCCATCACAATCTGTCTTCAAGTTTACGGGAGCTGCCTCAACGTATTATAACCTTGTTGAGGCCTAGATTACATGCCCAATCCACTATTGTGAACAGGTAGTGTTAATTTGGAGCGTCAGCGTCTTTTATGTGAAGTCATTATGAATTTTCCCTCGAAATTGAGTCAAAGGGCTCACAAGATACGTTCCATGAAATCACATCCTGAGCACGAGTGTCTGAGATTGTGCCTGCATTGACAGTGTAGTTCCAATCTTTTTACGCAGCACGCTTGTAACTCGTGCTGATAATGTCAGTCAGCACGAGTAATAACAAACATTTAAAAATTGGATACTTTGAAATGTTGGCGGTGGACGGTAGAATTTTTGCCACGTGGATGAACCTCCAGCCAGAGAGCCCCATTTGTGAAAACAAGTGCGGTATAGACTATGTTTTGTCCTCACTCCATAATTAAATGCGACTATCCTTTGTAGGTACTCATCTGAAAGTCGGTTATTGTAATGAAGACTTGATTCCATGCCTCATGATTTCACTCAAGGGAATATATTATATTCCCTTGAGTGAAATCATGAGGCATGGAATCAAGTCTTCATTACAATAACCGTTCAGCCAGAAGGGCGTATACAGCACAACCCAAATTTTTGGGAAATCGCGATTTTCTCTAGCGACTCTCAATTCTAAACCAACTAGTATGTTTTTGGTAAGAATAAAACCTGTATTCTATGCAGATTCTATTGATATGCTTGCATTTATTCTAATACCAATTCAAAATAAGTTATGCCTCAAAAACAAAATGTGTATGCCATATTCGCCCTTTGGCTGTAAACTGGCTCAATACCTCGTCAAATTCGCCCTTTCGCTGTAACATCGCTCCATTTTATAGTCGTATTCGCCCTTCTGCCTGTGAAGTTATTTATTGTTCTGAACCCCTATTCCCCTGTCCCCATTTACTTCCATTACCTACTCAAAGCTGGAAAGTAAACACAATCATGGACATCCTCAAATTTTAAATTTTAGTACCGAACTGTAAGTCAGCAATTCAAAGCTAGGCAGGGCTTAAAAATACTTGCATGGATCATTTTTGAAAAAAAGGTATTTTCATAAATATATAAAATAGGTACACAGTCATTCTGGTGTCATTCGTTAAAAATGCAGCCCACACAGGATTGAAATGTAGCCAAAGGGAGGTTTAAAAACAAAAATTTAACTTTTCTTTAATTTTTTAAAGAAGTAATCACAATAGAAGAAGTAATCACAATGGAACTGGTAACTCACATGATTAAAATTATTTGCACTTGCCTAATTGAGCACTACGTACTTTTCAACTATGTAACTTTCAACAACAGCCACTGCAGAAGAAAGGAAAAACAAAATTAATGAATTTTTGGCGATCATATCACGACTAGAATTTAATTTCTTAATTATGGCCATTTATGGCTTCAGTTACTGAGCTCATCCCCCTCAACGAAACACCCATGCTGTAATCTTCACTTTACTATAGATCTGAGATTGAAGCAAATAAACAATTAGTCACAAACCTTGAGTATTAGGGTCTAGCTGTTCTGCAGAGAAAAGCTGTTCTGTAAAACACTGCACAAGACACCTCTTCATCCATTTTAAGCAAAGAAAGAGGAATAAAACACGAAATTCGGAAAAAATTAAAGTTTTACATTCGGCAACTGGCTGCTAGAAGTGACGGCAACTACCGGTAAAAAGGTGACACGATAACACTGACAGCGTTAATAACCTTCTCACATTATTCCGCTTGTCTTTTCCGATAGTGTTCAGGATGTGATCTACTTTTTCGGTGGTCTGGGCTACAAATAAGAGTGGACAGCAACGTTTTTAAGGCTACTTCGAAGGGTTTCATCCTAGATTTCAGTCATATTCGCCCTTCTGGCTGCCAACTTGTCATATTCGCCCCAAACGTTTTCTCTTTGACTTCAAATATCTTCTTCCTGATTGGTTGGATCTTCGCGCGCTTTTCAAATTTGAATAGAGGAGAAAAAAACGAAAAAACCCATATCTAAAACTCGAGAAGTGCGTTTTTGCTATATTCGCCCTTCTGACTGGAAGGGGACGATATGAATAAATCAAGTCCATGCTTGTAGACATTATGCGAGATGAAAGCAGTAATTTTTTTTACAAGCTATAATAGTTGGAATTCCCGCATGAGAAAGACGGGTTTCCCGCAAGTTGCGGAATTCCAGCGATGGAAAAGTGTGCAAAAGAAAATGCGGGAAATTGGCATCCCTAACAGCAGCCCTCTCTGGCGGTGATGCGAGAAACCTGATATGGAATGGCTGAGAGGATCTGATGACTTATTACCTCCATACAGGTCAAGTGTCCCGCCAATCCCTGCAGCAGATCGGCTCTAGGTTATCAGTGTGAATTATGAAAAAATGCTGAAAAAACTTAGTGTAATTTTCATACATTATCCGTTGATTGTTTTTCACAGGTACACCAGGTTGCGACATCTCCAACTTACAAATCAACCCTTGCCCGGAGGCAGCCTCAAATGAACCCTGCAAGATCAAGCGAGGCAGTAGCGCTACTCTAACCTACAACTTCACCCCACGTAAGTACTGAAAAAAACACCGTTTGTCTTAATCTATTCAAAAACTACTCACAATTCATAAATTTATAGAAAATTATACCGATTTTCAACAAATAATCCTGAGTATACAAAATATGTACTAAACTGTTGGATTGATTTTGGGCATGGATTGAAAACTGCACTTGAAGCAAAGCAGGTAATTAAAAAAATGCGGTGCTTTGCACTAAACTAATTTTATGGTGAAAAGGGGTTAATTTAGAACCTGCAAGTTTTAGGTCCCTACTGCAAAAAATATATTAATTAAAGAATACAACTTTTGATTGAAATTGAATAGCAGCCTACCTATACCTACTAGCCACAGGAAATCCTACAGTTGTATTATGAAATCCCTCAATGAACACGGGGGCGGCAGTGGAGGCGTTTCCATCGCTGGAGTGTCTGTTGAACGCGCGACTGTGGCGCCCCTACCAATAATACGAGTAGGTTAACTCTTATCAACTCACTTACTGCTTCCTTTGCATCCCTGCAAGGCAGGTATGCAGACTGCCAGTTTCTCCAGGAATCTCTCTGTCCCCAATTTTGAGCCTGATTTCGAAGCAATAAGGTATTGAGTGACGATGAGAAGTTGTACTTCACGATGAATGAGGAATTTCACCATGTCGGAATTTCCTATTTTTGACCCCAAAATCGGATTCAGCACCTCTAAAAATCCCCTAAGGCAAACTTTCAGCCCGAACTTCCTAATTTACGAATAAACAAAAGAGTGTAGAAAATACGAATGTTTAAAAAAACCGGGAAAATGACGTCATGCTGGAATAGTTCATTTATGGCCGCTTGAAGCGCTGAGATCGAGAAATCTATTGTCCCCAGATGCAAAATTTCATGAAACAGTAAAGTTCAAAATCGAAAAACTGAAGAAAAAAATAGAAAAAGCAAGATGGGGAAAATTAGGTTTCCTCTGTTTTTGTTTGATAACTTTTCTCTTAGAAAACACGATTTCGTTGTCCCAATGGGCAACACTGGGAGGAGACGGCGATCCGAACAGCCCAATCAGCGAGTGTTCCCACTTCACGTCCGTTTTCCCGGTTAGTTTTGAAATTAAAAATTTTGATTGTCTCCCAAAAATAACAGGAGACTTATTTTCCGAAATCAGCCCGATTTTCATCTATCCCACACCATTAACTATTCAGGAAAAATGCAAACAGAAATCGGTGAAATTCCTCATTGTGCTTAGATACCCAAAATTTGGTTTTGAACAGCACGTGCGTAGCCTTAACCCCTACAATACGTGCTTGGCAAAAAACTTGGATCGATGGAAACAGCAAGGATAAGAGCACTGACTGCAAGATGGATGAGGTGAAGGTGTCGAAAGGCTGTACACTGCCTTACAGTTAGGAACAGTTTCTGTGCATTATGTGACAAGGAAATGTCATTCTCCGATATCGTTGTGACGGAGCAGAGGACAAAGATGGGATCATAGGAACTTGTCAACACGTAGGCAGGCAAACATTGCATAGAAAATACCAATACTCTCTAACAATAATTAACAACAATCACAGCAGATCTTTCCTAGTCATAATACAAACACGTTCATTGTCCACACAGGAACAGCCGTACAGCGGAATATATTTCGAAATTCTATTTCAATACACCAACATCAAAATCTAATGAAAATGTTTAATTCAATTGTCTGAGCAGGATGGGCACCAGGAGCCGGAGCCATTAAAACAAGAGCTTATTGGGCTGCAGTGGTCGACCTTCCATTTTTGGGAATGGACAGCGACGCTTGCAAATTCACAACCTGCCCAATTGTCAAGGATCAACAGAATTTCTACAACTTCACGTTGTTTATTGAGAAGAAATACCCTGCAGTAAGTACCCCTTAGTTTACTCCTTTACCTGATCCTTCATTTGAATGCAAAAAACGTTATGTAATGGTACAGAATACAATGGGGTGTGCGCATGGGACAGAAAAACGGTTTATTGTTATTTTTAATCTAAACTAGACCTCATCCTGAGAATTTTGGCACCAACCACGACCTTCTAGCGTGAGAAGACCTTTTTCTATGATTTTTCAAAGTTTTGGTTTGATTTTTCGAATGTTTATGACGTCACAGAGTATGGGTCCCGCACGGGGGTGCGTGACGTCATAAACATTCAAAACTTTGAAAAATCATAGAAACAGATCTACTCACGCTAGAAGGTCGCGGTTGGTGTCAAAATTCTCAGGATAATTATTATCCTGCTCTGGATCGACTCAAACCATTTCCAAGCCTTCGTGAGGTGTCCCTTGCGAGAATATGTCCCCCGTATCTAAGCCCATCCTAACCTACTAGAAACTCTAGTTTTAAACGACATACTTAATACAGTGTGGGGCAAAATACATGATTCGGTTTTGAAAGGCTGTAGAAGGAAAACTACACACTTAGAGAAATGAACCTTCGTTTATTTGAATCAGAAGGTAATCCCGTTTGTTACATCAATTTTTGAAAATGACATCACTAAGATGGCGGCCTTCAGCAGCAATGCACTGATGGAGGGGATTTCGGAAACTTCCCACTGCTTTTTGGCACACCTCTATACTGCCGTGCTAAGCCAGAAAGTCGTATCTTGACTTCACTCATCGGTTTCGTGGCGAATTACTCTTTCACGGGATCATTTTTCCTCCTTTTACAACAAGTAAAGGTTTTTCTTAAAGGAAATTAGTAGGCGAATCGATTTCTGGAGTCAAAATTAAACATTTTGTAGTGTAAATTGTCAAAAAACGGTATAACATTTTTTCATTTCTATCTCTCTTACATTTAAGCCAGATATACTAATCCTTGAAGTCGTATCTCGATTTCGCTAGCACTAAAAGTCGTATCTGTGATTGATACGAGTTTACCCTCTCGTAAACCCGAAGTTACGACTATTTTGTTCTGAATACTCAACCATGAGACTTTGGAATGCTAAGCAAATTTTAATTCGTGAAACTTTATAATTTATCTTTAAATCAAAAAATCATTTCACCTTAATTTTTTTGTCATCCAAACATTGTTTCAAAGTTATTTAAAAACATAAATATCCTTAAACGTCAGTTTACTAAAGTCTAATTTCAAGTTTTCAATTTTTACTAACGTAATTTTCAATTTTCAATTTGTTTTCAGAGGCAAAAAGTCGTATCATGCCGATTTAGAATGCAAGAAGTCGTATCGTCGAAATACTAAGGCCGATTATAGTATCAGTGTCAAGATACGAGTTTTCTTCTTCTTAATCGCTCTGATACGACTAGTTCTTAGCATTATCAAGTTAACACGCCTTAATGCGAGAATTGGGAGGCTTGTTTGAGCCATTTCTAGTAGAAATACGACACTGAAACTCCGATAATCGATAGAATCGACCCCCAAAACCCCCGGTTACCAAACACTCAATTTGGTCAAATTTTCACGTTACGGCTTTCTGGCTTAGCACGGCAGTATAGGTATCGCCCTGATTTTCTTGAGCTCACACAGAATGAGGTCGATGTTAATAAACTTTTTCCTTCAGGTATGCTTAACTTTGGTTATAGCGCGCCATCCGCCCCACATCAACCCTGAGAGAGACCAGTCGCGCGGGGAATATTTCCCTCAGTTTATCCAACGAAACACGAGCTGTATGCGCTGTTGTCCCGTCCTGTAGAAACCAGGAGTCTATCAAATCAGATTCATCACTTAGTTCTTCCAATTCGGGTTCAAAAAACGTTTCCAGCATTGAAACATAGCGTGCTGCATTCACCGTACCGGTTCGGCCGTCCTCTTCAAAGAAATAAAGCCCAACCACCCCGAATTGGGAAACTGCACACCACGCGGTCACTTCGGGGTTTGGCCGTGGTCGCTGTAGCGTGCGTTCTTAACCCATTTCCTGCCACTGATGCGTTTTTGCATCGTAATATTTGTGATTTTTCTGAATAGGTATTGAAAATCTTTGCGAAAGAATTTTTTCTCGTTGATGCTGTTCCTAAAATTGTCAGAAAAAATTGTCTTTGCCGTTCGGGAGCTGAATGCGATTTTGTAATTTTTATGAAAATGAGGCCTTTTGGCCAAAGGCATGATTATGGAGGCTCAAATTCGATTCTGGGCGAGTGAGCGTTCGACGATCCTCAGACTCTTACATTTAACCAAAAACAATGAACGCATCATCGCTTTGGAAAACTCTCAAATCCCATTAAAAATTAAAATTCACAAAATATCGAGTATCTTTTCTCTCGATTGGTGAGCAAATGATGCTTTATTTCGGCTGGAATTCTGTAAAACGGTTCATCCTCCTCTCCTCATTATTCAGTTTTTTATACCCTTGGCTTGAAATGGGTTAAGTTGCAATGTTCGAGCCAACTTCTGCGGGGGTTGTAGGTTCGAATCTCGCCATTGGCCCGTGAGCGAAATCATCAGAACACATTCTGATCTTCCCTTAGGAAGACAGCTGATGATGTCCGCGCTCTAGGAATAGCAGTCAGACGAAAATCCAACCTGAAATGGTTGTTTACTACACTCACTTGGGGGAGGTCTTGTCTTGGGTTTTCAGCTACCCAGTAGCGGACATGTTTGTTTACTGCTCCAGAAAGATGGAAGAGGGCCTCGTTAATACTGAAAAAATTTGATGTAGCAGGAAGTTTGTTCAGCATTTCCTGACAGCGATTTACACTTCCGACAGAACTTCATGTTTTGAATAAGTGAAACACAAACTAGAGAAGAACATAAAGACACGTAAATGAACAGAAAGACGAGAAAATCAAACTTTAAGAGACGAACCACTTTCAAATAGAAAGACGAGAAAATGAAAGTTAGCAATGAGAAACACATCATGGAAAAATACGTTGGAGTTAACAGGACTGGGGGGTGAGGAAGTGTTACAAGCTCTAGTGACCATCAATAGTACTTTTTTTTTTCAAATTATCTCCCCTCAAAGACAAATTGTCTTTTGTGACGGAGGGGGCACGCCATTAATTAAAAAAAAAAAAATAATAAATCAAATATAATGGGGAGGACGCCCAGGACTCACCCGACGCTGGCCCTAGGGATGAGGGAAGATGAGGAAGGTGGGGGTGGGAGAGAAGGATGAAGGGAAATGCCTCTATAAAACGACCACCAGTTCAAATATGAGCCGAGCAGGACACGGGTGGTGATACCACGGAGTACGCCTACCGAGATGCCCAACTCGCGCAACTCCGTGGCACTTTTCCCGCACCACACACCGCACCATGACAAGGTTGCAGCCATCACCCTGATGTTGTTGGGTGCCACTCTTTTTTAGCTCCGACACTGCTTGCCGTAAATCATTTGTGTCATATTTCCTTAACCATACCAAATAACAAGGGTAAAAAAGTTTTCATACCGAAAACTCCAATCCATGAGAAAAACCAACATTTCGGTCATCAGCCTTCATACGCTCAAGCGGTTGGTGACAGAGTCACCCAGCCTACACCCATGCAGTCTGATAATAGTATACAGTCGTTATTGCAAAACATACTTGCAAATCAAAGCAGAATAGAAAACACTCTGTCCAACGTCAATCAAAGATTAACTGCCCTTGAAAAAGGTTGCAATCAAACACGAAAGAAATCACCATGATGCGCAACTCACGAATTATGTGCTGGAATGCCAATGGACTCTTGTCCCGAAAATTGGAATTGGAGACGATCCTTAATATAAACAAAATAGACATCTGCCTAATTTCTGAGACTCACTTTACCAAGGAGTCATATTTTAAAATCAAAGGATTCAAGTCCTATAATGCTCTCCATCCCAGCAATAATGCAAGAGGAGGCAGCATGGTAGATGCCTACTGATCAAAGAAAATATAAAGCATCATGAATGTGTCAAAATAGAGGAAGAAAAGCTTCAAATATGTGCAATCACCATCAGTACAAAATCCTTTGAAGCCGATATTGCCAGTATCTACATTCCACCAAGGCATATCATAAAAGAAGAAGAATTTGCTGAAGCGTTTTCCCTACTAGGAAATCGCTTTATAATCGGCGGGGACTTCAACGCTAAACACACGTATTGGGGTTCGCGACTTAGTACACCTCGTGGTACGCAACTTCTCAAGTATGTGCAATCAAATAACTGTATACCGTTGTCAAGTGGGAAACCAACATAAAGGGCCAACAGACATTAAGAAGAGCCCTGATTTAATTGATTTCTTCATCATGAAAAATATCTCAGCGAACTATGCACTTGTTGAGGACTGCGCTGACCTCAGCTCGGACCATTCGCCAATAGTTCTCACACTAAGTGAAACGATTATTCTCAAACCACATAATCCAGTCCTAGTGAACAAAAAGACAGATTGGGATCAGTTCAAAATCAACGTAAATCAACACATTGATCTCAGTGTGGGACTGACATCACCGGATGAAATTGATAGAGAGCTAGGTCAACTAGTTCACTCCATCCAAACTGCGGCATGGCAAAACACCCCTGAAGAAACGAGAAAGCTGAAGGGCCTCAACTATCCGTGCGAAGTTGTGAATACGATCAGAGAAAAACGAAAAGCTAGACGTGAATGGCAACATTTACGTATCCCCACTCTCAAAACTGAATGGTACAAACTTGACTACAAATTGAAGAAAATGATGGAACAGATACAAGAAGAAACCCAAGAAGATCTTCTCACGTCACTTACCAGTCATCGAGACACTGAATACTCTCTCTGGAAGGCAACAAAGCACTTGAAGAGACCTATCATCCAAGCACCACCTATTAAAGATACAACTAATAACAAGTGGATAAAAACCAATCAAGAAAAGGCTGATGCTTTTGCTCGTCATCTAGCAGATATTTTCACGCCCAATTCTGGTTGTCCTAATGAGGAATCTCTCAAAGAAGTTCCCTTGGGAGATCAACAAATTGACATCCCATTGGTCACTGTCAAAGAAATACAAAACACCATCAACACCAAGATAAATCCAAAGAAGGCCCCTGGATATGACCTGATCACTGGACAAGTCCTCAAACACCTTCCGCGGAAGACGCTTGTAAAGATCACACAAATCATAAATGCTTCTATCAAACTTCGGTATGTTCCACAACTGTGGAAACTCGCTGAAGTCATCATGATACTGAAGCCAGGTAAACCTCCTGAAGAAATAACTTCTTATAGACCGATATCACTATTACCTGTACTCTCAAAACTCTTTGAAAAAGTGCTCCACAAACGACTAATAAAAATTGTGGAAGAACGAAACCTCATACCTAAACACCAGTTTGGGTTCCGCCATAAGCATTCGACTATAGATCAGGTGCACCGGATCACTCATATTATTGAACAAGCCATGGAAGACAAAAAAGTCTGCTCAGCTGTCTTCCTCGACGTTACCCAGGCGTTCGATAAAGTCTGGCACGAGGGACTTAATCATAAGCTCAGACAAATGCTTCCAGCAAAATACGCTGAGTTGCTCCACTCATACCTATCAAATCGGTACTTCCGAATCAAACAAGATGATGCATACTCAGAAGCAAAAATGATTCATGCTGGAGTCCCGCAAGGAAGCGTACTTGGCCCCCTCTTGTACGTCCTATACACTAGCGATCTACCCGAACACGAGGGTAACACCCTGGCATCATTTGCAGATGATCCTGCAGTCCTTGCTATTGGTGAAGACAATCGCGAATCAACTTTAAAACTTAGAAGATCCATCGAGAAACTCCATGACTGGACAATTAAGTGGATAATCAAGATGAATGAAGCCAAATCAGTCCATGTTGATTTTACCAACCGCCATATCAAACATATACCAATATATCTTAATGGCAAAGTCATCCCTTTTGCTAATGAGGCAAAATATCTGGGTATGACTCTCGATACGAAACTCCGCTGGAGGGTGCATGTGAAAAATAAAAGAACAGAACTGGACATCAAACTCCGAAAAATGTATTGGTTGGTTGGTAGACGATCAAAATTGTCAATACAGAACAAACTAACCTTATACAATCAGGTCCTTAAGCCAGTCTGGACATATGGTGCACAACTGTGGGGCTGCACCTCTCATCGTGACATTATACAGCGTTTTAAGAACAAAGTACTGCGCTCATGCGTTGATGCGTATTGGTACTCAACCAATGACGACATCCATAAGGACCTTAAAATTCCCACAATAAATGAAGTCATCAAAACTCAAGCAATAGCCCATCACCAGAGGCTACAAGGTCATATCAACGAGAGGCTGTGAAGTTGCTGGATGTTGATGATCTACTCAGGCGGCTGAAAAGACGAAAACCTCACGATCTGTGGCAGTAGGGAGTGGTGTTTTCATGAAGTTGTTCAGTGAGTGTTGTGCTGTGCGCTCCTGTGAATCTTGTGCGTCAAAAGACACATAAAATAGCCGACATGAAGTATGGAGGTGTGCTATGTACCACACTCTCCTTTCAGTTATTTATATACATTGTCAGAGAAATGTTGCTAATAAGTTGAATTACTTGGTGCAATAAATATAATTTGAAAAAAAATAAATATATATATATATATATTTCCTTATCTTGGCCCGCCAGGTCTGCTCCATGTCCAAGCTGCCATTGACAACTTGGACATCCAGGATAATGCAAGACTGGTCGGGCTTGACGGCAACAATGTTGGGCTTCTTACCCCGGTCACTTGGCATGTGATACAATCTCTCCCTCTCAACATCCCAGCCGCTAGATGATAAAGTCCATGAGTCCGAGGACACTGCTGCACAACATGATATAAATGTTCATTTCCACTCCGACAGGCGCGGCAAAGGGGTAGGGTTGTCCCGCGACTACCTCTCGAACACCGTACCGCAGTTGGCAGAGATGCCACGCGGATGGTGTGAAAGTGTCGGTAGTCGCGGGCCCCAAGGCCCTCTGAAGCCCAATCTACCCATTGGGATGAGACAAGGCTTTTGGAGCACTGTCGGAGTTCTTTACCATCTACTGATTCATGCAGCGCAGCAGCGAACTCAGCAGACGAACTGGGTTTTGGAGCAGATGGTGTTGCTCGGTCGCACCATGCTAACTGCTGCCTGACAAAATCAAGACCAGCAGCAACACGGGCGACCTCCCAGCTCGACCCTTGAAGCCGAAGGGATACATGCCGAGAGAGACACAATACCAAGCCCACCGGATTTGACCGGTGCATGAACATAGGCACTTGGGACACCAGGTGGGAACTTCAGTCAAGAGCGCACAGCAGAGCGAACTTAACTACGTTCGCTACCTACAGAGAACGCTACTATCGCAAAAAAAATAAAAAAGGCGCACACATGGGCCCATTGATGTGAGCTTTCCTCTTACCTTCTTCCATGGTAAAAACGGGGTTACGTGATGGTTACAATGAGACCCCTTCCGTCATCCTACCCCCACCACAGGCCAATTCCTGGCCCTTCAAACCCGATTCATGTCTTTTGCCCCACCCTGTACTTCAATTTGTAACGAAGAATTTGAAATTATTTGATTTTTCATTTACAGCAAAAATACGACATCAAATTCAGAATCTGGGAAGACGAAGCTGAGCCCAAGAAGGAGTGCTGCGTTGTCTTCCAGTTGAAACTGACGTGAACAGCTCATTTTCACGAGTACAATCAGATCAGCAAAGTTTTGAACCATTCATGACTGATCAACACGTGTTTTAACTCAAAAAGAAAAAAAAACATGAATTCAGAAAATCCTCACTGGAATAAATACCGATTCGAAATAAACAAGGTATAATCAATTATTGATTTGTGTTTGGATGATAAATAAATTATTGAGGAATTGAATCAATGTGCTGTAATGATTGATTTTCCTACCCACTCTTTCTGCCAAGAAAAATTCGGTAACGCAATTTTGACCAAACTAAGCAGAGTTTTGGAGTTTGAATTTGAATTGAGATCAGAGAAGGAAAACTGATTTGAAGTACGGTGAAGTGGGTTACAAAGAATGGTTATTTGGCATCAGGTAGAAAGGAAACAGAACGTTCTATCCAACAGTATATTCAGACTTGAATTTTCCTATAAATTAAGGGAATTATAGCCGCTTTATTTAATAAAGATTAAAAAGCAAGAAAAAAATGTTATAATACCAAGAAAGTAAGCCTCTAAAAAAATTGCTAAGATACAAAAATTGTAGCAAATTAGTTGTAGAATTGAGTACCGAAGTTTGGACTATTAATATTTTAGATTTGATCAAGTTACACCCTGCATACAGTCACTGATTTTACTTTTATTTTATTTTAACTAATTGTACAAAAAAATGAAGAGTGAAGACAAGCAAGATAACAAGGCAAAATAAGCTGCAAGGTTTGATGATAAGAAAGTGCGAGTAGTTTCAGAAGAAGCCACCGCGCCGGGAGCACCACTGTAGATCCCGTGTGGTCTCGAACGTCTCGTGGTCAGCGATCCAGCCTTGCTGTCAACTGCCCCCCCCCCCCCCCCGCACACCACTTTCATCGCATAACCCCTCAGATCATCAGCCAGAGTGAGGATTTTGGAGACAAAGTTCACGTTTTATCGTGTTCAAACACAACTTTCTGTAAGAAGCCCCACTATAAAAATAAAAATGACTATACTGTGAGCTGCCGCTCAGCGACTCACTATTTCCCCTGTCAGGCCACAGAGGCCAATAAGCCCTGAATACCCTCGAAGAAGATCCCAGGCCGTAGAGGCCAGTAAGCCCTGAAGAACCTTGGAAGCAGACCCAGGCCACAGAGGCCAGTAAGTCCTGAAGGTAGCAGCAGTTGAAGGAGAAGCCCCACAGCCACAATCAAATGGGGCGTGGCCCACTCAAGTGCCCTCCCACCACTTTGGGCACAACAAAACCATCTGATTGTCAAGCAAAATGGAGAGGAAATTCCCACTCAGGAAATCAGTCATGCCAACAACATTTGGTGTTGACCAGTTGGACAACCTGGAGAGGAGAGGAGCAAAAGGTCCATCCAATGACCTGGAGTCTTCAGTCCCTGTCGCTCAGCCTTGCCAGCTAGTCTTGAAACTATCTCCCCTTGTCTCTGACGCGCTCTCCCCAAAACCATATCGACCTGTATCGATCCTCCTCCTGCCTCCAATCAAGTCTTTGCAATAGGTTGTAACCAGTGAGTGGTGCCATTCAAAGTACTGTGATAACGTCCTGCATCCCCCTGGAACCATATCGCCGGCAGTATCGCGTACGCGTCCCAGTCCTGACCCGGCTCTCCCCCTTCAAGATCTTCTCTTCACCTCTCGTCGTGAACGGACTCGCCACGGTACCCCGTCACTTGAGTGTAACAGTGTCCTATCTACATATTGGCCAATAGTAGGTAGAAAAGTGGAAAGTAACTCAGTAACATTAAGACATAGATGGAACTGGAACATTGGAAAATTGAATCTAAATTATATTCATACCGTACCTGTAACGTACTTATAAGTGAAGCTGTAACGCCTAGTCAAGTCAAGTTAGCTTTCACATTTGCCTTTCATAGTCAGCCCTTCAGGCCGTATCGGGTCGTGGACCCCTTAAAAATCGAGTCATTCTTGAATAAAACTACATTGCATCATACTCACCTTTCTTTAGCGTCTACCCTGGTTCTGGTTCTGTTTCACAAGTAACGGGTATCGATATAGGTAATTAACTTCACTTGCAACAACAAAATTGTAACTTCATTCAATCTTTATTTCAAAATCGATACAATGGTTCTAATAACAAAACAGGTAACATCAAAGGTATTCAAAAGGTATCTCCAGGTGTATCGCAGCCTCATCTCCCAAACTGCATCGTGCCGAGCTACCCCGAAGTACATCGAAGCTAAGTATAAATTCTCTTACTAGCCTAAGTGTATCGGTATCGCAGTTTTACATTTCTCTTTTCAGCAAACCCGTTACAGTTTTCAATTCATAAGGAACAGCTTAATCTAAAATTCACACCCCGATCGAGTCGATACCTCGCCCAAAGGCTTACAATACCGTTGGAAAGCTGAGATTTTGGTGCAGTTTATAGGCTTTTTAATACGTTTAATGTGTTAAGGGGTCGGTCAATTGGTCCCATGCAGAACTTCCCTATATGTGGGAGCTGCAAGGCTGGTCAGTCACTATTTACGTTAGTGTTTAGACGACTTGCCCCTTTTATAAAAAATAGTTACATGTCAAATGATTAACTGACTACATCAAATAGCCAGTAAATTATAAAAAAACGTGAGGGGCACAATGCGAGGTGGGGTCAAAGAACCCCTCGGAAAAAATCGTCTAGGATCGGACTCGATAATGTACTTCACAGTTTCCCACCCTTCATGATATGAAGTACCATATTATGGTACCTCTGAGGGAAAGAGTGTGATTCACAATGTTTTCTTAATCCTCTAGCCCTCGAATCGTCTTGTTCTCTTTTCACCAATCCGGCCTTTTGGCAATTAAGTGCGTGAGAGACATCGAACGCAGCTCCACAGCCGTCGCAGCACATAGGGAGGCCTTGAGGGATACAGTTCACTATCACGATTTAGACTACATGGGCGTTGAAAAACGGAAAGTTTTCAAAAAGTTACTAAGTTCACTTTATAGTTGCTTTATTCCCCGTAAAATTCCACTGAAAAAATTGTATTTGGTATTAGGGAGATAGGAAATTTACGATCTTTCCAATGGTTTCTTCAGATTTGAGATTACTCTGGAAAAGACGGAGCTATGGCCGTTTTTATGAAGTGAGGTCGACAACACACAAAAATCTTACATCGTGAATAACTCAGAATAGAAGCGTTTTTTAAAAACTTTAAGAGGCACTTTTTGTAGCAAATTAGTTGTAGAATCGATCCCTTGAAGGAATGAGACCTGTTTTGTAGACAACCTGCAGATTACTTAGTTATTCAAGACTGCGATAGATGGCAGAAGAGAAAACAAGAATACTCGTGCGTAGTATACCCAGTCACGTATTACGCTGGGTTCACAATAGGGATGTGTACTGTTCGCAGATAGAAAGAATGCGGCTGGCCAATTTCCCGAAGGGTATACCTGCTAACATAGACGACTACCTGTTCCAAAATCTTAGGTAGCCTGGTGAGTCAGGCTGGAGAAAGGGCCGAGCCTCCATATCTCACACCTTCGTAATTTGGGTATTGAGCAGCTCGAGTCATAATGAGAGCCCCTCCACTCTGTCAATTGTTAGGAAAGAATTCCATCTCGATTGTGAGCTCACTTGCCCTTCAGGTTAACTCTTCATTCGCCTTTAAAATTTGAAAGAAGCACCATCCTTTACTAGGAATAATTTTTTGTAGGAAAATGGGAAATTTGGCGTCATTTCTAACGTTGCCCTTATTTTTACATGTTTACGGTAAATTAAGGTAGTTTTGAAAATGTTAATGACTTGTTCAAGAACACGAAAAAAAATTTTGAAATTGAAAAAAAACTTGGAAAAACAAGGGGTTAAAACTAAGATGCTACGATACATTTTCTTACTTAAATTAGATGTACGATCGATCCTTGAAGTTTGGTCGACACCCTGTGTAGAATTGGGAACTACTGCCTTAAAGTACGCGAACGGTCTGTGAAAATCAATCCTTCTACTTTCATTGGTCGGTAGTCAACAACCCTCGTTCTAATTTTCCCTGGCTTGAGTGGCAGGTAGAAGAAGGACTATGTTTTTGGAACTGTAATACACATAGACACCTCACCAAACCATCCGCATTCTTTCCATCTGCAAACAGTATTGATACTCAATATTTCAAAATATCGATACTTTTGTACTGATACTCGATACTTTTGTACCGATACTCGATATTTTAGTATCAAAACTGCATTATCCGATATTTTTGGATTTCGATATTTTGATCCGATATTTCTAAATATCGAATATCGATACAGTTCTCGCGGAAAATTCAACATAATGGCTAAAAAATGAAGAAGGTAGAGAAGCTTTTGGGTCATTACTCTCAGGTTGCACAAATAACGTTTATATCAAGGAGAAAATCACTCTGCTTGGATTCTTGATAGTAAAAAATGAATGAAAATTGTTGAAAAATTTATTTTTCTTGAGATTATTGGCTAATATTGATAATTTGTGACACTAAAGTATCGATACACGATATTTCAAAATATTCGTTTTATCCTCGAGACTCAATAATCGATTATTTTCGATATCAAACATAACCTTCTCTGACCCGATCAGCTGGTCGTGAAGGGGCGCCATTTGCGCTCCTATCCAGCAAGGTTATTCTGTTTACATACCAAGTTTCTTGGTATGTAAACAGAACGATGGTGATAATATTCTTTAAAAGCAATTATGTAATCGTTATTATTACGTCTCCCTTGTGGGTTAGATGTCTGACATGAAATTCCATACTCAGTATGTGTGTTCACTCTCAGGTGACGACCTGAGAAGGTATGAATATAACATAAGTCTCTGCGGTGGTTTAGACCCTGTAATTCACAACTCATTATTTTGTACCCAAGTAACACTATAGTCGAACATGCTGATGTATTAACTTTCCTTTAACTCAAAAATACTTGAAAATACGTGATTTTAGCCCAGTCCTATTGAATGGTGGAATCAGTATGTAGGTAGGTAGGTAAACAACTTCGTTCAGCTGTAACTCCCAGCGCCTCCTGCCAACATCCTCCGCCAAAGTTAACTTTGGAATCATTCAGAAATTACTTAGTATCAACTAATTAGTATCAACTTCCTACTTAAATGCCCACTTAAGAAGGTAATTAACTAAACAAATAAACCAGTCAACAGAATTTGTTGAGGCAACGTAACTAAACATCTTTCCGAAAACATCACATTCCTCACTTTCCTACTTCCTCTCCCTGCACATGAATTTTGAAATTCAGGAGATGAAGTGCATATTTACATCGATCATTTACTAATTGAACTTCAAAACAATCATGCAAATTGGATCGAAATTATCTTCCTGGGAACTTTGTACAAATCAAAACACTTGGACACAAACAAAAACATTTCGTCCAATGAGGGTAGGTATTCTATTATTAGGTACTACCTAACTACTGATGACTGAAGTAACGTAAGCACATTAAAATGTGGTGTATTTGTACTAGTATTTGTTTGGAGTTAAGTTGTCGCCCTCTCAAATTGCGATTGATTCGAGCGAGCCACCTTGCTCTTCTTTTTTCTGATAGGTCTCTTGTCTTCTCACACTGGCTTTTAATGACTTTTGGCAAACCAAATAACGAAATACTGCTCCCGTGACGGGAAGAGCAGCCTAATACTGCACAAATCGGCATGCCTAATGAAAAAATCTTTGTTTACAACGATGGGAATTCAGTCAGTTCATCGAACATGGTTGTCAGGAATGCTGGGAATCAGCGACGCTAAAAGGCTGATATTCTTATTTTTTCAGAAAGTTCTCTTGTTTTTCCACACTGTTTCTAATCACTTTTGGCAAACCAAAAAATTAAATACCGCTTCCGGGACGAGAAGAGCAACTAATAACCGTATAAATTGGCATAATGAAAAACCGTCCATACAATTTTTGATTACAACGGAGTCAACATGGCCGCCTTTCAGCGAGATTCGAATAACCGTTCAATTAGTCGAAGAATCGATACATCCATTCTGTGTGACGTCACACGGATAAAAGCAATTGATATTTACGCTTTTTATAAGATACAGTATCAATACAAATAATCGATACGTTTATAACGATACCCATCCCTTGTTAACAAGCGTCCGACTCTGCGTTCTGCCCGCTGATTGGCCTCATTCCGTCTTTCTGTCTATTCTTGGCCAACCAGCGGGCTTGTGAACCCACCTTTACGAGCCCGACTACACTCCGGTGCAGCATGTCAGTCACAATTTTCTTGTCCGAGTTATCTCGTGCGTGGCAGAGAAAGGGTTAAACCACAACTGTCTTCGACGCAGGGCAAGGATGGTTAAAATGAAACAACCAATACATTTTTAACCCCAACTTTAATTGTTTCACACTATTGTTAGCATCAACCACACACCATTAAGAAGTCATCTCGTTAATTAATACGTTTACAAAATTTCGATATCTACAGGAACATTTCGAAGTGAAACATGTGATTTAGCGGTTACTGGTGTGTAGAATACAAACTAAAATAATGTAGGAAGATAAAATAACAATTAATAACAAAAACTCGAACAAAAGATATCCACAAGTGGACATTGCGGAGTTTTTTTAAATTCAGTCTCACTTTCCGATTCTTTGTCAAGGACGAAGAACAATTTGGTTGACGAAAATTATTTTTCGATACAATCAGTTTTCTTCACCACAAGCCAACATCGAACTCTCAACACATTCGATCTTTGCGCGACTTTGCGCGTCAATATAAAAAAGCTGAGGATCTGATGTAAATGTTTTCTAATTTTAGATATAATTTATATTTAAAAACCTACTTTGAAACCATTCGTAGTTTATCATACATATAAGAAGATTTTTGATTCAATGATTCGTTCAAATCACACATCATGCGGTTCTCCGCCATCGATGACACCTGACTGCTCCAGGTCGACATTAAGGCGGTCTCAGTCAGCGAATAAACGGGGCTTTCCTCTTTTTCGCTGGCAATTATTGTTCAATTTTGATAATTCCAGCGGAAATCTTTTAGTTTTTCAATTCCCTAGGAAGATGCACTAAAAAATTTCGAAAATCCTTGAAAATTTACAACTTTTTACATATTTTTCACTTTTTGGAATTGAACAAGTGCAAGGGTGTAGAGATTATAAAAATAAGAAGAACCGTAAAACCGTCAAACTTTACCCCAAAAAGTGAGAATCTTCAATTGTGACGTAAGCGTGGTAGAACTTAGATAAAAGTTAGCTATTGTGTTTTCGTTAGACTCCACATCCCAGAGAATCGATGCGGCTTGCGATGGCGCCTTTATCCATGTTATCAGCTGTTATCAGTCATAGATTCCTGTTCAGCTGTTTTTGTCCTGTTTCTCGTGCTCCAAAATGTCTTCCATATCAGTTGTTAGGAGTGGATTTACCAGGCAAGCCCTCACCATATCACTTTCAACATCTTATTTTGAACAAGATACACTAATCAAATTCTCAAAAAAGTAGAGAGTTTTCGCCACGTCTTTTGTGACGACCGTCCGCGTGTAATATCCATGCAACCGTCCGAAAATGGTGACTGCGCATGCGTGACGACTCGGACGGCGAGCTCGGTTGTCTTGGACGCCGCCAAATGCCGGCTTTTGGCGGCGTCGGGAAAGACGGTTTTCTTGACGACTGTGCCCTTCATAACCTCACACTTTTATAACCAGTTTCAATTTAGATCGGATGTAAGAGGATTTTGTGTTGAATCCGACGTTCGACTCCCGTGTTTTGGTTCTCCATTTCAGCTTTGATTTGTAGAACAGTTTTCATTTTCCCGGGAATTATCAAGGTTTTCATCTCTCGAAACAAACTATTCGTCACCAGAATTCTGTTATCTTCGCATCAAGATCAAGTGAATCCATCGTATACTATTGTTGACTCTGTGCGAATTTTACATTGTTTGAATGTCAATGAAATTTCTGAATAAATGCGCCCTTGTTTTTCATTTAATGTTGTATATTATTTATTCATCTACCAACACACCTAACTACAGATCTACAATAAGCAGGCGACGAGAGTCAGTTCACGTAAGTAAGTACCATTTAAGATTTCCGCTTGCTGTGATCATCGTACTTGTAAGTTGCATGACAAATTGGAAAAAATGCTCTTACTACAGTTATCAAGTTTATTACCTTTGAAAAAATACCTTCCTTTCACACAATAGTAGGTATTTGGTTAATTATGGATATCTGCATTTAGGTGTTACGTCTATAAGTTCGTACATCTATCCTAGTTTGATAGATCTTTTCTTTCGTTTTTGTAATAGTCCGCACGTCCTGGTAGGTAGAAACGAAGTACCTAGCTACTCTAAATTATCTATAGATATGTTACGGACGTGTTGTTAGACAAACAAGAAACAAGTAGAAAGGTAGCTACTGCAAAATCGGTAGTAAAGTACTTTAAACCCAAAAAAATGCTGTAAGAGGTCTGGAAAAGCTAGTGTTGTTCACTACTTTCTAAAGGTAAAAACGATCAAAATCATCAGTAGGTAGGTTTTTATGTCACAATGTAGGGTCCGAAAGGGATGTAGATAGGTACCTACCTACCTATCCAAGTAGTAATAAATTTATTGCTTTTTCAATACGGCAAATATTCTAATTTTCGATCTGAAAAACTCATTTCGAGACCCCCGTAGTCTGAATCAGCTGTTCGTCATCGGCCATTTTCAAGTGACTTCACAGGTCGGTAGCTGTTTAGCGTCACTTCCAGAGTCCGCACCTTATTTTGTGACGACTCGAAATCCACCAAAAAAAGTTAGCATCTGCGTCTGCTGGCCCCATCTGTCTCAAGTCGTCACGATCTCAAGTCGTCACGTCTGACGTGGCGAAAACTCTCTAGTGTTTTCTTAGTTATGCCTTTGTTTACCAAAAATTTGATGGTAACTTTACTCCAAAAACCGGGTATCTTTACTCCACTATAAAGGTTGGGATAAAGGTAGCCTCACTCATATTTTTCTTATTTAATCTCGAAAAATATTTGAGTTTTATAATTTTCGCAGTGTTGAATGTACGGTTTCTAGTGTATTTCATGTCAGAAGTAAGAGATGGGGAGAAGAAATGAGAAAAAGCTTGGTACGCGCCCCTACCGAAACTTTACAACTGAACAGCTGCATTATGATAAATGATATGATATGAACATGATATGATGCTTTGGTCTCATAAGTTGTGATTTACAATATTATTTACTCGTGGGTTAACTTTGAAATTTACCATTGCAATTCATTTGAAAGTTATCGAATGTGAAACTGACTTTTTCTGTGATTTTGTTAAGTCATTCGTTTATCGTTTATTGTCCTTTAATATTTCTTTACTTGTAGAAAGTTTTGCTCGATTACCTACATAAGTCTGTCTATACTGGAAAACTGAAATTGTGATCTCTTAACCAGAAATATTGCATTTCAAGCAAATTCGTTGAAATAAATGGTCATTGGAATTTATATTTTTCTTATAAGTAACTTGCATTTTTCAAGCTAAAAAGTTCAATTTTTCAGGATATATTTTATAATAATATTAAAAATACTTGATATTATCAAGTATTTCTGGGGTAATGAATTCAATCCCGACTAGTAACATTGCACCACTGCCCGTTTCTGTAGCGATAACCATGAGTTTTTCAGAGTGGAGTAAAGATAGACGCACTCGTAGGTAACTTTACTCCAACATTTAAACAATTAAATAGGGGGGTTACAATTATCTGATCAATGAGCTCGACCACTCAAAATGTTCAGGAAGCCCTGAAGATCAATTCACTTATTAAAAAAATCAATTTAACCCATTTCGAGTGGGAGAAATTGTATTTGGAAATGTTTTGGAGTAAATCTTGGGGTGAAGTTTGACGGTTTTACGGAATGCAGCAAGAATCGTGAAAATTGGATGATTATTTTCTGAGAAAAATGGGAAAAACTGTTGATGAAAACTGACCAGCTATGAGAAGGCTGGTGATGGGGGAGGTGGGTGGCAATGTTGCCAGTTCGTAAGAGGTTAGACGACAGCTGGGTTCACATAGGTGCGTAACGTCCGTGAGAGAAGTGGGGGGGTTCCGTAATGCAGAAAGTGCGTAAAAGCATTCACACGGCTGATTGATTACGCAGAATCACGCAGTGCGTTCTGTGCAGAATTGTTTCCAAAACTGAACAATGATTCGAGTGTTTTGTCAGTAAATGTGGCCGAGTCAATAAACTTGTTGTGAACAAACGACGTGAGTTTGTTACGAAGTTTACCGAAGATTATCGAAGTTTGTCCGTAATGTGTAAAATATCAAATTTTTCAAAACGATACACTCTGCTCCAAAAGACAAAAACAACCGCAAAGATCAGTTGTGCCACCTCAATTGGCTCCAGCCAATAGCATCCAATGGGGTATTTCAGTAATTTTTTTTTTCAAAAGAGTATGGCTCAGGAATAACGGTAATTGGGTCTGTTTGTCGAGAAAGTGTTTTTAAAAAATCAGAGAAGCTAAGGAAAGTTGAAGATTTGAATGGTGTGACGTAGCTAGCCAACTGTCTTTGAAAAAAGTATCCATGCACAGAGAAGAGATGAAACCCTAGGAGGACCTCTTAGATACTATAAAATACTACTCACACACAAGTGCGGCGGAGTGTGTGTGCATTTATGGCGGCCCGCCTTTATTTCAAACGTGTGATCTCTTTAATTAATTTTTCTACCACACGTTATAGTATCATTGGGCTTAAAGTTGGAGTATACAGGTTTTCAAGGGTGCTGAATCCAAATTTGAGGTCAAAAACCTGAATTTCCGACCCACCGAAATACCTGATTAGCATTAAGGACATTACACACCTATGTGAACCAAGGTTAATGAGGAAGGAACAGCCACCACTGAGACCCCTTAAGGAATATACATCTGTTCAGAGAAGCAGCCCGGAACCAGTTCAGAACCAAACCGGAACTGACGTGGGGAGGGGATATAGGCGCCGGGACTGCTCCAAACCCCACCAAACTGTTCAGGACTGCTTCTCTCAACGAACCTAAAATGAACCGGTTCAGTCAGGTTGTTTCACTCACTTGGTGAACCTGTGCTCTGATAGTAGGTGGAGGTCACAGTGACCTTGCGTCATCAGCCATCTCAATACAGCTTTCCTAAATAAATGTCATAATTTTTGCAATCAATTTCACTATTATAGCATGGAACATGCTTTATCCTTGGACTAACTACCCGAACAGTGTCACACAGGAGGGAGGGTTAAGCGGAGAGAGCAGAGGGGCATGTTTCGCGCGGGGGTTATTATCCACCCATCCACCCCGACCCTACTCCGCCAAAAAGCGCGGCTAAAGCATATTCCATGTCTCTAGAATTTTAGCAAAAGGCTCTATGAAGCATCCGGGGGTGCAGGGGGACTTTCACTTGCAAAACTAATCATTTTAGAAACACGTAAAGAAAGAGGAATTTGAAGGAAATGTGATCAGCATCAATTCAAAATGGTCTAATTCCTCTGTCTTTATGTCTTTCTAGAATGATTAGTTTTGCGAGTAAAAAGCTCAATAGAAAAATTTATCTTTTTGGAAAAAAATAACCTTTTTTATTTACAGCATCACTATCTCTGTAATTAAAATACAGCTAATTTTTTCCAAAACGATAAATTTTCGTGTTCAGGCCGTGTCTCAACCTGCACCAAATTTAGCCTACTTGAAAAAGTTACTGGGAGTGTATTATACCTTTTTCCATTGAAATTCTTAATTTTGAAATGAAATTCGCGTCGCTCGTTTGAAGTTTCTTCTCCTGTGGAGGACCAGGCTGAAGCTTCTGAGGTGGGAGCCCAGCAGAGGTAATTTATGTTATTCACAATGCAGCTCAGTGAAGATACAGCGCCAGAACATTCAGGGAGAAGATGAAGAGTTTCAGGAGGTTATTGTTCGTTATGAATTTATTTTTTCCACTCGCATTGAAGTTTCATACTACTTTCTTGAACGGTTACCCAAGTTTTGTCGAAAAAACGCCCCCAAGAAACTAAGATGGAACTAAAATCCTGCTTAAAAAGGTTTCAACTTTTTTTAAAAATAAAATACCTCAAGGGTTCATTAGACACCATTATAAGAGCAGTGTTGGAGCGAAACTGTGACGGAGGGTTATGTTCTCAAAGTCGAAAGAATCACAAAGTTACACGCCTTTGCAGCACACAACCAAACTCAGACATCACATACATGATGAATCCAATCAAGTTTTGAGTTACACATGTAAATTGCATAATTCGCCGAATCTATTTACATGTTACAAAGAAAAACGTGTTTCCCTACAGTACCTATTGATTTCATCCGAATAAGCTTAATCACAGATCATTGTATTGTGGCATAAGTTGAACTTTATAACTATCAAAAAATAAGAACAATGGCTGTCACTGTTGTGTCTACTATTACAATAGTGGATATAACGAATTCACAGTAGCTTGAAGGTGACTAGGCAACTAACGAAAAAACAAGTTATCACATTACGGACCAAATGTTACATTTTCAAAGATCCGCTATTAGGGGGTTTCCCTCAAGCTGTCATTTACACAAAATTGAATAACTTTATGGTTACCTGAGCAACGGGGAGAGTTATTTGTAACAAGTATTGCACACTCTGACGGGAGTGTCCCATCCTCTGTGGGGAACTGGTTGTCGGCCGGTGGAACAACCTTCACAAACTGCACCTCCACAAGATCTGTAGAGCAAACAATTTGATTTTAGTGAAATTTTGAATTATTAGAGTAGAGCAAGAAGAAAGAAGGTGCAAGAGTCACAAGGGTGAAAGTCCATCTAGCTAACTGTAAGGGGTACCATGGATCAACAACCCCACTGCTGGGTCCAGTGAACACTAAGGGGAGCTGATCAGGGGAGCACTGATACTAGCACACTACAGCGGCGAAGAACCAAAGCTCAACCCCACCATATCAGGAAGCTTATCACTTCGTTAACTGGGATTTGTACTTATTTTGAATGTAGATGTATGTGAGGGCTAATTGCTCTAAACTAAAATTTAAAAAAAGTCCATTCATGTCCAGTCTTTAAAACCAGAGATTCTTATTCATAAATACGATTATGAATACAAATCATATCTGCGATTTTATGATTGTGAATACGAATACAGGTATGAATGTGAATATGAATACAATCGTATTCACACTTTGGATACGATTTTCCCCCGTATTCGTATTTTGAATACGATTTTATGATTTTTTCTATGATTTCCCTAAAAATCGAATTTTTTTAACGATTTTCCCTGAAAATCCTACTTTGTTTATTTCTCTCTTGAAAATCATATTAGGATTTTCTCCCGAACTCTGCATATTTATGACCTTAAATTGTCAAAATAATCAATCAAAATTCGAAACGCTCACAAATTCTTATAGGATTTTTCACGCAGCATCGAATGAGACCAACACCAGGTCACTACGACCAACCGTATTGAAACTACGACGAAATTTCCGCTGAAATCGTGTTTTTTAACGATTTGCACTGTAAATCATCAAAAATTACGATTTTTACCGGAAATTTCGTCGTACTTTCTGTTCAGTTGGTCGTAGCGACCTGGTGTTGGTCTCATTCGATTCTGCGAGAAAAATCCTTTAAAAAAATTGGAGAGCGTTTCGAATTTTTATTAATTATTTTGACAATTTTAGGGAATAAATACGACCAAAATTCCGGTAAAAATCATAATTATGTTATGATTTTGAGTGCAAATTGTAAAAAAAATTACGATTTTCAGCGGAAATTTCGTCGTAGTTTCAATACGGTTGGTCGTGGCGAGTGTTTCGAATTTGTATTGATTATTTTGACAATTTTAGGGAATAAATACGACCGAAATTCCGGTAAAAATCATAATTTCTTTTATGATTTTCAGTACAACTCGTAAAAAAATTCGATTTTCAGCGGAAATGTCGTCGTAGTTTCAATACGGTAGGTCGTAGCGACCAGGGGTTGGTCTCATTCGATTCTGCGTGAAATATCCTACAAGAATTTGTGAGCGTTTCGAATTTTGATTGATTATTTTGACAGTGTTAGACCATAAATATGTCCAGAGTTCGGGAGAAAATCATAAACAAAGTATGATTTTCAGGGAAAATCGTAAAAAAAGTTCGATTTTTAGGGAAACCATAGAAAAAATCATAAAATCCTATTCAAAATAGGAATACGGGGGAAAATCGTATTCAAAGTGTGAATACGATTGTATTCGTATTCACATTCGTATTCACAATCATAAAATCGCAGATATGATTTGTATTCATATCGTATTTATGAATAAGAATTTGCCCATCTCTGTTTAAAACTATGGTATGTGTATAATAACTTATAAAATCGAATTTAATACTCAAATAGGTAACTCTCCCTCTTTGACAATCCAATCTCATTGAGAAACATAATTGTTAATTTTTGCGATTTTCAGTATGCCATACCAACATACTGTATGCGCACAACAGGGTATATTTTGAAGATCTTGAGAGTCCGCATTCATGTTCTACTACGAACTCATTGAGTACACAATCTAACGAACTAGTCTTTTCATTTGTTATTATGAACAATTTGGCAAAAACTTGAAATTTTTGCGCAAGAATTACTCAATTATTCCGGAATGACACGTTAATGTTATTTATACAGGGTGTAACGGTTAAGGTCGTACAACCGGCCGGGGTTCGATTCTACAACTAATTTGTGACTTTTTTGTCTCATGACTTTTTTTTCTTAACCCCCTTAAAATCGGACTTTTTCCACTTTTAAGATTTTTTTCGTATTTTCGACCTTACGCCATTAAAACAGCCATAACTCCCTTGTTTTTCAATCAAAATTCAAGTGTAATTATACCGTTGGAAAGAACGTTAAATTCTCTATCTCCCTGGTGTTAAATAAAACTTTTTGAAGAAGACTAAAATGTTGAAAAATGAGCACAAACAGTAAAATCTCGAAAATCTCGGAAATTTTTCGTTTTTTCAAACGTTTGTAACACTAACTGAAACTGCCGGTCAAGTTCTCACTGTAACCCCAAAAGTTGACCCAAAATCTCAGCTTTCCAACGGTATGGTCATAAAATTGTTTACAGTGGACTAATGGTGTAAAATCCTCGTTCCCGTGCCAAAAACCGTGGATCTTCCAGTACAAATCGAAGTTACGCGAAAATCAGTATTTTTACCCTAAAATGAGTTAGGCAGCCATCTTTTCGTACTTTGTCTCACTGAGTCAAATGATGACAAGACTTATCGAAAAAGCAGTCACTGATATCTTGTCCAGTTCACTTTTCGAAAATTATCTTAATTTCTGTTAATTTGTATGCCAATTTTTTTACATTTTAGTCTTCTTTAAAAAGATTCATTCAACTGGGGGTAGATTCTACAGTAGTTGTGTTTAATCGCCCAAGCTGTTCTTTTGATGTGTTTTTAAATTTGAGAAAAAAGTCTGTTGTTCTCGAGATGGGCAAAACGGTTCACCAAGAAGAACGGCTCTGAGCGCTCCGCTCATTCAAAAGATCCGGATCTTTTCGACGGATCAGTGGCTCTTTTTGGCTCTTTTGAGCTCGTATTTATTGTAGAGATGAAAATACGATGAAAAACGCTACAAATTGTTACACAACGGTTTATTTTAGTTCTGCCCGGAAATGTTTATTCGATTATTGGATTCTACACTACCTTGAATCCTAAGCCATGAAATTTTGAGGGCGAGAGGGAATAATTTCTCTGTTGCTCGATTCCAATGGTTCATTATTGAAAATAATAACCCAAAAAGCGCTGTTGTTCAATAAAGATGCTCAACAAATCCTTCAAAAATCAACGAAAATTAATAAATGAACACGATTAAAGCAATGAATAAGTAAAACTTGAAAATAAGTTTTTTGGTAAAATATTTATTTATATGAAATCTGCATTTTTTTTATGCCTCTAATGTCAAACCACAATTTTTAAAAAAATTTCTTAGTAGGTATAACATTTTTATAATATAACAATTTGATGTTATATCGTGTTATTCAACAAAGAAAATTAAGGTAACCAAGGTGAAAGAGAATAAACGAACCAATAAGTACGTAAGCTTCAATATTGATAATATTGGTAAGATCAGAAAGCTCCTCACAAAAAATCATGATGTAAAAATCAAACAGGGAGAAAAAACAAAGGAAAGAATCAGAAAGTTGGTCACAGAAAACACTGGAAAAATACGGTAAAGTTTACGACCGAAAATACAATAATGCATGTGGTGGTACGCACAGAGCACTGGAGACAAGTTGGGTGGTACGATACAATTCCGCAAAATTGTATTGTTTGATCGACTTATATCGTATTTTCCCTCGGAATTATCGTACGGGTTGGCAACAGTGAGCTGACGAAAAGGAGGTCCTAATTTTCCCGAACACTGCCGATCTCAAAACAACCGAAGATCGAAGAGCCGCCGTTCATTTATTTTACTGGATCTCAAGAGATCCAAAGATCGAAGAACCGCGATTCATTTGTCATTTTTACTGATCCGCAGTTCACTCGCTCTTTTGAAGAACCGATCTTCACCGAACACTACCAGCACTGAGCTCAAAAGATCCGAAGAGCCGCGGTTCATTTTTGCTGACCCGTGGTTCACTCGCTCTTCTGAAAGACCCGGCTCAAAGAGCCGGATCTTTAATGAGCGACCCATCTCTATGTTGTTCTCGAGTCCGTTTGTGTTCTAAAAAAGTTAATTCTGTACTTTTTCTCGGAAAAATATAATTCGGTATTTTGCTCCTTTTGTTCGCCGTTTTATTTCTACCTTTGTACGTTACCAGGTATATTGGTGACCCCGACGTGATTTGAACACGCAACCTTCTGATTCCACACCAAAACGCCAAAGGCCACGTACATTCAACGGGAGCTGCCAAATGCCACCCATGTGTTCGTACGCCACGACGCTATCAGACGACCACTCCAGCCGACCTATGATGGACCATACGCTGTGACTGCTCGCACGGACAAAGTTTTCACGCTCCTCACCCCCAGGGGGGAACAAACCATATCCATTGATAGGTTGAAACCCGCGTTCCTGCTAAATCCCAGCTCAGAAGTTCCCCTTGCTAGAAGCCCTTCACCGTCCCCAAAACCGCCATCCTCGACCACTGCCAACCCTGCGCCAGCGTCCACACGGAGCGGTCGACGTGTGCTACGCCCAGTGAGGTTCCGATGACTCTGGGGGGGGGGGGGGGAGTACTGTGGGTAGATACTTGCGTCTCCGTGCACCGCCTCGAGGGATTCCGAATGCACTCTGACGGCAGTTTTGTGAATCAGGACTTAGATAACAGTGATAAATGTTTGATTAATAATTTTTTTGTGTCGTCCGTTTGCGATTTGTGCTGTCCCGTTTCAAATAATTCCGTCTTCTCATTGCTTTATTCATCCGGCTCGTTCTCTGATTTCTTTCTGGCTCGCTTTTCTGTTCAAGTGAAATAAGGGTCACTTATTGCTCGGCATGTCAGAGACACTTTTTGCTCGGCATGAGTCGTAGAATCTCAACTTCAGTCGTAGAATCCCAGTGTCAGTTACGTGAGTTTAACACGTCAGTTTAATAGTAAATCGTTGTGCGATAATTTTCACCTTTCTTACATCATGAATCTACAGTCAAAATTTACTGAATTGATTGAATTTTTAATCAACTAGTTGAATGTTGTGATATTATACTTTGGAGGTCTACCTAGTCAAATCACTAAAAATAAAGACACTTTTTTTATATTGCTTGTGTATTTGTATTATTCGTTTTCGTATTCCTACATTCTTCTAACTGTCGCTTTGCAATAATGTTATTGATTCGCGGGAGCAAATAAGGTTTGGTGTAGGTATTTATATTATCTTGTATCCTATAAGACAAGACAGTGGATTGGATATTTTTGTCTTTAATAATTAAGTCCCTTCTGGCAGTAGCTCATTTAGGAAGAGCTCTCTGAATACATTCTATTGATCTGAATCGGTAATATGAAGAGATAACTAGGCTGTTACACCTATATTAGAACGAGGGGATAAAGAGACGTTGGGGGATAAATATAGAGACGTTGGGGTTACAGAGAAGAAATTTAGACAAACTTGGAGAAATTTCAAAACATTTTGAAAAGAAGGAAATTAATATTTATCTTGCCTCAAAACAGTACTCCTTTATTGCCGTTACTTTCCACCTACTTTCTTTTTGACATCTGTTTGAGCCAGAATGAATCTTCGTGATTAAATATTAGGACCGGTAGTTGAGACCTTGAGTTGGGCTTTTTTTTCTCTATCATTGATAAAATAATGATTGTACGTGGAAATATTCCAGTCTTTCGGTGCCTCATGGGAAAAATCAATAAATTTCGATTTCACCACAAAGAAAATGCTTTATCTGTTTGTTATAGAATGCAAATTGTCGTTCTGACCATTTTCCCATTCATAATCCCTTAAACATTAACTTACACCCTACTTCACATCCTCGTTCCTTTACTCACACCTAGTAATTCCCGCAAATCACATGCCTATGATTTATTTTTCTATCTCATTGATCAGTAAATAATACCTAATACAAAAATGATCAACTCTCGCAACATCATCTCCGGTCATCATCATCCACGACTTCACCATCATAATCACTAAATGTTTGGCATAGCTCCGGTCATGACATTAAAATTAGGAGAGTTTGAGTTGAGGTGAACTTTCTCGCAGCTCCGCAAGAGCGCATTCGGAATCCCTCAGGACGGTGCACGGAGACGCAAGTGTGGGTAGATTCTACAGTAGTTGTGTTTAATCGCCCCAGCTGTTCTTTTCATGTGTTTTTAAATTTGAGAAAAAAAGTCTGTTGTTCTCGAGTCCGTTTGTGTTCTAAAAAAGTTAATTCTGTACTTTTTCTCGGAAAAATATAATTCGGTATTTTGCTCCTTTTGTTCGCCGTTTTATTTCTACCTTTGTACGTTACCAGGTATACAACACTAATGAGATAGATAATTTAATGCTCTTTCCAACGGTATAATTACATTTGAATTTTGATTGAAAAACAAGGGAGTTATGGCTATTTTATTGACGTAAGGTCGAAAATACGAAAAAAATATTAAAAGTGGGAAAAGTCCGATTTTAAGAGGGTTAAGAAAAAAAAGTCAAGGGAAAAAAAAGTCACAAATTAGTTGTAGAATCGAACCCCGGCCGGTTGTACGACCTTAACCGTTACACCCTATTTAGCGTTATACACACATATATCGTTTAGTGAAGGGAATGTCCTTCATCGAAACCTCTCTGTAAATCTTAATAATTGGCAAAACTACAGTCTGATCTCGATAAAATTTTCGGGGATAATGTGAATTGAAGTTTAGATGTAGGGGTGTGTCGGTCCAGGTATTTCTCTGGAACGGTTCCAACGGTTACGGTGACAAAGATGTAACCGTTCCAAATTACCGGGACAGTTCCATTACTGGTGCAGGCGGTCAAATCCCACTCACATGACATGCATGAAGCAAGCAATCAAATCCCTATCGTCCTTCTTCCATGCTTATGATCTCAACTTGCAATACAATAGCATCATTTTCCTTGACAATTCGCTAAAAGGAAGGAATTTGAACAAGTGTTACCAAAGAGGCAATTTATTATAAATAATAGTTACCAAACAATTCAAGGAAAGAATAATGACGTTGCAGTTTAGGAACTTAACATGACAATAATAAATTAATAAAACTGGAGACAACTTCCATGCTAACCTGTCCAGAAGATAACTTCCCGCTCAAGAGCCATTCCATGAACCATTCTCAGTCCATGGAAGTAGTAAGGGCGCTTCCAGGTACAACATGGAACAGAACTGAGAACAAGATCCATGCTTACCGGTCTAGAGCCATTGAACCATTCTCTATGATATCTTATCGGTCCGGTTCCATCCTTACCGGTCCAGTTCCATCCTCACCAATCAGAATGATCAGATTGATGAGATGATTGATCAGATCATTCTGATTGGTGAGGATGGAACTGGACTGATAGAAAAGATTCTCTTCCCGGTCCAGAGCCATTTCAAGATATCTTATCAGTCCGTGGAACTGGACCGGTAAGGGTCGAGTTTTTGTCACTGCGTGGAACCGTTCCAACCTGATACTCGGTTCCACAGTCCCGGTACAGCTGTACCGACACGCCTCTATTTAGATGGTCCCAGTTAACATCATCACTTCTGAGGTGATACCAGTCTCTGTGCAAGCGTAACGTTAAATCTTGTTAACAAGCATAAATTAGTAATGTTCCTGGAGTTCGACGTAACAAAAATGGACATCTGGTTGAACAACTGTGCTCTTGGCATACTACGAATATCGTCTTTATTTGGAAAAATCTTCCACTAGGAGGTCACGTCACTGTCAATAATTCGTACTGAAGGCAAACAAATCGATGAACTGAGCAGAAAACAAATTTGGAAACTTTATTACAGTCATGAGGATAATTATAAATCTGAATGAATGCAAACAACTAGTGTCGGGGCAATTTATTTTAGCCCAGGCAGATCCAAGATTAACCTGAATGAAATCACTTCATCTATGTGACTGAAAGACTGGACTTCATGACTGTGTTGAAAGACTAGAGCAAGCAACAATGATGCTACCCAGTTGAAGGGGGAGGCCCATTTAGCTGTGGACTGGGGGGGGAGGTGCTCGGAAAGGGGACTCTAAGGAGAACCCTTTTATTGTTCCCCACTGATGACGTCAGGCAAGGTCACGGTCTTTGTCTCCTGAGCTTTGTGAGGAGGTTCTACAGGCCCCGGTAGTGGCGAACAAAAACTCTCTATTATCAGTGCAAACGGTCCTCGAGTTATTGAGAACAAGTGCTCCTAATATTCACTTTGTTCGAACAAGTGACTTGGAAAGATTTGTGTACATATTTAACCAACCTGCAGTGGTGGAGAGTGATGCCGGTAGGAGAAAAAGGAGTACTACAGACGCAGCATTCGCGTGCTTCGCTGTCGGGGACCCAGTAAGTAGGACGAGCTGTTTCCTTGATTACGCCTAGAGAAGGAAATATACGTATTAGAACAAACCTATTAAGAGGACATTACGAGATGTAGGTATGTATCTAGTGATTCAGCCACAGAATAAGAAACAGCAAGTGAGATAATCGACCCAACAAACAATGGGGAATTTGCCTCACATTTTTTTTTTTTTTTCGAATGAGGGTTTATTTTTATGGAATAAAACCATAGTGAGCTGCTCGAAAACGCATCCAAAAAATTTAGAGAATTTAAGGAAGATGGAAATTTTAAATGTGGTGGCAATGTGTAAGAGGCAGCCATGTTTGAAACGTAACGGATATTCTACCAATCTGACTTCAAAGGAGGTTCTGTGGCGCTTACCACAGAAGCGGAACATACACGAACTTTTAGCTTACAAGTAGTGCGCACAAGAGTGCGCCGCGAACTGGCAGGAAGAACCCAGACACAAAAGTGACCAAAAGAATCAATATTACTCACTTTTTTACAATACGATTCTACCTACTAGTTTATCAAGCATTATTAGTCTTCATCTTCTCTTATTTAGTTTCAAGATTTGAATCACATTATTCGAGTAGCCATTTCACTGGATCGTTTTGTGTGGCGGTGCTAGAACTCTGTCTGTTGTCGGAGTTGTTTTCGCGTGGTTTTTTTTTTCGTATGACGTCAACAATATTCCTCGATTTTCACGGTGTTTTGTAACAGAGGCTTCACTTGTTTAGGCATTTTCTCCTACGGTAATTTTTTCCCCTTGGTAATTCCTAGTGTTAAACGTTATTCTAGGGCCCTATTATAGGATTTGACTTGAAATTCCAGAATCTAAAATTGAGGCAAATTCCCCATTATCAGTCAACTGATTGGGAATGGGGTCCTCAGAATCAAACTCCTCTTTTGCCGAGCTTTCGGTGAATTTATCGCCTTCTTCAGGGCGGTACATCCTTTGAGGTTGAGGAAGGCGATAAATTCACCGAAAGCTCGGCAAAAGAGGAGTTTGATTCTGAGGACCCCATTCCCAATCAGTTGACTGATGACACAATAACAAACATTGTGTTATTTCATGGTTTAATCATTGTCGACGTTTCGGGCCACCCATGGCGCCCATCACCAAGAAGAAAACGACCTACGAGCAAAAACACATATTTAATCATGACAAGTAATTAAAAAACAAAGAAAATTATTGAAAGTACATAATAAAGGTCATCTAAACACACGCAATAATGCAGCCGACTAATGAGATGTAGGTACTGATGTACATTTCTTTTCATTAATCATCATTAACAGCCACATAACTGCTTGAATGAAACAAGTTCAACTTCAGTTCATAAAGCTGGTACTTACTTTTTGGATAGGAGAGGATGGATGCAACAGTTGATATTGTAGTGACGAACGCCTCACTGACCTTCCTAGGCATAACTTCTGTATCTTCAACATTATTAGAACAGCCTGCATCGTCCCCTGGAGATATAAACTGAGGTAATTAAAAAGTTGAAAAACAAAATAAAATACCCCCAACATGCACAAATTAAACAGTAAGTAAATAAACGAGATCCGCTAGTGCACGACTAGATAGATTTCTGCGCCGAACTTAGAAAGAACCATGAAAATCACAAGATTACACAAGATTTTTGTCTCACACAAACAGGCATAAACCTATGGTTTTTTCGTGGATTTGTATTCTGAATTGTTTAAAAGGGATTTTTATGTGGTTATTTTCTTCCTCGGTTGAGTGTTGTCCACCTTCACCCCAGAATGATCGCATAAGGACGTCCAATTGTTACTGTGGGACGTCCTAAAAATTAACAGATCGGCCGAACGACTTTGCGAAGAGGAATGTTTTATCGAACCCAAAAGGCCATACTGGCAGATTGGGGCTTTCTGCAATAACAAATTTCGAGGTCAAGTTTGGTTCATTTCCTTCCCACACAACTGAGGACATAATTTCCAGATAAATTTACCTTGTGCAATAAAAAGAGAATCATGACATAATTTCGACTATGGGCTACACAACAGCCGATGGAGTTTTAAAAATGCTATTTCAAAATCAGATAGGCCCTTTGCGCTCTCACGATACATCCATGGATGGTCCCACCCACGCCTTTTGCTATATTCGGATAAGGTAACTCACTTTTCCTTCTGGAGTTAGGAGGGTCGAAGCAATTATCGCAGACACGAACTGGATTGGGCCAACCCTTGTCTGGAACTGCTTTGCTACGTGAGGAACAGTTGGAGCAGACTCCTTCGCCACACATTCGGCAGTGGTGTTTTGTGATGGCTGTCCCAAACAATTTTCGGCAAACTTCACAGTGCTGGAAAAATTTATATGATCAAAATTGTTACTAGGCGTTGTCTGTAGAGGAGGTGGCAACTCCCGCTATGCGCACTGGTGGCAAAAGTAGTTTCCCCTACGCCCAATAGAGTGCTCTGATTAAAATTTACCTTGGAGAGATCACATCAACTTTTTTTTAGTGTCACAGTGTCATGGATAATTTTCACCATTAATTCATTATGTTGTTGAGTTTGATGATGTCTTCTGTCTGATATGAGATAATAGAGAGTTTTTGGTGCCAAAATCTCACGGGCCCCGTTAGGAGGAGACTAGCACGAGCAACAGAGGATGCTACCCAGTTGAAGGAGGAAGGATGTTAACTTTGGACAGGGGAGAATGGAGGCGCTCGTCATGGTGGGCCTCGAGGAACGGGTGACTGTCTGGGGGCACCCTTTCATCATCGCCCGCTGATATCAGGAGGCAAATCCATCGTCACCCACGAACTCCGTGCTTTGTGAAGAGGTTCCACGGGCCCGTTAGTGGTTTCCAAAAACTCTCTAATGTTGAAAAGGCCCCTTTTTCTATAACGAAAAACCCAGAGTCGTTTCGCCCACCAAAAGAAAAAATGTAAAAAGAAAACGCAACGTAAAAACTTGACGTGATCTCTCCAAGGTAATTTTAATCAGAGCACTCTAGTGGACGTACGAGAAACTACTTCTACAACCAGCACGCCTGGCGGGGGTTGCCCCCTCCTCTACGGATGCCTCCTACTAAATGGTTGGAAGGAATTTCCAATTTATGTTTTATTCACCCACGCATCTATTCATGTGAGTTCATTACTCAATAGAAAGAATCAATAGAAGTGAATAGAATTTAGGAATTGCCCTTTCGAGACTCAAACTCTTGAACCCATTAATCTTCTACATATTTTAGCATGGAACATATTTTGGCCTTGAGCTAACTGGCAAAAAGAGTCACGGTTTTGGGAGATGGCAATGTGTCACAAAATTTTGCTCTGATTTCCACTTACTACCAAATCGTGCTACGGAACTTAATCTTCGTCATTAGTGTTCATAGAAAAATCGTTCACCATTCGTTGGAAAGCCCTAAATTTATGCATAAATTATATACTTTACCGCCAGAACCGCTGTAATTATGGAAGGAAATGCGATATATCCCTGTTTTGCGATATTTACGTATTTAGTCAATCAAATATAATTGAATATTACCTCATATCCTCAGTTTGAGTGAAGATTTGAAGAAATATCAAGTAGTTTTAAAATGAACAACTAGTATAAAAATAGCCCGCCAGAGCAAGCAAAAAAAGGCGCAGTCATTATCGTAGTGGAGACGTTGTTATTTTCAACACCCTGAGTTAAAAGAACAGTAAACAACATTCACGGTGAGAGCCATTATAGATTTAGTGGGTTTTATTTCGAAGTAAAGTGTTAGAAATGAAATCTATGGAACCTGAAACACTGGTGTAATATACGAGGTCTGATCAAAAAGTTCCAGAACTTTCTCAATAACTTTATAAATACATTTTTTTAAAATTTCAAATTTTGTCCCCTTCAAAGTAGGTACTCCCCTTGGCTACGTATACACTTCTCCCAGCGTTTTCTCCATTGGTCTATGCAGTCGGAATAAGCCTCAGCTGCTCCAGCGATTTTTGCTTCAGAACGCTGTCTTTTCATCGGGTATTTGAGCTTGGGGAACAGGAAGAAGTCGGGGGGGGGGGGGGTGAATAGGGGGGTCATCGCGTTTTTGACGCAAAACTGGCGAATCAGTAGGGCGGTGTGACAGGGTGCGTTGTCGTGGTGAAGCACCCACTCGCCGCTCGCCCACAGTTCTGGCCTCTTCCTCCTCACAGCTTCGCGTAATTTTCTCAGGGTTTCCAAATAACGAAATCGGTTCATTGTCTCACCTTCTGGCATGAATTCGTGGTAGACAACACCCTTGGAGTCAAAGAAAACTGTCAGCATCACCTTCACGTTCGACCTGACCTGACGAGCTTTTTTGGGTCTTGGAGAATTTGGTGAATTCCACTGTGATGATTGCACCTTGGTTTCAACGTCGTAACCATAAACCCACGTTTCATCACCGGTTATGATTGTTTTCATGAAGTTTTCATCGGAATTGGCCATTTCCAGAAGCTCCTGGCAAACTGCAACACGGTGTTGTTTTTGTTCGGCCGACATGAGTCTCGGAACGAACTTCGCTGCGACCCTTTTCATGCCCAATTTCTGGGTCAAAATTTCTTGGCACGAGCCATAGGATATCCTACACTCTTCAGCTATTTCACGGATGGTCAGACGGCGGTTTGAACGAACCAGGGCGTTCACTAGGTCCACATGAGCGTCCTCAGTTGACGTTGAGGGTCTCCCAGAACGAGCGTCATCTTCGACGGACATCCTACCTTCTTAAAATCGCCAATACCAATCATAACACCTCGAACGACCCATAGTTTCATCCCCGTAAGCCTGAGTCACCAGCTTGAAAGTTTCCGTAGAAGTTTTCCCCAGTTTAACAAAAAACTTACCACACACTCGCTGCTCCTGTTTCGCGTTCATCGTAAAAATCGCGCTTCACGAGAAATGCGATAACTTCGAAACTAAGAAGGTTATCGCTATGAAAAAAAGACGACGTTACTCATGAAGAGTAACGCTAACAGCTGAGACCATTGGGAAGTTTCTGGGAGCCCCCGTTCTCGCGCAATTTGAAAAGTTCCGGAACTTTTTGATCAGACCTCGTAAGATAACATATTATTTAAACTTCCATTCAAGGTTCTTGTGAGACAACAAATTCATTGTAAAAGGAAACAGCAAAAAAATAAAACGCGGCAAAAGCGTGTTCTAGGCTTTAAGCAATAAGCATACAGCCCCGAGTTTTTCTATCCTGAGTCCATCCAAGTTACTGAGCAGAACACTGAGTAATTTCAATCCACGAAAAGTCACTTTCCAGGAGGAACCTTACCTCATTATACCATGAACCTTAAGCTTGGTTCACATAGGTGCGTAATGTCCGTAATCCGTAGTGCGTAATTGGATGCTATTGGCTGGAGCCAATTGAGGGGGCGGGAGCAATCTTTGCGGACGAAGACTTTTGGAGCGGAGTGTATCGTTTTGAAAAATTAGATATTTTACGCATTACGGATGAACTTCGATAAATTTCGGCAAACTTCGTGAAAGCTCTCGTCGTCTGTTCATCGTTCAGCTGTTCATCGTTGACTCGGTCTCGTTTTTGGTTTATTGACCAAACAAGCCGATTGCCGATTCCGGATTCCGTGTTGTTATTTGCTTTTCATTTTCGTTTTTGCATTGTGCTTTGCTGGATTTGAATTTAAGTGATTTTAATGAGAGCCTCATTGATCTCGTCCGATCAAATTATGTCAATAAATCCTCAGAAATCAAATCATTCTCCAATAACCGCATGAAAAGAGTCTGCGTATTATGTGGAAATATGATTGATTCAACTTCCGAAAACTTATTTTTCAATTTATTCAACTTCTGAAAACCTGGGTTAAAATACATTTTTGAGAGAATTTGGTCGTTTTGAACATTGCGATTCTTCACAACAATTCAATAACATTATTTTTTACATCAAAGGTACTTACCTCGTTTTCCGAAATGGGCATACCCAGAGTTGGACATTAGCTAACTAATTTATTAGCTAGTTAATTTTTCAACTAATAGCTAAATTAGCTTATAGCTTTTTTTTAATATCTAAAAGATAAATTTAGCCATTAGCTGTCGAGGAACAGCTAAATCACCGCAGTAAGTCTGTTAGCTATAAGTTTTCGACTAAAAGCTAATTTAGCTAGAAATTTTAGCTGTTCCTCGACAGCTAATAGCTAAATATTTAGCTTTTAGCTTCAGCTAAATCGTAGCTAATTTAGCTGTAGCTTTTAGCTGTCAACTATAGCTAATTTTTGCCCAACACTGGGTATACCATTCACCGGGCCTACAAGTAGGCAAATCACCAAGAAGACTATGAAAATAATTTTTTTCGAAGTTAATAATTAATAAGAAATTATTCGATTGATGAACAGGGCGAAACAGCAAAACAGCTGAATGCGGGAAAAAAGGCGAGCGGGAAAACAATTCTGCGCAGAACCTACTGCGCGCTTCTGCGTAATCGCGTAATCATTTGGCCATGTGAACGCTCTTTTACGCATTACGGACTTTACGGATTACGGACCACCCCCACTTCTCTTTTTGCGCATTACGGATTACGGACATTACGCACCTATGTGAACCAAGCTTTATCCCTTATCCCATTATATCATGATTTGCGCTAGAGTAACTGACCTGAAAAAGCCATTCCTAGATCCTCCTACTAAAGGTGCTTCTTGTTGAGCCGAAGAACAATATTATTTTCTCTGAACAGTGCCAAAAGAATAGTGGGCCCAATGGGCTACAAGGCGGACATTTGGCAGATTCTATAATATTCTGTGCTCTGCTAAACCTTGTTCCTGTTTTCATTAAACTCATTGCACAACTTTGTTAAAGGTCTGCCACAGAAACTTTGCGTCCCTTTGGCGCATTCTTCTGGAGAACATGGAACTGATAATATCTTATCATCAAGCAAATTCCCGCGCGTACAATAATTTTTCGGGGATTTCTCTCCTCAAAAGTGACATGATTTCCAGCATTTCCGAAATTGAAATTTCGGGACACTACATGAACATCAAATGTCTCACTGCTCCAATTTCCATGTGAAGGTTACACCTTGGAAGGTTGACTCGATCGTTATAGTTCACAGATCCGCCACCTAGGGGACGCCACACGGACGCAAAGTTTCAGTGGCAGACCTATAGCTCGAAATCAACGGTACTTACAGTAATTTCTGAATTGGGCCTCCAATACTTTGGTGCCACTTGGTCGGTCACCCAAGATCCAAGTGCTTTGGTTGGTGTTTGAGACGCACTCATCACGGCTTCAGTCAGGTAAGAAACGCTGTCAAGAACTTTCTGAGCTGACACTTGATTGACAGAACCGGAACATTTTGACTGTAATTGTAAGACATATTGCCGTGTTAGGTTTATTTATACATACTTACAAAGTCAGTCATTCGTCATTATGACTTAATGAGCCAATTTTGAAAGAAATCTTCAAAGCTATAGTCAAGAAAATCGAAATATTAGCTTTTAACAGGGTAGTCAGCCTTGGGTATAACGAATATACGCAGATTTTCGTGATTTATGTAAATTGTAAATATATATTTTCAATTTTTGGGCAATTTTTAATTTTAGAAAGCGTGAACGTGTACCTACATCAGAAATGTTTAGCTGAATCCGAATATACCATACTCCTTTATTACTTTGATAATATTGTTTTTTTTTTTTTTCGTCCAAATTTTAGAATGTTCCAAAACGGATTTCGAAAAATTTCAACTATTTTCACAGTCTGTGAAAATATCAATCAATTCAATATCTGATATCGGTATGTGAGCCTTCACTCACAGCCGCCTTATTTCCCACATCAGGAACGAGGTGAGTGCCCTAATTAGCCAAAAATTCCTGGAATCATTCACGAGGGAGAAGGTGAGGTAGGCCAGGTGGTTATCTACCCCCCCCACAAACAAAAGACGGAGCGGCGCCTACCCCCACCCTGCGAGCAGCGACCATCTCCCACCCTCCAGCCAGAGGGGAGGAAACTGAGGGAGGCCAGCGGCTTCACCCCTACCATCAATCCTGCTACAACATCCGCCCACGTAAGACCTGCACCATTTGGCAGCCCATCCCTCTCATTGCTCAAGCAACGCTCTCTAAAATTTCAACTTCGCTTTCAAAAGTCTTTTCAATAGTAAATTTGAAGTGCTCGTCCTCAATTTACATTGCTCTCGACCCTTGCTTGTACCTGGCCAACCCTTGGAAGACGGACCACATCAACACCACTCCAAACCACACCCAGACGCCATTTGGAGCAACGTGAGTGTGTGCACCAACCTTTCATATTGTTGGCCAGTAATAAATGAACATTAGGGGTTCTGTTTCAGTAATATTGCAAACATCTAGAGAGAATCCTTGGTTTTACCTTCGCCACGTCGCTTAGAAGCAACGTGTCCCAAATTGTCTGTAAATTAAAGCTTACAAAGAACTCACAGTTAAATACTCTAAAACTAAATTCTACCATTTGTACTTACCTGGAAATTGAACCTATAACTAAGCAACGTACACATTTTGTTCGATTATTTGCAAATTCTTACCAACAACGTTGCCCTAGAATTAAGCAACGATATTTGAAAACTGCTTGTCATCCTACTAACTACTTACTGTTTATTGCATTTGTTGTTCACTTGATCTCAATTTCGAAGTTTCATTATATTTTTGTGGTTGAAAACTTTGTAGTTGTTCATTCAGCTTCACCTGGTTCCCTCAATAAGTGGTTTATCAAGTCATAACAATATCAGAAATCCACCTATTAGGCTCTTCAGTTACCTGCGCAACGCGCCTGCATTCCTTCTTTTTTCTCCTTGTTGCCAAGCAACGCGGTGGACCCCCTTCAGGGGAGTTGCTCGTTTCAGGTCAACTTTAGCCTCTGACGTCGCCTGCGCTGACTGCTACCATTGCTCCACAGTTAAGTAAAATTTTCAATCGTTTTCTTAACTTTAAGTTGCGAATTTCACTACCACTCACACACACACTCAACAACGTTATTTCCCACGCAAGTGGGAGCTTACAGGTATATCTGTATGTACCGTAAGCCTTTCTAAACTGATAAACGGAGAAACTCAAACAGATCTAAATATTGAAAGTATCGAATCGTCACTATCTTTGGGTAATCTAGTTCAGTAAAAACAAATGCATTTGTCAACATCATGGAAATAAGGAAGACATTTACCCCAGGCCAAACGTGATGTATTTCAGTTCGCACAGCGCCATTTTCAGGAGGGATGTTGCCATACCAATACTGTCTACTTCGGTAAATTTCACCACAGTGCGGGCATTCAATAACATACCTGCAATAAATCGTTAACATCGTAAAAACCATAAATCACCTTAGCCAGAAAATCCACAACATACATTTGGTTTTCTTCATTAAATGCGGGTAGAACTGGAGTCAGTTCAATATTATTTAGTTTTATGTGTTATGAAATTATCAGCAAAACACTCACCCAGACCATGCGTAATGAGTTATGACTTCAAACCATGAGTTATCAGAACTGGAGCTGTAGCGAGGAATAACCCTCACTTCATTCCCATTGGCGTGACAAGCTTTGCACACATAGTAAATGTTCTCGTATTGATGTTGATACCTGTCGATGGAACATGCAATAGATGAAACTTCAATAATGCCTACATGCAATGGGACCTTCTAATGGTTATCCAGTGAATAATGGGGTATTTCAGTCAATTTTTTTTTTTTTTTTTCAAAAGAGTATGGCTCAGGAATAACGGTAATCGCGTCTGTTCGTCGAGAAAATGTTTTTAAAAAATCAGAGAAGCTAAGGAAAGTTGAAGATTTGATTGGTGTGACGTAGCTAGCCAATCGTGACGTAGCTAGCCAACTGTCTTTGAAAATAGTATCCATGCACAGAAACCCTTGGAGGACCTCGTGGATACTACAAAACACCACTCACACAGGCGCGTGGCGTAGTCCTTGCCTAGTGTGTGTGCATTTATAGCGGCCCGCCTTTTTCAAACGTGTGATCTCTTTAATTAATTTTTCTACCACATGTAATAGTATCATTGGGCTAAAAGTTGGAGTATTTAGGTTCAAGGGTGCTGAATCCAAATTTGAGGTCAAAAACCTGAATTTCCGACCCACCGAAATACCCCATTACTGCAGTACTTCTATCGCAAATGGTCATATTGTGACAATTATGATCGGATCGCCAGGCCTTTGACATCAAGGATCCTGTTCACGAGAGAAATCAACAGGGCCCAGATGTCCCAGAACAGGGACATTCAGCTGATCCAAGTTAGCTGGTTTGCACTGGTTCGTTTCTTTCAATGAGGTTTCATGTCACTCAACGGGGTGTGCGCATCAGAAAAAACTGTTGATTGTTATTTTTAGTCTAAACTAGACCTCATTCTGAGAATTTCGAAACTAACCGCAACATTCTAGCGTGAGAAGACCTTTTTCTATGATTTTTCAAAGTTTCGAATGTTTTTGACGTCACAGTGGACTAGGGGGGCAGGCGGGAGGGACGCGTGATGTCATAATCATTCGAAACTATGAAAAATCATAGAAAAAGATCTACTCATCCAAAAATAGAACGGCTGGTGTCAAAATTCTCAGGATGAGGTCTTTCGAATAAAAATTTAAACAAAAAATCAGGCGCACCCCCCATTGGGACACCTTAAGTTTGAATTTAAGTCTGCAGTTGTTTAAAAAATTCAAAAAAAAATTCAAGTTTTTTATTTGCAAGTTTTAAAAAATATGCAGTACAAACGTCGTTACAATTACAAATTTCAAGTTCAATAAGGGCAGTGCCGATCACAAGTGGGTGAAAGGAGCGCAGGAAAGAGCCCCCCCCCCCACCAACCCGCTGGCTGACGCCACTCGACCAGCCCCAGGCCCCACCCACCATGACGGCTCCCCGCATAAGGATACCCACGAGGGAAACGGTTGCCACGCCAGTGACTAGCCGCCCCCAACACAGGACATCCCCACGTTTGTATCGTTAGAGAGGACCTGATCATAGTTTGTGCACGGTGGGTCCTGTCGTCAGATCCTTATGAACACAAGCGTTTGATGTTTTCCTACTAATCTCCATGCTCCCTGCGACTACCACCACGATGAGGGAGTGAAGAGCGATATTGACGACTGGCTGCGTCATTTTGAGCCCACAGTTCAAAACGACGCGCAGGTTTGAGAATCTCTCAAACGACTTCAAAATAGTTAAGATCCCCAGGTTTCTAACCATCCAAGTCCTTGTAAGTTTTGTTATCAATAATAATTGGTTCCGATTTTTAAAAATAAGGGAGATTGACCATTTTTAGTACACATCATGATCATTTTGGACCATTTTTTCTTATTGCCTCATAATAAAGCGGCTTCTTTCCCTTCTCGGCTGTTGGTCCTGGGACGCCGCCATGGTGGGTGGGGCCCGGGGCCGGTCGGGTGGCACCCGGCCGGCACGCGGGAGGTTTTCCTCTCACACTCCATTAATTTTACCTTGATGATAAATATACATGTGTATTCTATTGACCATTGTCACTGCAGAATGTTGTAACGGCAAATTAAAAAAAAATTGAAATTGAAAATTGAATTGAAATTCTGATCATCCAGCCCTAATAGTTACAACCTATTTGTAACTAGATAACCAGCTAAAATGCCCCATTTTCGTAACACACTAGTTGTACGACATGACTGAACTACGAGAAAGTCAAGCAGCTCAATATCAAAACACAATCATCCTAAGATTAGTAGGTACAAGAATGAAATTGATATCATTTATTGACAGAAATAACGATGTACGTAAAGATAGTGAAAACCCTTTTAGTCTCAGAATTAGGTTCTCCAGCCTTTCTAGATTAGATGGTGTACATACATCTCAACTTACCTGCACTTATGTGTACTGGAATGGGGAATGCCGTTTGCCATGTGGCCCATGGAGAGGTTGCATCGATGAGCACAAGACATGCAGGTAGACGGGCACGTGAAGTAAGCATCTGGTATCACCTCATCACGGGCAATAATCTTGCCACTGAAGCGGTCATTGAGCGTCTGCGATGAGCATGAAAGAAATAATAATAATTATAAACATAACAACAGATATATACCATAACAATAGATAAAACCAGTTATGCCAAGAGGGTGGACCGATTTGACTGATTCGAACTCATGGGGGCCGCATTCTACGTCATGATGCGGTCGCCAAGCAGATAGCAGGTGCCTTATCATCTAGCGGCTGGGATGTTGAAAGGGAGAGGTTATACCACATGCCGAGTGACCAGGGTAAGAAGCCCGACATCGTTGCCATCAAGCCCGACCAGTCTTGCATTATCCTGGATGTCCAAGTTGTCAATGGCAGCTCGGACATGGAGCAAATTTGGCGGGCTAAGATAAGGAAATATGACACGAATGATTTACGGCAAGCGGTGTCGGAACTAAAAGGAGTGGCACCCAACAACATCAGGGAGATGGCTGCAACATTGTCATGGCGCGGAGTGTGGTGCGGGAAAAGCACCACGGAGTTACGTGAGTTGGGCATCTCAGTAGGCGTACTCCGTGGTATCACCACCCGCGTCCTGCTCGGCTCATATTTGAACTGGTGGTCGTTCTATAGAGGCATCCCCCACCTTCATCCCCCACCATCCTCATCTTCTCTAATCCCGAGGGCCGGCGTCGGGTGAGTCCTGGGCTTCCTCCCCATTATATTTGATTTATTTATTTATTTTGTATTAATGGCGTACCCCCTGCGTCTTTCAGGGGAGTTTCTTTGAAAAGAAGAAAAAAAAAAAAGGTGCTTAGTCATCTGGCGGCTATTGAGGAGAGATTGTATCACATGCCGAGGGACGAGTCAAGACTTCAAGCCCGACATGTTTTGCATTAGGAGTATTCATGGTCTGAATCGACCGTCGAATCGTCGTAAACTCGAGGGTCTCATGAGGCTCCCACATTTTCTCCCGTCGAATTGTCGAAAATCGATTTGTGCGTAGCGCTCCTCGTGGCATCAGACGATAACCAAGACAGTGTCAAAAGAACCGCATGTTCATTAATTTCCTTTTAGTTAAAAAATGAGAATACCCCAGAGGTTCTTAATAAAATCCTTTAACAAAGTTCCTAGTAAACGAACGAAAAATGTACGGCTAGAATTAAAAAAGGATCATGACTTCTGCAGTGGTGTCTCCTCCAGGCAAACATAGCAAACACTGTTTGCCTTACTACAAATATGCAAAATAAATTAATTAATTTTTGTTGAGATTCTCCTATATATCCATTTTTTGTAAGTAATATTTAGCTGATTTTGGAAAACTTTTATAATATTTAGGGACTACTTCATTATTATCAAGGAAGTTAGATTAAATAGGAAAATGAAATAAGAAAGTACGTATTTTGCCTTGGATACTAGCCTGCAACACACCAGAGACTTGGAGAGGTCGGTAATGTAGAAGATTGCGGATGATACGCAGTGCCTGGCGATCAAGGCAAGCAGTTCAAAAAAAATGAATTTTTCGGGACTGTTTAGAGTGAGAGGCGACGATTGGCGGGGTGGTGGGGGGTCAGCGCGGTATCAAGTATTACCATACCCCCACTACCACCATGGCAAACAGTCAAGGTACTGTTTCATGACCTTGAATGCAGAGAAACTTTGAAGATGAGCCATGGATACTAATTAGCCCACGCATGAAGACATAAAATATCCATCCACCCACATTATCTCAAGGAAGGAAAGCAGTTCGTTTTTTCGCCGCCGCAAATAGCAGCTGTTTGTCGGTGACTGGTGTCTCGTTCCCGATTTTACTGTATTTCACTGTAGCTAATCGTTTTTCTTGTTGATAGACACTAGGAAATAATTGCAAAACATTGTAGAATGAAGGTTTCAGATCTTATTAGGTCTAAATTCAGAGTCTCCCTTTTTGGTTAATTATTTTCAAGAAAAAAGTTTGACCACCCTCAAATTTGATGGTTAACGTTTGTGGTAGGTAAGTACGTGTAGATTTTGAAAATCGAATATGTAAAAAAAATCCGTCCTTCTGCGAATCTTTCCTTAATTATCATGGACCGATTTTGATGAAATTTGGTATGTGGGCTCCATTTGGGGTCTAGTTGTGCCGCAAAGCTTTTGGTTGTTGTAAGTCACTTCTAAGCGGTGAAACGGAAGGGCTGAAACTTCCAAAGGCACCCTCTCTCGAAAACTCTCGATATGAAGGTATTGTTTTTTCACAAATTCAAGATTGTACCATTGAATTTTTAGAATCGAATGATACTACCCATAGCTTTGTAGGACAAACTGTTCGCTCCCTATGAGAACTTAATGGTTGGTGTTACTTCTTGGCACCAATCCGCCAAGTAGTTAGAAAAATATAAAGAAACTCAAATTTTAGAACGTCTAACTTGGACTGTATTTTTACGAACAGTAATCTTTTTTAACATCAACAATATACATAACAACATAAAATATTACACCTGGCTCATTCTAAACAATGTGTTGGAGTGATCTCCAACATGCTCCACCCCCAAAAGTAGTAGTTCGTAGATTTTCTTGTCTCCAAAACTCTAAAAGATTCGTTGTTGTTAAAATTTCTTGTTTTTCTATCTCCTCGTCTATTTCGACCTATCGTGTTTTCTTTTGTTTCTCTTCTCATTTTCCTTTGTTGTTCCAAATCATTGCAGTAATATATTTCTGTCCCGGTTTGTTGTAATTCATTTTCTGTGTCTTTCGTTTTTGAACCACAAAATTACATCTCGCCTTCTTTTCTTCCGTTCTGAAGAGGCTACGTCTTCCTTTCGCCTGTGCGTCTCAGCATGATCCCAGTTCTCTGCTGGTACTTCATTCTTCTGCTTTAGGACTGGAAGTGTTATCTCTTTAATTTGTTTGTATTTTAGTTTCATCCACTCTTCTATCTCAATCTCTTTTCTCCCCAACTTCACTAGTCTGCGCTTATTCGTTTCATTTCTTCTATCGTTTATCTGTAGTTCTTCATCTTCACCCTCTCGCTCACGTTCATTGAAACTTGTTATGTCATTGATAGCATTATTTGATTGTTTTTCCTTGCCCGAGACAACAGTATTTCTCCGCTTCTCTTGTTCATAATCCTCATAAGTTTTCTCTCTTTCTGGATGGTTTGTTCTGGCCCTTGTTTATTTTGTTTGCCTTCAATTTTGTTACGCGTCAGTTCAAAAGTATTTCTACTTCCTTCTGTCGCTTCATTCGTCGTTAACTCTCCATGCATCTCCCAATGCACAGCCTGACGATGTTTTTCAGAGTGATTGCCAATCCCTTGAACATTTCCATGTACAACCCATCCCAATCTTGTTCTGCTTGCCACCGGACCTTTCCAAGAGCCACAAACCACCTTCAGTGGTATTGTCAATGGCCAGTTGTCTTCTCCAATCAGAATTCCAGGTTTGCCATATTGATATGAGGTTGCTTCTATATCTTTCAGATGTGCCCAACGTTGCGCCAATCCCTCCATATCGACTGTTTGTACGGGTAGACACAACTTCCTTACCGTTCGGGCATTATGTATATCATATACTTTTGATCCAGCGATACAGCCAGAAATTTTCACATTTACTTCCCGTGAATCAGGGTCTTCCCTCATAGAACCATTCGTCCATTTAACTCGTAACGGTTTTTTATTGCCACAGAGGCCTAATTCCTCCGCGAGGCCATTTTCTAACATCGTGACTGTGGAGCCGTTGTCGAAGAAAGCATAAGTCTCGACTGTTTTCTTAGGTCCGATCAGCTTTATAGGAACGACTCTCACCAGTACCTTACTTTTCTTATTTAAAGTAGTAGCAGAAATCTCTCCTTCATCGTAGCCAAGTTCTTGTTCGTCGTGGTTATCATGGTGGGTGGCTAAGTTTTCAATTTTACCTGTCACCACTTTGGGGTGCAACAACTGATGGTGCCCGCCTTTACACATTCTGCACGAGGTCTTACTGTGACACATAGTACTTAGATGACCTCTTTTTAGACACAAGAAACAGAGTCCGTTGGTACTAGCGTAATCATACCTCTCATTATTGTCCATTTTCTTAAATACTTGACATTCTTCCAGTTGCGAATGTTCTTTGCTTTGGCACAATCGGCAGTTTCTTCTAAAAGATCCTTGATAGAGACTCGTTTTATCGGTGATAGGCCATTCTTGAGTTGGTTGTTTTTCTGGAGGTTCTTCAGTAGTCTCTCTGTCTGTGATGAACCAGATCGCTTCTACCTTCTCTTGCAGCCAATCGTTGAACTGCTGAATGTCTATCAGATTTCCACAAAAGCGAGCCGCGTAATCTCCCCACTGAAGCTTCAAAGTTAAATTTAGCTTTTTCACTAGCGTGTCTAGGAGGATAGGGTTTTTCAAATACTCTGGTTGGTTCACTAGGCATACCGTGTTCACTGCATTATCCACCTCACTAGCAAGTTTATCAATACCCTTGAGGCTATTCTCTATCATTGGCGGTAACGTATTTAATTTTTGCATTACTTCTTTGACTATGAGTTCCGGTCTTCCATACTTTCTTTCGAGTCGAACTATAATTCGCTGAAGGCCCCCAGGTAGGTATAGTAGGGAACCTAAACACTCTCTTGCCTCACCTTTAAGAGCTTTTTGTAAGCGTAGGAGGTTTTCGTCTTCAGTGTATTTGCCCGAAACAGTGGATTTGTCGAACATCGTTTTGAATAATGGCCATTGTGACGGATTGCCGTCGAAAACTGGAAGTTCGTGGTTGGAGATTTTTCGTGCCATCAAGTACTTCAAATCTTCAAAGGTTACAGACTTCATTTCTGGGTTTTTTGCTTCTCTTTTGAAGTTTTTCTCTACCCACTCTTTGGTTTTTCCTCCTAAATTTCCGGTGAACATATCATCTCCACCTCCAAGTCTCTCTGAACGTTGTTCTGAACAATTACTTCGAGATGATGAGGCTATGGAATGTTCTTGAGTTAAATATTTCTTTTCGAGTTCTATCTTTTTCATTCCAGCTTTTTGTCGAAATTCACTTTCCTTTATCAGCCTATCAATTTCAATTTGTTCTTTATGGTGTAATTCTACTAATTTTGCTTCCTCTTCTTCTAGGGTTTTCAATTTTTCCATCTTTTCCTTTTCCAGCTTCCTTTTTTGTGACGAGGTAGTTGATCCTTTGTATGATCTGGATTTTTTGGATTCTCTTCCGGTTTCTCGACCAGATCTCAATCTCATTCTTTCTTCTTCCATTCTTTCTCGGTCGCTGGTTTAGGGTTCGAAGGACCAATTGTTACTTCTTGGCACCAATCCGCCAAGTAGTTAGAAAAATATAAAGAAACTCAAATTTTAGAACGTCTAACTTGGACTGTATTTTTACGAACAGTAATCTTTTTTAACATCAACAATATACATAACAACATAAAATATTACACCTGGCTCATTCTAAACAATGTGTTGGAGTGATCTCCAACAGTTGGACTCACGATAAATCAGAAAAACGAGTATGAATCGCAAAAGAGGCGTGATCGCCTTTCAAATTTTAGTTAACCAAAATGCGTTCGCCGATCGTTTCTTTGGGATGTACTCGGTTTTGCTTCCTTAGCAACCAGTAATCAAATTTCTAAACGAAGGAATTCTTTATTTCTTCCAGTGGAGTGTGAAGCGTTTAATTGTTCCAAATAAACTTGATTGTGAAGGTAGAACATGGTTGGTAGGTGGTGACAATGGCAAAGCTGAGTTCTTTGCTGGCACGTGATCAATACAGAGAAAAATTGAATCTTTGTGTAATAATTTGCAGCCTAGCTGTTTGCCTGACGAATATTATCACGCGACGCCCCTGGACTTCTGAAGGATGATGAGGAGTCTTGTCTCAAAGAAAAACCCTTGCTACTTCCGTCACACAATTTTGAACGCATTTTGGTACATATCTCAGGGCTGAAACATGTTCGATGCTAGAAAGGAGAATGCACTAAGCTCGCTTTAATGTCAGCAAGCAACATTTCCACTTCTCCAGCAGACCATCAGATGGTCGCGTTTTTCCTTGCCGCTTGGGTGGCTCAGCTCCACTAATTTCATCGAGAAAAAAACCACTTCGGACAGAATAAAAAAGAAATAAACAAACGGAAAAACGGAATAAAAAACAAAAAAGGTGTTGTTAAAAGAAAAACTCAAAATCAAAATGAAAGGACGAGAAGATCTGCTTGTTGATGTGATGATAGTTGCTTCGCACAACTGCCGCTAGCGCTAGGATCGCATTTTGAATTCGACGTCGAGTCTCGATTTATGACGCCTTCAGCCCGTGGTAAATCGAATCGTCGTATTAGCCGGTGCGCATGCGCATTGAATCTCGTCGAATCTCCAAATTCGATGATTCGACGTCGAATCTCCCAGACCATGAATACCCCTATTATGCTGGATGTCCCAATTGTCAATGGCAGCTTGGACATGAAAACGGGTCAAGACACGGGCCTCATGATGGCGGGCTAAGATGAGAAAGTTTGAGAGAGATGATTTGCGGAGAGCAGTATTATAGAACCCAACAACATCAGGATCACAACTGCACTTCATCATAGCGAGGGGTGTGGTGTGTAAAATACCTGAACTGGAGGTCGTTTTATAAGGGCACTTATCCCTAGGGCCGTTGTCCCCATTTTTTTTGTTCGACTAATAAATCTTCCAAATTGCACACTATTCCACCAGAGTACCAAAATTTGCAAGGGGAGGGGGTGAGTGGGGGGATAATATTCACAAAATATCCGATTTTCCAATATTTCGCTTCCTTTATAGCTTACTAATTGTATCCAAGCTTTGAAGTTGAGGAAAAATTCTCATTATTCCTCCGGATTTTTATGAAATTATTCTCTGTCCCACCATGGAACTATTAGTGGTGCCACCATGGTGCCAGAACACCATAAACCGCATATTTCATGGTTTTGTGGGTGTGTGTGTTTCACCTTGAATACGGAAATGAACTGACTGTCGGACGGTTGGCGACTACAACAAATTGATGAAAGTTCAACGTTACGACGTATTTCCGCTTTGGTGACAGACTGGCACCATTGGTGGGGGGGGGGGGGGGGGGTGAAATCGAATTCGCATGTTGGGTATCGTAGATCATGGTTTTTAAAATGCTCTTCAAATTCGAGGCTCCTATGCCGCTAGAAATGTTATGGTGGATAAGGGCGATGGTGGGGGGGGGGGGGAGGATCACTATTTCTTGCCTAAAATACTTGATAAATTACATCGAGTGAACAGTTTTTTCGCTTACCTACTGGTATTAATTGACCTAATGCTTATCCAATGGGACGGCCCCTGGAATGCACGCATTACTTAACAATATGTTTTCTAATAATTATTATGTTCCGTGTATTATTCAAAATTTTTGTTTTGGAGAACTTTTTTTTCAACCTTGAAAAGTGAAAACAATGCTTCCGCTACCTTGGTAGACTCGAAAGCAATAAATTCGTAGTTTTCGTTGAGATCACAAAAGCAAGTAAATTTCATTTCGGGAATGTCGAAACCAAGGTTAACATAAAATTAATAACATGGCAGTGCCCCGTGTTTACGACTCTTCAACAGTTTTGAGCCTCATTGAAGAGGATCTGACGACCACCCCAGCAACTCAGTGAGCCAGATCTTACTCCAGAGTATTTATGGATTCTGCGTTTATCATATCCTGAATTTTTCACATTTTTCAAATTACCTTGAGTATCTGAAAGATGGCATTTGGGCTCCGAGGAGATCTGACGGTAGTGTTTTTGAGCTCGGCCATAACGAGAGAACGGAACTGGGTGTAGGACGTAGGGACCTCTCCGGCCTGCTGTCCCAAGTAACGGAGAGATGAGAAAGCGTCAATGTTCAAACCAAGTTCTTGAAATTTCGACCTCAAATATTCTTCAGGGCTTTTCACTCCACCTGATAAAAGAGGTGAATAAGACATGAGTTATATTTCTATACCCCTGAAGATGTAATTTCTTCACCGTCAAGTAGTTCTCTACAGGGTGTCACATGTTAAAAACTTCGGCAGTTGATTCTACAACTAATTTAAGTAAGAAAATGTCTCCAAGCACTTTTGTTTTAACCCCTTGATTTTTCAATATCAAAATTTTTTCGTTTTTTCAACCTTAAGTCACTAAAACTATCTTAATTTCTTCCCTCTGGAAGACAGCTGAGACGTCCGCCAGAAATGGCAGACAGACGAAAATCCAACCAGAAATGGTTGTTTACTTACTTACTTCCTTACTATCTTAATTTACCGTAAAAATGTAAAAACAATGGCACCATTGGAAAGGATGTCAAATTTCCTATCTTTCTAGTGCCTACGAAAAATTATTTTTGGGGTCCAGATGGGTAAAAAATCACCTCACAAAGTAATTTTTCTCAAATTTGCGAAATTTCCTATTTTGTATTTTGGTTAAAATTTTACTTACGCATGGTTTTCCACGTAACACCAAAAACTGGGCAAATATCACAGCTTTCCAACGATAAAATCATAAAATAGTTTACAATTGAATTTAGGGGAGGAGTTGTAGGTCAAATAATGAGGAGACTTAAGGGGGTCTCAGTCGGTCGCCGTTCGTTCTTCGTTCCGGGTCACTATTTCGCAAAATTGAAGGGGCATAAACTCAAAAAATTGTACCTAAATTTGAAATTTTAGACGATTTTAGGAACTCGTTAGAGAACGGCCCTAGTGAATTGAAAAACTGAAATATTGCCGCTGGAATCATCAAAATCGTACTATAATTGCCAGAGAAAACGCTGCAATTATTATACAACGGTTTATTTTTTATATATAGATGTAGGAATCGCGGGAATTAGCGAGATGCGTTACAAATAATTAATATAGAGGTGTGTCGGTACAGCTGTACCGGGACTGTGGAACCGAGTATCAGGTTGGAACGGTTCCACGCAGTGACAAAAACTCGACCCTTACCGGTCCAGTTCCACGGACTGATAAGATATCTTAAGATGGCTCTGGACCGGGAAGAGAATCTTTTCTATCGGTCCAGTTCCATCCTCACCAATCAGAATGATCTGATCAATCATCTCATCAATCTGATCATTCTGATTGGTGAGGATGGAACTGGACCAGTAAGGATGTAACCGGACCGATAAGATATCATAGAGAATGGTTCAATGGCTCTGGACCGGTAAGCATGGATCTTGTTCTCAGTTCTGTTCCATGTTGTACCTGGAAGCGCCCTTACTACTTCCATGGACTGAGAATGGTTCATGGAATGGCTCTTGAGCGGGAAGTTAGGTATCTTCTGGACAGGTTAGCATGGAAGTTGTCTCCAGTATTATTAATTTATTATTGTCATGTTAAGTTCTTAAACTGCAACGTCATAATTCTTTCCTTGAATTGTTTGGTAACTATTATTTATAATAAATTGCCTCTTTTGTAACACTTGTTCAAATTCCTTCCTTTTAGCGAATTGTCAAGGAAAATGATGCTATTGTATTGCAAGTTGAGATCATAAGCATGGAAGAAGGACGATAGGGATTTGACTGCCTGCTTCATCCATGCCATGTGAGTGGGATTTGATCGCCTGTATCGGTAATGGAACTGTACCGGTAATTTGGAACGGTTACATCTTTGTCACCGTAACCGTTGGAACCGTTCCAGGGAAATACCTGGACCGACACACCCCTAAATTAATATAGAATGAAAAAAAAACAATAAATCACTCATTTTTTAATTTAGGCACTTGTTTTCGTATTGCACTTGGTTGGGTTAACATTTTGGTGGTCCTTCCTAGATGATGGAGGACAGCAGGTTATCATGAAGAGCTGGAGGTGGAGGTAAATCATCTTTGTTTAGTTTGTTGAAGTGGTTGGTCTCCCAACAATCTACGTAGAGGAAGAGATACTGTCAAGTAGGTACCTTCATTTCGTAGGTGTTGAAACTGATAAAAATGTCAACACCTACGACATGAAGGTACCTACTAAAATTCGAGAATTTCATCTAATGTGAGAAATAAAATTTTGAGGTGGGGGGGGGGGTTAAATTTTTTTTTCTTGCTCGATTCTAAAGGCTTAGGTATTATTTAAAATAATAAACCAAAACGCTTGCATACGAGTCTGCAACACATTGAAACATTTTCATGCCCCCCCCCCCCTCCCCTCCCGACACATGAACTACATACCTCCCATAAACACAGAAAAACAAAAAAGAAAAATATATTTATTTATTTTACAAAAATAACATTGTTTTATTCTTCCATTGGTTCAACTTCATCTGTCGCGGTAACACTGAGTAATGGGTGGTGATGAGAAAAGTATGAAAGCTGGGAGCTCGATTTTCGCCTCAGCTGATCTGGGAGCTCGATTTTCGACTCAGCTGATCTGGGAGCTCGATTTTCGACTCAGCTGATCTGGGAGCTCGATTTTCGACTCAGCTGATCTGGGAGCTCGATTTTCGACTCAGCTGATCTGGGAGCTCGATTTTCGACTCAGCTGATCTGGGAGCTCGATTTTCGACTCAGCTGATCTGGGAGCTCGATTTTCGACTCAGCTGATCTGGGAGCTCGATTTTTGGCTCAGCTGATCTGGGAGCTCAATTTTCGACTCAGCTGATCTGGTAATATCAAACTGTAAAGTACCTACCTAACTGTAAAGTACCTACCTGTAAAGTACCTAACAACTTCACTTCTGATGGTCATAATCATCATTGTGGCGACTTGGGACAAATTTCGTTAGCAATTTTCGTTAGCAAATTTCGTTAGCAATTAATTTCGTGACGATTTTTAACACAGAATGTGTTTTTGCGATGACCTACCGAAAAAAAATCGTCACGAAAAAACGACAGAAAAAACCGTTACGCGCCTTTTATAATGATTTTCACGTGCAACCAAGCCGTTGGTAAGGAAATAGAACTCCCGCAGTGTTCATTGCACAGAAATTGTTCACCATTCGTTGGAAAGCTCTCAATTTATATAGTATTTTTCTTGTAGTTACATATTTATTTATATAACATTTATAGGGTTTTAGACCAAATTAAATGTCTAACAATTATTTATTTTATTATTGCCAAAGACTCCACATTTATTATTGTTGTTTTTTACTTAACGGATGACTAGCATCGCAAAAACACATTCTGTGTTCCTATGATTTCATACAGAGTATGGAAAAAGAAATAAACCGGGGGGTGCAGGGGGGCGGAGCCCCCCGCCGAGGCGCAAAGCTCCGAGTTTTTTTTTTATGTGCCATATGAAAGACATGAAAATGTCAAAAACATACATTTGTATCACCTAGATTTATTATTATTATTTTTAAATCAATTAATACTGTTCAACAGGAGGTTGCCATTGCACTCTCCATAGCAAACATGGCCGTCGCAACAAATTTAAAATCAGGGTGTACAACGACCTGGGAAACCGGAAATACTCAGGAAATTTTTACTCTTCAGGAAAACTCGGAGAATTTAATTTTCTCCCGAAAAACCCCGGAAAAAGCCCTAGCGCCAAAACTTTTAGTGGGAATTTCCGGCAGTCTGAGGAGCAAAAGTTTTAGCATGGAAAAATATTCACACATGAAAATTTTGTCTTAGTAGGTAGTAATTTTATTCCGTGGAACTAGCCATAATAGATTGGATATGTCCTCCTACGCAAAATGTAGGCCGTTTCCAAAACGCAGGAAAGTGCCCAATATGAGAGTTCTAGGCGAACCCACCCAAGTAGCTGTTTTTTGGTGAATTCAAAAAAATATAGGTACCTATGAACTTTATTTCGTCGTTTCCTATCCTAGTTTAATGTTTCACGGTTCAAGTTATCATACAGGATGGCCAATCACGGAAAAAAAACGCTGCAAATTATTTAACGAAGGCGTATTATTTTCCTGTATGGATCATTCGTCTGCAAAGATCACAGCTTTGCCATGGTCACTATTTATTTATTTTTTTTTTTTTTTACCTACCAACCGTAGGTACCTACTACCTACCTACTAGGGAATTTTTCCAAAATGCCATTGTAGGTAGGTAGTAGGTACCTATGGTTGGTAGGTGAAAAACAAAAAATAAATGAATTGTGACTATGGCAAAGCTGCGTTCTTTGCAGACAAGTGATCTATAGAGGAAAATAATAAACCTTTGTTGAATAATTTGCAGCGTTTTCATTATTTTTTTTACCTTCCTTCCATCCATAGGTACTATTACCTACTACCTTCACAATCAAGTTTATTAGGAAGAACTAAACGCTTCACACTCGATTCGAAGAAGTATGGAGATTCATATGGAAATTAAATTACTGGTTGCTAAGGAAGCATAACTGAATACAACTCGAAGAAACGATCAGCGAATGCGTTTTGGTTAGCTAAAATTTCAACGGAGATTAGACCTCTTTGGTGATTCACAATCGTGATTCTGTTTTATCAAAGGAAAACCCTCAAGTACTCGTAGGGGCAAACAATTTGTCCTGCAGAGCTCCGTGTGGTCACAAAAATTTTTAAAAATTCAATACTATTTAAAATAGGTTAAAAAACGATACCTTTATTTCGAGAGATTTCGAGCTAGGGCACTCTTGAAAATTTCAACCGTCAATTTTCACCCCTTAGAAGTGACTGACGGTCCAGGGTTGCTAAGAAAAGTGCCTCGTACGGCGGACGGACGAGAAATTTTTTATTCGATTTTCGGATTCTACGTACCTTGAAACGTAAAACACCAAATTTTGAGAGGGGGGGGTGTTTGAATTTCAACGTTTCCAACCAACAAGTTTTGATGATTTTAACGTTCATTTTCGACTTTTTCAAACAATCGAAGGTGAAAACAAGCCTTTGAAGTGGTCGTTTCTCTCGATTAAACCAACAAGTTTCGACGATTTCAACGTTGATTTTCGACTTGAAATCGAAGGTGAAAACAAGCCTTTGAAGTGGTCGTTTCTCTCGAGTAAACCAACAAGTTTTGATGAATTCAACGTTAATTCTCGACTTTATACAGGAATCGAAGTCTCTGTCATGAAATCTTTGTAACGAGCAAAACTATTAGAATTTATTCTTTGATTTCGGTTCAATATTCAGGAATTGAGCGAATTGGGTTGCAGATGGTCCCATCCAAACATCAAGAATAATAATCCAAACATTAAGAATAATTCACGTTTTTCCGCGTTCAAACACAACTCGCTATTTTCAGAGAAATACACCGGCATGAACTCTTCAACAGATTCTGTCGCATAAATTCAGAGCACTCCAACGACTGTTGAACGATTGTCGAGGGATGATATTTCACGGAAACACTTTTCTCTAGAGACAGTCTTTCTATATAGATGCGACCGGTTTTGGAGATCTAGAACGGAAGCATTTGGTCACCACGCAAAATTATTACACAAAGGTTTATTATTTTTCTACAAAGATCACTCGTCTGCAAAGAACACGGCTTTGCCATTCTTACCACCAACCAACTTGCAGAAAAACATAGATCGCATTTCGGTCAGCTAAAATTTGAACGGAGATTAGGCCTCTTTTGCGATTCACACTCGTGTTTTTGATTTATCGTAATTCCTACCCTTAAATTCTCGTAGGGAGCGAACGGTTTGTCCTACAGGGCTCCGCGTGGTCTCTAAAAATTCTATACTATCTTAAATTGATGGAAAAATAATACCTAATATCAACATTTTGAGTTAGGGCGTTTTCAAAACTTCAACCCTTAGAAGTGACAACTAGACCCCAAATGGAGCCCACATACCAAATTTCATCAAAATCGGTCCACGGGAACTATGTAAAGTGCCGGGAACGGCGGACGACCGGCCAAATTTTTATTGATTTTTGGATTCTACGTAAATTGAAAAGTAAACCAACAAATTTTGAGGGGGGTTAAAAAAATTTCTTGGTCGATTCCAAAGCTTCATTATTGAAAATAATAAACCAAAATTCGCAGATCTCACCGGAAGATTTACTGACTCCAATGTGTGACAGCGGAATCCTCTTTATAAAATAAAGGGGCTTTGAAAGAGGGAAAGTACCTGAAACTCCTTTTCCAGTGGTAACCGCAGGCAGTGAGTGAGTAGAGACGGTAATTTATCCAGTGGTTGATAAGAAGGCTTTATTTTGTGATTAATGATTAAGTAGGTATTTGTTGATAGAATTAAGTATTTCCATACCAATACCTACCTACGACTGAAGGTTTTGCAGTGAATTAGGCTAAAACATGTTCCATGTTTTTATCATTTACGCTTTAGGCGTTAAGTAGGTAGTATCCGAGGGGTCCAGGGGGGCTATAGTTTTTTCGGCACCAAAAGATGGGAAATTTGACGCCCTTTCCAACGGTGCCTTAGTTTCACATTTTTACGGTAATTACGGTAAAAGAAGTTAAGGTGATTTTAGTGCCGTAACGTTGAAAACACGAAAAAAAATCTTGGAAATTGAAAAAACAAGGGGTTACAACAAAATTGCTAGTAGACATTTTCTTACTTAAATTAGTTGCAGAATCGACTCCTCAAGTTTCCCGGTCCGTAACATGAGACACCCAGTATACCCACTTCCCGATACCTTAAGTACAATATTCATACCTGAAGGGAGAGGTTTCGTGTTCTGAGTTTCATGAAAAATTATCACTGCAGGCCCAAGAGCGGACAAGGACCCGCCCATGTCCACTTTTTGACAGACAGTCTCCAAGCACGATTGCAGATGACTGGTGAAATCTCGGGAAGCGTTCCCAAGAAATCGGTACATGTTTTCGTGCAGCCGCTCTCCTCGAGTACGGTAAACCACGACGTCAGAGACACCTAAAATCTGGGCAAAAATTAAAAAATCATCAGTGAACGTGACTAGATAATGGCGGAGTTCGTCCTTCAGAAATAAGTGTTTTCTCAAATTTAAAATAAAAAAATACACGAATTTCAACACGTAGGTACTAAATAAATGAAACTAGACGTTAGGTGTCAAACCGGCGCTAGTTCTCCCAGGCCCCACGGGGAGCGCAGGATAATTGGGATGACCGATATTACCGATAATTGGAGCGCAACAACCAAACAACCGCCAATTTATCGTTATTAGATAAAATTGCATTAATCTGTAAATTATTATTATCTATAACCAAGACGACTAAGCGCCCTTTGTATCATTTTACACATTGTTCAATGGTACCTAATGATTGTTTTATTACATAACTCTTTTATAACTTCATCTTCATACTTCATACCTGATAGCTCATGCTTCATAGCTTGCCGATACACTGCGAGTTCATTAATTTAGCTGTTTCAACGAAAGAGATAGCTATGCAAATACATAATACGAAACAGTAATATGAGGAACTCGCAGTTGCTCCAGGGAAATAGATACGTAAATCCAAACTAACCACCAATATTCATGTTTCGTTTGTTTGGTAACTTTTTCATGGTGTGTCGTAGGGCATTGTGAAATTCAAAATGCCTTTTTTAGTCGCTTAGTAAGTACCTATATTAGGAAATAGTGCGATTTTCTAACAAAAGGAGGGCGCAAGTACCCAAAGAAATCGACTCTACTTAGCGAGATGAGGTACTTTTGTATTGTAGGTCGAAAGGTATTTTGTCACTTAAGAGGTAATTTCGCATAACGCGGTCCAATTGATTTTAAAGCGTGATTAACAAGACTTTGATGGTTAAATAGGTTTGAGATCAAGATAAGAAAAAATGTCTATAATTTGCCTCTGCTGCTCTCTCGGGGCTGTCTTGTCAATCACTCATTAACACCAAATTTGACACCTAACGTCTAATATAAATGAACCCGTTTTTTTTATTCAAGGGGCTATGTGACATTTTCGGCCATTTTCATTTTTTTTATTTTCTGGGTCTCCATACTTGGATGCATCGATTGCGATTAAAAGGAACTTCGTATCATTCACGCTTCCCATAGAAAAAACGGGTTGAAATTTCCGATGTCTTTTGAAAGGGGCTTTGTGAGCCACATAACCCCTTTCAAAAAAGAACTTACTCACTCGCTATGTGGTTTTACGAGGAGTTTCGAGACTCAAATAATACACTGTCAGGTTGGTTTATAATAATTAATATGTCGGTAAAGGGAGGGGGTTAATTTTTGAAATATAGAAGTTATGGGTGTGGCAAGGATTTTACATTTGCGCATGTGCAGCGGTACTATCAGTCGACGAAGATGTTTCAGAAAGTGTGCACATTATGTCTGCACACTGCTCCGAGAAAAAAAAATTGTTCAAATTTTTAACATTTTCAAAAAGTGGCCTTACAGCCATTTACAGGACCTATTGAAGAATACAAATCCAATCATAGTCGTCGGATTCTCGATTCCTGGATTTGAAGCGGGGGCGTGGGGGGCGATCGACGGAGATGATTTACTCACTTACTGAACAAACGGTTTTTCCCCTTCTCTGGGTATTGTGATTGTTCCTAGGAGTCATAATCATTTATTCTTTTTTTTTTGTCAGTTGAGAAGTTTAGCTTAAGTTGTGCGCGGCGTGATTGTGATGAGCAAACATTCGACTCTAGACTTGGATCCGAGATTGGCAGGATTGCTGGTGGGGGTTCGCTGGGCGTTCGGCGCTGATGATCGGCAGTATCCCTTGATTCGTCGATTACTTTAACAGGTCCTCGTATCCAAACCAAATAATAGACGATTCCTCGGGCTGTATCAACGTGCTTAGGTCTCAGCATCCTACCAGAAAAGCCAACGATCTGCTCACAACATCGATTGGCTTCATTCTTGCTGACTTGGGTAAGTCTGGACACCAAATACGGGGATGAGGACCTGACCCTGTTTGTTGGTTTCAAAAACTCAAGGCAATTCTCCGTTTACAGGTGCCCAGAGGCAGTTCCTTCGTTTGCCTTTCTATTCGAGCTACAGCGTACTGGCCTCACATCCACAACCAGCATTTACCTAGAGCAGTCCTGCACCAAGCACGTCTTCACCTACGAGCCGCTAATAGTCACCGGTTCGAGTCCCGGTCAGATTATTTAATTTTATTCTTTAATTATAACAACTTTTCTTTCCTAGGAGCTCCTATATTGATATAGGAGCTCCCTGGCCTTTATAGTTGACTATAAAGGCCTTCTAGGAAACAATTATGACATAATTTTATGATAAAAAAAGGATTAATTTCCTAATAAATTTTATGTTTAAGCATTATGTCTGTGAGTACGTCTCCACTTTATTATACACCCGCTCACAGGTATGCTACAACAGTAGTTCGAATTTGATGATTCCAGCGGCAATCTTTTAGTTTTTCAATTCCCTAGGTGGTTGCACATATATGAATTTCAAAAATCCTTGAAAATTTCAAATTTGAGTACAATTTTGAAACTTTGAGCGACGGTTCGTAAGAGGTTAGACTAACCCGGAACGAGGAAAGACGGGCGATCGACTGAGACCCCCTTAACTACACCTTGGGGCGTCATCCGATTAGAACGATTCTCCCGTTCTCAGTCCTAGGTTTCACAGCTGAGACAAAGGGATTAAAGAGCGAATAGACCCATTCAATCACGAGTCCTCAGCCAGTGGAGTAAGGCTGGCACACTTTTTTGAGAATCAAGTTCCATGTATCCATTTCACTGGCCCATCGCATGAAGCTCAAAAACTTCTCTCCCTCGAAACTGGGACAAATTCTGTTCTCATCAAGCTCGAACTGAACGATACCAAATGCACTTATCAGAGTTGTCAGAGCACCAGAATGGTCCGCCCAAAAATCCCTTCCCAACCGATCTCCAACGCAACAATTTTCGGGAAGTGTGGGTGACTTTGGATATGCAAGCGTGAGTGAGAAAGTCTAGGTGCACCAAGAATATTGGGAGCACAGAGTGGTAAGTGGAACAGCTTCAAAAATAATAACTGTACAGTCTCATCACAAGAAAACTCCAAGTAGCCCCAAAGCAGGGCCCCACGTCTTAAAATTATTCTTACAGTAGCATTAAAACTTTCGAGTTTCGTCTCTAGAGGGATAGTTATCTGGATTTCCAATCTTGTTCTCCATATACGTTTCATCAATCATTGGAAATTACAAAGCGGTAGCTTGGGACATGATAGAAAAGTAGTGAAGAACATCCATAAAGCAGCTACCACCCATCCTGGATGTCTGCGGATAAAATTCCTCCAGTATCCATGAAAACGGGACCTCATAGTTTCCTCGATTAGGCGAATGCAACACTAGCATCTACGGCGATGTCTTCAAGTCACAGACATGACAATCTCTTTCACAATTATTGGCACAACTAGATGGAATTCGTGCTCAAAATTGGTAAATTACTCAAATTTGAATCTAGCAGATGAAAAGAGAAAAAAATTAACTTTTTTCCAACTCCATTTCCATTAAATGCATTTCCGCAGTTCCTTGACATTGTACATCAAATTTAGGTATCTTACCTTGACCAACAAGCGAGTTCTATGGTGCGCATCAACAAGTTTGGCTGAACCCATCAGACCTTCAGTGTCGAGGCACACCACCTTGAGCTCTGGGTCGTAAGCTGCCCACACGCCTATGGTGCAGCTCTCTTGTTCGGAGGACGTCCGGAATACATCCTCGCCTTTGAAGAAACTGTGGTTCAAAGTATGTGACTTTCCATCACCAGTATTGCCTACAAACGAACAAAAAACAAAGTAAAAGATAATTGATAATTTGTGTAAATGATGATTCAAAAATCCTTAATGCCTGAGTAGCTTGGTTTACAGATGGACACTTTTTTTGCCACGAAACCGCTATAGGCATTATGGAAACTGAATTTGCCACAATTTCAGATTCTGGAAATTAAAATCAAATCCAATAATAGGGCCCTAGAATAACGCAAAACACCAGGAATACCCAAGAGAAAAAAAATACCGTAGGAGAAATTGCCTAAACAGATGAAGCCTCTGTCAAAAAAACACTGAAAATCGAGTGAGGCTGAGGTATGGTGGCTACGTCACCACGTTGACACGAAAACTGACCGAATTCTCACTGCTGGCGAAGCATAAAAGAAGTATCTCAGCAAACAGTATCGCAGAGCGTCCACAGGTCGAGTTGTAGGCGCCCTTGTGACCACGATCCACATGATACTCAAATAATGTGATTCAAATAACGAAACTAACAGTAATATAGAAACTAAATGAGAGAAGATGAAGACTAATAATGCTTGATGAACTAATAGGTAGAATCGTATTGTAAAAAACGCTACAAATTATTACACAATGGTTTATTATTTTTCTATATAGATCACTCGTCTACAAAATCACCAACCATCCAATATGGAAAAAAAAAAAAAAAAAATCAAAATCACCAACTATCGATTGCATTTCGATCAGCTCTAATTTGAACGGAGATTAGGTAGGCATCTTTTGCGATTCACACTCGTGTTTTGATTTATATATATATATTTTAATATAAACCCTTAAATTTTTGTAGGGAGCGAACTGTTTGTCCTACAGAGCTCCGGGTGGTCTCAAAAAATTCTATAGAATCCAAAATTGAAGGAAAAACAATACCTTTATATCGAAATTTTTTGAGTTAGGGCGTTTTCAAAATTTCAAAATTGATTTTGGAACCCTTAGAAGTGACCTACATCAACCAAAAGCTTCGGGGCACAACTAGACCCCAAATGGAGCATACATACCAAATTTCATCAAAATCGGTCAATGCTAAGTGGCAAAAGTGCCGCGTACGGCGGACGGACGGCCAAATTTTTATTCGATTTTTGGATTCTACGTACCTTGAAACGTAAACCATCAAATTTTGAGGGGTGTTACAATTTTTTTTCTTGGTCGATTCCAAAGGTTCATTATTGAAAATAATAAACCAAAAGTGAGAGTAAAATTGCTCTGCCAATTCACATACACCTGTGTTCAACCACGTAAGCTAATAGTTTCATGTACGCTTCCAGAGGTAGCACTACTGTAGTAAGCGGCACAGATTCCCCTATGAAGTGACTCTTCACAAATGGAATCTGATTGGTTAGAAGGCCGGATATGTCGCAACATGGCTGCCCCCCTATACAGATTGTTGCTACATTTAAAACGTCCATCTTCCTGAAATTCTCTAAATTTTTTGGATGCTTTTTCGAGCAGCACACTTATTATTACAGGAATGTGAGGCAAATCCTCCATTGCAGCCTTTTAAAATAGAATCCGGATCTATGCTGTACAGAAATCCGATATTGTGATGGTCTGTGGGATGTGAGGGGAACTGATAGCTTAGGATATTCAAATATATTGTAGGAGTGACATACCAGTGTCACAAAGACTGTTTATTTGGTTAATAGTCCAACAAAGAATGAATTTACCGCGGGTCATGAGTAAACCAGCCAACAATAACATCAATAACTTGCATATATGCTAATTTCAATGTAGTGGCATTACATAATTCCTATCTGGTTTATCAGCCTTGACGATTCTGTTCACATGCAAAAGTCGAGTTGTCTTGCAGAAAGAGCACATTATTTTTATTTTTATTAATCCAGGGCCAGTCCAAGTAAGTACTCTCTCGCATTGAGGATTATCCACCCACACCCAGTCAGTATCACGGGGAAACAAATCAACAGTAACATCCCAACTTTATGCTAATTCCAATGTAATGGCATAACAATTTAAAGACAATTCAACTATGGAAGTACCAGTTTTACAAAAGGAACATCAACTTTTATAAAGACGAGCTGAGTCTGGATGCCAGGGCACATTCCCTATCCTTGTAAGACCCATTTTTGGAGGAAGGAGTTGTAGCTGGTTGTGGAGGGAAAGTTCCTTGTTCTGTCACTATGAGCGCTGAAACATAACCTTATTCTCAGAGTACAACTACTGGGTGTCTCAGCTAAGAGTGCAGCTCTGAAGCGCCACACCTCCGATTTCAGGGATATTGGTGACGCTCTATAATGCCCTTGTTGGCCCTATATTGGAGTATCGCTCTATTGTTTGGTGTCCTTATTATGAAAACTCGGCTGATCGGCTTGAGCGAGTCCAGCGTAGGTTTTTGAGGTACGTTTCATTCAAAATGGGAACCCCTTGGCCCGAATTTGACAGCGACATCATGTTGCACGTATGTGGACTACAATCATTGGAGACCCGCCGCCGCACCAATGATGCTATTTTTCTCATAAAACTCATCCGCAATACAATAGACTGCCCTCAGCTCCTACAGAACATACACTTTCACGCCTCTACCTATGCTACTCGAAATAGCGCCCCATTTTATTTCCCCTTCACACCAACCAACTACCTAATAAATAATCCGATCCATAGAGCCCAAAGAGCAACAAATTCAGTAAGTAACGACAATAATTATGATCCTTTTTTCCATAACATATCCAGTCTAAAATCACTCTTTTTACGCAGAGAGAAATAGTATTAGGTATATGTTAACTTGTTGATTTCAGTATTTATTATTTATATGAGAGTTTGTTCATACCATAGATGTTGAATTATTAGTTACTAGATGAAAAGCCTACTAAAAGTAGGCAAAAACGATTCCTCCGACTCTCTCCGCCACCCACTCCCTCCGACTCCTCCCGCCCCCAACTCCGACTCCTGCCGCCCCCAACTCCTCCCGTCTCCGATTCCGCCGACTCTCCACCCTCCCAACCCCTCCGTGCATACGTACGTACGTACCTACGGTTGGCGTTTTATATTATTAGATTGTTCATACCATAGATGTTGAATTATTAGTTATTGTTATTTTTTTATATTATGAGTTAAACTGTTTGAGAATTTATATATACTATGTTACTGGGCATGAATATGCCCGTGTATTATACAAATAAACAAAGATGAATCACCCCCCCCCCCCCCAACATTCCTTTCTTCGCAACATAAAGAAACGAAACCAACCTTCATAATTTTTTCGAGGAATTTTACCATGATATTTTTGAGCACTGCGCAACCGTCCGCAATTTACACCAGCTTTGTTTTTTTTGTTTTTTTTTTCAAATAAGAACCTCCGTTTTTATTGCAAATTTGGATTCAACGCAAAATTTCATGAATTTTCATCCTTTTTTCTTTAGCGCACTCAACCCGTTCCACGAGCGCGCAAAGTTGCTCAATTACCAAAATTGGGGAAAAAATGGCCTCTGGGTGAACCCCAAGTGTGGTAGAAACGTACATTTTCTTGACCAACTTCTACAAATCGGCCCTTCAGGGAACATCAGTTCCCCTGCAGAGCCTGCCTCACCCCTCAACCACAACGCTGAACAACCAGGAAAATATAATTTCTCATTTTAGTTTTCAACTAGCGTAAGATAATGTTGCTGTCCCACCAAATGCAACCTCACTTCAGAGGTAGGATCTCAGTAGTCACACTCATTCCACTTTGAATTACCCTTCTCGAAACGTTCGGATCCTTTATTATCACCAAAATCGTTTCCAGTAACTCTATTTTCCCCCTTCAACAACACAATCGAAATCCCCAGCTTTCAAAAGGCTTACCTATAATGGAAACGACCTTCACTCGAGGGAGTTCTTCTTTGCCACTGGAACATCCAAGGAGACTCGCAAATTCATCCGGAGTGACAACCTGTGAGGCAACAGTTTTTTAATACAGGATCTTCGACCGAACAATCAATCAACATAATAAGTCGTCGTAGAATAAGTCGAAACAGATTCTATCAAATTGGTGGGAGGATGAGGACTTGTCAAGTCGGAATCCCGACTTTTCCTTCAACACCAACAGAAAATACATCTGCACGGCATTCAAAATGAGAATTCATGGAGAGGAAGATTAAGATGATTGGAATATTTATACATCACAACATTTTCACATCATTTATACAACCGCGACCTTCTAGCGTGAGAAGACCTTTTTCTATGATGTTTCAAATACAATAAGGCAAACAACAGTCCTAATGACGTCACAGCGGGCTGGGGGGTCCCGCCCAGGCGGGAGGGGCGCGTGATGTCATAAACAATCTAAACTTTGAAAAATCATAGAAAAAGATCTAATCCAAAAAGAGAACGGCTGGTGTCAAAATTCTCAGAGTGAGGTCAACTTTCGATTAAAAATTTAAAAAAAAAATCAGGCGCACCCCATTGAAACTTAGCAAGGTTTTTTAAAAATGTTTAAATTTTAGACTCCACGGCTGGTGCCAAACCTTCAGGCATGGAAGGACAGAAAACTTGGAGAAGTTGACTTCTTCATTACTCAATTCTTCCAGGAAATGTACTGTTGTTTACCTACCTGCTTAAAATGGGAAAGGCATCTCTGATCTTGTTCGCACTGCCCGAACAGAGAAGAGATTCTACATTTTACATTTACATTTTAGTGGAATTTTAAGGAGAAATTTGATTCTAATTATTTCCAAGTTTCGCATCATCACGGAAAATCACAGAGTTGGAAAACCCAGTGTTACCATCATTTACAAACTTTTTCTTCGAAATTCGATTACTAATTCGATTGCAGAGTGTTATGTTTTTTTTTTGTGAAGAAAAACATCATTTTTTGCACAAAACTAACCATATCTCCTCGAATATTACAAAATTCAAGAATTTTCAAAGTCTAGAATCGTTTTTGTGCTTACGAGAATTGAATGGGAATCTTGAAAAATTATGTTTCCTTGACCACTTGCATTAGGACCAATGGGGAATTTGCCTCAATTTTAGATTCTGGAATTTCAAGTCAAATCCTATAATAGGGCCCTAGAATAACGTTTAACACTAGGAATAACCAAGGGGAAAAAATTACCGTAGGAGAAAATGACTAAACAAGTGAACCTCTGTTACAAAACACCGTGAAAATCGAGGAATATTGTTGACGTCATACGAAAAAAAAAAACGACGCGAAAACAACTCCGACAACAGACAGAGTTCTAGCACCGCCACACAAAACGATCCAGTGAAATGGCTACTCGAATAATGTGATTCAAATCTTGAAACTAAATAAGAGAAGATGAAGACTAATAATGCTTGATAAACTAGTAGGTAGAATCGTATTGTAAAAAAGTGAGTAATATTGTTTCTTTTGGTCACTTTTGTGTCTGGGTTCTTCCTGCCAGTACGCGGCGCACTCTTGTGTTAATCCTTTGTAAGCTAAAAGTTCGTGTATGTTCCGCTCCTGTGGTAAGCGCCACAGAACCTCCTTTGAAGTCAGATTGGTAGAATATCCGTCACGTTTCAAACATGGCTGCCTCTTACACATTGCCACCACATTTAAAATTTCCATCTTCCTTAAATTCTCTAAATTTTTTGGATGCGTTTTCGAGCAGCTCACTATGGTTTTATTCCATAAAAATAAACCCTCATTCGAAAAAAAAAATGTGAGGCAAATTCCCCATTGTTGAGGAGATAAGGTTTGGAATTTAATCCCCCCCCCCCATCAATATACACACAAATTCTCCCTTAGACTTGAGAATGGGGGGTGCGCCTTGATTTTTTTTTAGATTTTTAATCGAAAGTTGACTACATCCTGAGAATTTTGGCACCAACCGCAACCTTCTAGCGTGAGTAGATCTGTTTCTATGATTTTTCAAAGTTTCGACCGTTTATGTCACGCGCCCCTCTTGCCTGGGCGGGACCACCCAGCCCACTGTGACGTCATAAACGGTCGAAACTTAGAAAATTCATAGGAAATGATTTACACACACTAGAAGGTCGTGGTTGGTGCCAAAATTCTCAGGATGTAGTCTACTTTCGATGAAAAATCTAAAAAAAAATCAAGGCGCACCCCCCATTGTTGAGGAGATAAGGTTTGTGAATTTAATCTCGTCACCCCCCCCCCTCCCACCACCAATATACACACAAATTATCCATTAGACTTGAGAATTGGCTTTGGATCAAGAGATCGTCGCTGCCACAGCAACACTGGCTAAGTGACATTTTGGCGATTTTCAGGTTTTGACGGTTTCTTAAGTAATTTTTCGTGCTGGATCGATTGGTGAAGTCGGTTTTTTGCTATTGGCAACACTGACCCCGCTACCACGAAAAAGGCAACACTGACTAAGTGATTTTAGTTCGGAAACAGTGGCTATCTACATGTTTTTACCTTACAATCTCCTACCTCGTGTGACCACACGATTGGTAAGTTAGTTTTCATGATGATTAAATGGAATAATTTCTACTTTTTCACTCATTTCGGGATGAATGAAGTTCGATTATCAATATTTGAGCATTGATTTCATTGAATTCGGTTGAAACATTTGGTTTTGAGGTGATAAAAGTTTTTAGTGCAGATAGCTTATGTTGTTGTGCACTCTTGATGTAGTTAGCCTCTGTTGCTCGTTATTCTTTTCTTTCAAGTTTTCTACCTATGTAATAATATAACAAAGTTCTATTAGTAATTTGATTTTCTTTATTTTTCGAAGTGTGAAGAGAAAAAAGTGTGAAGAGAAAATGATTGTCATGCATTCTTCGATCAGTTGCCCCATAAGGGTAGTGATGAGAGCGTAAGAACTCTCAAAAGGAAAAAGAAACGGGAAGATGATGAATCCGCTAAACTTCAACCAAAAAAAAATGAGCAAAGTGCCCATTAAACCCCGTGCCTGCAGAAAACTAGTCTGATTAGTTAAAAAACCTACCTTAATTTAGGACTGAGGAAAGACTTGTACGAGTAAGTTTTAAGGCCAATCATCCCCGATTTTAATAAGATTTTTTTTCACCAGATGGCAGCACCGGAGATTGTAGAAAAAGGGGCAATCGTACTTCTAGTTTCTCTCTCCACCAGTTCAAGCGATTTTCATTTTGAAAACGGGAATGTACTCATTATTAGTTTCCAAATGGCGCTCTGCCAAAATTTTCAAAATAAAATTGTAATTTCAATTTTATTCAGAATTTTAAAGTTCAAATTTTGAAAATCATTTCACATTTTTCAAAATCTGCGGTTATAGCGCCAAACCTCTAACTCACCTGAGTACGAAAATATTTTTTTATTTGAAATTTATTGAATACATTGGTCGTAAAGCGTCGACAGCGAAGAACAAAGGAATTTCTAACAAGGGGGAGGTGATTAGCAGCTGAGCCCCCTACGCCTCTGGACTCTGGACTTGTTGTCACCTTCCCCTCCCCAATCCTCACAACACGGACCCCGATTCTTGTTAGTTCTTTCTGATTACGATTTTGTGACTTCAAGTCTGTTCATTTCTTCATTCTGAATTTCCTTTCACATTGATTGAATTTTGGAACTTCCTGAATAATTTTGGTGTAGGTATGTCTGTTCGTCTGACGGTAATCAGAAGCCTACCTACCTTTTCATGTTATAACTATTTATCTGCGTACTTATTTCCTTCCTACTTGCGAAACTACGAGAATAAATAAAATTGAGATAATAATAATGAAAATATTTTTAAAACAATAATAATAAATAATAATAGAAATAATAAAATAAACTACGAGAATAATAAAAATTGTTTATATTACCAAAAAAAGAGAAGAACATATTTTGATTGGAGATTGATGTTAGATAAGTAAGATACTTCCTTTAGGTAGGTACCTTCCTCCTAAAATCAAGGTGACTAACACTGGCATTTCCCTTGGAAATATTCTATGAAACTTTTACTCGTAATCTTAGCCGTACCAACACAGAATATAAAATTAGATGTTTCCGGACCAAATTTGTGGTCATAATATTTTTCATTTAGAACATCAGAAACAAACATTTTCCCTTTCTTTTCGTTTTAGAGCTCATAGAATTTAGCTGGTAGTTTGTGAATGGGCCACGGAAGATCACGCTTTTTTTCAATCTAATCGGTGTGTTTCCAAATGTTTGCCAAGTGGAAGTGGTACATATAGCTTCTTCGTACTCATTTCATGTATGGCTAGGTAGTAAGAAACTTTTGTTTTGTTTGTATGTATTTAATAATCACATAAATGCTGGATTTATGTGATTATTTTGACGGAGAAGAAATTTATAGCGGAACTACCACGGTCCAACCTTCACCCATCCCTACTTATCCTAAAGGAATCCTAACATATCTGTGGAAGTTATGGGTTCCTACGGCAAGGAATTTACGTTAGCATGCACATAAGGTGCAATCAATTTGGGGGCAATTTGCTAATAATTTGTTAGGTATGTATAAAAAAAATTATTAGCAAATTGCCGAACAACAGTGGTTACTAATGATTCGAACTTGATGAAAATCACAGGTCTCTGAAAGCCCTCGCATTCCTCGCCTGCCTTCGATTTTTTTGAAGTCGAAGCATTCGCCGCCTCGACGCTTTACGATCGCGCTGCACACACTATCTTCAAAATTGCAATTTTTATATATTCTCACTTAATTGCCATTGTGCGCTATTATCCCAGTTTTTCGAAAAAATTATCCTAAAAGCCCAAAATTAATCTTTCAAAATTTTAAAATGTCAAAAAATGTACAATTTCAAAAAATTAACAAACATTAAGGGTTGAGCGCCATTCTCATGTGTATTCTGAGTACAATAAAACTTCCAGATTGAAAATTGGATGAATAGGCGAGGAGAAAAACGTGAACTACGTTTGAGTTCATTTTGAAGCGCAACGTGGTGGCTGTTTCTGGAACTATTCCCGGGATGATTGGCCTTATAAACACTGGCTCTCTACCTTAAAGTGGCAAACAACACAGGATATCTACACAATTTCCCCCATTTTTTTTCATTCATTACTCTAAGGGTTGAAATTTCATCGAAAAATCACATTAAATGGTCATTAGAGACAAATGGTGGAAATTCGTTATTATATTTCGAAAATAGATCATTTAAAACCAGTTTTTTCGCTCTCCTGAAAAGTTGGCAAAAATCAGACAGCCAGTGTTGCTGTGGCAGCGACGAGATACTTTTTGCTGCATTTGAAGTGCACAAACGTACAGCGTTTGGACATCTTATCACCAGTCACCCAGTATTTTGGCATTGACGGAGTCAAACCATGACATTCAAGAATAGAAGGTACAATGAAATTTTGATTGAGTTATGTCATGTTGCACAATGTCAGATGACAAAAATGCTTCTACATATTTTTTATTGCGCAAGTATGTAACAAGCTGATGCAACCATAAAATCAAATATAGAGTTACCGAGGTTCACAAGATGTGAATGGGAATCTTGATATGATAATGCAACCTTCACTCGAGAAGCCGGGGCATGACAACAACTGTTTGAGGACAAGACCTGTACCCCTAACTGCGCAATTGGATGGGTACGACCAACCTGGCACCCGCACTAGGGTACCAAATTCGAGAGAGATAAATAATTTTGCTTTAAACCCAACAACAGCAGATAGGTCCTTACTGTATAAGTAAAATAAATCAGTAAATATTTACCTTGAGACGTTCTTGAGGATCGATGAGCTGAAAAGACTTGGTGGTGGCGTTGTCATTGTCATCGAAAGATCCCAATTTCAAAGAAGTGAACTCCGCTGTCAACGTGACGTCAGGCATGCTCGGCAGGCTTTTTTTAGGATGGGTTTCGACGCATTTGGACTCGTGCTGAAAATCTGAGTTACCGTGGGATACGAAAGAGAAACTGCTGGTGTCGAGAGGTTCCATCAACGCAGGGGACAACTTCGAGGGACGTGTGTTGGTCAAGTGTTCTGCCATTGAGGGTTGGTGTAGACCATCAACATAATATTGGGAGGCACTAAGGAAATTAGCTACCAAATTAGTCTGGAACGGATCGACAGGTGCGTCACGATGATAAAAACAAAGGCGAGAAAAATGGACGTAATTATAGAAAGGTCCACTCGGAACAAGTCAAGAGATTGCACGCTCAACACAAAAATGAATCACACAAATGCACCAGGTAATCGAACACTGAATTAGGTCGTGCGTTGATAAAGTGACCAAAACAATGGATTACTCCTGGAACAACAACTATGATGCCCGATTTAAGATAAGTTATGCGATATGCACTCAGCTCACCACAAAACACTTCCAAAAACAGAATTCGGAACAAGGAACAACAACAAAACGGAGGTTTGGCAACATCGCATCAGCTGTTCACTGCAAGTGCACGTACACCACAGTTTGACCGCGAAAATCAATTTTGAGTTTTCCATGCAAAGTGATTTTAATAAATTTTCTATATTTTTACTCCAGGACAAGAAATGCAAGTCAATTTGTACATCCGAAACTAAAGAAATTGTGTTGAATAAGGAACTTTTAGCTCATACCCTTACACTTATGTTATCAGTCAAAATTAGGTTATCTCAAGTGATAGGTTATCAGTTCTACGATAACGGCCTTCGTTTTGTGAATTTTGGATCTTTTTTTTATGGAATATTGGAATAGGTACTAAATAATTATTGTTCGTAGAATCTCGACTTTGGCTATAAATTGTCCGGAACAGCATGTCCCTTCGAAGCCTATTATTTGGCAATACTGTCAAACGCGTTATTAGATCCAAAGTGATCCAACCGGCAAGTACTTTCTTTCACCATTTCGTTGAACAAGAGCTTTCTCATTAGTGATGCTAGGATTGAAACTATCTAATCTCTGGTTTGTTGTAAAATTCTCATAAATTATGATTGTTACTTAACCCTGGAATGGAATCGTCACCCGATGTGTGCTTAATGGAAACGTCAGGTGTAATTTTTACACCAGTCAGAAAACATCAATATTCAACCTATTTCGTCAGCTCTCTGCATTGATTTACACTTTTTTCATTCAAGTATAGTTCTCTACTACATTTGTGGCCGTTCTCGAGACAATTATTGCCTCTATACTACTAAAATGAGGGGATTCTGAGCCAATTCTCTTTGCTTTCTCTATTTTCCCTTGATTTCTATTCGTTTTCCTGGGCTCAATATCCAAGTTCAATACTTCTGCTGATTTCAATAGCAAAAGGGGTACTGCCAGGTGCTACTACCAGTCCAATAAATAGTTTTTCAACAATGAACATATTTTTATTTTCAAGCTCGTATTACAAAATATAACTCAACAGTTTTCCTCTCAGTCTTTCAAGGTATTTGACGGACCAGAAAAAGTAACCTCCAACAATGAAAATCACTTCAAAGGAACAGGAAAGTAAATTGCTTCGTATTGGTAGACTCGGAAGCAATAGAAGATTTAGGAATATTACTGTTTTTTATATATGGCTGTTTGGTGAAACAAAAATGATGTTATTTTGACACCATGAATGGGGCAGGGAATGGAAACGTGGTGTGAAAATTACACCGTTCTACCTACTTTATTGGAAACGTTGTAAAAATTACACCATGAGTTCTGTTTACAGGCCTGTGAGAGACAACAGTGACAAACTCGGTGGCAGAGGGCATGCGCGACTGAAAGGGGACACCCTAGGGATAGCATAGGTGGGGTGGTGCCATCCCGCCATGCCCCACGCTAGTGGGGTGGGCGACTGTTTCAAGGCCACAGGTGTAAAATTTACGTGACGATTCCATTCCAGGGTTAACCCATTTCCGTCGACTGTGCACGACGAAAGGGGTGACTTTCACGATTTCCTGTTCACTTGTGCATGCTGAAGAACAATCCTACTCTGTGCCTCCCAATTCAGCAGGTCTTCATACAAATCCCCTACGATTTTCATTCGCTTTTGAGTCTTTGTCTAGGTATGAGTGAAGTTTGAATTTAATCAAGATTGTACCGAAGAGAATAACCCGACTTTGCGCTGCTGTAAGCACTCTAATCGTGTATACTAATACTTTTTCTCTCAGCTTTCCATGAATTCTTGTTATTTATGGTCATTTGAAGGAATCAAAACAATTTTTTCATTTTCGACTTCTTTTGGTTGGATTTGGCGTCCTTGACTACTCAGGTGTGCCAGATCTGGCACAGTCGTCACATAGTGTCAAGAATTCGGAACTTTTTTTGAGAGCTGGAGAGCGCATTAAACACCGCATTGTGGGTGGACCCATTGCTATGATGCTGGTAACAGCTACAATGGGCCTGCTAACCAAGGCATGCGAGTGCTCTATGCCAAAGAGGAAAGCCATGCGGGATCGTCGCCCTGTTTATTGGTGCAACCAGGAGATTGCTGACCTGAGGAAGAACTGTTTTCGACTCCGGAGACTAGCTCAAAGAGCCAGGCCGAGGGACTATTATGATTTCCAGCAAAAGACCGAGCAGTACAGGGCAGCAAGACACGCACTAAAAGTGGTTATTGCCAAAAGTAAAGCCCAGAAATGGAAGGATCTGTGTGATGAGGTCGAGAACGACCCCTGGGGACTTGGGTATAAGATTGTGCTGAAGAAACTCAGGGGGATGGACTTAACCTCGACAATGGCACCGGAAGTGAAGGACAGAATTGTGGGGGAATTGTTCCCTGAACACGAGGTTGAAGACCGTCCACCAGTCGAGGTCACCGGTGAGATCCCACTCTTCACTAAAAACGAGGTGCTGTGTGCAGCAAAATCTATGCGCAACAAAAAGGCTCCAGGTCCAGATAGGATCCCTGTAGAGATACTGAAGATTGTTGTCGATGAACAGCCAGAAATATTGTTGGACATGTATAACGCATGTTTGAAGGAGGGCATCTACCCGAGTCAGTGGAAAATTGCAAGACTAGTCCTCATTGGAAAAGGGAAAGGTGATCCCAACACTGCGTCAGCACACAGACCTCTGTGTATGCTGGACACTGCAGGGAAGTTGTATGAGAAGATGGTGAGGCTCAGAACGCTGGCTGCGATCGCAGAGGCTGGGGGCTTGTCCCCGAAGCAGTATGGTTTCACAGCGGGAAGATCAACTGTCGATGCAGTCTGTGAGGTGGTCTCTGCAGCCCAGGCTACGCAGACGGGTAACCACCGGAGCAGAGACATCTGCATGGCAGTTACTCTAGATGTAAAGAACGCCTTCAATTCGGCAAAATGGAGTGACATCCTGGCGGCTCTCAGGGACTTTAGCATCCCAGGGTATCTTTACCGGGTCCTTCAGGACTACCTGACAGATCGGTGGTTGGAGTACGACACTGTGGAAGGAACGAGGAGGAAACGAGTCACCTCGGGAGCTGCCCAAGGCTCAGTCCTAGGGCCAGACCTCTGGAATGTCAGCTATGATGGGATTCTTCACTTTGCGCTGCTGTAAGCACTCTAATCGTGTATACTAATACTTTTTCTCTCAGCTTTCCGTGAATTCTTGTTATTTATGGTCATTTGAAGGAATCAAAACAATTTTTTCATTTTCGACTTCTTTTGGTTGGATTTGGCGTCCTTGACTACTCAGGTGTGCCAGATCTGGCACAGTCGTCACATAGTGTCAAGAATTCGGAACTTTTTTTGAGAGCTGGAGAGCTAGAGAACGTGGGAGTTATGGCTGTTATAACGATATCACGTTTGCGCATGCCCCCAAAATGCTTTAAATTTGGTGGTCATGATTTTCTTAGGGGACCATCTCCACCTCAATTCGCATAATTCCTGGAAATTTCATCGAAATGAGATGTAAACGTATGCGCAGCGGCGGCTACTATCAGTCCTGGGATAATGATGTTTATAAACATCCCCTATAAATAGGAGACCATCTACTCGCCAACCCACACAATCCCTGGAAATTTCATCGAAATCGGACGAGAATTGTTGAAGTTTTGGCTGTGGCTAGGATTTCATGACAGACACACAGACGGACAGACAGACACGGAACCAAAATTGTTCAGGAAGGTCTGAATCGTGAAACGCGAGTGGAAATTTTGATTTTGGAGAACATTTTTTTTTTAACCTTCAAAAGTGAAAGCAAAGCTTCCGCTACCTTGGTAGACTCGGAAGAAAAAAGAAAAGCGAGGCTCAAGCCACAAAATATTCGATCACATTTTATAGTGGGGTTGTGATTTGCAACTGGTTGGATAATGAATAGAGTGGTGGCTGTATCTTCCACGAAATATGGACATGAGCCCTAAAGTATGGCTAAGAGATTCTCAAAAGCAGAAAAGAAAATAATTTCTGTCCCTCAACCACACCTTATCCATCAGTACAATCGTAATATGGGGGGACTGATCGCATAGACCAGGACATCAACAGATATAAAATTGGTATTAGAGGGGAAAAGTGGTAGTGGCCACTTTCACGTTGCTCAACAATGCTCGTCTAATATCTGGTGATCGTAAAAGGACTAAACTGAATTTTATAAACTTTTCTTATTCGTTACAAAGTACCCCCTAAAGCTCAGAGACCAACTGCTCACGCCAGAAATGTAGCCTTGAGCACTATCAGGTACGACCGTTAGGATCACTTGCTTTCGCCGATCGAGAACAAAAGAAGGTGTGCATACATTTATGAAACCTGCTCATCTCGCCCAAAATCTATTTGTAATAAATGAGATGTTGGGCTTTGAGTCCCAAGTTTCATAAAATATCGCACCAAATATCATGTGAACCAGTCACATTCCATTGACGTACTATACTCCATTATTCTTGTCAAAATATTGTTCGATAAAAATTTTGTTTCTGAAATTTTCTCAAAAACTACTTTGAGTGACGACTGTGCCAGATCTGGCACGGGGGGTCACGCCCCCCCCTATGGGTGCCAAATTTAAAATAATATTTTTCCTAGCTTATTTGAGGTTCAGTGACATTGATTTGAGGTAAATTTATATTATATCTCAAAATTTTAAGTTCTCGGCGTAAATGGGTTAATAAGTTATGTAAATAATTCCAAGATATTATGGACCAGTCATTCAGATCGGATGCAGTTCCATCAACTCTTCGAACCGTTTCAGGGGTGGCACTAAAAAGTGCATCAAATCCATGAATGAATTACTATTGAGACAATATAAATAAGACAATCCAAACTAAAGTACGATATGAGTATAGTTTTTATTTATATCGTTGGAATTTCGCGATCAAAATTGGTGCGATTCTGTAGTACTGATTTTGCTTATAAAAAACTCTTCCAGAAAGATTTGGACGTGTTTGTGTTATCTCAGACGATTCGTGTGACCTAATGGTTCCAAAATCCCAATTTATTATACTCGGAATATAGATATATAGATATGGGTGATTCTCAGAAAAAGCTCAATAATAGTGCTATGGTAGGGTTTCTCCAAAAGTGCGTCCTAGTGTTTCTTTCTATTTTTTTATTGGGTTAATTCCCGCCTCTGCCTACTAGAACCTCTTGAAAAATTTACTTTTATCCGAAATTAATACCTTTTCTTTTGTCTTGAAAGGCTCAATTCTCATTACCACCACCTGTTATGATTTCATTTTTGCATACAAAAGTCTTCTCCTAGGTCTTGGAAAATATTGTTTGCATGAAAAAACGAATGAAACTGAAAGTCTACATGTATATCTCATCAAGAACAGAGCGGTGTGATTTTTAAATCCATTTGGTGATGCCAATAACTTATTTCAAAAAGTGTAATGGTGAAAAGTCTCATTACCGCGCAAGAATCAAGATTTTCCCTCCCACAGCGACCAACAGGGCATTTTGGCAAACTTTCGACGAGAATCGTAGTGGCAACACTGCTGAGTGCCAGGGAACTCGCCCCCGCCATTTAGGGGGGCCCCGCCAAGCAGGAGCGGTTGTTTAAGGTCACGTGTCAGGTGCGTAGGTATATTTATTGTTATCATTACCACAGTTCAATGATTCTCTTTCAATGTTGGTGACTAATTTTTTTAGATCCCATTTTTTTGTAGCCCACTAATTGCCTTCCCAAACGGCGTAGAATGAGGAATATGGTATGTACAGAACGAAACTGGCAAGCTCTCAAATTTGGAATTCTCATTACCACACATCCAACATTCTCATTACCACTAACTTAATAAAGTTCGGTGGTAATGATAATAGGCGTGTGGTAACGAGAAAATGTTTTTAGTTGAGTATTTTAAACATGAAGTATAAATATTATTTTCTACGTTAGGTATCAATTGACAATTTTAACAAATAAAACGATTTTAGGTTTTCGAATTCTGACATTATTATCTCCATATTGCCCTAAGCTCTTAGAATGAAAAAATTCTTATCCTTCCCTTAGGTAACCCTCAGAGATGACTCGCCCTGCATTTTACGCAGCTGAAAAGTTCTGCGAACAAAAAAGGGAGGCTGATCGAAGAGAGTATGGTCAAGAGTTTCTTAAAAAATATTTGCCTACTTACTATCCAGTTAATGAAACAAATCCTTGATGTAATAAAGTTAATTTTGTGACGAATATTAACTTAATTGTCAAGTTAATTAATATAAAGAGTTGAAGATTGATATATATTATGTTGTAGACTGATAAGAGTTTTTTGAATGTCATTTAACTGAGTGTTTTACTTTTTTTTTACAGTTCTTTACCTACTTGGAATACATTGATACTATTCTGATTTTCATTGATTTCAGTTTATTTATTCCCTCCCTATCAATCTATAGAAAAGAGAAATGGAGATTTTTCAATGTAATCATCTTATTCAACCAACTGGACAAGCTAATTGCTTGAAAGGCAGAAATAGAATTGTGAAACTAATACGATATTCTCAATACCTACTGCGATTCTCATTTCCATCACTTTAAAAAAATTAGTTCTCATTACCGCCGCACTATAAATTTTCAAAATTGAAATTAGAGACTAAACATATTGTTTAGTAATGCATGCATTCCAGGGGACGTCCCATTGGATAAGCATTAGATCAGTTTAACCAGTTGTTAAGTGATAAAACTGTTTCATTCGATGTAATTTATTTATTACTTTAGGCAAGAAATACTGACCCCCCCCCCCCCACCATTATCCACCTTAACATTTCTAGCGGCATGGGAGCCTCGAATCTGAAGAGCATTTTAAAATCCATGATCTACGATACCCAACATGCAAATTCGAGTTCACCCCCCCCCCCCCCCATTCCACCACCCCAACGCCAACGATGGTGCCAGTCTGACACCAAAGCGGAAATACGTCGTACAATTGAACTTTCATCTGTTAGTTTTGGTAGGCAGTCCGTCGAAGTTCACATCCGTATTCAAGGTGAAACACAAAAAAAAAAAAAAAAAAAACACGAAATAAGCGGTTTATGGCATCATGGCACCATATCCTGGCACCTTGGTGGTACAGAGAATAATTCATGAAAATTCGGAGGTATAATGAGAATTGTTCCTCAATTTCAAAGCTTGGGTACAATTAGTAAGCAGTTAAGGAACCAAAATATTGAAAAATCGGATATTTTGTGAATATTATCCCCCCACTCTCCCCCTCCCCTTGCGAATTTCGGTACTCTGGTAAAATCATGTACAACTCGGAAGTTATTTGAGTCAAACAAAAAAAGAAACACGCAAATCGGTTGGAAATTGAGGCCTGGGCAAAGTACACAAGATTATGCCCAAAAACGCACGTTTTTCGAGCATTAACCCCCCCTTTCCCCCCCTTAAAAGGCAAAATTCGAAATTCCGGCGCCGTAGTGCACAACTAGATAGTATTTCGCGTCAAACGAAAAAAGAACCACGAAAATCGTTTGAGAACTAAGGCCTGGGCAGAGTACACAAGATTATGCCCAAAACGCACGTTTTTTGAGCATCAACCCCCCCTTTCCCCCCCTTGAAAGGCAAAATTCGAAATTCCGGCGACGTAGTGCACAACTAGATAGTTTTCCGCGACGAACAAAAAAAGAACCAGGAAAATCGGTTGAGAACTAAGGCCTGTGCAGAGTACACAAGATTTTGTTACACCCACACACACACACACATACACACACACACAGACATACACCTATGGTTTTTTTCGCGGATTTGGATTCAGAATGGTCTAAAACGGATTACTGTGTGGTTATTTTTTTTTCTGTTGAGTGTTGTCCTCCTTCACCCCAGATCGATCGCATAAGGACGCCCAAGTCTTACTGTGGGACGTCCTAAAAAAACTGTGAATTCAGCTCTATCTTGCGTTACAAATTCTTCTTTATGTTCCCAGAATACTCCATGAATTTATTTAAACAGAATTGTGAAACTAATACGATATTCTCAACACCAACGACTTGAAAAAAAATCAAGTTCTCATTACCACCGCACTATAAATTTTCAAAATTTAAATTTGAGACTAAAAACTGAGAATTAAGCTCTGTCTTGCATCATAAATTCTTCTTAACGTTTCCAGGAAACTTCATGAATTTTTTGGAGACTGTTCACTTACTCAAAGTTTGAGCCTGGAAGATTGAGCTTTTTCTGAGAATTACCCATATAGATATATAGATACTAGATTATACTCGGAAGAAGTACGAAACATTGGGTAAAAATCACCTTCTTCAAGGTTTTTAATGAACATATTGTTCCCCTATAGAAGTGTTTATTTGGATCTTATGTAACTTCCAACCTCCACCAAAGATTGCCAATCTCTACTGCTGCGGTTTTCTACGCAAGCCCCCATGAATAAAACCATTTTTGGGACTAGAAAAAATCCAATAGGTGATTAGCTCAAGTATTTGTAATAGGTACTTTGATAAAAGAGTTACGAATAAAAGTAATTAATAATATTAATGTAAAAGTAATGAATGAAATTAATATATAAATGTAAAGGTAATGAATAAAATAGATTATTTGGAATCGGCGCTAAAAACGCTGCAAATTATTACACAATGGTTTATTATTTTTCTATATAGATCACTCGTCTACAAAATCACCAACCATCCAATATGAAGAAAAAATCGAAAAAAAATCAAAAAAATCAACAAAAAAAATCAAAATCACCAACCATCGATCGCATTTCGGTCAGCTCTAATTTTAACGGAGATTAGGCCTCTTTTGCGATTCACACTCGTGTTTTGATTTATATATATGTTACGTCACCATAAATGCTGACTTCCCTAAGAAACCCTTATTCAGCAGCAGGAACCTATATAGGGAACTGCACTGACCGCCGCGAGTCAGTCTCGTCTTGCTGCTCGTCCTTAACACCCGGTGTTCCGTTATTTCGCTTGAAGTTCCGTGTCAATAAATCGAAAGTGTTTTTTAAAAACTGTTTTGGTGGAACCCCGAACATAACTGGCGCAATCTCGGTAGGACACACTGATTCTCGGACTTTTCAGAACGGGAATTTCAGTTTTAACTGTTGAAGTGGAACCTAACTTGATTTTTTCGAACGAATATCGGAAGTGATCAAGTGCACCCTGCGTAAGGATTACGTTCATCGTCAACATCATCGCAGCAGCAAGCAGACTCCTGGAGATGTTGCTGGTTTTGTAAGTACAACAAAATTAGACACCTCTCTCCAGTTAGAATTTAAACATCGACCGGGCACGGCTAAGAGCAGGGGTGGCTACTGATAGGAGCATAGGCGCATGTGCACCCCCAGCCAATTAAAAAAGAAAAAAAAAATTCAAAGTTCGTTCCTCTTCGTTTCAAGAGTAAGTTGGCTAGTGACAGAAGACTCGATCGTAGGCACTGAGCTAGTTGAATCTACGCGCGAAAACTGGCGGTAGCTCCCTCTTTTCTGACCAATCACACCCGTTTGGAGCATCACTTTCCTTTGCACCATTTCTGGGGAGGGTGACGTCATTCGAGGGAGGCAGGCACGTGAGATTGACCAACCAGAGAGCAGGACATTTTGTCGTCTTGAGCAGCATTGGTTCGTTGCTCCCCCGTCAGAGAGCTCTGCAATCCGGATTTCCTTGTAGAGTAATAAGTAAACAAACAAACTAATGGGACTCCCCCCTCTCGTTATTCCCTGAATCATTCCATCACGGAATTCCTTGGCAACCTAAATAGAGCATCCGTCCATCCATAAACAAACAAACCTGATAAGGGAATTCCGTTTTACGTTTTCGGTTTACTACCGTTTCAGTAGGTACACACCGTTTTGTTCAAAGTATTGTGAGTACTTAGAGTGTTGTAGGTACGATGAGTAGTTTACATTAAAGTAAAGTAAACTATTTGCGTTTGTCGATTGTTGAAAAGTGCGACATTCGAGAAACTGGCAGCCCTTTGCTGTCTCTATCTGGACTCCAGCAGGCGTTGAAATTTGCCGTGCAGATTTCAGAAACCGTGCAGATTCGTACCGTAAGTTTTAATGTCGACTATTATAAGGAGGTAGATTGGCTTTGTGGGTGTGAAGTGACTAACTGACAATTTTGCCTACTTTGTTCTACCAAAATGAGGCTTGAGTTAAAGACGGCATAAGTGATCTCCCATTTAGCCAAAAAATTGAAAAACGCATTGGCTGTCTCCCATAAGAACGCTCTGGTAGATTTGCGTATAGTGTGTCGTCAAAATATAATGCAACAACTCGACAGTGCACATCGTCATAATCTGATACAAAAAAAAAAACGAAACGGTTAGAAAAATAGCCGTGCGTGGGCATGATGAGAGGGAAGATTCTTCGAATCTCGGAGTTTTCAAGGGGCTCGTTAATTTTTCTTCCGAATTGGACGATGTTTTGAATCGTCTCGGGCAAATATACATTTCAGCTATTGCAATTAGATGGATGAATTTCTTGGGTTTCGACCTTTGATGATTAAGTATTTCAGAATTTCTGTTAACCACTAGAGAACATGTTTCGTGTCTATTGCACCTAAGTATTTAGTACCGTTTGCAATTTTAAGATGAAAAAGTTACCAAGATTTATCCCATTTGCATATCGTTGAAATTTCTATTTGGCAGAGAAAATCACTTATTCTGTCCCTTCTCGATAGCCTCTCCTGATCTCTGTGCACCCCCTGAGTTTCGGGGCGGGAACCGCAAAGTGCGAAGGAACATCGTTCTGACTCTTCACCGGCGATCTTAGAATTTAAACATCGACCGGGCACGGCTAGGAGTAAAGTGCGAAAGAACATCGTTCAAACTCCTCACCGGCGATCCTAGAATTTAAACATCGACCGGGCACCTTGTTGTGGTAAAACGTAACTGTTCTGCCCCTCACCGGCGATCCTAGAATAAACATCGACCGGGTACCTTGTTGCGGTAAAACGAAACTGTTCTACCCCTCACCGGCGATCTTAAAATTAAGAAATTGAAAAAACGAAATAAAGAAAATAGAGAATTAAAATAAAATTGAAATTTTTAAAGAAGAAATAAAAGAAACAAAGAAGAATTTAAGAAATTATCTACGAAGAAATCTAATTATTCGATTTAAATTTATAGGCAATTGCCTAATAATTTTTATTAACAATTCCTAAGCAAACGGGAAATAACAAGCGCTCCAGTTTTTGGGACTGGAATAACCTACGCAGAATGCATAGACAAAACGTAAACGTCTCGGACATCCCCTTACCTCCCGGAAACCCGCTCAACGCCGCTCAACTAATTCACATGGCGCTTAACCCGATCCCGGAATTACCGCTATTCCCAGACCATCCGGACCTCGAAGACGATTCGGACGTGGAACCATCGAATGCTGGTACTGGTGGCCCAGCACCGCCTCCTCCTCCTCCAGGCCCTTCAGGCTCGAACTCAAACCCAGTAGCACCCAGAAGAGGACCTCCAGAATACAAGAGGGAGTACGGAGAAATAATACCAAACTTCAACGGGGAACCACTAATTTTAGCTAAATATATCAAACAATGCGATAAAATTTACTCTAAATTTCACGATTCCGCAAATCCCAATAATTTCCAAAACGACGTGATACTTGGAGCTTTTACATCCAAATTGGGACCCGGCATAGCCGACAAAATTTACATTCAATCAATAGAAACTTATTTGGATTTGCGGAATGCTCTAGTTCAAACTTATAGCGATAAGAGGGACACGTACACGTTGACCATAGAGTTGTCAAAGTTGAAACAAACTTTGCAAGAAGATTGTTTCAGCTTCCACGATCGTGTAAGCAGCGTGTTAGGGTAAATGTACCAGTAGTAGACACTGCACCAAAAGTAGACACTTGAACTTTAACTTGAAAAAAATAAGAACCCAGCTCATCAAAAAGGTTTGTAATTGGCACCAATTTAAAAAATATCATCTGCTGCGTTCCCACCAGAAAGACATTGATCATCAAGTCAGCCATAGAAGAATAATAGAGCATTTGTTAACGCGGCTTAGTTTGAGGTGCTGTTATTGCCACATCTGCTAAGGAGGTAAGTTTGGTTTCATGAAGTTTTTAATCAGTTTTTACATATAATCTGCACCAATTTGATTTCTACGTGCTATTTCATGTATTTCCTCCACAGTTGCGATGTTTATTTTGGTTAATATTGTATAATTTCGTTCAAACACAGACTGTCTACTATTGGGTCATTGATAACGCGTCCTTTCCAGTAGTAGACATTCATGTCTACTACTGGTTTTTTCTCTGCTTTTTAGAACTTTATTAAAACTTATTCGTATTTCAATTGTGAACACGAGGATGCTTGAGTTTTTGCCGGGAAATGACTGGTTCCAGTAGTAGACAGGGGTGTCTACTACTAGTAGACAGGGGTGTCTACTACTGGAACCAGAAAATTGTGATGTTACCTACCAAAGGAAGAAATTTATTGTGAAGGTTCTGGTGCTTTGACTCATGTTTAACGTTGTTTACAGAAGCACAGCCATCCCACCTGTGAAGGGGAAAATGTGGAATTATTCGGAAAACGCTGCAAATTATGAACACTAAAATTTGAACGGAGATTAGGCCTCATTTGCGATTCACAATCGTGTTTTTGATTTATCGTACGTCCAACCCTTAAATTCTCGTAGGGAGCGAACGTTTTGTCCTACAGAGCTCCGCGTTGTCTCAAAAAATTCTAAAAATTCTATACTATCTTAAATTGATGGAAAAACAATACCTTTATATCAAAATTTTTTGAGTTAGGGCGTTTTTAAATTTTCAAAATTAATTGTTTGACCCTTAGAAGTGACTTACATTAACCAAAATCTTCGGGGCACAACTAGACCCCAAATGGAGCCTACATACCAAATTTCATCAAAATCTGTCAATGCTAAGTGGGGAAAGTGCCGCGTACGGCGGACTGACGGCCAAATTTTTATTCGATTTTTGGATTCTACGTACCTTGAAACGTAAACCAACAAATTTTGAGGGGGTGCTAAAACTTTGTTTTCTTGGTCGATTCCAAAGGTTCATTATTGAAAATAATAAACCAAAAGCGCTCATAGCAGTACTTAGTACAATAAATTTTCATTTTTTTCTCCTTTTAGCTTCTACAATTCATTTTTACATTTACCATACTTGAGAAGCTGTGATTAAAGTTACCTAACAACCATTGTAGTTAGCACCATGACGCGTTGTTTTAGTTTTAAATAAATAGTACCTGCCTAAGTAGTTTGTTTTGTCTAAAATAGGTACCTACTACCACCATGATGTATTTTTTGGTCCAAAATATACCTAGGTAAGTAGGTAGTTTGTTTTATATTAGTATGAAAAGAAGGTAGCTGAGTAATTAAAGACTGAAATGAGATTCCTAAACAATAATTACAAAGCTGTGATTAAAGCTGGGTTCGTTTTTAATGATTTATGAAATACAAAGTTTGTATTAAAGTGAACTGTCTACTTGTGGTGTAAAACCCTGTCTACTTCAGGCAAACTGGTGTCATCTACTGGTGCAAAAACCTGTCTCCGAAGATTAACGAAAAAACGTTTTAATATAAACTTACAGTGACATTTAAAAAGGTATTTACGTAAAGGAAGAGTTATTTTAGTAAAATAAATTGACAGAAAACCAATACAATAAAAATTAACGCATTGCAGCCAGAAAAACGAAAAATTTTCATTAAGAGTGTCTACTACTGGTGCATTTACCCTAAATGCCCAGGTCGCTTATCTTCAGATGAAGATTCCTGGAGATGGCGGACGATTACTTGTGCAGTATATGCAAGGCCTAGCCCTGCGAGTTTTTGTGCATGGTATAGCAGAACCGTGGAGTAGCCTTCTTAGAACGAAGGCTCCCGCCAACCTTGGCATCGCGTTATCTATGCTCACGAATGACTTTAATCTGAGACCCGGTAGTAAAACGACCGCGCCGTTCTCCACAAGACCGACTACTTCCGCTCCTAATGCTAGCAGACCCCAGATTACAAACAGATTCACACCCAGGCCATTCATACCGAATCCCCAACAACTAAATTATCAGTCCAACTTTGCTCCCAGGAATTTCCAAAATTTCCCAAGAGGACCTCCACAAAGCAACTTCACCAATTTCTCGAGAGGACCCGCACAAACGAATTTCCAGAGAAATAATCAAAATTTCTATCCGCGAAACCCAAATTCCAACCAAAATACGAGACCGAACTGGCCCCCAAAAATTAAAACAGAAAATGACCAAAAGCCCACACCTATGTCAACTTCAACGAGAAACACTAATTTCCATCTAATAGAACCGGAAAATCAGTATACAGAACTAGAAAATGAAAATGCCCAATATTTTGACCCTAACTACGGAGACGAAACCCAACAAGGCTATTCCGAACAATATGACCCGTATGACCAACAGATAGAGCAGTTAAATCAACAATTTGAAAACACAGCCATTGAACAAGATCATCATTTTTTAGGGGTGACGAGCCTCCCGTCATCGAATTGTTGAACTTTCCAAATAACCAACAATCTCTTCCTTATATAATTATGCCCGACCTAAACCTCAAAATTCTGATAGATACCGGCAGCACAAGAAGTTTTATAAATCCCGAAACTGCATACAATTACTTCCCAATGAAAATAGAACCAGATTCAGGACTCGTCAGAACCGCCCATGGTACTTCGAGAATTTACGAAAAATCCTTAGTGCCATGCGGGAATTTGTTTAAAGCCCGTGGACTGAACCTTCCGTTCAGCCTATTTAAATTCCACAATAGATTCGATATGCTGTTAGGCATGGACAATCTAAAATTTATTAAAGCCACTGTAGATTTCGACAAAAACATCTTAAAAACACCCCATTTAGCACTGAAATTATTATTTGTTGATTCAGATTCTAGTTCATCAACCCCTAGGGAGTCCTATCTAATTGAAGCCAGAACTATCCAACAAGTGAAAATTAAAATCAAAAACATCGAAAATGGCGAAGCAATCATTCCCCGAACAGAGTTCAACAAAATCGAAATTCCTCAATGCTTAGCACTGGTTAAAAACTTTTACGCTCATGTCCACGTAATGAATCCGACAGAAGAAAATCATAGTTTCGTACAACAAAACCCGATATTTGCAGAACCCATTTTAGACAACCTTTTCATAGAATCCGACAGCACAGGACCTTTACCCAGATCTCAGAAATCAACCAATCAAACGAAACTTGACTTACAGAAACTCCGCCTAGACCATATGAACAATGAAGAGAGACAGGTTATTCAAAATTTAGTGAAAGAATTCTCGGACATTTTCCAGACCGACGACCAACCACTGACATTTACTAACGACGTAAAACATCACATACGGACTACGGACGAACTACCAGTTTACGTGAAGCCATATAGGTACCCGAGCATTTACAAGGACGAAGTAAAACGTCAAATGGGAGAAATGCTAGAACAAAACATTATCCGACCCTCCAACTCACCGTACAACGCCCCTCTATGGGTAGTTCCTAAAAAACTAGATGCTTCGGGAAAGCAAAAATACCGCCTTGTCATTGACTATCGTAAGCTAAACGAGAAAACAATTTCCGATAAATTTCCGTTACCTAACATCACGGATTTACTTGATAAACTAGGCCGATGTCAATACTTTACCAGCTTGGATCTAAGGTCAGGGTTTTACCAATGCGAGCTAGACGAAGCCTCAATTCCAAAAACGGCTTTTTCCACAGAGAACGAACACTATGAGTTCCTGAGGATGCCTTTTGGTTTGAAGAATGCTCCCCCTACCTTCCAAAGACTAACGAATTCTGTTCTCCGAGGTCTACAAAATGAGATCTGCCTTGTTTATCTCGATGACATCTTAATTTACAGCGTTAGTCTGCAAGAACACTGCGATCGACTTAGGCAAGTATTCAAGAGACTCAGGGAATCAAACCTTAAAGTTCAATTGGATAAAACGGAGTTCCTGAGAAAGGAAATTAGCTTCTTAGGACACGTCATAACACCGGAAGGCGTAAAACCGAATCCGCTCAAAATTGATGCCATCTCAAATTTTCCGCTCCCAAAAACAAAGAAAGAAATTAAACAATTTTTAGGTTTACTCGGCTACTACAGGAAATTCATCAATAACTTCGCAAAATTAACTAAACCTTTAACAACTTGTCTTAAGAAAAATAAAACAGTAACGTATAACGACCCTCTTTACCAAGAATGTTTTGAACATTGCAAGACTTTGCTAACCAATGATCCCATTTTACAATACCCAGACTTTGAAAAAGAATTTAACGTCACCTGCGACGCCAGCGACTTTGCACTCGGCGCCGTACTAAGTCAGTTTCATAGTGGTTCAGACCTCCCAATTGCCTTTGCTAGTCGTACTTTAAATGATTCAGAAAAAAACTCTCCACCATAGAAAAAGAACTTTTGGCCATCCTCTTTGCTCTAAAGAACTTCCGACCTTACCTCTACGGGAGAAAGTTTACCTTGTATACAGACCATCGTCCATTGCAATGGATCTTCAGCCTTAAGGACTGTTCATCAAAATTATTCCGCTGGAGATTAAAACTAAGTGATTACGATTTCGTCATAAAATATAAACCAGGATCGGCTAATCACGTAGCCGACGCACTGTCCAGAATTGAACTAAACAATAATGATACTAACGACCCCATTCCATCAACAAGTTTTGACCCTCCTTCAGATGAGATAGACAAAATAATAGGCACAATAATCGACAAGGACTACCTAGAACTTCTCGATCCCTTAGAAATTAATAGATTAATAGAACAACTAGATACAACAAATCAATCTTTGGAAGTTAATCCCACAGACCGTAATTCTGATTCTATGAGCACTGTACATTCAAACGCAGAAGGAAGCACGATTTTAACTATCCCGATCAAGGAAGGAGTTGTGAATCATGGACTTAATCAAATACTGATCAAAACAACATCAGGAAAACCTAAACCAACAAAAGTCATACAATTGTTTGGAACTAAAACAAGATTAACCGTGGAATTATCAAAACCTAACTTTGAACACGACGTAATTAATTTCGTGAAAGAGTACGTTCGTCCTCATATTGAATACTCGATATATTTTTATAACGACGACAAATGCGAAACATACCAACGATTCGCAAAAATAATGATGAACGTATTCAAAGAATCTGCAATCAAAATGACTAAATTCAATCAATTAGTTCAAGACGTGACCAATGAAGACGAAGTCGAACACCTCATATCCAGTTATCATCTAGGTAAGACAAATCACAGAGGAATAGCTGAAACCTATGCAAAACTCAAAAGAACCTACTTCTGGCCTAATCAAAAGATATCAATCCAAAACTTCATTAATAGATGTGAAACATGCCTCAGCACTAAATATGACAGAGCTCCCATTAAACCTAAATTCAACATAACTCCCACGCCGACCAGACCATTTGAGATCGTACATTTGGATAAATTCACATTGGACGGCAGTAAATTCCTCACCATAGTCGACGCCTTTTCAAAATACGCCCAGGCCTATTACTTGACCTCCAATTCAAGCTTAGAAGCAGTCAAAAACCTCTTAACCTTCTTCACCCATCACGGAATTCCGAAAATGATTGTCTCCGACAATGGGGCTGAGTTTGATTCATCTCTGGTAAAGGAACTCTTGAACCTTCATAAAATAGAAACCCATTTTATCTGCAGCCAAAATCCAAACAGTAACGGTATAATTGAACGATTCCACTCCACCCTAATAGAACATATCAGACTTATCAAGGTACAATGTATAACTTATTAAGGTACAATGTAACATAAGAAGTAATAGAATAATTTATTTCCTCACATTACCAGTATACAAAAATACTAATTACCACCTGTATTACTTGTATTCTACTCCATGGTATGTCAATAATAGTAGTTATACAACGGTTATACCACAATTTAGGTATCTATTAAAAACTACGATACTGGCAATGAAGTACTTCCACTTACAACTCGTTGTGTACTAAATGAAATATTCTATTGCAATGTTGAAATGTCATCACCAGCTAAAGCACAATGTGAACGAAATATCCTTTTTAACAGTTCCACTAAAAGTTGTCAGTTCACTAAACTCGATATAAACACAAATTACATCTCCATAGTACCAGAGACAACCCAATTATTAGCAGTATTCCCTAATGAAGACCAGATTCAAATCAAAAGCCCTGATAAAATGGAAACAGGTAGCTTACGCGGAATTTATTTGATTAACCCTGTATTAGACACCGTATATTACCATAACAAAATCCTCTCCACTAAAGTATCTAGTACTGGAAGCCCTACCTTACTCAGTCTACCCACTCCAAAACTTGACTCCCTGAATTTCACCAAAATGTCAGTCCACATAGATGACCTCGATTTACAAAATTTTAACCAATTTCAACTTAACCTCAACCCACTGGACGACTATCCATTGGAAAATTTCTCCTGGTATCCGACAATCATGCCAAGTCTTTGGACTATCCTCCTTTACTTATTTCTCATTTCCATATTTAGCTACACTGTCACCAATTACCTCCGTACAAGAAAAATCCACATAACCCAATGAAGCACAGTGCGACAACATCATGCCCGCCATGCCGTTGATGGTTTATGTTTTGTTATGTTTATTGTTTACATACCTACCGTTTGCTTATTTAATTAAAATTTTTTTGTACATTTTGTACTTTGTTTTTGTTTTGTGATTATTTTGTACTTTTTGAACAATTGTTTTATACATTGTTTTTGTACGTTTGTATTCAGTACGTTTGTACGTTTTTTGTAAATGTTTAGTACTTTGTATTCTGTATTATTGTTTTGTATTCTATCATGAATTGTAAAATTTTTAATCATTGTAATCATTGTATTATTGAAAGAAAAATAACGGAACATAGCCATTTAAAAATCAAAACTTAAATTCAAAACTTAACCTCAATTTTAAACTCAAAACTTAACTTCAAACTCCAATTTTCAATTTTCTTAAACTTCAAAAATTTCAATTTTAAACTTAACTTCAAAAACTTCGTGACTCTATCACTGCAGTTTTTCTCTTGGGGAGGGAGGTGTTACGTCACCATAAATGCTGACTTCCCTAAGAAACCCTTATTCAGCAGCAGGAACCTATATAGGGAACTGCACTGACCGCCGCGAGTCAGTCTCGTCTTGCTGCTCGTCCTTCACGCCCGGTGTTCCGTTATTTCGCTTGAAGTTCCGTGTCAATAAATCGAAAGTGTTTTTTAAAAACTGTTTTGGTGGAACCCCGAACATAACTTATATATATAATTCAATATAAACCCTTAAATTTTCGTAGGAAGCGAACGGTTTGTCCTACAGAGCTCCGCGTGGTCTCAAAAAATTCTAAAAATTCTATAGAATCTTAAATTGAAGGAAAAACTATACCTTTATTTCGAAATTTTTTGAGTTAGGGCGTTTTCAAAATTTCAAAATTGATTTTGGAACCCTTAGAAGTGACATACATCAACCAAAAGCTTCGGGGCACAACTAGACCCCAAATGAAGCCTACATACCAAATTTCATCAAAATCGGTCAATGCTAAGTGGCAAAAGTGCCGCGTACGGCGGACGGACGGCCAAATTTTTATTCGATTTTTGGATTCTACGTACCTTGAAACGTAAACCATCAAATTTTGAGGGGGTGTTAAAATTTTTTTTTCTTGGTCGATTCCAAAGGTTCATTATTGAAAATAATAAACCAATAAAAATCGCCTGAAATAACGTCTTGAAATTTCGCTCATTAACTCACTCTACACGACTAAACATGGTTTTATGTCAGGTTCCTCCTACTTCATAATGTGAACTTACCTTTTCCAGGTCCAATGGAAGCTATTCTGTAATCAACAAAGTGCTGAGGAGAAACTGAAGCTAATTCTGAATTCCGCATTTCCCAAGGCGAAATCGGTCGAAGTTCTCGATGTATCAGGTAACCTGTTTCTTCTTTTAAGAGAAGTTTCACCAATCCTGTAATTAGAGCGTTAGAGTTCTTCCTGGTCTTGTTGGCGTGATTTTGGTACTAAGAAACGCGAATTTCCCTCATTTCCCTCAATTTCCCTATTTAATTTAACATCGTACGTTTCAGGTGGATGCGGCGCCATGTACGAAATTTACGTCGAAGCCCCCCAATTCAAAGGTCTTAGCATAGTGAAGCAACACAGACTTGTGACAGACGTGAGTTCATCTTAATCTTTTTCATTTATTGACGACATTATTGTCTACTGTTTACAGAAAATGAATGTCACACTGATGACTTTAGAGATCCTGGAATCTTGGATCATGTGGTGGAGTCGTTTTCCAAGTTGAGCAGCTCTAGTTATATTGAACTCGGTAACTAAATAATCGGGAATACGTCCACCATACGGGCAAAACATACGAATTTGTTGTAATTTTAGGGGAATATTCAAGAAAGGGTGGTCCCTAGACAGCCCAATGAGTTTCATGGATTTCATTGAACTACGATTTCTCAGTTCCTATTAGTCCAAGATCCTTCAAATTTGGATTTTTTTTTTTTTTTGGTACAGGCAATAAAACAATTTTTTACTTTGAAATTCATTGCATATACTTAGATCATTAGGAGCCAAAGTCTTGGCGAAGAAGTAGACAAATGTCGAGTTCCCTGCCCCGATCAAAACAGTACGACAAAATGATCAGACTGTGATAAAATAGGGGTGCGCCTTGATTTTTTTTAGATTTTTAATCGAAAGTAGACGACATCCTGAGAAGTTTGGCACCAACCGCGACCTTCTAGCGTGAGTAGATCTGTTTCTATGATTTTTCAAACTTTCGACCGTTTATGACGTCACACGCCCCTCTCGCTTGGGCGGGACCCCCCAGCCCACTGTGACGTCATAAACGGTCGAAACTTTGAAAATCCATAGGAAAAGATTCACACACGCTAGAAAGTCGCGGTTGGTACCAGAATTCTCAGAATGAGGTCTACCTTAGATTAAAAATATCAATAAACAGTTTTTCCTACCCATGCGCGCACTTGCCCGCACCCAGTGAGCAAGTGCGCTCCATGAACGTGCGTCACAAAAATTTAATTTTCGCGAGTAGGAACCTCCTGATAAACGCTGCAAATTATTTCACTAAGGTTCATTGTTTTTCTGTATAGATCACTCGGCTTCAAAGATCACTGCTTTGCCATTTTAACTATTATTATTATTATTATTATTTAACCACTCAACCTACTACTTAATTACCTTTACAATCAAGTTTATTTGGAAGGAATAAAAGCTTCACAGTCGATTCGAAGAAATAGGGAGTTTCATATGGGAAATTTGATTACTGGTTGCTAAGGAAGGAAAACTGCGTACAACTCGAAGAAACGAACAGCGATCGCATTTTGGTCATATAAAATTTGAACGGCGATTGGACCTCTTTGGTGATTCACACTCGTGATTCTGATTTATCGTAGGAAAACCCAGGGAGCGAACGGTTTGTCCTACAGAGCTCCGGGTCGTCTCAAAAATTTTTTAAATTCAATACTATTTTAAATTGGTGAAAAAACAATACCTATTTCGAGCTAGGGCACTCTTGAAATTTTCACCCCTTAGAAGTGACGTGACATTAACCAAAAGCTTCGGGGCACAACTAGACCCTAAATGGAGCCCAAATACAAAATTTCAACCAAGTCGGTCCATGGTTGCTAAGAATAATCGACCATTCGGGGTAACTTGAAACGTAAAACATATTTTTAGGGGGGTTAAATTTTTTTTTGCTTGATTCCAATGGTTTATTATTAAAAAATGATAACCCGAAATTTATTGAACAGACCGCTCGATTTACACATAACTACTGGATGGAGTAAAAAAAAGGAATTAGTGGGTAAATTGGGTCTGTTCGGAGAGGCAGTCCGGAACCAGTTTGGAACCAAACCGGAACTGAAAAGGGGAGGAGATACAGGCGAATGGACCCCTCCGGGCCCCTCCGAACCATTCAGGACTGCCTCTCCGAACAGACCCATTGAAGCTTTCGCCCCAAAATTGACCTTCAAACTTGAACTATGCAAAATGTAGAGCGCACTTGCCCGTAGCCACCCTATGCCCAGCTGTAGGATGTGCTCTCAAGTCATCTCAGATTTGTTACAAAACCTAGAGATGGGTCGCTCATTAAAGATCCGGCTCTTTGAGCCGGCTCTTTCAGAAGAGCGAGTGAACCACGGGTCAGAAAAAATGAACCGCGGCTCTTCGGATCTTTTGAGCTCAGTGCTGGTAGTGTTGGGTGAAGATCGGTTCTTCAAAAGAGCGAGTGAACTGCGGATCAGTAAAAATGACAAATGAATCGCGGTTCTTCGATCTTTGGATCTCTTGAGATCCAGTAAAATAAATGAACGGCGGCTCTTCGATCTTCAGTTCTTTTGAGATCGGCAGTGTTCGGGAAAATTTGGACCTCCTTTTCGTCAGCTCACTGTTGCCAACCCGTACGATAATTCCGAGGGAAAATACGATATAAGTCGATCAAACAATACAATTTTGCGGAATTGTATCGTACCACCACATGCATTATTGTATTTTTGGTCTTAAACTTTACCGTATTTTTCCAGTGTTTTCTGTGACCCACTTTCTGATTCTTTCCGTTGTTTTTTTCTCCCTGTTTGATTTTTACATCATGATTTTTTGTGAGAAGCTTTCTGATACAAGTTCAAAAGGCAAGCAAAAGCACATCCTTATCTTACCATTATTATCAATATTGAAGCTTACGTACTTATTGGTTCGTTTATTCTCTTTCAACTTGGTTACCTTCATTTTCTTTGTTGAATACCATGATATAACATCAAAATATTATACCTACTAAGAATTTTTTTTAACATGTTTAATGTTTTAGGGCTGGGGGTCATTCTGTGAATTCCGACACGCAAATCTGCAACGCTTTTTTTTCTTAGTTACCACGGACCGATTTCTTAGTTACCACGTTATATCGGCTCCATTTGGGGTCTAGTTGTACCAAGATGGTCACTGATCAGCTGAGTGAGCTCCAAGGCCATTTTCTCTCCTGTTGAACGCAGGAAGCTGAAATTTGAGAAGCAGGGTCAATGGAGAATGCTGAAGGCGCCTGAGTGGTCACTGATCAGCTGAGTGATCGGCAATCTAATTTCTCCCTTGCGAGGGAAAAACATTAAACATGATTTAATGTTTTTCCCTCGCAAGGGAGAAATTGAACAGAGATTTTTAATTGTGGTTTGTCATTAGAGGCATAAAAAATGCAGATTTCATATAAATAAATATTTTAGCAAAAAACTGTATTTTTAAGTCTTACATATTCATTGCTTTAATCTTGTTCATTTACTGTTTTTCGTTGATTTTTTGAAGGATTTGTTGAGCATCTTTATTGAACAACAGCGCTTTTTGGGTTATTATTTTCAATAATGAACCATTGGAATCGAGCAACAGAGAAATTATTCCCTCTCGCCCTCAAAATTTCATGGTTTAGGATTCAAGGTAGTGTAGAATAGGTACAATAATCGAATAAACATTTCCGGGCAGAACTAAACTAAACCGTTGTGTAACAATTTGTAGCGTTTTTATCGTATTTTCATCTCTACAATAAATACGAGCTCAAAAGAGCCAAAAAGAGCCACTGATCCGTCGAAAAGATCCGGATCTTTTGAATGAGCGGAGCGCTCAGAGCCATTCTTCTTGGTGAACCGTTTTGCCCATCTCTAGATCGGTTCTTCAAAAGAGCGAGTGAACTGCGGATCAGTAAAAATGACAAATGAATCGCGGTTCTTCGATCTTTGGATCTCTTGAGATCCAGTAAAATAAATGAACGGCGGCTCTTCGATCTTCAGTTCTTTTGAGATCGGCAGTGTTCGGGAAAATTTGGACCTCCTTTTCGTCAGCTCACTGTTGCCAACCCGTACGATAATTCCGAGGGAAAATACGATATAAGTCGATCAAACAATACAATTTTGCGGAATTGTATCTTACCACCACATGCATTATTGTATTTTTGGTCGTAAACTTTGCCGTATTTTTCCAGTGTTTTCTGTGACCCACTTTCTGATTCTTTCCGTTGTTTTTTTCTCCCTGTTTGATTTTTACATCATGATTTTTTGTGAGAAGCTTTCTGATACAAGTTCAAAAGGCAAGCAAATGCACATCCTTATCTTACCATTATTATCAATATTGAAGCTTACGTACTTATTGGTTCGTTTATTCTCTTTCAACTTGGTTACCTTCATTTTCTTTGTTGAATAACATGATATAACATCAAAATGTTATACCTACTAAGAATTTTTTTTAATTGTGGTTCGTCATTAGAGCCATAAAAAAATGCAGATTTCATATAAATAAATATTTTACCAAAAAACTGTATTTTTAAGTCTTATTTATTCATTGCTTTAATCGTGTTCATTTATTGTTTTTCGTTGATTTTTTGAGCATCTTTATTGAACAACAGCGCTTTTTGGGTTATTATTTTCAATAATGAACCATTGGAATAGAGCAACAGAGAAATTATTCCCTCTCGCCCTCAAAATTTCATGGTTTAGGATTCAAGGTAGTGTAGAGTCCAATGATCGAATAAACATTTCCGGGCAGAACTAAAATAAACCGTTGTGTAACAATTTGTAGCGTTTTCATCGTATTTTCATCTCTACAATAAATACGAGCTCAAAAGAGCCACTGATCCGTCGAAAAGATCCGGATCTTTTGAATGAGCGGAGCGCTCAGAGCCGTTCTTCTTGGTGAACCGTTTTGCCCATCTCTAACAAAACCTCGAGTTGGCATTATGGGGTCAGGTATCTTCCATGAAGTCATCTGGTAGAACTTATGTAGATCCATACACCAACTCTGGACAGCCGCATCCTAGATCTTCCTTCACAGCAGACCGAATTCCCAGCATGATGGTGGGGAGTATATCGACCCGTGCGGCATGAGCATTTATTGAACTTACGTTAAATGTTCATCCTTTTGGTGTGATATGCGTATGCACCTGATTTATGTTTTATTTTAAGCAACCTTTTTTGTTCAAAACAGCTGAGGGAATCTTGTTATCAGAGTACACGCGCTTGTTATTTATTTATGACTGTTTTATTTCATCCAGGGGCTTACAACTACTCGACCAAAATCTGTGCTATATTCTTTGTTCCACTGTGATATTATTTTCAACTTCGTTGACTTGATTTTATTTGTATTATTGTTGATTTTAATCTATTGAATGTGTGGATATCGTGGTTTTGTGTGTGTGGTGGCAGAGGTGGTGCCTGTCCTGCTCGGGGGTGGCCTTCCTGGTGGATTTTTCGCGTCTCCTTTCCAAGAGACCCAGCGATTTTTTGCAGTTTATGAATTCGAGATGCCACCATGGTGGGTGGGTCCGGGATTTTCCTCGCCCCGTTTCCGTGTGCTGCAGTATCCCCTGTTTGCACTGCCACACAATGTTTTCCATTACCTCATATTTTCTTGGCAGAACATCTCTCTCCCTCAATAGAATGACTTTTTCCCCTTTTCGACAATTGCTTGTGCGGTTAGTGTTTTGGCAAATAAAAAATAATGATTGATTGATTGTCTCTGGAAACGCTCAATAATCCCATTGGCTTTTGGGTTATAAGACGATAAAAATGGGGTATTTTGGTGGGTCGGAAATTCAGGTTTTTCACCTCAAATTTGGATTCAGCACCCTTGAAAACCTACCTATATACTCAAACTTTTTGCCCAATGTTACGATAACCTGTGGTAGACAAATTAATTACAGAAAAGGCGGGTCTCCCTAAACTGTAGAATTCAAGAGATTCTCAGGTAGGTTACCCTCAGGAAAGGGTTTTATCTCTTCTCTGTGCATGGATACTTTTTTCAACTTGCTACGTCACACTGCTGCCATCTTTCAAATCTTCAACTTGCATTAGTTTTCCCTAATTTCTTCTAAACATTTTCTCGACGAACAGCTCCAATTACCGTTATTCCTGAGCCATACTCCTTTGAAAAAAAAAAAAAAAAAATGACTGAAATTCCCCATTGTGCTGCGTCCCCATGATATCAGTCAAATTCTTAAATAATGTCCACTCAAATTGCTTTCCATGGTCTGTTACTATCTGTTGAGGCATCCCGAAACGACTGCACCATTGTGTTCTCAAATTGTAATGGAGACACTCTCAACAGTCCTAGCCAATTTGAGACCATCCTAGACAGTAAAGTCATGCCGTAACAACTAGTCCAGAGCATGGAAGAACGCAAAATTGTCTCGAGTCAAAACTAACTGCTGTAACTAGCAACCTACCTGCAACACATGGAACCAACCTAAATCGTTGTCGTACCTACTTTTCAATAGTGATATTTGTGTGTTTTCAGGCTTTAAAAGAAGAAATCAAAGACATGCACGGACTGCGGATTCAAACATCGTCGACGTGAAACGTCAATTTCAATTTAGCTCCTTCTATACGAAATTATCATGTTACCTAAAAATCATTAAAAAGGTTTTACAAAAAAATGTCTTGATTTATTTTTTGGCAATATCTATTGATTCTCTATCCTGCCTAGTCTCTTTGAGAGATGTACAAACATTATGATGCAATATATCAATGTATACATTTCACTGTGATAACAAATCAGGTGTACAAATCCATCATCAGGCACTAAATTGTAAATGTGTATTCTTTAAATACCTATATTATAATGAATAATATGTACATTTTATTGATATCGTAACCTCACTGGTGTAGCAGGTCGAGATTAAAAGTCAGCGGTAAACTAGTCTGGAGATAACTTAAGAAAATTTAATTAAAATATTTCGAAGATAATACCTACAATATATTTTTTCTCTTTTTAAACAGCTATACATTCTGGAATCCACAGTCAACAAATAGACATTTTTTTTTCAATTTAATCTACCATAGTTGGCCACCAATTTTTCCTATATAAGTCAAGCTTTTAATGCATCAGATTTTTAATTTTTTTTGTTTTGTCTCAAACCTAACAAGAAAAACTGGAAATGAAAACGAAAAGAAAAAAATGGCGAACTTCTAACTGCATAAACCCTGAGACAACTTTAAAAATCAATTTATTATAAAGTCTACATCTAGTTCAGTTTTTAGTTTAAAAAATAAGTCATTATAACACATTGTGGATATTTTTTAAATCATCTTATTTACAGTATATATTCATTATTAAATTCAGACATTTATATATATATAAAGCATTTGCACAATACCAATTGATTTTAACGCACTATGTATGGTCATCATGAAGAGAACTTAAAACCACCCTATTTGCAAAAATAAAATTCGAAATTTATACAGAATAAATATTGAGAAAAAAATATATGGAACAGAAGAGTATTAAATGAATCAATATCTCTAAGAACATTCGAAATAAGTCATCCCGTTTTGTTTTTCTTTTAGTTAAACTAGTCCATACACTTTTGACACGTGGTGTACAATATATATAGCAGCTAAATAAATACATGTACCAGAGACGGTAAAGACCACCTCGATCGGCACAAACCACGTCGTCGATGGAATTAATCATATTGTCTTTATATATATATTTATATATATTATATAACATTATTTCCAAAGTAATTAAATATTACCTAATTAAAACTGTATATATATCCACAAGACCTAAAATCACAAGTGTCATATCTATTAAGTATCTCGTAATTAGTAATCGTATAATTTCACTTTCTTTAATATCACACTCTTGCCAGTCGATCAGTTCTAATTTTACACTTTGACGGTGTGATATCGCGGGCTTACTCTGTACAACTAACACACAGAAAAAACGGTACTGTACAAAGGACTACGTAACAGAAGAAGCTCTCGAAACTTGAAATAGGACCATCGCGATGATGGAAGCGACTTGCTGATCAAGGATTTGCGACATGACGAGCGTCAACAGCCGTTGTTCTTGTTGGAGGAAGAGAGGCCAGTTGTCCGGGTGACCAGACAAGTGGAGGAGAGTGCGAGCAGCTCGTCGGAGCATGTCGAGACTTGTGCCCATGCAGTCTGGGTTGTCCCGGAGAGCGCTGAGTCCGTGTTGGTTGGCCACGCCCAGGGCGCTTTGCTCCGCCTGCTCTATGAAGCCGACCAATTGGGAGACGCAGGGGTTCTGCATCGCTATTGTTCGAGCCATGCCACTGTCGGCAGCACCAAGGTAATACAGGAGGTTGACGGCAAACTCCCTCAGCACCTGGAATGGAAAAGACATAAATATTACGTCATAAGTCGATATGAATAGTTGTGGATATAGCATTCGCACTTTGAATTAAACCTTTCGCGAATTGAATTAAACTTCCCACAAATTGAACTAAACCTTTCGCAAATCGAATTAGACTTTCCGCTAATTTAATTAGACCTACATATGTGAAAAGTATCGAACCACCATGGTCCCAATTGATAGTGCACGCTACGTGATGGATAGGTTTCGGCTGCTTCCAACAGCTGCTCCACAACGACCTCTCCATAAACTGTTGCCTTTTAGTAGGGGTATTCACGGTTGAGCTTATCGTGTTAAACGTGTTAAGTGGTAAACTTGTTAAACAAAAAAACCGTGAACAACCCCAGTCGACTCGTGTTAAACGTGCTTAAGTTGTTGAAGTCTCATCACTCCTTCTTCTTCGATTACCTGGCTAGATCGCAGCCATTAGGGTCGTATGTAGGGATGGCATATCGATACCTTCGATATATCGGAGAAAATATATCGATATTTCGATATATCGGAGAAAATATATCGATTTTTCGATATATCGGAAGATCTACTTTATAAAACATGTGAAGTAGGTACCTAAGTGAATTTAATAGTTTTAAAACAATATAAAAATCATTTAGGATGACATTTATGGACATATCGGAGTATCTACTTGGAAAAACTTGAAGAAGTAAGTAGGTAGGTGAATTGAAAAGTTACTAACATCATTTTGGAGGAAATATTATCGATATACTCAACATATCGGAAGATCTATTTGGAAAAACCTGTGAAATATTAAATATTTCATAAATTTCATAAATCAAATAATAAATTTTATTAACCTACTTTCAAAAGTTACTGAGTATGAATGATCGAAATTCATTGTTTAAAAACTGGAAGGAAGTGCGAAAATGTCATTGCAATGTTAAATTAATTTATAAATTGACAGGGGTATAGGTACTGTGGACAATCATGATCCTTCAAAATTGAAAATAATTATTGTGAAAACCTGCTTCACTTCGTATAGTAGGTAGTTTTAAGCTGGACGAGCCTCCATTAATTTTGGCTTAAGTCAAGTAATTGAGCCTTGAGAGCCACTGTAGGTGAATACTATGTACACAATCATGTCTGAGCTGAAGTCAACAGTCTGAAATCAACCCATCAGTAGGTAGCTACAAAATTTGGAATAAAATTACTTGATGTTTTTACAGGCCTCTCTTCTCGTCCATTCATTTCAATATTTAATTTTCACTAAAAAAAAAACAAACTTTTTTTCTTACTTGAAAACAGGTCGCGATATATCGTTAAATATATCGATATTGACCGATAATATCGGTTTTGTATATCGATATAAATGTATCGATATATCAAACGTAATATATCGATATATTTCATATATCGATATATCGTTGCCATCCCTAGTCGTATGGTTATTGTGTGGCATGATTCAGTGGAGGAAGTGTGAACGAGAAGGGGAAAACGCCATAAATTCGGTAAAAATGAGGAGAAAAAAATCTACAACGTCCATCATTGTTTGTTCCATGGCAAAGAAACAAGCAAAATTTTTTTACCACAGGAGACAACTTTTATACCACCTATATTGTTTACAGATTTTTTACTTTTTACAATGAAAATTTGAGGATTACTCACTGCAGTCATGTCGAAGAAAAGTTATAAACAAGAACTTGTTGATGATGAAGTGGTCAAAAAAACAGTTTTTTCGCATTTTTCCTTCACTTTCATTGCATCTATTTGTTCCTCCCAACTACCTTTCTCTTCCCTCCATACCTTCAAGAGACCTCCATACCTTCAACTCCAACTCAAATAACTCACAAAATAACCGAGACAAACAAACGAACTCCAACTCAACAGACTCCAACTCAAAAAAACTAAGACGAAACTAATTAACTCACAAGTAAACTGACTGAAAAACAGCTGGCAAGTTATCGGCCATTTTCTTTCTGATGTTGCGACGGATAACACGTTTAGCACACACTTTAACAGACCATTCGGGTGTGTTAACTTACGACGACTGATAACACACTTTGATAACATGTTTACGACCGATTCGTTCGACGTTAAACACGTTCTCGACGTATAACACGTTAACACGTCGAGAACGGCCCGACTGTGAATACCCCTCTTATCGACGGTAGGGCCGTTCTCGACGTGTTAACGTGTTATACGTCGAGAACGTGTTTAACGTCGAACGAATCGGTCGTAAACATGTTATCAAAGTGTGTAATCAGTCGTCGTAAGTTAACACACCCGAATGGTCTGTTAAAGTGTGTGCTAAACGTGTTATCCGTCGCAACATCAGAAAGAAAATGGCCGATAACTTGCCAGCTGTTTTTCAGTCAGTTTACTTGTGAGTTAATTAGTTTCGTCTTAGTTTTTTTGAGTTGGAGTTCGTTTGTTTGTCTCGGTTATTTTGTGAGTTATTTGAGTTGGAGTTGAAGGTATGGAGGTATGGAGAGAAGAGAAAGGTAGTTGGGAGGAACAAATAGATGCAATGAAAGTGAAGGAAAAATGCGAAAAAACTGTTTTCTTGACCACTTCATCATCAACAAGTTCTTGTTTATAACTTTTCTTCGACATGACTACAGTGAGTAATCCTCAAATTTTCATTGTAAAAAGTAAAAAATCTGTAAACTATATAGGTGGTATAAAAGTTGTCTCCTGTGGTAAAAAAACTTTGCTTGTTTCTTTGCCATGGAACAAACAATGATGGACGTTGTAGATTTTTTTCTCCTCATTTTTACCGAATTTATGGCGTTTTCCCCTTCTCGTTCACACTTCCTCCACTGAATCATGCCACACAATAACCATACGACCCTAATGGCTGCGATCTAGCCAGGTAATCGAAGAAGAAGGAGTGATGAGACCAACAACTTTAGCACGTTTAACACGAGTCGACTGGGGTTGTTCACGGTTTTTTTGTTTAACAAGTTTACCACTTAACACGTTTAACACGATAACTCAACTGTGAATACCCCTTTTGTATTGATTTTTTTTGTATTTGACTTTTGTAATGATTTTGTATTTTCTGCTAAATGTTGCCTTGTATTTTTACAAGGTGCTTTACTATACCTAAATTAGAATGTCAACTGTACGTAGAAGTGTTCGTTCCATCACTAGCACGATTTGTGCTCACAATTATACATTTTGTTGAAGTTGAGATTTTTTTGTTTTACAGTGAGATTTTTTGCGAAAAGTTTAATTCATTTTGCGAAAAGTCTAATTCAATTTGCGGAAGGTTTAACTCAAAGTGCGAATGCTTCTTGAACTGTCATGCTGTGCTTGGAGACAGGCGTCCAACTGACGACCTCTCCTTTAGTTACCCGCATGTCCACCACTGAGTGCTTCCTGGCAAAATTTCGCCAACACCAATTGAATCAGTGCAGGCAACTAGGGATTCTGGATAGAAATGGCTGGGTTCCCGCTAATTAGTTCACAAATTATTCGACCTAGCGTATTGTGAACATTTCAGTCTCCAACCCTAGGAGGTGGGCATTCCAAGGAGGACGGAAAGGACTAAAAGTAAAAAGGACTAAATGTAAAAAGTAAAAAGGACTAAATGTAAAAGACAGACTTGCTCAAATGATAGCTGTTCACAGACGACGTTAAGATACAACTAAACCCAGCGCTAGGGAGAGGCAGCGGACGGGGTAACTAAAAGAGAGCTCCCTGGCAAGACGCTTGTGGTTTGTATTGCTTACCTAAACGTTCCCACCAATAATGTTGAGAACCAGTAAAGGGAACACAATAGCTGAGTAGAGTAAGTCATCTAACCCACAACCACGAAGTGGACCACACACTTATTAAAAAAACTGTCAACATCAATGCCTTCTGACGAAATGAAAAGGATATTTCTGGAATCTTGAGACTGCTTTCAAGATGAAAAGCAGGAAGACTGGAACCACCTAGAGGTGTGTCGGTCAGGAGTGAACGTATTGAAAAGACCTTATCTTCAAAATGACCTTGTCAGAACTGAACAGGTAATCAAAATGAACACGGTCATTCGTTCATCAACCCACCAATCGAGTTTTCCGGTTAAATTACGAGAACAGCGGCAGAAGGCCAACAAAATAAATTAATTGCCCGCAATATGGATGTATAATGTATATTTATATACATGCATGTTTGTACATGGATCATTAATGTGTGAAAATGACAAGGAAGTATCAACAGAATGAAGTAGATGGAAGCGGTTTTCTAAGCGAAACCTTCCATCATCCAAGTGAAGAATGGACCGAGGACTAAAAAGACAAAACACACTCAAAGACTGATTCATACGATTCGAATCGATCTTTCATTTGTTTTTGTCTTTTAGCTAATTCGATTCATTAAAATCGCCTACAAATTCCGACTTGTTCGGTTTTTCGACTCAGCGATTTTCGAGTCACGACCTGGATCCCAACGTTTCGACTCGCTCGTTTTTGTGACTTCTGACCGGTTGGTTGTTTGTCTTGTGAGTGAACGGATTCAAAAGACCTGGTCTCTGTAATGAGTGACCGTTTAGGATTCGAATCCGCCAAATGACCTTGTCTTACACACCTCTAGAACCACCAAAAAATTCCAGTTGACCCAGCTGATATCCACACGACACCACCTACAGGGTCGGTGTATTAGCACCAGAGATGGGCGTAATCATACGAAAATCGTATTTTGAGGGTCATTAAAGGCACGCAGGACGTCAAAACTGTCTTTCGTCTATTACGGTAATAAGACTATTAGAGTTACCTTTAGAGTTACCCGCTACCTTTCCTTAGTTTTAAAAGGTACTCAGTAACGCGCCATTTCTAGTCACAAGTGCCTATTATTATTATTATAAGGGTAAGTTTGGTTTGCTATTTTGTTGTTGAAAGGTTCTTTAAGGTAAATGTTGAGTTAGGAAGTAAGTCAGTGTCTAAATATTGTTAATTGCTGGTGGTGTGAAGAGTTCCTGATGATGAAGAGACTATACTGTTTTAGATAAGTGAGATAGGCTGCTTGATGTTTGTTATCAGTTTTCAATGGTTTTTCTGGAGTTAAATAATAGGCTCCATTGCTTCTTCGATAGGTAGGTAGTAGTAGGTTTGATAGGTCGATATTGTTGTTTTAAATAGGTAGTATTTTAGTTTTGGCATTTCTTGGTACAATTGGAGATTCCCCGTTGGTTTGCTCCATTGATGGCCAGACAAAATTTAATTTAGACCTCAGTGTGGATTACACACAGCAATTCTTCCTAGAGTGAGTTTTGGATTATTGTTATGAAATTGTAGATTAAGTAGTTTATGCTGTATTTTTTTAACAATGTTTAGCATATTCAGCACTGAGGGGGGTTTATTTGTAATTTTATTTTGGGCACCGCTGAACGTTATAAATAGACCGAAAGCTTTATAAACAGAAATGAGAAGTTAATTTCTGTTTGATCTCAATTATAGCTTACCTGTTCTTCACTCCTGCAGAGTAGCCTCGTGAGGACGGCTGCGAGCCTTTCCAGCCGGCAGTAAGGAGGCGTGGCAATGACTAAGTCGACGTTGGAATCGGTAACACAGAGTTTACAGAGGGCTTCCAAAGCAAGCCTTTGCGGTGAGAGAGAGCTTGAAGGGGAAACTGTGGGGAAAGGGTCCTGCCCTTGCGCCGCGGGACAGACGGCCCAATGGAGCAACCCGTCCAGGATGGGTCTGGAGATGTCTTCGGGGTACAGGCCGAGATCCACGTAGCCGGCGATGTTAGCGATGCTGACCAGAGCGTTTTCCCTCAAGTGGTGCAGGAACTCCCACCACCACTCACCATCTCCCTGGAGACTGGAACAGCAGTCCGCAAAGTCTGGTTCCTCGTCTCTGTCGTATTTCCTCTGTTTCGGGATTCTCGGCGGATGCTCATGATGAAGTAACAGAAGCTTACCAACTAAACCTAAAAACGTTCCGTTTTTCGCGAATTCTAGTTCATTTCCCGGAACAAAAGTCAAGTTCCTCAGTATAGTCGACATACATATACACCGCCTAGCAACGTAATCCTGCGTCTCAGAGACTAGGTACAGACTCGCTTCGTCCCGTGTGTAACACTCATCTTCATAGTCTTCTATTCTCCTTCGTTTCAAAGTACCTGCCGGGTCCCGAATATTGAACACTCCTATTTTATTACACTCCTTTTCTACACTGTTTTCACTATCTTCGTTAGTTTCTTCAGGTTCCGACTTCACAGTACTGGGAGGTTCTTCTTTGACCGAAGGGAAAGGTGACAACGCTGGAGTAGCTGATGGAGCTGGCGAGGTCGAGGGTGGTGCAGATTCTGGCGAAGGCTCTTCAGTGGGTTGAGGTTCCTCCACGGGTTCCTTTTTGATTCGTGAAAGCACATCACTCAATGATTTAGTTTTCTTTTTACTAGGTTTTCGCTCTTCTTTCTTTTCTGGAAGGGATTCTTGAACCGTTTCATTAGATGTAGATTCAGTCTCTTCTTTTACATCGGCCTCTTTTTTCTTTACGGGACTATCTAATTTCCTAACGAAAGGTATATTACCGAATTCTGCTCTATAACAACTCACAATATACTTGGAAGAGTCTTGTTCTACAGCATCGTCCACCGCGTCCTCAGCGTCCCAAGCCCTCTTACCACTCATTACAAAAATATCTTCATCACTATCAGCAGATATGGTCACTGCATAACCTTTCCGCGTTTTTGACGTGAAATCGCCAGCTTTCATAAGAGTCACTCTGTCACTTGGGTCAGGAACTTCACTAACGGCGCCAAGATCGGCTGGCGTCACCTCTTTCACTTCCTCGGCGAAGGGCGAGACAGAGGGAGCTGGCTCCAACATGTCACCTAAGGCCTTTTTCATGTGCTCTAAGAGGATGTCCATGAGACCCGGAAGATGGAGAAGACCGAAGTACGCCACAGTGGTATCATCGAACAGAAGGATGTTCAACACGTCAAGTGCCCAACAGGTCTCTGCAAGAAGTCCAGATTTAAGAGCCATCATTATTCTCCACGCCTCGATTGGAGCAACGTCACTTTTGTTCAATCGCCTCCTCTTATACAGAACAGGTGTTGTGGCTTCTACACTATCTACAGGGAAAACTAGCTCTCTCTTCACTTGGCTATTGCTTCCTTGCTGACCAAAAGGTGGCATCCCAGGACCCTGAAATCAATAATTGATTATTGAAAACACGACATTTATAGATGGCCAACAACAGTATCTAATAGAAGATTGATAATACGTCCACAAGGAACAACTTAAAAAAGTAGTTTGGACCAGCTCATGAATACACTCAACAAGTTACTCACCTTAATTCCAGGATGAGGAGGCATGCCACCATGAGGGTATCCTCCTGGCTTCGCGTCTGGTGGTCGGTTGCTGAAGGGTGGGCGAGGGCCTCCAATGGGTGGCCGTAACGGGGAGCTCTGCCCTACTCCAGTTGTACCAATCCAATTTGGCTGGGGCTGAAATCATAGTAAAATGTTAAGTAGGAGAAAAAGTGTTAAATGTGTATAGGTAGATGAGTTAGTTAGTATCATCTAAGACAATGTTTTCACCTGCCAAAGGCGAGATTATCAAAAGTTGTGGATTTTTTACCTGATTTGGGGGGAAAGGAGGTTGAGGGCCCCATTGCGCATTGCTTGGCTGGTGATTGGGAGGTGCTCCAGGTCGAGCAGGTCCTTGAACCCACTGCTGAGGTCCGCCAGGTGTCCCACTTGGAGGGAACTGTCCCCTGTATCCGGGAGAGCCGTTATTCCAGCCTGGGGGAACAAAATTTGTTGGTTAATGAACAATACTTGAAAGTGTGGACATTTTAGAAACGAGTAAGTTGAACGATGAATTTGAGTGAGAAGGAGGAACCACATACCAGGATACATATTAGGTCGTTGTGGCTGGTTGTATCCAGGGAAAGGAGGCTGCTGGCCATCTTTAGCGAAGTCTGGGTGTCTTCTAGGAGTGGCAACAGGAGGTGGCATATTCGGCATATTCTTGTTAGGAGCTCCGGGTGGACCAGGAGGGTACCCAGCTCCAGGGCCGGCAGGGTAGCCATCTTGTCTATTGTAATATTCTTGTTGCGGCGGAGGTGGCCCAGATGGCTGGTATGGTGACTGCTGAGGTGGTGCAGTCGGTGGCGTTGCTCCAGGAGGAACACCCTGAGGAGGCTGCGCCTGACTGGGAGGTGTCCCACTCGGACTTGGACTCCCTGGAGGTGGTCCTTGGGGTGGGTAACCTCTTGGGCCCGGGGGACCGGAATAACCTCCAGGGCCAGTGCTGGGTCCTGGCGGACCAACTACTCCAGGACCACCAGAACTCCCGCCATACCTGTTGTACTCCTGCGTAGCATTGGGTGGCACTGGACCAGTTGAACTACCCGAACCAACGCTAGGAGGGCAAGGTGGACCCCCACTACTGCTGCTTCCACCACTGCCAGCCTGATTAAATACCCGACTGAAACAAAGTATAAATCGAAATCAGACACGTATAATACATAACTTTCTACCAAGAGGAAAACAAGCTCCTCCTCATCAATATACCTGTATATATATGTGAGCACAAATTAATCAAAAATGAGTACTGAAAGAGAACACGTTCAAATGCCAACTCAGGGTCATGGAAGCCAATAAATTTTTCATCTCTTAATATTCAGCAAACAATGAATTCTACAAAAATGAACAATGACAATGACAAATCTAACTACTTTTTACGGGTAATCTTCTAGTGATTGGAGTACAGATTCCCACCACCAAACCTAGCAATTTATACAGAGTACTGAACTGAACTAGCACCATAACTATGGTTTGGCTAGAGCTCCTTCCTTGAGCCCAAAAGACCATTCATGAGCAGAAAATACCATTATATCGAAAGAAAGAAATCAGGACACACTAACCTGTCTTGTTCAGCACCATAGGGAGGGTACATGGCTCGGTTCGGAGGGTAAGATCCAGGGTATTGTTGTCCATACTGCTCAGCGTAGGAAGGGTTATATGTACCACCAGGCTGTCCTTGGTAGCTCCCACTTGGAGGCATACCTGTGGACATGTACATTTGTAGAAGACAAGAACAAAAACTTATATATAACCGCATCATTAACATAACCTAGAACATAGCAGAGTGAAAAACTAATGTACAGGACCTGTGAATTTCGAAAATATTTATAGGTTATAAAAAAAAAGTTATAACTGATAGTTTATCATTGTTTTCAACAGTGATTGTGTTTGTAGGTATTGTGATTGAATTATTCGCCAATACTCAATCATGAAAATAAACTAATGGTCCAACTACACTCAAATGTGGACGTTTTCCCCTCGCATTAGGATGACACACCGTCAAATGGAAAAGCTGGTGTTCAAAAAGCAGTGCTTGAAAAAAGCAGCGCTCAGAGAGAACTGTTCCCTCCCCATCATCTGTGAGGCTGTGGAAGACAGAGTTCAATCACAGATATAAACGAGTCCAAAACTATCAGAGAGACTAATCACGAACGAGACCAGATCAGCGAACCCATCTCCAAACATCAGATGGATTATGTGCTAAAACCCAGGACAATCTATTGTCCTGGACTCGTTCCTTTAATAATAAGTTCCTGAGGACTCTTTCCTTCGAAGGATAAGTTCCTAAGAAGTTGTTCCTTTGTAGGATAAGTTCCAGAGGACTCGTTCCTGAGGAGTGTTTCCTTTAAATAATAAGTTCCAGAGGACACGGTCGTTCGAAGAATAAGTTCCTGAGGACTCGTTCCTTTAATAATAAGTTCCTGAGGACTCTTTCCTTCGAAGGATAAGTTCCTAAGAAGTTGTTCCTTTGTAGGATAAGTTCCAGAGGACTCGTTCCTGAGGAGTGTTTCCTTTAAATAATAAGTTCCTGAGGACTCGTTCCATTGGAGGATAAGTCCCAGAGTATTGGTTCCTTTTAATAATGAGTTGCTGAGGACTCGTTCCTTTAATAATAAGTTCCTGAGGACTCTTTCCTTCGAAGGATAAGTTCCTAAGAAGTTGTTCCTTTGTAGGATAAGTTCCAGAGGACTCGTTCCTGAGGAGTGTTTCCTTTAAATAATAAGTTCCTGAGGACTCGTTCCATTGGAGGATAAGTCTCAGAGTATTGGTTCCTTTTAATAATGAGTTGCTGAGGACTGTTTCCCTTAAATAATAAGTTCCCGGGGACTCTGTGACTTGAAGAACGAAATTTCTTCAATCACTAGGAACTTCAGTCGCTACAGCTCATATTCGTCCATAGCGATAAGAATAAGTAGAGAGAGCATGATGGCCAAGTGCGAGTGGTTGCATCCCCTCTGGCCTTACTGGAAAGGGAACCAGTATCCTTTTGCGAGTGGTTCTGTTCTTTGATTGGATTACAACTCCGCCATGTCCAAGATCCACGAACATCAGTGATTTGTAGGAAGCCCAGGGAACAGGTTGGGGTTATCATCGCAACCACATGGAACCCACAAAAGATAAACCTCCCCAGCTCTCACAAGCTCCCTCAACTGATTCTTATCTCAATGACTTTAACCACCATATTTGATCCTAGTTGATTTGTTGGAACATGGTTCATGCCAGCCATGTACACCTACCTGAAATTATACCACTCAATTAGAAGTTGGAACTGGGAAAAGTCTCGTTGCATGGAGCGCTCTCATTTACGTAAAAATTTATTTGGATCTACTTATCACTCAATAAATTCAAATGGTATCAATAGTAAAAAACCATAAACGGTACTTAAATATACATTCTTCAATAATTGTTCATTAGACAACTTGGACTTATCCAAAGGCCAACTTCTAACATCGACTAACAGACAACAACAAATTGAGCAAACAATGGGGGGTAAATGAGTTAAAATGAAACCATCTGAAACGCACATGATAGAAGAGAATGGAAACAAAAAAATACTGATCAATTAATAAAATTTTAAGGGTGAAAATTAATCAAAAAGAAACTCCACGAAAAGTGAAATAAAAAAATTGTCAACTACCTAATTACCTACAGAAAATGTGGTAAATGCAAGAAAATACAGATAAGGAGGCTGTGGGAAATAGTAAAATTCAAAGCTCTAGGATGTTAAGTGCCAATGAAAAACCACCAAATACCTCTTATCCCAAATTAATCGTACGATTCTCAAGTGAACTTGATCGAAACCCATCAAAGTATTCGACAAAAATACGTATATCCGTGATCTACAAAGCGAAACCCGACTCTGCCCATAACAAATCAAGTATTTTGAAAGGAGAAATTCTATATTCAATAATACTCGAACAATTCCCAAGCTACCACCGTAAACGACTCCTGCAATGTCCTGCATCTTGAAGGAATAGAAGGTGGAAGAAGTAGTGGGGTAAATAAGAATGAAAAAGAAATGAAGAGAACGAAACAAATTAAACGAATAGGTAGGTAATAACACTTTAATGTCGAATGTACAGAATTAAGAAGGAAAAAGTGTGAAGAGGGAGACCGCGTGAATTAGGCTTTTTACGAATAATCTTTGATACAGTGGGACAACTAATTTAACCGATTTTTGGTTCATTATTTTCAGTGTTTGCAGTTTTGAACTTTAGAGCAGTACAAGGAATTAATACGTAAAAGCCTATTTATATTAGAAAACGCTCGAATTTCAATCTACGTATGAAAGAAAAGGGAGAGAATGGATTCAGAACCTTAGCATATACAAAAATTGTAGTAACTGTTTTTGGTTGAATTTACAAAAATTTAATTCCAAAAGGGAGGTTTCTAGGGTTGATTTCCGTAGCCCCCCCCCCCCCCATAGCAACGGTACCAACATAAAAATATAAATTTTCCGTGAACATTTTTTGTCGAAATAACTAGAAATTGCGGAACTCAAGTTTGCAGCATCCAAGTTTTAAGTTAATCCTCGTATCAATTATTGTCGCACAATATCGGTAGTGTGGTCTCCATGCGATGGTTTCGAGAACTATTCCCAAAACGGCATTCACCCCTTCATGTGAATTTTGATATCGCTATGTTGGAAGTCCAAGTGTCCGTCGCATAACCTACTATTTAGGGAAGGATCGGAGTGAGAAACGTGTTATTTCACTCAAGTACTTTGGAAATTTTCGAGAGACCAATCGATTTCAAAATACAGTTTGAACTTGAATTACACACTAAACAAAATGGAAATACATCAGAAACGAAAGAGAAAACGAAGAAACGCACCAAATTATTACACAAAGGTTTACTATTGCTTCCGAGTCTACCAAGGTAGCGGAAGCTTTGTTTTCACTTTTCAAGGACGAAAAAAAAGTTCTCCAAAATCAAAATTTTCACTAGCGTTTTGCGTTTTAGACCTTTCTGAACAATTTTGGTTCCGTGTCTGTGTGTCTGTCATGAAATCCTTGTAACGAGCATAACTATACGAAGTTATTGTCCGAGTTCTATGAAATTTTCAGTGATTGGGCGGGTTGGTGTGTAGACGGTCCCCTATGAAAATCATCATCCCCGGACTCACAGAAGCGACTGCGCATGCGCAAACGTGAATTCCTTGTAACGGCCATAACTTCCACATTTTCTACCCGATTTCAATGACATTTTCAGGGATTACGCGGATTAGGTTGTAGATGGTCCCCAATGAAAATCAAGGCCTTAAAATTTACAGAAGCCTCTGCGTATGCGCATACATAAAATCCTTGTAACAGCCATTACATTTACATTTTTCATCCGAATTTGATGACATGTTCATGACGGGTAGTGAAAGGTACTTAGAGATTAGTGTTTTGAGATTAACTACTATGCATCGGATCATCTATATAATTGGGTTATGGATACGAGGAAGGTATGTGCCACACCCACTTGGCAGACGTTTTTTCTTTTAGATCTCTCGTCTGCAAAGAAAGCTTTGCCATTGTCAGAACCTACCAACCATATTTTTGCGCAAACTTCACTATCAAGAGTTGTTTTTGAAATAAAAAAAAAACCCTATCACCATAGGATCGTTTTTTGGTTGTTGGTTGCAAGGGAAGCACAACTGAGTGACATGAATCTCACTCAATTCGAAAACAGCTGAAATTTGAACGGAGATCAGGCCTATTTCCGTCAGTGAACAGCCTCTTGCGATTCACATCGCGTTTCTAATTTATCCTGAATCCAACCCTCAAGTTCTCATAGGGAGCAAACGGTCTGTCCTACAGGGCTCTGGGTGGTCTCATTCGATTCTAAAACTTCAATTCCATTTCAAATTGGTGAAAAAATTGTATTGTTATTTCGAAATTTTTCGAGCTAGGAAGCTGTTTTGATCTTTTCGACACTTAAAATTGACTGACGCTAACCAAATGGAGCCTATATACCAAATTTCATCAAAATAAGTCCACAGTAACGAAGAAAAGTGCCACATACGGTGGACGGACGGATTTTTTTTTTCTTTTTTAACCCTTAACTTGACAAGAATGGGGTATTTCAGTCAATTTTTTTTTTTTTTTTTTTTTTCAAAAGAGTATGGCTCAGGAATAACGGTAATCGGGTCTGTTCGCCGAGAAAATGTTTTTAAAAAATTAGAGAAGCTAAGGAAAGTTGAAGATTTGATTGGTGTAGCTAGCCAACTGTCTTTGAAAAAAGTATCCATGCACAGAAACCCTTGGAGGACCTCTTGGATACTACAAAATACTACTCACACACGCGCGCAGCGTAGTCCTTGCCTAGTGTGTGTGCATTTATAGCGCCTTTTTCAAACGTTTGATCTCTTTAATTAATTTTTCTACCGCATGTTATAGTATCATTGGGCTTAAAGTTGTAGTATATAGGTTTTCAAGGGTGCTGAATCCAAATTTGAGGTCAAAAACCTGAATTTCCGACCCACCGAAATACCCCATTGTTTCAATATTTTTTTCGGTTGGTGCCAAATACGCTAACAAACGAGAGGAAAATGCTTTTTAAAAAACATTATGGCCTTAGGCCATTCCAATCGTCAGTTTTACAGATGTAGCTTTGAAGCTATATTGACAAAATATCGATAGATCGGGCCAATATATGGGTGTTGCTTTAAAGATACAGAGCCAAAATACTGCTGCTTCTGTTGGATTTAACCAGAACCTTCATCAAACTCGATATTAAGATAAATTCTAGAAATTAGGTTACAAAAAACCCATTCTCTCCCAAATTAAGAAGAATTTAAGGTAATTCGCAAGATTTGTCTTCAAACATCCGAAATTGAATTGGTTTTTTTTGTTCGACTGGTGTTGCTTTAAAACTCCATTGCCAAGTTAAGGGTTAATTCGATTTGTGGATTCTACGTACGTTGAAAAGTAAACCATCAAATTTTTAGGGGGAGTTGAAAAGTTCTTTTCTTGCTCGATTCCAAAAGTCCAACACAAAAAATCCCAACCGTACGTCTACGCCGTCGATCGTCTGGGAAACCCGGGTTCGATTCCTGGCCATGACATCAACAATTTTTTCTAATTCAATAAATTACGTGTTTAAACATAATTTGGTTGTTGACATTTCATATCTCTACGATTTGTTTTTGCCTGTTTTAGCAGGCTTTTCAGCTAGTTGAAAATAATAAACCAAAATTACTCGAGTAGGTCAGATCCTCCGAGTCAAAAGATGTCCAACGTATTAATACAAGCGAGATACAAGTTAGATGAATTGTTATGAAAACTGAACTGAATTCCATATGTACCCGTACTTGATAACTTAATTGGTTAAAACTACCGTTATTATTACAGGACAGAAATTATTAGTAGAAGTAAGTAGGTAAATACTAGGCGAATCCGCTATAATGAGAACATCAAGGCAATCGATGCGTGGTGTGGAAATAATAAATCACAAGGATTACCTTCACGTACCTAATATTTCAACAAGCCACCAATTTTCGAGATTGAAGGGAAAAATTCACAGAGTTTGCAAACGCAACATAACAAGCAACTCATCAAACTTCCTCGACAATACTATTTTATGTTTTTAGATCAAGAGATGTGTCGATGTGCTTCGACAATAAAGATGCTTCCTATTTGAATTGTTTTCGTCCTGACAAGTTCAATTGTGTTTCGTCCAGACAGTTTGGGTTCGGATTTTACTCACTCAGTTTCACCAAAGCGATTAAGGGATCTCAGTCGGTCACCGTTCGGGTTCAGTATTTAGCCAAACCGAAGGGGCAAAAACTTAAAACGTTGTTCTTAAATTGGAAATTTTAAAGGATTTTAAAGGAATTTGTTGGTTTACGTTTCATGGTACGTAGAATCCGAAAATCGAATAAAAATTTGCTTCATTTGGGGTCTAGTTGTGCCCCGAAGATTTTGGTTGATGTAGTTCTTTTCTAAGGGTTGAAAAATGAATTTTGAAATTTTTAAAACGCCCTAACTCAAAAAATTTTGATATAAAGGTATTGTTTTTCCATCAATTTAAGATAGTATAGGATTTTTAGAATTTTTTGAGACCACGCGGAGCCCTGTAGGACAAATCGTTCGTTCCCTACGAGAATTTAAGGGTTGGAGTTAAGATAAATCAGAAACACGAGTGTGAATCGCAAAAGAGGCCTAATCTCCGTTCAAATTTTAGCTGACCGAAATGCGATCGATGTTTTTCTTCATGTTGGATGGTTGGTGGCTTTGCAGACGAGTGATCTATAGAAAAATAATAAACCATTGTGTAATAATTTGCAGCGTTTTCTCTGGCAATGATAGTTCGATTTTGATGATTCTGGCGGCAATATTTCAGTTTTTCAATTCCCTAGGGCCGTGCACTAATGAATTTCTAAAATCCTTGAAAATTTCCAAATTAAGTACAAATTTTTTAATTTTTGCCCCTTCGATTTGGTGAAATACTGACCGGGAACGTGGAACGGCGACCGACTGAGACCCCCATAGAGTTGATCCTCGACAAGATGATAAAGGGGCGGATTATCACGGATCATCTAAACCTTATCTCGACTTGAATCACCTCGATTTACGACTTACCTACTCAGTTTTGTCCAAGACGATGCAATAGTTGGTTTTTATTTGTGCTTTTCCGACGTAGCCCTTATAAATTATCCAATTTCGAGGAAATTCAGTAAGGAATCACCAAGGTCCCCTTGATTTACGATGAGAATTTCAGATCTGAATTCTATTCTACATACACTCCTGCTCAAAATTAAAGCACCACCATCCATTTTTTCGTTTGTCTCTTTCCTTATACATTTTGTATCCTGGACTGGTTACCAAGGAGCCCAGACATGAATCCGATAGAGCATGTTTGGGACATGCTGAAAAGAGGATTCGAGCCAGAAATCCACCATCAGACAATCTTCCGTAGCTGGAAACAGCAGCGAAAGAGGAGTGGAACAAATCCCCCAGAAGGATATCCAAAACTTGATTAGAGTCATGGGTCGAAGGCTCCAAGCCCTCATCCGAGCCAGAGGAGATAATACCAAGTAATGAAAAGCTTAACTGACATAATTCAACAATTCTCACATTTTCAATTTTTATGATTTTACCCCAAGAGGTACATTTTTCTTTAATTTATTAAAAACATCTTTTATTCTCGAATTTTTGCATTTTTTGGATAACTCTTTCCTTCTGTGTTGGCAAAAAATGTGTTCAAATGGATGAAAACTTGATAAGGGGAAAAAGAAGGGGACAAACGAAGAAATAGATGGTGGTGCTCTAATTTTGAGCAGGAGTATATCATTGATCTGAATGAAATGCAATTCTAGAAGCTAACTCCGCACATTCCCTGAAATGTTCATCCGATTCGTACCTTTCCAACCTCGAAGGCACAGAACTATATTTGTTCCAGAACCTCAAAAATGCTAGAGGAAATTAGAATTTGAAGAACAATGTTCTTGACTTCCGGCAGAAATTCAGTCTGTCTTACGTTTACAAGAGAAGAAAATAAGAGTACCTATTCAATTTCGGTAGTCACATTAACTGATAACGGATTTAGATGACAAAACATTTCCACAGGAGGGATGACACAGATGCTTGTCTAGTTATGTTTGCGTAGATATTAAAAACATGAATGTCAGATTCTACCACGAGTTGCACAAGAAGAACAATGGTTCAACCGAAACACACACACAATTTTAAAAACAGTTGAAGTGCAAATCAATAAAACAATTAAAAACCAACACTAGGTATCCTTAACCAGAAAAAAATAAAACGATTTTAGGAGTAAGTGACACAGATTCATGCTGAATAAGAGAACGAAACTGAGGTAGGTTATCAATATGAAATAAATTTAAAAGAACTAGAACGAAATTATAAGGAAATTGTGGAAGACAGAGACCTGAGGGATGGGATGTTGAAAGAAGGTTTGTTTTCTTTACATTGTAGATAGATTGAGGTATTTTAGCATGCTTGGTTTTTTACCTGGTCGAGGGCCCCTTGGCGATGCAGGATGGTCATCAAACGGGTTCGAAAGGCTAATGTTATGGGCTTCATGACTCGGAACTCCTACACCTAACCCAATCAAGACTAACTGTCAATCCCACTCAACCAGAATAGAACACGTCAAGTTTTTTTTTGTTTAAAAAATAAATAAATAATAAAATTTGAAACAAAGAAATTAGGAGGGGGAGGAGGAGAGATGTTCGTGAGGAATCATTGGGAACGATCCGATCCTGGCGAGGCCATTTCCTTTAAAGCAACAACCAGACGTAGGACCTACCTAAGCCTACGCACCATCTAACATATCTGACTAGTGTAAGTTAAGTATAAGACCAGTAAGTTTCCTTTGGTCATGGATGTTTTGGGTTACTCAACCACAATCCAGAATTTACTGTTACGTAAAAAAAAATATAGTAAGAGGTGGTTACAGGCATCACACTGCACTAGGGATGGGTATCGTTATAAAAGTATCGATATTTTGTATCGATACTGTATCGTATCCGAGTATCGATATCCCAAGTATCGTAGGGCATGAGTATCGATATTTTAAAATATCGAGTATCGATACTTTAGTGTCACAAACTATCAATATCATACAATTGTCTCAAGAAAAATAATTTTTTCAACAACTTTTATTCATTTTTCACTATTGAGAGTCCAAGCAGAGTGATTTTTTCCATGATATAAACGTTATTTGTGCAACCAAAGAGTAATGACCCAAAAGCCTCTCTACCTTCTTCATTTTTTAGCCATTATGTTGAATTTTCCGCGAGAACAGTATCGATATTCGATATTTAGAAATATCGGATCCAAAGTATCGATATCCAAAAATATCGGGTAGTGCAGTATCGATATTTTGAAATATCGAGTATCGATACCCATCCCTACACTGCACAAGACCCAGACCTAATATTTGGAGGGAATTTTGTTTTCGTTTTCTTAAGAGTTGGTAGAAATGAAATGAGCACCCCTGTTGATCTGGTGGGACATGTTCACATAGCGTTGGATATTTGAAATTGCAGCAACTATTTGAAAAACACGACTATTACAATTTGGAAGTTCTTGGTTGTATGAACACAATATTACCAATCTCAAAGTCAAAACCGGAATGAATTTTCCCAAGTCCACACAATCCTGTTAGTTTGTGATTGTGTGGAGTATCCCGTCATCCAATAATGAGGGTAGGCTCAACTATTCGTGGTTTCACACTGACGTCATAGACTTTCGGTACCTACCCTTCAAGGTACTTTTCCGTTATACCCCCCCCCCCCCCACCAACCGTCTTCAACACGCCCGTCCGGCGTTTCTAGGCATTCCTTCTTACATTACATATTACGTAAAAATTCGTCACAATTTCAAGCTGCGGGAAGAAATTATATTATTAAAAAAGAATTGCCGTGTCCTTATAAGTCGCCGATGTCGGTGAGGATTTGTTTAAATAAATTGGGGTGGTTATGGTTTGATTGCCTCCGCATAAATTCGCACAAATAAGTATTGAGTAGGTATTGAATTAGCTGAATGAAAACGAATGACCTGCCTTTGCAATATTATTATTCACCTTTAAGGCCCCTTTACACTAGCAATTTTTTTCGACAATAATTGCCCAACTCCAAAAAAATTTCACTAGAAAAGTTGTTGGCAACACATGACAATAATTGCGTTCTCGTGTTGCATCAACAGGAGGTGACGCAATAATTGCGTTGTGTTGTACATTGAATGTCATTCCTCTTCCCAATGTGGGAATCGGTTAAGGAGAACTGAGGCCAAGCCTTATGCTCTCCCCCTCTACTGCAAGCAGCAAAGGAAAAGCTCCTCCGGAGAGGGATTGTTCACACAATCAGAGTCGATGCATAATTGCATCTCCCTGTTACTTCTTACAGGTGGAAGCCGCATGTCCTAGCTCATGCTTCCAGACTTTGCGGGTCTGGCGCCCGAGTTTTTGATAATTCGCAAAACTCACATGCCAGGATCCGATTGCCAGGCCAATGATATGGCCATGGCCCTCGGATCCCTACCCGGCACTGCAGAACCCGCACTGCAGCCTGGGTTTTGTTAACCACGGCCCCCGCGAATCCGACCTCAATTGGGGGGCAGACAGGTGGCACTTTGACTTCTGTCAGTGTGCCTGTAGCCTGGGGCTCCCCCCACCCGCGGTACCAGTTTAAGGGAAGGACTGTTGGCCAGTGTGCTGGCACAGCCCGCGCCCCAGAAGCCATGACTGGTCACAGGCCCGGAACAGATAGTCTTAGTAGATAGTCTGATCCTACCGCTTTACAGCCTCATAGGATAAGATCCTATCCCGAGCATTACGGGGGCGTGACTGAGGGAGACGGTCCCCAGTTTGTCTACAGGTGTGGACATAGTCCTTGAAGGCTCCACCTGATACTGAGCCCGCACAAGTGCTACCACTTTAACTACGAGTAGTCGGGGAATCGGTTGCAGGCGACAAACAGCCCACAACTTCATTTCATGTGGTGCCCCAAGATGTATAGGCTGGCCCTGCCTACTCCCTATCCATATATAACCCCTCCCATCCCCTGACAACACCCCTCTATGGGGGTTACCCCTCAGAGAATGGGAAGAGTGGCCATCATCCTATCCTACATATACCCACCTATGTCTATCCATCTAATTAAGATAATATATACACCCTATCCTACATATACCCACCTATGTCTATCCATCTAATTAAGATAATATATACACCCTAACCTATTGTCTATATGTACACCCTAACCTAAAGCTATATGTACACCCTAGCTTAGTCCCTACACACATATGTACACCCTAACTAGTTGTTAGATTGGCAGCCGGCAGCAGGTGCCGCCTGGCCAGTCTAGGGATTGCCTCCACACAAAAGGCCTGCAAGCTATCCAGGGCCTCCTGGCTCCCCACCATACTTGTTGGGGACAAGCCCACGATACCACACCTGATACGCAGCTCCTCGTAGTCAGGGCACTCGAAGAGCACATGTTCCGCCAGCTCTACTCCGCCACACGAGCATGGCGTGTTCTCGACACGGAGCCCCAGGGAGTGTAGCTTGGCAGCAAACTCTCCGTGCCCCACCAGGAACTGGGTGAGTTCATGGGTCGGCAACACCCACCTCATCTCCATCCGAGCATTCACCCGGGGGAAGAACCGGTGAGTGAGTCTCCCAGTTGCTGCCTCATCCCATTCCGTCTGCCAGGCCGACAGGATGGCCGCAACCAACCCTCTCACCCTCTCGCTGCGGGTGAGAGAGGGACTACCAATGCCCGGCTGCACAAGACCAGGTATCTCAAAATCAATATCCTTCCTGATCCTGTACATCGCCCATCTGCGCCACCCTTCGAATCTGACAGGAAGGACCCCCGCCACCACCGGCATGGCTGACGTTGCAGATGTCCGGTAGGCACGGTTGACCTTCAGCAGGGCACGGCGCTGGAATCGCCCTAGACTCGTCCAATGCCTGATGTTCATCAAGTGTGCCCAGGCCTGGACTCCATACAGCAGCACCCCGAGAAACAGGCCCTTATATATAAGAACCAGCTCCCGGTAGCCTACTCCCCATCCAGACCCGGCAAGGCGACACACCTTCATGAACGCGTCGTTGTGTTGTACAATAAAATTGAGCAATAAAAATTGTTCAGTTATTTCGTTTACACTAGCAACACCAGTTCGTCAACATGATGGAAGCGGAAATCATCGCTGCTGCCGTTGTCATCGTCGCCGCAAGCACCATGCAGGGGAGGAAGAAAAGGAGAACTTGGCAACGCGAGTATCTCAGCAGAAGAGAATTGTACTCCCGCGATAACCTCGGAACTTGTGTTTGACGGTGAACTATTTTTGAATTTTGCCCGTATGTCCAAAACGGACTTCGAAATTATGTGAAGTGTGATTCCCGGGACATGCGGGAATCCTGTGATTCACAGAAATCGCCCGACTTGGGTGGAAACGCCAGGAGATGCTAGCCCGCAACACGCCCGGGTGCTCGAGGTGCAATTATTTTCCAACCCCCTCAGACTTGATTTGCAATACAGTTCAATCTTCGTTTGGAGCTAAAAATGTTGCGCAACACCCTGCAATTATTGCCTACAACTTCTTCAAGACGAAAAATAATTGCACTGTGTTGCGTACATGTTTACACTAGCAACATGAAACTTTAGCAATTTTTCTCGCACGCAATTATTGCCGAAAAAAAAATTGCTAGTGTAAAGGGGCCTTTATCTCCTGACCTTTGTGAAGAGATGTTTGTAAAACCGATTCATCAGGAAGGTATTGGACCCAAGGAAGCGCGCAGCGCCCGTGGTCAATGACATTAGCCCCTAGTTTTTCCACCGATGCCTCTTTACTCCCTCAAACTGAGCGTTCATTAATTTATTAAAATGTGAAAAGGAATCATTAACGATTAATATGTAATGTAAGTAAGAAGGAATGCCTAGAAACACCGGACGGGCGTGCTGAAGACGGTGGGTGGGGGGTGGGGGGTATAACGGAAAAGTACCCTCTTCAAACAATCCTCTATAATATTATCAGACTCTCTCGAATGTCGGTCATGATTGACCAATTTTCTATTGAAATCGATGAAATCCATCTGAATTCGACACTCACCCAATCTTCCCCACATACATTAACTTTCAATAAGTAATTTCCTAGGTGTTCCTATTTCGCCCAAAACAACAAGGAACAAACCCGTTTGAACAAACAGGAGTATAGGTCTGCCACAGAAACTCTGCATAATCTTTGTTGCATTCTTTGTGAGAAGATAGAACTATAATCTTGCAAATCCCTGGCATACGATATTTTTAGTGAATTTCTCCCCTCAAATTTGAAAGTATTTCCCTCCAACTGCAGCTTGAAATATTTCTGGATCAGTAGCACAATTAATTTTGACCGCAGTGCAGCCACAACACAAACATACAATTTCGCACTTGCTCCAATTTTCCTGCGAAGGTTTCGATATGGAAGGTAAACTCGATCGTTAGCTCGCACATCCACCATCTACTGGGCGCCACAAGGATGCAGAGTTTCTGAAGTAGACCTAAAGGTATCTGATAAAGAGAAATGATCAATGATGGATTCTTGGTTTACTATACGCAATAACCACTACCCCAATGCGGAGAGGGTAGTTAGGGATAGAAAAATGACGTTTTAAGGAAATACGCCTCTCCTATCCTCCTACCCATTGGACCCAAAGCCAAGCTTCGTGGCGACGAGTTCAGGTCTGGTGAGAAAATAAAATCCCTGTCGCGAGTGGTTTAAAAGGTAACGTTAGTTCACACGGAGCGGATGCAAACTGTGCCAACAAGTTTTTCCTAACCAAGTAGTGCCTTTAAAATGGAACCATCACTCACTGTGGCAGGTTTCATTATGTCGGGTGATGTCCCCGGTCTGTCATCAATCCAACGCTTACACAGGTATTTCTTTCCACTATTTGGCAATACTAGACTGAATTTATTGCTGAAATTGGCAATATTACTACTCCAATTGGACTCCCTGCAGCTAGTCAACTCCAAAATTGTTGTTTAGGAGTTTGCCATATCAAGTAGAATACTCCGAGAACTACCTACTGTTTGCAGATGGAAAGAATGCGGATGGTTTGGAGAGGTGTCCTTGTGTATTACAGTCCCAAAAACATCCTCCTTCTTCTACCTGCCACTCAAGCCAGGGAAAATGAGACCGAGGGTTGTTGACTACCGACCAATGATGAAGTAGAAGGATTGATTTTCACAGACCGTTCGCGTACTTTAAGGCAGTGGTTCCCAATTCTATACAGGGTGTCGAACAAACTTCAAGGATCGATCGTACATCTAATTCAAGTACGAAAATGTATCGTAATATCTTTGTTTTAACCCCTTGGTTTTCCAAGTTTTTTTTTCAATTTCAAATCGTTTTTCGTGTTCTTGAACATGTCACTAAAATTACCAGAACTACCTTAATTTATTGTAAACATGTAAAAATAAGGGCACCGTTAGAAAGGGCGCCAAATTTCCCATTCTCCTACAAAAAATTATTTCCAGTAAAGGATGGTGCTTCTTTCAAATTTTAAAGGTGAATGAAGAGTAAACCTGAAGGGCAAGTGAACTCACAATCGCGATGGACTTCTTTCCTAACAATTGGCAGAGTGGAGGGGCTCTCTAACTCATTATGACTCGAGTTGCTCAATGCCCAAATTACGAAGGTCTGTGATATGGAGGCTCGGCCCTTTCCCCAGCCTGACTCACCAGGCTACCCAAGATTTTGGAACAGGTAGTCGTCTATGTTAGCAGGTATACCCTTTGAAAAATTGGCCAGCCGCATTCTTTCTATCTGCGAACTGTAATAGGAAGTAAGTTTCTCGTATAATCACTAGACGTACATCTTCTAGTTCGAAACGAGAGTTAACTCAAAAACCACAATTTTGGAGTTGGCTCGTCGTTGCTGCAGTGTCTTCAATTAAACATTTTTCGAGGACAAGTCTGCATTGAGTTAGGGGTCGTTATTTTCAGTACGTGTTAACACTGTTATAAAACAAAGACCAACGGAGAAGATAACAAACGATTACGTACCTACGTTCGAGTTAGAATAAAATAGAAAAGAGAACGAAACTAACTAGCAAATGCAGCCGCATTAATTTGTTACAAAACGATATTGGAGGGTTTGATGTGGAAATAGAAGCACTATGTAGCACGTCACCTTTTTTCTCATTTGTTGAATATATTAATGTATTTGGTATCTAACTATGAACCTGAATAATTGTGAAACTAAAAGAAGGCCTACATCGTAAGCATCTACCCAAATAGGACCAACCTATCGCTGCTGCCCGAAATGAAACCGTTAAGGTAGGGAATACTTTACCTACCAATCTTTCACAAATCACCCATCACCAACTTTCCTATTTGTATTATAAAACATATTCTAAAATACCTTCGTTAATCTAGGATTGCACGATACACAAACAGAAAGGTAGTGCAAGTGCTCTACCTAGTGAAGTTGAGATTGATTTTCTCGAAGACGTGGGTTACAGAGATATTAGTTTGGATTATAACTGTTCAGAATTCATGCTTTCACTTCTGACCGGAAAATGTTAGGTAGTAGCGAATGCCTTGTTAATCAAGTTGAAAAGCAAATGAATGACGATCAAATAAACGGTGCATCATATCCGTGAAGTTGTGCCGAAAAGGAAATGACCAAATTACATAACATGACCAACTTAACCATAGTAACTATGCATTTAAATGAAAAATGTTGTCGGCTCAGGAAGTACAAGGTAATGAATTACTGACTTTCATACATTTCATATTCGTTATTTCAGACAAATTTAGTAGAGAAAACATTCCAGCTCGGAGCAGGTGAACTGAGTTGATGAAATAGATGTGAAAAAGTGGTTGATGAATGATAATAATTTCAAAATCTACATCACCCACATCAGATTATTCCAATCGTTTGCCGTTATGTTCATGATAACTTGAATTCTATTCCAAGCACGAGGTTATGTTGCAAATTTTATGAGCCTCCTTGAGATATGGAGGCTGTGAATTCCTGCTGATTAGCGTTATCAGTGATGATATGACCGTTATTGGTAGACATTAAACAACTGTGGGAACCCAGCTCCTACTAAAGCCCCCCTTACATTTCCAGTTCAACTGAAGATAATCGACAAGCTGACGATCGGAGTCACCCACAGTGGGCGTCAGGCAGGCGAGGATTGGGCGAGAGTTTAGCGACAAGTAAAGGCATCTCAGGAGTAGGGTAGTGATAGGGTAAACGGCTGTTAGCTGGTTAAATAACAGTAACCAGTTACTGGTACCCGTGAGACCACCGAAGTTAAGGCCAGTCGGCCTTCTTTCCTGGTTGGGATCCCAGGTCCTGATAATTTTTCGGGTTGGGCCATTGGTGAATCTCCCTCCAATTAAGGGCGTTCAGATGATAAGTAGCCATCAGCAAGATGATCAGAACCAATTCTGATCTTCCCTTTGGAAGGCAGCTGATGACGTCCGCGACTCCAAGAATGGCAATCGGTCGAAAATTCTATCTGAGATGGTTGTTTACTTCACTAACTTGTGGTCTCAGGCACACACTTGGCCAGCAGCATGTAATCCCAAGGCACATATATACAATAGTTTCCATCAGTTTTGCGATAGATCGTTTTTCATTTTTAATGAACTGACGAAATTGGACTGACGGGTGGAGATGGACGGTATACCAACTCCAGGCACTGGACGCATTTGTGCGGATTATCTTCAGGCGATCATCTGCAGTTCAGTACGTCCGCCTGCAGGTGTTTGAATGGTAGTGTATGTTACTCTGCAATATATATATGGAGCCCTTAAATGTTGTCAGGATTGATACTACCATATTTATTTCAAGGGTGGGGGAAAACGATAACGCCACAGATAAGGATGATAAGATCTCATTATTATCTGAGGCCACATTTTGGCAAAAGAGGGTACGAAAAAGGAATTCATAGGACCTTCTCCGGCAATGGGCATCTCAAAAAATGCCTGCAAAGGAAAGGTCAAAAAATGACAATCCCAAGACTTTAACATACTCTGGTCCAAAGAAACTGATTAATACAGACAGACCAGAATGCTTATTACCTCATACGATCCCAAACAAGCCTTATGGCTGACTTCCAAAAGTCGAAATACCATTAGGCTAATGATAGGCATTATAACGGGGCATTACGACTTTCGTAGAATGCTGAACATGATGGACAATCGAATTTCACCGATGTGCCCATGTGAACAGGAAGAGGACTCCGCTGAACACTTCCTATGCAGATGCGACCGCTTCTGGAGGTCCAGAACGGAAGCATTTGGTCACCTCATTGTGGAACGCGCATCTTTACGCGAAATTTCCTGGAAAAGGACAAAAAAATTCGCAGATCTAAGCGGAAGATTTACTGACTCCAACATGGGGTAGCCGGCGGAATCCTCTTTTTAAAATAAAGAGGCCTCGAAAGAGGGAGAGTATAAGCCATCTGTGCCTGAAACTCTTTTCCAATGGCAACCCCAAGCAGTGAGTGTGAGTGAGTGAGGCCACATAGTTGCTGTGCTCAGCAAACATGCACCTGAGAAGCACTAGGCGAGCTAGGGTTCAGTTTTCTGTGTTCTAAGCTAGAAAGTCCAAGTCAAAAACCGTTTACGCAAACGTCAAAAGTCAACCCAAACCTCGATTCAGACTCTAAATCTGCATTTGTATTAGTTTTTTGTATTATTGGTGGGTGAACTGATGAGAACTGACTGACAGACTTCCTCCACTTCACCCTAGTGAGGTCTATAGTGGAATGCCTCCAGGCTACATTCGCCTATTGAGAAGGGTTTATCAAAAACTCAGTTTCTCCTCTTTTTAATAAAGCAGAGAAGCCCAATGTATACTACCTTAAAATCATTGTCAGGGGAAAGGACATCAACTCCAGGATTGTGTATCTACTTCGACCCAAAGCTCCCCGGTGCTCATGATAATATCATGTTTTGTTCGGTATTTTCCATTTCGCAGAAGCGGCAGATGTAGTAGACCAACAATATTTTCTCTAGGTGACAACCAAGAGGCCTGTGAGCAGACCTACAAGTAGTGTCCTTCGTAGACATGGCCATGCGTTATTAGCCCAATTCTTTGAGGACGTCACGAATAGTTTTGGCCTGGGATGTTCTGTTAGTATCGAACTCTCTCATTTCATACCCGATTAAACCACGATCTTTGAGTACCTTTTGTTGGTTCTCAGGATTGGTTTTGGCTTCTGATCCGATTGCTAGGGACTCTGATCCTCTTTTTGCAAGATGATTTGTAACTCTGTATCTTATTCACGAACATTTATGAACTCACTGAAACCACCACTAATTTCCACACCCAACAAAACACAACATGTAACACTGAAGAAATGTTGACAGCAAGCAACACACAAACAGGTAAAGGGAGAACATTTACATACCAGATAAAATCATGGTTTCCATCCACCCAAAGACCTATTTACACGTTCGAACTACCTGTTTCGTTCAACAGCGAACAAGCACCTGTCAGGACAATACTAACTTGAACACGGTGCCTTAACTAGTCAGTGATCCTTTTCAAACCTTCAAGTTTCTCCCTCGCATCATCGACAGAACTCACTCTTTGTTTAGTAACTAACCAAAATGTGGTGAAGGGCGTTTAAGAAAAGAGACACCCAGTTGCTTCAGCGAATCGCATCTGAGCGTCGCCCGTATCGAGATTTTACGAGCTCTGTGGTTTCTGCTATCTCAGCCGTTAAATTCACCGTCATTGTTTCCTTCTCGTGATTTTTTGTTGCAAGTATTCAAACCGATGAATGATGCTGGTTGGAGTTAGTTTGGGCCGAACGGCAAGATTAACGCGATTGCTTGAAGAACACAAACATATTTGTGTTGATTGGAGAGGATAGTTAGTAAGTGCAGTTATTTGAAGTGTAACGCGAGATATTTTTATATTATATTCTGATTGAAGTCATCTTCAGAGATGTTATATAAAACCCATCTTGAGGTTTACTCCCCGGCATCCAGATTAAAGAAAAAAATAAAAATCTCTGTTCAGTCGCGAAGAAAAGATAGTGAAACTGGAGTTGAATGGAATAGAAACGATTTCTCATCTGAAATCTCAACAGAACAGGTTGCGAAAACGTGGTTGTAACCAACACTTTCAGACAAATGATCAGAAAGTACAAGAAACCTAGTTTTTAGGACGTCCCACAGTAAGACTTGGGCGTCCTTATGCGATCGATCTGGGGTGAAGTTGGACAACACTCAACAGAAAAAAAAAATAACCACACAGTAATCCGTTTTAGACCATTCTGAATCCCAATCCGCGAAAAAAACCATAGGTGTATGTCTGTGTGTGTGTGTGTGTGTGTGTGTGTGTGTATGTGTGTGTGTGTGTAACAAAATCTTGTGTACTCTGCACAGGCCTTAGTTCTCAACCGATTTTCCTGGTTCTTTTTTTGTTCGTCGCGGAAAACTATCTAGTTGTGCACTACGTCGCCGGAATTTCGAATTTTGCCTTTTAAGGGGGGGAAAGGGGGGGTTAATGCTCGAAAAACGTGCGTTTTTGGGCATAATCTTGTGTACTCTGCCCAGGCCTTAGTTCTCAAACGATTTTCGTGGTTCTTTTTTCGTTTGACGCGGAATACTATCTAGTTGTGCACTACGTCGCCGGAATTTCGGATTTTGCTTTTTAAGAGGGGGAAAGGGGGGGTTAATGCTTAAAAAACGTGCGTTTGCGTGCATAATCTTGTAAACTCTGCCCAGGCCTCTATTTCCAACCGATTTGCGTGTTTCTTTTTTTGTTTGACTCAAATAACTCCCGAGTTGTACATGATTTTACCAGAGTACCAAAATTCGCAAGGGGAGGGGGTGAGTGGGGGGATAATATTCACAAAATATCCGATTTTTCAATATTTCGGTTGCTTTACTGCTTACTAATTGTACCCAAGCTTTGAAATTGAGGAAAAATTCTCATTATACCTCCGGATTTTTATGAATTACTCTCTGTACCACCATGGAACTAATAGTGGTGCCACCATGGTGCCATGATGCCATAAACCGCTTATTTCGTGTTTTTTTTTTTGTGTGAGTGTTTTACCTTGAATACGGATGTGAACTTCGAGGGACTGCCTACCAAAACTAACAGATGAAAGTTCAACGTCACGACGTATTTCCGCTTTGGTGCCAGACTGGCACCATTGTTGGAGTTGGGGTGGTGGAGGGGGGGGGGGGGGTGAACTCGAATTCGCATGTTGGGTATCGTAGATCATGGATTTTAAAATGCTCTTCAGATTCGAGGCTCCCATGCCGCTAGAAATGTTAAGGTGGATAAAGGTGAGGGGGGGGGGTGTCACTATTTCTTGCGTAAAGGAATAAATAAATTACATCGAGTGAAACAGTTTTATCACTTAACAACTGGTTAAACTGATCTAATGCTTATCCAATGGGACGTCCCCTGGAATGCATGCATTACTAAACAATATGTTTTAATGCTGTATTTTGAGAGTACAGGTAATCTAAACCAAATGACAACCACCTTCCATGTTGCTAGTATCCATGTCCATTTGTGTGCTTCACACTTTATCGAAGTTTTCCTCAAGTTGTCAAGATATATCTGAATGTAGGGATGGCATATCGAATGAAATATATCGATATACTGATCAAATGATTTATCATCAATGAGATATCGATACCATCGATATATCGGAGAAAATGTATCGATATTTCGATGTATCGGAACATCCACTAAGAAAAACGTGTTGAAGTGGGTAGGTGAATTGAATCGATTTAAAAAATTACAAATATCATTTAGGAAGACATTTACCGACTTATCGGAAGATATACTTGGAAAAACTTGTCAAACTGAGTAGGTACTTGGATGAATTGAAACGTTACTAACATCTCTTTGGAAGAAATATACCAATATACTCGACATATCGGAAGATCTTCTTGGAAAATCCGATTGAAGATAGTATGTAACCTACCTACTTATAAAGTTATATTTATCGAAATTCATAGTCTAAAACCAGAAAAAAGTGCGAAATTGTCATGGTTTCAGAGCACTACCTACAGCACAGGGTTTTTGGGGTTACAAATTCGGGGATAAAACTATCCTCATCAACATAACAATATATTATGTTGTTAGAAACCCTGAGGATAGTTTCATCCCCGAATTTGTAACCCCAAAAAACCCTGTGCTGTAGGTAGTGCTCTGGTACCATGACACTTTCGCACTTTTTTCTGGTTTCAAACTATGAATTTTGATAAGTATAACTTTTTAACACTTATCTTAAATACTTTTTAAGTATTAGTTTATTATATTATAATAAACTCTCTAACAACGTAGATTTATAAATTGATAGGGTCCTTCAAAATTGAAAATAATTTATTGTTGTGAAAACCTCTTTGTATAGTAGGTAGTTTTAATCTAGGCGCGCCTCCATTATTTTTTAGCGCCTCTTGAGCGCTACTGTAGGTGTAAAACATTCATGTACACATGTTTGAGCTGAAGTCAACTCAACAGTCTCAAATCAAGCCATCACGTAGGTACCTACAAAATTTGGAATAAAATTACTTGATGTTTTACACAGGTAAAGGCGTCCCTTCTCATCCATTAATTTTAATATTAATTTTTACTTGTAGAAAACAAGTTGCGATATTATCGGTAAATATATCGATATTGACCGATAATATCGTTTCTCTATATCAATATAAATATATCGATATATCAACCATAATCTATCGATATATTTCATATATCGATATATCGTTGCAATCCCTATCTGAATGAATTTTGTTTCCGTTTGAACATTTTATGTTCACGAGATTCCACTGTTGCATTCCTCTCAGTTTTAATACTTCATCTGTCAGAAATTGATACCTACCGTTCATTAGAGTTGAAAACTAAATCAAGTGTTTTAGAGAGAGTCGAGATGACTTGATTGAATTCATTTAGAGCAGTGTGTGAATATGCATAATGGTTGGCAGCTGGAATGGTACGTATGATTCAAGTCGAAACTGTTCATGTATAGGAATTTCCTGCGCCAAGTGGTTCTTGACGGCTCAGAAACAGGGAGTTTCACCAAAGCCGATTCCAACTTGTAGTCTAGAAACGAAAGGTTCAATGGAAGATTTCGGTCCAATATGCTTGAACGGTCGATGGCAAATCCGTACAAATCGCGATGCGCACCAGATGTATGGTGAACCCGATATAATCGTCGAAATTAGAGATGCAAGGTTGGGAAAAGAGAGAACTTGTAAGAAGCTTTACCTGAAGCAGCCCCTATGGCGACGGAAGTGGTCGTCCAAGAAAGAAATGGTGAAGGAGGAGTGAAGGAGGATGTGAGACGGCTTGGGATTAGCGACTGGAGATGAAGAGATCAGTCTGGGGACGACTGGAAGATTGAGGGCCCTCCAAGGGCTGAAGTCCCACGGGGGAAGGTAAGGAAGTGTGAATGTGCGCCAAGATGTTGGCGAAATTGAGACAAAACTCTGCCAAAAAAGAACTGTGGACAGGAAGAGTGTGACTCTTTCATCGACCTTTAGCCCCTGGAGAAACATGGGGGCTGAAAGAAATTCTACCCTCCTTCCTCTATTCCGATGAAACCAAAAGATTTCGTTCCACGTTTTGCTTTCCTCTTCCGTTCCCTTCTCGATTATTCCCCGCCATGTCATTCTGGGACTTCCAAATGAGGAGTATAACTTGCTAAATCGAGCAATCCGACTTTTCTGGAGCGATTTGATAGTTGTTTGAGCGACTGTCTACAATCAAGATCAAATGATCAATCGATTCAATCGATCAATCGAGGTACTAAAACCGAAAACTATCAAAATTCCTTGGCAATTCATGGATTTCCAGTGAGTGAATTTATGAATATCTTTGAATAAGGAGGAATGCAGATTTTCATTCAAGATCAGTCCAAATCGGACCAATCGGACTTTGAAAATCAATCGAGTCGGAGAAGCGAGAGTTGAGAGGAGGAGAGTGAAGTAAGACCTGAGAAACTAGATTTTGATTTTGGAGTTCCGAGACATAGGCATTATGACCCCCCCCCCCTCCTCCAGCAGGGGAGTCGTTTCCCAGAGATGAGACTTTTCACCAAGAGATCTTGCTACTTATAGTCATTTACGTAGGAATAACTCAAATCTCCCCTTAATTGATTATTGTAAGCTATACATCTATAGTCTGACCATAACAATGGCTGAACTCTACGTAATTTTGACATAATTTATTGTAAATGAAAAATTACGGAAAACCTCAACATTGTTGATTTATATAACCCTTGGTGGATTGTTTTGAGCCGACAACATTTTCGAAGAAGGTGATAGTCTCTATCATGAGATCACTTGTTCATGTTTTACCTTGATTGGACTGGGAGGGCGGTCTCTGCTGGTTGTACCCATCCTGGGAGTAGCCGTATCCGCCGTATCCGTCCATGCCGGCACCAGGACCTTGAAACGAGTCTTGAGAATTGGAGGAACCTTGAATGGAAAAAAGTTCCGAATACGTCAAACCAAACTGTCGTCAAAATCACAACAACAATGCACACTTGAGACTCAGCACTACACCGAATTATATTCAGATTAGCAATACTATTGGAGGAAAGAAATAAATCAAACGATAAAAGCCTAGTTTTTAGAAGAGGAGCGAAGAAAGGGGGATAAAGGAGAATCAGTCGGATATCAGATTGCAGAATCAGCTGTCTTTGGTGTGGGCCGAAGCCGTAAACAAAAGCAAGTAAACCCCTGAAACGACGTGTTGCTAGGATCCCTGAGTCAGTGGAGAAGCAACCAACACTTCTCAGGCATCCAAAAGTGAAGTTTTTTTTTCGAGGTTTCAGTTACGTATAAAAGAGGTTTCCGAAGATAATTGACGAAGTAAAAAGATTTGATAAATCGGTTGAGAAAGAAATTGTTTTTTCCTAGTGGAAAAAACTCAGCAAAGTATTACACTCTTAGAATTACTATTATTATTATTACTCTTATGAAAAGGAAGGAAGGAGGTTGGCCCTTATGAATTGGAAGAAGGGAGGGTGTCCCTTATAAACTGCAAGGAGGGAGGGTGTCCCTTATAAATTGCATGGAGGGAGGGTGTCCCTTATAAATTGCATGGAGGGAGGGTGTCCCTTATAAACTGCAAGGAGGGAGGGTGTCCCTTATAAATTGCATGGAGGGAGAAAAGTCCCTTAAATTGGAAAGAGAGAGAGAAGTCCCTCACGATTCGGAAGGAGAGAGGGTCCCTTATAAATTGGAAGGAGCTAGTGTTCTCCCTTATGAATAGGAGAAAAATTGGGGAAGATGGTCAAAAAACAAAACAACGTGAATGGTAGACTAAAAAAACGTCTGCCAAGTGGGTGTGGCACATAGCTTCCTCGTATCCCTAACCCGATTAAATAGATGTTCCGATGCATAGTAGTTAATCTCGAAACACCAATCTCTAAGTACCTTTCACTACCCTCATAGGGGACCATCTACACGCTAATCTGGACAATCCTAGAAAATTTCATCAAATTCGGATGAAAAATGTAAATGTTATGGCTGTTACAAGGATTTTACGTAGGCGCATGCGCAGAGGCTTCTGTAAATTTTATGGCCTTCATTTTCACTGGGGACCATCTACAACCTAATCCGCGTAATCCCCAAAAATGTCATCGAAATCGGGTAGAAAATGTGGAAGTTATGGCTGTTACGAGGAATTCACGTTTGCGCATGCGCAGCGGCTACTATCAGTCCCGGAGTGATGATTTTCATAGGGGACCATCTAAATACTAATCTGTAACATCCCTGAAAATTTCATTGAAATCGGACGGAAAATGTGGAAGTTATGACTGTTACAAGGAATTCACGTTTGCGCATGCGCAGCGGCTACTATCAGTCCGGGGGTGATGATTTTCACAGGGGACCATTTACAAACTAATCTGCATAATCCCTGAAAATTCCATCGAAATCGGATAGAAGATGTGGAAATTATGGCCGTTACTAGGAAATTCATGTTTGCGCATGCGCAATAGCTACTATCAATCGGAATGTGATGATTTTCATAGGGGACCATCTAAATACTAATCTGTAACATCCCTGAAAATTTCATTGAAATTGGATGGAAAATATAGAAGTTATGGCCGTTACAAGGAATTCACGTTTGCGCATGCGCAGTCGCTTCTATCAGTCCGGGGATGATGATTTTCAAAGGGGACCGTCTACACACCAACCCGCACAATCCCTGAAAATTTCAGAGAAATCGGACAATAACTTCGTATAGTTATGCGCGTTACAAGGAATTCATGACAGACACACAGACAGACAGACACGGAACCAAAATTGTTCAGAAAGGTCCAAAACGCAAAACGCGAGTGAAAATTTTGATTTTGAAGAACTTTTTTTTTCGTCTTGAAAAGTGAAAACAAAGCTTCCGCTACCTTGGTAGACTCGGAAACAAAAAGGGGAAACAATAAATCGAGAAAAAACAGAAATTGCAGGTGGATACTCTAAAAACGAGATGTGGAGTGGATAGGAAGAATATCCATGGTAAAACTTATCTAAATGAAACGAGAACATTCAGTAGGAATTCATACAAAGCTTCTAGTTGTTCCCTTCTACAACGTTCCTTCGTTCCAATGACGATATGAAAGTTGCTCAAAAAATGAGTGGAACTGAACCGTTGTTTTTGTGTTTTTTTCAATCAGATAGGTATTTTTTTCATTTGAAAAATGCTTTATCCGATACTTTTCAGAAAAGGGTTTCTAATCCAGTTTTGGTATTTTCTGTTCATCCATACAGAAGGAATGTAGGTACTATTGCTACCAAATGGTAGATAGGTACTATCCATACCAAACTTTGGATACTATTCCTGTTAAGATGAAACAAAATCAATTTTTCAGGCCATGTTATAATAAGCCTTTTGTGGATACTCTCGATATCATTTTTCCTCATCTTCAATCTACGGTCAGTCGTGACCGCTTCACCGGTACGTAAATGACGTTACAACTTATCAAGCACTATTTAATCATGTTTGTATCAAAAGTAAGATGAAGGCAGAGTGTCCAGATAAGTAGTTTATCTTACCACAATCACGCCATATTATTTGTCTCTACGTTACCTACATAACGTCCATATCTATTTACTTACATCAAGTATTGTCAGGCACCGCTGATTTCATAGTTTTCAACGGTAGATAGGAATAAGTTGTTTTAATCCAACATATTTACCTCATTTTCATTTTTATATTTTATTTTATTTTTGGATCTTGCGCGAATGTTTCATTAGACGTATTCTTATCTGAAGTTTAAAATCAGATAAGAAATTGAAATAAAGATTTACGATGCGGTAAGAGAAATTGGCAACAGACCCCCAGAGCGTTTTACGATGCAGAAAATGATGTTAGGAGTGTTTTTATGATATATAAAAAGAATTGTGTGTTTTACGGCTGTAGAAACTATCCGCCGTTCTTCACTATTGTTTGTACAAACATTTATTACCTAGGTATTGTAATAAGCGTCACAGTATTATTCCGGAATCGAGCTCTATTCCGCGTGTATTTTTCAGATTTCCCTATTCTCTAGGTAGACATCTACCTACATTGTCAACGGAAATACGAGTAAGTTCCCGATCATCTCTTATCTCTAAAAATCATATCCTTTCTAAGTTGGGGTATCAGCTTTAAACATAATTGAACCATGGTGTCACCAGTGTCGCCGAAAACATCTCAGGAACTCCACATATGTGTTAATGTGTCACCTGAGTAACCGAAATTGAATTTTAATTTTGAATTTAATGGACAGCATAATTTTTAGTGGGCTATTGTAAGTCTCAAAATAGAGCTATGGCAAAAATTTCCAAGGAAATCGATGAAAAAATTGTCTAAATGTTTGTCATAACATCATTTTTGGAGCGAGTTCCGGCATGACATTGTGTCCCTGGAGACGAGACTCGGACATACTTGCTTCCGAGTCTACCAAGGTAGCGGATTTTCACTTTTCAAGGACGAAAAAAAAGTTCTCTAAAAGTTCTCCAAATTCACTTTTCAAGGACGAAAAAAAAGTTCTCCAAAAAATTTTCACTCGCGTTTTGCGTTTCAGACCTTTCTGAACAATTTTGGTTCCGTGTCTGTGTGTCTGTCTGTCTGTGTGTATGTCCGTCTGTCTGTCTGTGTGTCTGTCATGAATTCCTAGTAACGCGCATAACTCTATACGAAGTTATTGTCCGATTTCTATGAAATTTTCAGGGATTATGCGGATTAGGTTGTAGATGGTACCCAATGAAGATCATCACCCCCGGACTGATAGAAGCGACTGCGCATGCGCAAACGTGAATTCCTTGTAACAGCCATAACTTCTACATTTTCCATCGGATTTCAATGAAATTTCCAGGGATGTTACAGAGTAGTGTTTAGATGGTCCCCTATGAAAACCATAGAGAATGGGTTTTCATAGAGGGATGGTCCCCTGTGAGAATCTCAAATCCTATTCATTGCATCACTAGGCCTCAATAGGTCAGAGGTAGCGCATAGAACTGTCCCGGGTTCGAATCCCAGCCGAGGCTAAGCATTTTTTTGATCCAATCACATACATCTACTCATTTACATTTTTCATCCGAATTTGATGAAATTTTCTAGGATTGTCCAGATTAGCGTGTAGATGGTCCCCTATGAGGGTAGTGGAAGGTACTTTGAGATTGGTGTTTTGAGATTAACTATTATGCATCGGATCATCTATACAGGGTGTAAGCCTAACTGGTCTGCCATACGTTACCAGTCGATTCTACAACTAATTTGCAACAAAAAATGTCTTATAGCAATTTTTTTTAAAACCCTTCTATTTTGAGTTATTTTAACTTTAAACTTTTTTTTCGTGATTTTGACCTTATGTCATTAAATTGGTCATAACTCCGTTAATTAGCTGTGTGCATTACAATTTGAGGATACCATTGGAAAGAGCATTAAATTTCCTATCGGATAGATGCCTTAACTTTTTTTTTGAGTCAAGGTTTGAGACATGAAAACGTCCTCTAAAAAGAGAATTTTACGTAATTTTGGAAACCTCGCATTCTTTCAATCTCAAATTGAACTACGAGAACCCATACTTTTTCAAGATACAAGAACAGTGAAAACTGCGCCAGAATCTCAGCTTTTTAACGGTATAATCAAAACATATTCTACAACTGTAGTTAGGGGAGAAATTCGGGTTTGAACGCGGAAAAACGTGCATTTTTTCTACGAAATCGGCTCTCCGCCTAGTCGATCTGAGGGGTCGGACGATAGCAGTGGGTGGGCGGGCGCCGCAGTAGACCGCGAGGACTCCGAAAATAGGAGGCCAGAGCGCTGATTTCGTTGAAAAAATGCACGTTTTTCCGCGTTCAAACACAAATTTCTCCCCTAAATTCGGTTGTAGAATATGTTTTGATTATACCGTTGGAAAGCTGAAATTCTGGCGCAGTTTTTAGTGTTATTGCATCTTGAAAAAGTATGGGTTCTCGTAGTTCAATTTGAGGTTGAAAAAATGCGAGGTTTCCAAAATTACGTAAAATTCTCTTTTTAGAGGACGTTTTCATGTCTCAAACCTTGACTCAAAAAAAAGTTAAGGCATCTATCCGATAGGAAATTTAATGTTCTTTCCAACGGTATCCTCAAATTGTAATTTACACAGCAAATTGAAGGAGTTATAACCGATTTAATGACATATGGTCAAAATCACGAAAAAAGTTTAAAGTTAAAATAACTCGAAATAGAAGGGTTTTAAAAAAATTGCTATAAGACATTTTTTGTTGCAAATTAGTTGTAGAATCGACTGGTACCGTATGGCAGACCAGTTAGGCTTACACCCTGTATAATCGGGGTATGGATACGAGGAAGCTATGTGCCACACCCACTTGGCAGACTTTTTTTTGGTTTACTATTTTCAATAATGAACTTTTCAATTGTTTGATTTCCAATCTTACAAAAAAAGGTTCAAAAGATTCAGCTCTGTCCATGAATTTTTAAACTGCAATTTAAATCTAGTTAATTTGGTGACACCTTGGGACACCTTTGGAATTCCTAAGATGTTTTTAGTGACACTAGTGACACAATGGTCTAATTAGGGTTAATATGTAGAGCAATTATGATCTCGTATTTATTTTCACGGAAATGTAGAAACAGGCTGTTAGAGCTAGGTTGGAGAAACCAAGCGCCAATGCTCACCTTTCCTAGGAGTTTTGTGATTTGGGTTATGTTGAATCATCAAAATTTAACTTCCCTCGACCGGGGATCGATCTCCTATCATTCCGATTCTGAATCGGAGCTCCTACCACTGAGCTAAGGAAGTGAATGGACAGAAATGCGAAGAGGTCGCTGATCACAACAGTTATCTGCCCATAGGGGTTTTTTCTTTGACGAAAAGATCATGTCATGACGGACTAATTCTTCTTGTTCTTCAAACTTCTTCACTCAAAACGTTGTAACAGAAAGCATTCCATGGAATGAAAATACTCCCGTAACTATGAGAAGAGATGTTGATAGATTTATTCACAATTAGATTCGATTAGTTCGTTCTCCCCCTCCATTCTCTTCCCAATAAACCATTCTGGTCCAAAATGTCTAGTTCAAATGTTCACTACTGTTTTTATATTTAATGGTATTTTTTTATAGTTAAAAAAAAATTTACTCGTAGATTTATTACCTTTACAATGAAAAAAAAAATCATTTCATAATTGAGTCCAGAGGCTTCACAACAGCCGTTGGTTTTACAAACGGTATTTCACAACCTTTATGCTTCCAGGTGTAAATGAATGTACCTTAAGGGATGTCTACCAACTTACCGTCTAAAAACATATTTATCGACTACTTCGTGCGTTTAGAGACAGAGAAATCGTGTAAACATACAATGAATCATCATTTCAAATCCACACCATTTTGACAGTTTAAGGTTTCTCCAACCTTATCAATCCTCAGTCCCTCCAAATTATGAACGATAGGCAAGTAAATTGTTCTTACCAGGGGATGGTACTGGAGCAGCCTTAGCGCCTTTCTTTTTCGACGTTGCCTCGACTTGATTGATAATCGGCTGAGGGTCGATCCCCCCGCGGTCGAAGTGGCATTCGAAAGGTAGCAAGTTTTTGGTATAGTGTTTCCGTAGTGTGTACGCAGCGCTGGAGGAGGCGCCGATACCCAATAGGCCCGCTATGTCCTTCCAAATTTTGTTTTTGGTCACCTAAAACACAACAGTTTTTCGTACAAACGTCGCAAGAGGAAGGCGGGTCGAAGAAGAACACAACAGGCAACGAATAGGAGTAAAGCAACGTTTAAGGCTAAAATAAGAAGCTATTTCGACAATGCAACTACGACGATGCAACAAACATAAAACGGAAAGCCAAGAGATCAGACACAACCTTTATAAATACAAATAATCTTACTTATTGTAAGTAAACGACACATTTTGTGAATAGCACGAGTTGATGTGTACTTTTGATACTGTATTGTTTTAATATATTGACCGAAATATCCTCAAGATTCTGAGATAGTACTCAAAATCGTAACATAATTTCTTATAGTTTTGACCTAGAAAAATTTCAGTTCTTTTTAATTTTCCAAAAAAAATTGTTGATGTTTTACATAGAATTTATGTTTTTTGCTCCTTTTGAAACAAAAAAAGTTGTCCTCAATTGTTTATATTACTTGTAATACATGACGATTCACCACCCTCCTTTCGACGTGAACTATTCCACAGATTAATCAATAATCACAGAAAATCACGTATGGACAAGTAAGAGTAAATGAATAGCTTCATAAAACCAGATAGTTTGAGTTAAGTCAATTGACTTGAAACTCCATACTGAATCTGCAAAAAAAAATAAATATAAGGTACGCAGTGCATCACCGACGTATGTAATTTACAACTAATTTGCAACAAAAAGTACACCTTAAGAATTTCTTTTTACTCAACTAAAAATCCGAATTTTTCCATTTAAGATTTTTTCGTGTTATCGACCTTGTCTCAGTAAATCAGCCCGAACTCCCTCAATTAAAGAATTCCCTTCAAATGTTATTATACCGTTTGAAAGAGCGTTAAATTTCCAATGTTTGTAGGCGAAAAATTACGCTACAAAGCAAACATAACGAACTTTTGAAAGCAGATTGTTTTTTTCAAATTTGAGAAAATTTTGTTTTTAGCGCAAATAACGACTACGGGGTTTGACGAAGGGTGGAGGTGCGGTAGAGCAGTAGATAGGGCCCCTACCGTCCAACCCTTAAGTCTCATGCTGTGACGCTCATTTAGTTGAAAAAAAGGAGAAAAAAACTCTGTTTTTAGGCCATATCACACGAGCGATTTTTCAGCTTTTTTCCGCAGAAAAATCGCTGGAACGTGAAGAGGAAGAAGTACAGTGATTCAAGTATCCATGCAAGGGAAGAAGTACAGTGTTTCAAGTATCCATGCAGCGGGTTTTTAATTCCACTTCCCCCCCCCCACCATAGCGCAGCCTGCACCCTGGTGGAGCGATTTTTCTAGCTTTGGAATATTTAGAACGCGTTATAATTTTTCTAGTCCGCCATTTTGTGCGGGAAAAAAAGCTGGAAGGAAACCATTCGAAGGTTCTCCATCGATAAGTAATTTGTGGTTGTAGCATTCCTTGATCTACTAGTCGACGTCTGTTCAGTTTTCTGCAGTTTTCCGAGAGAAAAATTAATCAGTTCTTCGTTCATTTTTAAACCTCCAACAAGTATGCCGCCGAAGGATATAGTGAATAGGTGGACAACAAGTGAAACTTCGCTTCTAAAACGTTGCTTCAAAATTCCACACTACTATAACCTGATCCAAAACTTGTAGTCAGTGAAAATCGCTGGCCGCCAGAATGCGCTCTATTCACAGTTTTCTGCAGTTATTCTTCTTCAACTTCGCCTAACTTATTCTAACTTCCTCTTCACGTTCCAGCGATTTTCCAGCGGAAAAAAAGCCAAACAATCGCTCGTGTGATATGGCCTTTTCGCATTCAAACGCATATTTCTCAACCAATTTTTTTTTTTTTTCATTGCATTTGAAAGTTGACATTTTGGCCCATATTTTAGGGAATGTGCATGTATTATGATCACTCGCTGAGTCACAAAAACTTAATAAACGTTCGAAAAAACATTTTTTTTTCTCCAAAAAAAAGCTCTTTTCAGTAGTATATTTAATCAAATTTGAAGTGAACGCTTTAATTGAGGGAGTTCGGCCCGATTCACTTAGACAAGGTCGAAATACAAAAAATCTTCAAAGTGAAAAATGTCGGATTTTTAGAACTACGATGCCTCGTATAAGATGCACTTTTTGTAAAAAATTAATTGTACATTAACATTAGTGAAGAACTGCGCACCTTATCGTGAACACCCTGAGTATCACCCCATTTGTTCAAGGAAACTTTTGCATTTTGAAAATTTGTCAAGATGCCTTTCGTAGAAGAGATATTTCGGAGAACCAGTAAATTTAGGCCACTCTAAAATTATTTTTCGTTACCAAAATCTACGGAATTTGAGTGAGCTTCACACTTGAAGCAAATTCGAACGAAAATTTGATTGTTACCTATTCAAGGCTTGTGGTTTTTGGAAGCCTGATTCCTCTACCACACCTCAAATCAAGTTACAAAGGTGGGATCATTTAGTGAAAAAGTTTATTTTCATTTCAAAGAGAATATCCTGACATAAATAATGAATCGCTTGTCTCAAATTCCAACGATGACGAAATATTTTCCAACATTCAAGGAGCTTCAATGTTCGAAAGTTGTACTCACGTTGTTTTTTGAAATAAATAGACTTCCTATTCATAATAATTAATTGGGCCGACCGGTCTCTTGGCTTCCGAATAGCAAGCACGAACAAAGAGAAAATAAAGAAAAACAAAACTTGGAGATGCCAAATGAACAAAAATCAACAACTAAATCACACTGAAATCCAACGTTAAATTCGTCAACAAACACTACAGAGTACGAAAACTAATGGAGATACTCGAGTAAAAATGAAGGAGCTTGAATCTACTTCTAGAACGACGAGTTTATTATCAGGTGGGGGTAGCAGGCAAATGGTTGGAAATAAAGGCTTCCTGATTCCTTAAATACTACTCAACTCGACAAAGGGTTCTGACTATCTAACTGAGAATTTTTTTTTTGCACTAAGAAATTCTTGATGATTTATTGGTTTCTTCCCTCCTTCATACCTTTTGGAATCAGTTGATCCAAAAAATTAGGCGAAAAAAAGTTTAAAATTCAAAAATTGTTACCGATAAGTCGTGAAATGCAAGAAATAAACAAGTTGTGAACGCCCAGCTTTGTGATTTATGTCACGACGTTTCATCATACTTTTCAAGGATCGAATGAGACCTTCCGAGAGCTCTGTACGACCAACCGTTCGCCTACCATAAGAGTTCAACGGTTCGACGAAAACAAAACGACTGTGAATCACTAAGCCCCTGTCAGTCACAAACAGGGTAACCGAACCGCCTTTCAATGATCATCCGATTTTACGTGATTTGTGATGCAATTTTCACGAAGTCGAGGGACAACTGTAGCTAAATTTCTGTTGAGTGTTGTCCAATGAAATACAGAGATCCGCACAGCGTAACTTACCACGTTGGTGATGATTTGCAGAATTTTTAAATTTTGAGTAAAATTTAGCGTGTGGTTTTTGTCAAGACTTCGGGGGTTTTCTCCGCACAGATCCAAAAATCCCAAAGAAGCTGGCCAAAATCAAATTCGGAAAAAAATTCCTTAAACTGTAAGATTTCAGCCATTATCAACAAAGACTCAAACGACTCAAGAGGTTGGTAATTTCGTTCATTTTCAAGTTCCTCATAAATTGGAATCAAAATCTGAAAAGTGTTATTCAACTGCTGACGTGGATTAAACGAATAGCGACTAGTGACGATAGAAACACGTGAAAGGTTGAACTGTCTGGAATCAAATTCAAGAGGTCATTTCTGCCAGAATTCAGCCATTTTCGAGTAAAACCAAATCAAATACCGACAATTTTGAACAACAAATGTTCTTATTTCTCGAACAAAAATTACTTCGGCTACAATTTCATGTGTTTGGGGTGAAGTTGTTCAAAATAAATATTGTTAGTTTTTGACATTTTTGCTGATTTTGTGGTTTGGAAAACTTCTAATACTGCAAAAAAAAGTAAAAGTCGCAATATAATATATTGCATAATATATTGCAACAATATTATTGTTGCTGAGATGTGTTTTTTTAAGCATAAACAAAAGAATATGGAGTAAAAATTTGAACTGCGTCTTTTTAGGTAGGATTTAACACGTTCAGTGCGGATCTCCAAAAGGTGGTCGCGCCAGCCTGAACACTTGTCTACCTTAAATAGGCTCAAAAGCATGCAAGTAATGACTATACAAAGGAAATTTGGCCAAATTTCAAGTATTTGACCATTTTTTGGGGCCTGATGAAGCGTATTTGTCATCTGCCTGGTAAGGGTGCTCATTGCCGGGAGACCCGCAATGCACGGTCGTTCTTTTTTCCTTCACCTACTTACGAATACCTGATACCTACTACAGAATAATTATATTTCAAATTATTCGATTTTTTGGAGGAAAAAAAATTGTGTCAAACTGAAAAAATTTGAAATTTTTCAGTTTTTGGGAAATTTTAAGTTTAGTGCGAATAGAAAAGATGTGAATCCTTCAAATTCAAATTTTCACTCGAATGTAATGTTTCAGAGTCTTTTCAATAGTTCTTGCCTGTGTGTGGCCAATATGAAAATTTTCAAAATTACTATCTCATTTTTACAAATTTTCAGAATTTTAGCCGTTGAAATTTTCGTTTTTTTTACATTTTTACTCAAATTGGTAGTTTTAGAGTATTTTGAATGATTTGTTGTCCCGGGCAAAACTAGGAAATTATGGACTGATTTTTAAGGAAATTCATAATTTCACGTTTCAGAGGTTTTTCATTCATTCCTTGCTTGTTTGTAGTCCATCTCTCGTCCTGTGGCTTACTCAAAATCATCTAATTTTTACCAATATTTTCGAATTGAAGAAAGTTGAGTTCAATCAGTCAAAAAGACTGATCCCGTCGGCTGACTCGCCTCCTAAATCGCTGAGAAGTTAGTGAATATCTTCCTCAGTGTACTGACATTTCTATGCGTTTTCTGACACCGAAATGCAACTTACGCCTTATCTTTTTGTAGAAAGAGAGTCATGACGAACACCCTTCGTCATCTGCCATGACGAAGGGTGTTCGTCATCCGCACTGATCGTGTTAAATGTTTCGAAAACTACTGCTCAAAATGCTTCGGTAATAGTCTCAGAGAGACAAGATTTAGAGGGTGAAAACACAGGAAATATGAATTCGTACCTCAGCAGTTAATAAAGAATTGACTTCCAACTTACTTTTCAACGCTCTCAGAGTTACTTGAGTGAGGAAAGTTATGATATCTCGAGAACAAGACCAAGTACAAGACGCTGCACGAGACGAACTACCTCTCATAGAAGCCACTTTCAAAGTGTGAGGGAACAACCAGGGACCTACCCAGTCGTTGGGGTCTTAAGCCCCCCCCCCCCCCCCAACTCACCTGTTGTTATCTTGATTCATATCATCCCTATTTGATCAAACGTGCTCGCCAACGAAGTAACTATTATAGAAAAACGCTGCAAATTATTACACTTTTTTTTCGGTATAGCACTGAGTGGTCTCATTTGATTCAAAAATCATCGATATCCGAAAGTTATGGGTGCTTTCGCTGCTTTGCTCAGGAATCCCAATTCGAAAAACGGATCAAAAAATGCTTCCGCTGCCTTAGGCTCTGTTGTAAACCAGAATCCATGCAAATACAATCACTGTGTCTACCTGTTATAAGTTCAGATACTAGACATTTGATAATTACACAGTTTTATGATATCGTTTTCCGTGCCTCGTTCTTGCTCCACTATTTCCTCAATCTTTACTTATTTTCAAGTTATATTAATTGGCGACGAGGATGGGATGATCCTTGCGAAAATTGGGAGCGTATTCATCTCGATTATGCTGGCCCCTACGAAGGTCATCACTTCCTGATTTGTGTGGATGCAAAATCAAGGTGGATTGAAGTTCGAGTATTGAAGTCTGCACCAACATCTACTTCTACTATCGGTCTCCTGAATGATGTGTTTGCATTTCACGGTTTTCCAAAGTACCTAGTGAGCGACAATGCCACAATTTTCACCAGTGAAGAGTTTACATCGTACTGTACTTCACGTGGTATCTATCAGAAATACATTGCTCCTGGTCATCCTGCCACTAACGGCTTAGCAGAACGCAATGTTCAGACTTTGAAGCAGAGGATGGCTTCGATGACAAATGAACCTGGAACCGTTCACGAGAAGGTACAGCGGATTGTGTTCCGATATCGAGCTACCCCTCTGGCATCAGGAAAGTCTCCGTCAGAGATGTACTTGAATCGGAAAATGAGGATTCAACTCGATGCTCTCTTCCCGAACCTTCCTAAGAAGCGAGAACTCACTTCATCTTCAGTTCGGATTTTGTACGAGGGGGAGAGGGTTCAGTCTCGTGGGTATGTTCAGAACCGCGAAATTTGGCAATTTGGAGTTGTTAAGCAGCGTCTGGGCACACGTCACTATACTATTCCCCTGGATTGTGGACGGACCATCAAACGACACATAAACCAGTTGGTGTCAACTCGTGTACCTAAACCACATAGAATTAGTGGAAACGCTCTCCAAAATGTGCCACGCCGTTCTGTCATGTTTGATGTACCTAGACCAGATGATGAAGAGGCGAGACCCACAGTTTCTCCTGCTCCTATACCAGTGGTCCAGCAAGGAAGCCAGCATCATAACAGGCAAACTCTACCTTCAGGACACGAGGGCGTTCAGGAAGAGAAAGACGTCCCCCTCAATATTTGCAGAACTACGAGTTTTGATGGATGTTAATTGTTAATTTTCGAAAAATCGTGAGCTAAATTTAGTGGGGGAGACTGTTGTAAACCAGAATCCATACAAATACAATCACTGTGTCTACCTGTTATAAGTTCAGATACTAGACATTTGATAATTACACAGTTTTATGATATCGTTTTCCGTGCCTCGTTCTTGCTCCACTATTTCCTCAATCTTTACTTATTTTCAAGTTATATTAGGCTCAAAAGCGATAAAATCATTTGATCTGATGATTCTGGAGAGGTCGGTCCACTAACTGGAATAACTGTTATTCCACCAAGTGAGAGCTCTGTGAACTACAAACCAACCCAATGATCAGGTGCGCCACTTGTATTTCTATTTAATTTCACAATCAGTGCGGTCCTACTATACTCTGGGTGGTCTCATTCGATTCCATTTCGAATTATTGAAAAGAGCTCGAGCTGAACAAACATGGTTTTGCAATGCAAGCCATTCCAACCATTCGCTACACAACATTTTGGTAGAGTCACGTTGAAGACTTTGATTTCACAGGTGAATTTCTCGTAATAAAATGATTGATGGTTTAGTGCCTAGCTGTAAAATTAAGTGCAAACCCAATTTTTGACGAACAAAACAAAATTTTAATTAAAAAAGAATAACCCACAGTGGTTATTGACGTGAATTTTTAGTGAAATCCTTGAAAAAAACGTTTGGTGCTGCCCTTACATGAATTGAAATGCAATTCGAATCTTAACTAGACTATTTCAAAAAAATTATGTATAATCTTAAACCTATAACTAAAAATAATAAACAAAAAAATGTGCAGTCAAATTGTAGTTCACTCGGTTCCGGATATTAAAAGGAAAATGGAGAAAAACGAATAGGAAAGGACGCAAAAAGCGGGAATTGCTGGTTGGGGTGGACCCCACCACCAAAATTTAGTATCGACCCAAAAACAAGTGCAAAATGAAAGCTGAAGACCAGAGAGAAAAAGAAGAGGTTTTCGAAAAAGACGAAGAAGGAAAGATTTGGAAATAAAAACCAAGCCAAAACTCAACTTCCCTTCGATATAATGAAACGTTGGACATTTCATTAAAGAAGGGTTTTCATGCAGAAAAATCATTTGGTGGCTTTCAAAACGGGCGTTCGGGAATTTCGAATATCAAGGGAGGATTTTGGACTCATGAATGTTGTGATGAGGTGTTATTTCAAGCTCGGTTCAAGGATTTTCATAGGAGGCGAATTTTACGTTATGTTTAGTGTGTTAGCTGAGGGAAGTCGTTGTTAGTTGCTGTAGAGGTTACTTTCTTATTCAAAAAGATATTTCTTCATCTTTCAGCCGAATGGATTACCAGGGCGGATTCAAGATTCAAATAACTGTTTTGAATCTGTAGTGGATATTACAGTGGTTTTATCTTTTTTGAACACATTCAGCCGTCCAAGACTTTTTGAACTCGCGAGGAATACTTAAACTTCTCAATTTTCGGTAATTTTGAGTCTGGTATTTATTTGAAACAGAAGGTTCTACAGAAGGTAGTATTTAAAGGGCACTTTCGTAATTCCCCTTGTCAGAAGCGCCGGACCCTTATTTTCCTAGTTCAAATAGTCGCCACTAGAGAGCAGGCGAAACGCTAATATTTGTAATGGAAAGTGGGACTCGCACTTCTCATTGTTGCCAACCGAATAAGAAATATTATTCACTAAAGACAGGGTAAATATTTTCTTTATTTTTTTTGTTTAGAAATGTATAGTTTTCCTCGAGGAGAATGTTTTATCTAGGCCCGTTTGTGAAATTCTCTCTAGCCTCATTCTTTCAATCTTACCCAAATGGATTTCTGGCACAGATTCAAGATTTGAATAGCTGCTTTGGATTTGGACAGACTACCTATTGTTAATATTAATAATTTTGGATCAATACGGAGGAGATAGTAATTCAAAGTCAAAATTCGGGAATAATTTCAGATGAAACTTATTGAACGGAGATACAAGGGAATAGATTTAATTTCAAACTGAGTAGCCACCAAATGTTGTTAGTAAGTTTTAGAGACTCCAATTTTGAAGAAAAGAGGTATGAAAATATTAACTAGGAAAAAGTAACCGGGTGTACCATGATGGAACTACAACTGCACCTTGCATACCTCCACGAAGCCACCCCTCTCTTTGACATAATGGTAGAGTCTATATAGGTCAAGTGGGTTCTTCGAAATAGTTGGGCATACTGTAATCGGAGAACCTCTCTCGTCCATGAAATGAAGGAGTTTGTCTAACCACATCCTCCTGTCGTGGGACTCGTCCATTTCGTACAGTTTGCTCAAACTGTCATGCTGCTTCTGTAACACAAAATGTAGATTGTGAGTTGGGATATTTTGGTAAGCTGAGGACCTCATACCTGGCGAATAGGTAAATAGAGTACTGACATGGGAGGCCTGGCTCAAGGGAAAATGGTTCTGAGCTAAAATGGGGAAAATTTCTGAGCTAAATCATCCAAAACCAAAAAAAAATCAATCAATCATCCTTGGAAAAAATGTATAAATTAAGTAGCCACCATTTTTTGATCAGTTTCCCCTGAACTAGTTATGGATCCATTGCAAACGACAGCTGGTTTGGTAGGCCAATCGAATACCTTCGAATACCTACGATAAGGAAGACTAAAGATATTATAATGTCTTGTACTATTCTATTCAGCATACAAAAGTACAGATCTTATTGAGGCTATCCTCTGATGATGATAAAACATGACGAGTCAGTCCAAAGCTACCTAGTATTTTGAATTAAAAATTCCAAGTTGAACAGCCACAAAATTTTTGCAACCTTCCTATCAATGAGGACTTTAACGTCCTCTCGGTGGCATCCACAAGTAATCTACCAACCCAGCTGCGCAATATATGAATCATTAAGAATTGCAAAGAACAAGGAATGTCATAAAAAACTTCATCTTTCTTAACAAGTTTAGCTTGTTTCAACTGTTAAACAAACGGCTAAAACGAGAAAAGTTCAGTGGAAAACTAAGACAAACCATCTTAGGTAGAATACAATTCATTGCTCTCAAGATTAAGACTGTAACATTCCTTGTTATTGCTTTGAGCCCTCCTTCGTTTACGAACTACAGACGAAATCCAATACTTCAAAACTGACTGATATTGAGAAGTTGGTACCAGAATTTGCTGCAATTTAAACAGTCGACGGGAAAAAAGAGACAAGATCGTAGTGACACAAACAGCCCATCTGTTATCATAGCCATGAGCAAAACGAACCACATATCCTTGAATGTTCAACCCCACACATAATCAGTCAGTTTTGTAGTTCATAAATATCATACTTAGCACAATGTTATTAAATATTAACAAACAACAGTGCAACCAATATTCCATGTGAGTGCCCGTTCAGGATGCAAGTTGTACATTTATGTTAGCATAATGCAACGTGAAAAAACTTATCTAGTGTTGATTTTATCAATGCAGGTCGTTCGAATAAAGTGACAACCTGAAACGCTTTGTTAGTGAGCATGCTGATCAAAAACCACCTTGCGCTTACCGAGGAAAGGTAAGGAATAATAAGGATACTTGTTAGATAAACTTCCTCCCTACCACGAAGACTTAAACCAAGAATCACCAAGGGCCGGATTCACCAGTGCGGATGAACCTCGGATCATTCAAAGCCAGAAGGAAATTTACATCCGTGGATCAGGATTCTGACCTTCACAAGAGATTTTCTTCGGTGCATTTGCTAGACCAGTAAAAGAAAAAAAATGCAGTCAAATTTAATATTTTCCCCCTTTAACCCAGAAAGTAGAACAAAAATATTGGGTTTTCAATTTGACGGCTGCTTTGGATTCGCAGATAATTCACGGATTAGAGAGATCAACAACCTGAAGGATGGTTTAAATAGAAGAAAGTTAAACTAAAGGGCCTAGTTAAAAACGCTTCAAATTATTACACAATGGTTTATTATTTTTTAGGTTTATATCAAAATTTTTTGAGTTAGGGCGTTTTCAAAATTTCAAATTTGATTTTGGAACCCTTAGAAGTGACCTACATCAACCAAAAGCTTCGGGGCACAACTAAACCCCAAATGGAGCCTACATACCCAATTTCATCAAAATCGGTCAATGCTAAGTGGCAAAAGTGCCGCGTACGGCGGACGGCCGGCCAAATTTTTATTCGATTTTTGGAATCTACGTACCTTGAAACGTAAACCATCAAATTTTGAGGGGGTGTTAAAAAATTTTTTTTTCTTGTTCGATTCCAAAGGTTCATTATTGAAAATAATAAACCAAAATGATAACTTCTTGAATGGGGAATTTGCCTCAATTTTAGATTTTGGAATTTCAAGTCAAATCCTATAATAGGGCCCTAGAATAACGTTTAACACTAGGAATAACTAAGGGGAAAAAATTACCGTAGGAGAAAATGCCTAAACAAGTGAAGCCTCTGTTACAAAACACTGCGAAAATCGAGGAATATTGTTGACGTCATACGAAAAAAAAAACGACGCGAAAACAACTCCGACAACAGACAGAGTTCTAGCACCGCCACACAAAACGATCCAGTGAAATGGCTACTCGAATAATGTGATTCAAATCTTGAAACTAAATAAGAGAAGATGAAGACTAATAACGCTTGATAAACTAGTAGGTAGAATCGTATTGTAAAAAAGTGAGTAATATTGTTTCTTTTGGTCACTTTTGGTGTCTTGAGTTCTGCGTTCTGCCCTCCTTCCTAGTTCACACACTCTTGTGTTAATCCTTGTAAGCTAAAAGTTCGTGTATGTTCCGCTTCTGTGGTAAGCGCCACAGAACCTCCTTTGAAGTCAGATTGGTAGAATATCTGTTACGTTTCAAACATGGCTGCCTCTTACACATTGCCACCACATTTAAAATTCCCATCTTCCTTAAATTCTCTAAATTTTTTGGATGCGTTTTCGAGCTGGTCACTATGGTTTTATTCCATGAAAATAAACCCTCATTCGAAAAAAAAAAAAAATGTGAAGCAAATTCCCCATTTGCCAGTACACTCCGCCCTAACCGTAACGGCGCCGTGTTCTTCCAGAAGTTTGTCAGTTGCCTATAAGGCAGCGGTAGTGGTGCCTTCTTTCACTGGCTCCATTTGGTGATAAGTCCTTTATTCCTATAAGTTACCCTGTCTTTTTGGCATATGTTCCTCTGGATGCACCAACATTTCCAGATTCAACGTTCCTGAAAGGCAGGTCTTCCTCCAAGTGCTAATAGAAATAATCATCCGAAGTGTTGAATCTCAGTTGAGGATGAACTCATGTTAATCCGCGTTGGTGAAACTGACCCTCGGTGCTCTCCAATTTGGTTCAATGTATTGACGAATTTACGCCGATTCGCAGTCAGGAAGGATATCGCTTGGTTTGATAAGCCTTTCCCTTAAATTTACAAAACACTGAGAAGAAATGTACTCACAAATACGTACATTATGTAAGCACGAGAATAAGTTAAAATGTCATCAAATTCGTCGGATATCAAGTCTAACTTTTTGATCTGAACTAAATTTCAGTCAGTACATTCAAAAACATGAATTTTAAATAAATTATAACCTGCAAACTAGGGCATCTGAAATATTCTTTAACTATAAGTCGAAAACTACATGTTTACTGATAAAACCAAAATAATACAAGAGTAGAGACTAATCTATTCGGAAAAACATTGTCATCCTCTAAATCACTCTACTCAAAATGTATGGCTCGCCTCGCCTCCGTTTGCCTCGTGCACTTCCTCTACTAGTTAGTACCCAGCTTTAGATCGCGGTTAGATATCGACTGTGATGGTCATGGGTGGCTCTGCGGCCCCACCAAGGAAAAGGTCATGCTGCTTAAATAAGACTCGAGCGTTGACCACAATTTTGTTTTTATTACCTGAAATGAGCGAATCTACTGAGAAGATACCTGAATGTCTTCTACACAAGACGTGCATAGTTATATGGAATTTGGAGTAACGTTATCATTGCAATGGAAGTAGGGCCACGTTATTGAGATGAAGCTACCTACTTCCATGCGAAGCTGATCAGCTTGAAGGCTAAACCAATGAGCTAGAGTAGTCTGTATTGCGAGGATAAACAATACGCTCTACCACCACTATCGAGTAGTAGAGGCCGCAAAATTAGGTTGACAAAATCAACCACTAGAAGCAGCACTGTATGATTTCCAGCAGAAAAATACAAACTGTTGAGAATTCGGAATGTTTTGTTTTATTTTTGCGTAGTAACTCCATCCTCGTTTGAAATACAAATTAAACATTAAAAATAAAAGGATCGCAACACAAGCGGGGAGCACATACATCTACTCGTAAATGGAGGTCTAAGAACGATTGCAGATGATGAACTGGAGATGTATCTCCTTTACTTAGATTGACAGGAAGAAAAACCATGCAGACGAATGTGGAAAGAAACAATTTTTGTTCAAAATGAAAATGACTAGAAACTTTATAAATAAGTGCCTCAAAAACACAAGCAGCAAACATGCACTTCCATAATCGATGTTATTTTTATGATAATTTGAAGGTTCACTATTTCCCCTCTCATTATAGGTAGAATCAGAGTTATTATTCGTGGTACCTAGCATCCAAAAATTGTCCTATTATTTACAAAAACTTGTTTGTTATAGTTCAATGAAAGTGTAGAGTTAAAAACTATGGGTGACCAAATTACTGTGCTCACAATATATTTACATGAAGACGAACTAGAGCTGAACTGTTCCTTGAGCTAATGGAGCACCACCTAGCAACAAGAACTCTTCTGGACTTACAACAACGTGGTGTGAAGCTTTGGAAGCAGTTCAGCTCTAACCATCAACCACTATTGTAGGGAGCTGTGCAAAGTGAATTCCAGATTCACAACTCGTCAATCATTCATTTCTACGAGTTATTTATCTTGTAGAATGCGCCATCACTTCAAAACTAATATTCTTTCTGCATTACGTTCGAAGTCGTTAAGTTGAGCTCAGAACGTATTCTAACTCCTCAATAGGTGCAGACGTTGAATTATAATAATTATTAAATGAAAAAGTTGCATGGAAGTGACAGTTTATTACGAAACAAAACGGCTGGTCAGGAGAGGGATGTGGAGGAGGATGTGAGGAAACCATGTATTCTCACTTGTCCCACAACAACCTGCTGACTCAAGCATACTGCACCAAATTACAGATTGGAGTTGGATCGCTCTTAGTGAAACACAATTACATCCAATATTACCACCCCTCTCTACCAAACAGATGTGTTAGAGTCGACACTAGACACAAACAAAATTGCTCTTTGCACCTAAGGCCCACTTTCACCAAAAGTTGTTCAAATCGCGTGTAACTAAACGCCTTGATTGTTAATCTGAAGGAATAAACCCGGCAAGATGGCGAGCGTCTTTCACCAACCCAAATCAAAGTTAAACGGCGATTGAGATAATCGAGCTTAGCTAACCTTGAAATGTCAAGTGAAATGAACGAAAGTTGGACATTATGATGCATTTGGGGCAATAGAAGCGTTGAACAACAACCACTCCGGCGCTTGCTATCAGTAAATTCTCGCCTTTATCAGTGATGTTCAGTGATACGAGTTCGTCGCGAGTCATTTCGATTTCTTTATTGCCAATCACCTACTTTTGATACAATATCGGTTCTTTAAATTTTTTATTAGTTAATAATTCGTATTAATAAAGGTAGGTAAGTTAAGGACGACCTTTCTTCTGTTCGACCTGTTCCCGGTTTACAAGGTATTTCGTCGGGAACTTCAGCCGAGTAACAATCAAATTTAGGACTTTGATGACTGTGGGCTTGGTAGTGTGGAACACATTGAAGGATTCTCCTCGGACGTCTCCTGGAGATGTCGTCCTTGCGTCAGACGAGTCATAAATTATTTGTAATGGCATATCCATTTCCAAACACAAAACACTTCCGAGAACACACACAAAATCTCACAACAATAAAAAATGTTCACTGCACGGCCATATTGAATTCGTAGTTGAACGAGCATACCGAGTTTATTCGGCCGACTATCGACCGTTTAAACTCAAACCCCTCGAGATGGAGTTTAAACTCGTAAATCGCTCTGGTGAAGGACGTTTATTGCTAAAGTCGATTATCTCTTGGCACTGTTGGTTTAAACTCGTTTCGAATGTTTGGTGAAAGTGGGCATAAAGCTGTACGCTTCATTCTCTATGGATATTACAGGACAAGAGAAGAGCATCCACGGTACTCTCACTCCTCGCATCCACTCCTGGCAACAGCTGTTCTGTGAACTAACGAGCTGTAACTTCCATGCAACTAGCTACTCATTTCATTTAATAATTTCAGTTCAACACTCGCACCAATTTTCAAATTTGGATGGCGATGAAGATAAGGCGCATTCCCACATATTCCCCACTCAACCCCAATTAAACTAAAGGTTAATCTGTTAGCATTCAGCACAGCTTAATAACTATCATAACAATAAAGTGATAATTTTATTATTAGTATATTATAGCTGCAAAATAAGACACGACTTTTCCATTGAATTTGTTAGAGGAAGGGCAAATAAACCATAAAACGTGTAAGCGCATAGCAAGGCATGAAAGCAAGCAGTGAAATCAAAATTTGGATAAGAAAAACTGATTTTAACCTTAGGCCTGTACAGGTCTTGGGGTACATGACTGTTAAACACCTGGAAACAGAACAAATACACACCTTCAAAGGAGGAACAAAGGTCATTTCTTAGCGAGTGGGATGTGCAGCAAGAATAGGACGAAATATAAGACGTCAAAGCACATTGATTAAGGGACGTAAAATAGCTGATGGAAATTATAGATAAGTACTGAGGATGAAACTTGTAATTTTGAAGATACGAAGAAAATAAGTTTCCAACATATTGCTACATGAATACGAATTTTACGTGATATTGGGGTTGTGTAACACAAGGTAGGACTGAACATGTAGACGTAGAGAAACAATAAAAGCGGTTGGAAATATTTTAAAATTTAAAGAAACGGTTCATGCGTTCAATTCGATTCATTTTGAGTTTGGTGGGGGGGGGGGGGGGGGGTAAGGCACATCAATGCAAACACGGGAGGCAACATAACAATATAAGTAGGACAATGCAAACTTTTCTTTGAGGAACGGGAATGAAATATCCTGAGTTAAGCACATACGATATTTCAAATAATGGGAAATCTGTGATGGTAAGGAGCCACCGTGTTGGCAACATCGTACCAACTTTCAGAGATTTGCCATACAGACTTGGGGTTCCCACAGAGCGCACTGGCTTGAAATGAGGATTTTAATCGAAAACTCGAAACTTACTCGTAGGACAGTAGAAGAAATGGCAAACTAATTCTTAGATTTTATGAGTTGGAAATTGGTAGATCAATTCAATGTAATATAAAAGGATATGTACCAACTTCAAAGAACTGGGTATAAATGGAAGGCACTTTCAGATTAAATACTTGAGGATGGAACAACAAATTCGTAAAAACCAGAAATATCTTGTTGAACTTTCTAACGCCTTGTTTAGTTGTTATTATTACTGTTCTTCTATAGTCTGGCGGTAAGGAAGACCTCGTATATTTCAGCTAGAAGACGTCGAAAAGAAGCAGTGGAGAAGGCCAGTGTTGTGGAGACCAGGGTCTCAATCGGGCTCTAGTGCCAAGAAAAGAAGGCACATAATATCTGCAGGTAGACTTCCCCCAATGCTTTGTGGTGGGGATGCTTCTTCAAGATCATAAAGCCTCCGCCAGGCAGTAGCCTTGGGTTGAGTAAGGAATGAAGAACATTAGTTATATTGCTGTATCAATAACTTTCGGAAGTTATTGTTTGCTTCATCAAGAGGCCTTCTCCACTTCCACCATAATGGCTATACTATGAATAAACCGAGTATGTACTTCTGGGTTTGAAGAAAAGCAATTGTCTATACTAAGTCCATAAGATTAGTTTATTCCCACTGAAAAAGTTTTCTTAGGAGTGTTTGAGGTTGCACCCGGAATGCTCCACTCACAAATCCAGGCTTTGTGGTGTGAACGCTTCTTCAAGAACATTAAGTATCCGCCAGAAAAAGGAGGAGTCTTGAATTCAGAAAGGAATGTAGAAAGTGAGTAACAGCAGCTTTTAGAGGTGAGTATCATCAAAGTGCAGAATGTGTGATTCAGCAACTTTCAGAAGTTATAGCTTGATCGAGGGGTATAATTTACTAATACTGTTATCCACAAGAGTGAATAGTCTGAGTACCTACTCCTGAGTTTGTTGAAAAGCAACTTCCCGAGCCAAAGTTCAAAAGAATAGTTCGAATTGGGGAATTGCCAGAGCTGCTGTGGGAACGCAGGATTCTCCCTGAGAGTAATAAGTGCTTCATCCACTGCTGTTCAGTTGGCTTCAACCAGCAACTTGGTGAATCCTATCTCGTAACTGTTAAATTTTCAAGGGCTATTCAGGAAGGAAAATCAACATTTCGTACCGGACTAGCAGGTGTCCTCGGCCAGGTAGGGCTGTCGGAGGTGTACTCGTCGAGCATGGAGTGCTGGGAGGCGGCCCCTGGCGAGGGCACAGTGTTCTGTGGGGTCGTCGGGTGATTGTGGTACCCCATCATGCCGCCCCCGCCTCCACCGCCCCCGTCTTTCCTGCTCTTGCCAGGTGTGCAGCTACCGTCGTCGCCGGAAGCTGTGGACAAATTTCAAGATTAAAATTCATGGTGAAACTCGGGGAATAAGTGGGTGGCGGAAGACTGTTGTCCAACTTCATGAATGTAATTAATTTATAAATAATACAATAGTTCTACTGGAACATAATATTAAACATAGGTACAAAGATACTAAAGAGTCCTATCCAATGTTTGTAGTAACAAAAAGCAAGACCGTTGTACCAAATATACAATGAGTCCCAGATGAACAAAGAATATGTTGACTCACTATTTTCGAATGAACTTACGACTATCAATAGTTGACTTGTTTTTTAGAACCATGTCAGGTGAAATGAGATGAGATGAGATGAAGGGTATCATCGGCCACCACGTCGAACCGTTAATGATATCAAGGCGAAGGTGAGGGAGTATCTAATCCGGCTTGTAGAACCGTTAATGATATCAAGGCGAAGGTGAGGGAGTATCTAATCCGGCTTGTAGAACCGTTAATGATATCAAGGCGAAGGTGAGGGAGTATCTAATCCGGCTTGTAGAACCGTTAATGATATCAAGGCAAAGGTGAGGGAGTATCTAATCCGGCTTGTAGAACCGTTAATGATATCAAGGCGAAGGTGAGGGAGTATCTAATCCGGCTTGTAGAGCAGTTAATGATATCAAGGCGAAGGTGAGGGAGTATCTAATCCGGCTTGTAGAACCGTTAATGATATCAAGGCGAAGGTGAGGGAGTATCTAATCCGGCTTGTAGAACCGTTAATGATATCAAGGCGAAGGTGAGGGAGTATCTAATCCGGCTTGTAGAACCGTTAATGATATCAAGGCGAAGGTGAGGGAGTATCTAATCCGGCTTGTAGAACCGTTAATGATATCAAGGTGAAGGTGAGGGAGTATCTAATCCGGCTTGTAGAACCGTTAATGATATCAAGGCGAAGGTGAGGGAGTATCTAATCCGGCTTGTAGAACCATTAATGATATCAAGGCGAAGGTGAGGGAGTATCTAATCCGGCTTGTAGAACCGTTAATGATATCAAGGCAAAGGTGAGGGAGTATCTAATCCGGCTTGTAGAACCGTTAATGATATCAAGGCGAAGGTGAGGGAGTATCTAATCCGGCTTGTAGAACCATTAATGATATCAAGGCGAAGGTGAGGGAGTATCTAATCCGGCTTGTAGAACCGTTAATGATATCAAGGCGAAGGTGAGGGAGTATCTAATCCGGCTTGTAGAACCGTTAATGATATCAAGGCAAAGGTGAGGGAGTATCTAATCCGGCTTGTAGAACCGTTAATGATATCAAGGCGAAGGTGAGGGAGTATCTAATCCGGCTTGTAGAGCAGTTAATGATATCAAGGTGAAGGTGAGGGAGTATCTAATCCGGCTTGTAGAACCGTTAATGATATCAAGGCGAAGGTGAGGGAGTATCTAATCCGGCTTGTAGAACCGTTAATGATATCAAGGCGAAGGTGAGGGAGTATCTAATCCGGCTTGTAGAACCATTAATGATATCCGGCTTGTAGAACCGTTAATAGATGTGTGCAGTAGTGGATGGGGTAAGAAAGCCTGGCCGAATAATTGATCTTTCTTAAATGGTAAGGAAAGTGGTCCAAGAATGCAAAATATCAAGGTATGTTGGTTGATGAAGCGATCAAGTTGGGTGTTCCAATGGATGGATGAGGTGGTCCCTTGAGTTTTTATACTCAGAGATGGATTGGAGAAGGGCGAAGACCAGGTCTTACCCCTCCTTCACTTGCTGTGTTCTCAACACGAGCGTCCACATTTTCTCCCTTTTATTTGTAAAGTGTAGGTGGGGGTAAGTTCCCAGTCCAAATTTATTCCATCTAAAGTGATAAGCCAGTGCGCGACATCAATGAGCTGTTACGACCTTTCCGTTTTTTTTTTTCTTTTTTGATAGAACCTCGGGACGTACCATGAAAGCATTATAAATTGTTTGTTATTACCCTTATTACGAAAGGTGCGAGAACTTACCCCTTCTCCTCCTCCGTCCATTAATGACTAATGTCAGGGAGAAATTTCAAAAAAGATTCTCTGTTTTATTATCTGATAAGCCTACATTGCTTTAATGAAATTTCCTTTTGTTTTCAACAACTTCAATAACATTCAGAAGTGAATCAGTATGTTAAACGAACATAATTTGTGGAAATATCACCTCATTAGTGACTTAAATGAGGAATTCTTAAGATGGTTATCTAAAATACACTGAAATGGTTCTGTGAAATATACTGAGTTGCTACCGAGTACGGTTACACTATTCGACAACGAGTAGAACCATCACGTCTGACTCATCCTCCTCCAGCAAGTTTTTGATGATAGCAGTATGCTCAAAATATTCAGTCCGTTTCTGACATTCTCACGTCTCGATGTTCCAGCATCAAAGGAACCCACATCAGACTGCACATTTACGCAAGTTTATGAGATATCCAAGACGTGGGCAGGGAGTCAGGACGAGCAGATTTCTTCAAGGGAGGACAAAATATTGTACATTATTACAGCAGGTGTCTAAATAGGAAAACCAATTATCCCAAAAAATGGTTCTCAGTTAGCCCTGCTGAGCACGGAGAACACTAAATATTCAAAAGATATGGGGTCTACCTCCCTAATAAAAACCAGTCAGAAGCTTTTTCCAAAGAATTATCGAATCTTTAATTTTGAATATGGACTGTTTATTACTCTACAGACCAGCAGCAATGAAGTAAATTGAATTGACTCAAGCCTCTTCTTTTACACGCTCTCGTGAAAGGAGTAGCTTGAGACGAATCGTCCACAAGTTCCTAATTACTTTACCAATCATTCTTCTCAATTTCAACCAAAAGGATTCAGTACGGAATTCGTGGTTTTTGATTGGAGGGACAACCGCTGAACGAGAGAGATAACGTACTAACGCTGCACTACCTACGAATCGCAAAGCTTCCTATTTGGCACTGATGCCCCTATCGTCCTGGTGAGACTCCTTCAGCTGTTTTTATTGAACATTAATTGAAACTGTCTTTATTCCTCAACTCATTAAAACGTCTAATAAGCATTTAGGAAAATATGGAATAACGTGGAATAGGTGTTAAATTGTCTGGCTCAAATTTTCATTGAACCCCAATACTCCTCGTAGGCCCCCACTACCCTGAATTATTCTCACCCTCTCAATTTCGTTGGTACATTTTGGCAACAAATCGTTTCTGCGCGTTATTGAATAATTTGATCATTGTAGTAGAACTTCTAAAGCATCAAAACGTCGATTTTAAAATAAATTATTAGTATTATTTATAGTGACGTTTCCAGGTACTGACCAGCGGAAGCGTTCGACAAGGTTGATTGCTGCGATGCCTCGTCCAACGCCGCTCCATCGGGTCCAGTCGTAACGATCGACGTGACACCGATGCTGCTAGCAGGACCAGGAGGTCCAGTGCTGGGGGTCACACTGCTGATGTTACCACTACCTGTGAACCAAAAGTGATACGAATCAGCTATTGTAATAATATGAGCACATATTTGTATAATAATAATAATATAATTCATGAACGAACAGTTTGATATGAGCGAAAAAAGTATCCTGGAGAATTCGTCGAAATAATTAATTGGAAATGATGAGGTGTACATAATTTTAACTTTTATTCATCTGTATGTTTGAACTTGATCAATTAGTCAAATGTAAGGAAATATTTGATATTATAGGATTCAATCACTCAGAATGGGGTAGTTGTTGGAATTTTTTTCTGTGTAGTAACTCTATTGAAGGAAGAATGAGAGCGGGGATGAAAAAAATATGCTCCATCGCTAGGAAATTAAAAAATAAATTAAATTATGCCAAGGCTGAAAAATTTATTGTTTTTTAAATCATCACTATTATTTACATCCTTATTTCAATGTTTCTGACTTGAATCTATTCTCGATTGCTGTGATCTCAAAGCGATCTATCGAGAGATTCCTCATGCCAGGTGACGACGTCAGCGTTGCTGTCTGGCTCTCTCGCCAACACAAATGGGGACGGTATTGGCTTATGAAAATACGGCAAAACTAATGGAATTTCGAACTGAAAACAGCCACAGAAACGTTTTCAAGTACGGTAAATTTGAATCTAACGTCAAAAATGACGACCGTTGTAGCACCCCTATAAGCGTAAACCTTTTCTGTATGGGACGGGGGAAGCACATAGCCACTTGAGACCATATTTGATCTATTGTGATAGATACCTATGTGTAAAACTTAGAATTCGTCTGCTTGTAGGCAGTGACTCTTCTAAGAGACCATACATGAAAATTTATACCATTTCAAGATTCATTATAGATCGTTCCAAAACGAATCTCAAAAAATTTCATTTTCGAACATTTAGTTCTTATTGCAATTTACCAACTTCTTTTTAATCTTCTTTTTTGTGTTTTTTTTTCTTTTTCTTGTAAATTTCGGACTTGGATTTGAAGAGTAAAATTTTAACGATTTAATTTTAAGAAATAAGAAATTTTATCGGGATGCAATACAAGTCTCCAGTGAAGTATTGCCTACTCTGTCTTGAGTAAAACTGGTAGGTAGACTCTGCCTCAGGACTGGAAACACCTTGTCCGTAGAGTCAGCCACAGGATAGGAGACACGAATAAAATCACTCGCGATGAGAGTGTGGAAAACCATTTTAATAAAAGCGGAGTTGAGTAGAACGTTGTCTATTTCCACGAAAATAATGAGTTACAAGTTAAATCGATTTCGACGGTTAGGTCATCATCAGTAACAAACAATAACAATAATATATAATAAGTAACAAGTTGTTGTTTGTTACTGATGATGACCTAACCGCCGAAATCGATTTAACTTGTAACTCATTATTTTCGTGGAAATAGACAACGTTCTACTCAACTCCGTTTTTATTACAGGATAGGAGACCTTCTGCGGGTCAGCCTGCAAGCGGTGAGTTCCCATAAAGGAAGATATAACAATTTATACAAAGGATTTGTTATACCATGTTTCAAAATTAATCACCAAAAAATACTAAAATTTCCCTTATTTAACATTTAGGACTTGATTCAACATTGCTTCCCTTTTTCGTTATTTTTAAACCTGGGATTTGAAGAGTAAAACTTGACATTCGACGTCAAAACATTATGAAATATGAATTTTTAATCCGCATGACAAAAATGCCTCCGGAGAATCGTATTGTCTGCTCAGTCTTGAGTGTCAGACTCAGGACGGGAGGCACTCAGTCCTTTTAGTGTCATACCCAGGACGACATGACACGACAAGTACTGACGTACTCCTCGGACAGGAGACGCTACTCGAGTAATTACCGCCCCCGAGCTCATCCCTCGCGGAGGTAGGCCACCTCCGATCACACGAGAGGCTCCTACGGAGGAATCGATACCCACCTGCGTTGGTGGTGGTGATGGTGGGGTCGTGGACGTCGTGCTGGGTCGGCGTGGAGGCGGGCGGCGGCGGTGGCATCGGGCCGTCGTGGAGCGGGGGCGGAGGGGGCGGCATGCCGGGGTGGTGCGGGGCCGGCGGGCCCATGGACCCGTGAGAATTGTAGCTCCCTGGACTAGGAGGCATGTTCCCGCCATAACCTACTTTGTGCTGAAACAGAATAACACGAATGAGTATCAAATTAATCATGAAATGCTAAAGTACGAGTATATAATTCACGAAAACACTATCTAATCAAAATATAAAATTCAAACCTAATTTATATTTCTAAACACAACCACCTTCAACTTGTAATTCAAGAAACCCACCTCAGATTAAACTTCAAAATGCAACTATCTCAGCTATTGAACTTCTTTACAGTTTTGAACTCGAGGTGTGAACGTCGGGTTCATAACTGCTTTGATTTTGGCTACATCAGAATTTAGCATAAATTTCATAACTGGGAAAATTAATTGATCGATCAGACTGACTAAATTCAACTGCTAGAACTGGAAAAAGGTGAAGTTAAAAGTGGAGAGAGTGAAGGATGCACTACAGGTCTACCACAGAAACTCCGAATTTTGGCGTCTTTTGGAGAAGATAGAACGACTCATCGCTATTCACTGATACGATATTTTTTCGTGAATTTCTCCCCTCCAACTGCAGGGCAAAAGCCCGAGAAAATTTTTTTTCGCCTTAATTTTTTTTTCAAGTGGCAAAATTTAAGGGAAAACCCGAAGAAAAAACGTTGAGAACCGGTGTTTTTTGATACGTTTTGTGGAAAATAGGGGGTTTACCACATCTTTACTTAAAAAGTAAGTACATATTCGGATTTTACATGAAATTTCCTATAAGTCTGAGTACTTTTTGAGGAGATTTGAGCAAGATGAGTTTTCACTAAAAAATGAATAAAAGTGAGAACTAGAAAAATCTTAAAACTAGCTATATCTTGAAAATCCGACATAAACAAAAAAAACTGACGTCAGATTCGGATTCAGCGCACCAAATACCATAAGAAAAGTGGTGAAAGAACGAGGCAGCCAGACCATCCCTAAATTTTGTAATCTAGTGTAATTCACGAAAACACTATCTAATCAAAATATAAAATTCAAACCTAATTTATATTTCTATACATAACCACCTTCAACTTGTAATTCAAGAAACCCACCTCAGATTAAACTTCAAAATGAAAGTATCTACGCTATTGAACTTCTTTACAGTAACTGTAAAACTGTTTTGAACTCGAGGTGTGAACGTCGGGTTCATATCTGCTTTGATTTTGGCTACCTATATCAGAATTTAGAATAAATTTCATAACTGAGAAAATTAATTGATCGACCTGACTGATTGAATTCAATTGCTAGAACTGGAAAAAGGTGAAGTTAAAAGTGGAGAGTGTGAAAGATGCACTACAAGTCTACCACAGAAACTCCGAATTTTGGCGTCTTTTGGAGAAGACTGAACGACTCATCGCTATTCATCATGCAAATCCCCGATACGATTTTTTTTTCGGGAATTTCTCTCCTCCAACTGCAGCTTGAAATTCATTTCTGGATCAGAAACACAATCAATTTCGTTCGCAGTGCAGCCATCCCACCAACATAAAATTTCGCACCCCTCCGATTTCCCTGTGCAGGGTTTTCCATGGAAGGAAGACTCGATCGTCTGGTCGGGCATCCGCCACCTAGAGGGCGCCACACGGATGTAAAATTTCAGTGGTAGACCTGCAATAGCAGAATCTCTACAACGTATAGTACGCAGGAACAACCAACCTCGGCCTTAACGTGAATATAATGAGGCATTGGTATTCTGTATTACAAACCAGGTAACAAGGAGGGTGGTGAGGTTCCTATCCCTTTTCTCAAGATATTTTGAATAAGTCGCTTGCGAATTCTAGTATGAATGAGTCCAAAATGAGTGCAGTCTCAGGTCAACCTGGGCTTATGTTGAGTGACTACGGAAGGAGCTTTAGATGCGGTAGGCTGTAAAACAGCATCTACGGTAATAATAACTTTGATTCATGTAAGATAACGAACAATGTGATTAACTGATGTGGTGAGTAAAATCTAAGTGATTTCGGAAAGATCTTACTGCAACACGGCCGAAGCCTAATGCCAGGAAGGAAATATGAGCAAGTCGCAACACCTCTGTTCATGCATTACCATTTCATCGTCAAATAAACTTATATAATCCGATATAGTTCCGGCTCTACTCATACTGTAAATGTACGTTTTCGTCTTTCGTAGCCCAATAAGCACATTCATTCACTCTAGCACTAGCCTCTCCGCCGAGTATTAGCAATGGTTCGATACTGGGGAGAGGATATAACAGGTGAATTTTAGACTCCTAAGTGAAAACTGGGATCAATATAGAGCTAACCATATTTTTAATAAGAAACATGGGTGGAAATGTGGCTGAGTCACAACAAAATAACGAAGAAACGCTTGCTATAATTTCTGTATTGTATTATTATTTAAGACCAAAAAGTTCAAAAACGCCGCAAATTATTACACAAAGGTTTGTTATTTTGCTTTATAGATCACTCGTCTGCAAAGAACACGGCTTTGCTTACCACCAACCAACTTGAAGAAAAACATTGATCACATTCCGGTCAGCTAAAATTTGAACGGAGATTAGGCCTCTTTTGCGATTCACACTCGTGTTTCTGATTTATCGTAAGTCCAACCCTCAATTTCTCGTAGGGAACGAACAGTTTGTACTACAGGGCTCCGCGTGGTCTCAAAAAATTCTAAAAATGCTATACTATCTTGAATTGATGGAAAAATAATACCTTTATATCAACATTTTTTGAGTTAGGGCGTTAAAAATTGCAAACCTTATTTTTGAACCCTTAGAAGTGGCCTACATCAACCAAAATGATGTCTCTAAAGAATCGAGGAACAAGAAATTCGCCGCCAATCTCGTCGAAATGGGAAGAAAATTGGGTGATGAAAATTCGAAAAACGAATTGACTTGAGTACCCCCTCAAGAGTTGGTTAAGTTAGGAATAGAACTTGAACGATTCAACAAGATCTCAACACAACGTCGAGAACTGATATAAAATCCCTATTTGGATTGCTGTACTTAACGGCAGCTAAATCTAGCCGAAGTTATATTTTATTGGTTAGGGTGGTATACTGCACGCAAATTTATGTTATGGTTACCACTTTCTGATGTAATAGGATTTATTTTTATGGTTTGCTATTTTTGTAGGTCATTATTATCATTTTTAAAATTTATAAAGTTGAGCGTAAAAGTCTATAAGCTAAGAATGAAAGGTAGTTGAATGATAAACGTATTATTAGGTAATGTAATAAACTTTGATTGTTGAAAAAAAAAAAACTGCGATACTTACAGTTTTACAGCTTAAGCCGTATAATGTTTGTGTTTAATGTTGTTTTGAATATAAATATAATGTTTGAATAAATTACAGCTGAAATGATCAAGTATGGTGGGGAGCGGTTAGCTGTCGAGATCCATGATTTGGTCACAGGTGTGTGGGAAGCAGAGACGATGCCGGACCAGTGGAGTATGGCTGTCATATGCCCAATCCATAAGAAGGGGGACAAGTCAGTTTGCAATAATTACCGTGGCATTGCCCTGCTTATGACCGTGTACAAAGTTCTTGCAAAGATAGTTGCGAGAAGGATAGATTGCTGCATGGAGGCGGTTTTGGGCGACTATCAGTGTGGCTTCAGAGCTGGCAGGTCCACAACAGACCAGATCTTCATTGTCCGCCAACTAATGGAGAAATGCTACGAATATAATGTAGACATTCACCAACTGTTTGTGGACTTCCGCCAAGCATACGACTCAATACGTAGACATGAGCTTTATCAGGCCATGGATGAGCTGGGGATCCCCCGTAAATTGATTCGTTTGGTACAGATGACTCTAACCAACACAAGGTGTAAAGTTAAAGTGGAAAACGGGCTCTCAAATGAATTTCAGGTTAACCAGGGTTTGAGGCAGGGAGATGCGTTGTCCACTCACCTTTTCAATCTAGCACTCGAAAAGGTTATGCGGGACGTGGATCTGAGCAATCCTGGAGGCACTTTGTGGAACCGGATGACTCAGAACCTGGCATATGCAGATGATATTGACATGATCTCGAGGAACCTTAGAGAGCTAGAAGGAGGACTTCAAAGGCTAGAGAGAAGTGCTGGAGAAATGGGTTTGTCCATCAACAGAGAGAAGACGCACTACATGTTTTCAACCAGAAGAGGGGAGAGAGTGAAGCCAGAAAGCATTATACTGAATGGTAACACGTACAGCCGCACTCCAAACTTTAAATACCTGGGAACCTTATTAACTGAAGACAACAGCATGAAAGCAGAGATAAGGACCCGAGTAGCAGCTGGTAACAAATGTTACTATGCCTTGAGCAGAGTGTTTCGAGCTCGATCACTCAGCAGGAACATCAAGCTGAGAGTGTACCGTACGATGGTAAGGCCTGTAGTGCTTTATGGCTCCGAAACCTGGACGCTGACATGTGCTGATAAGGAATTCCTTAGGCGGTTTGAGAGGAAAATCCTCCGCAAAGTTTTTGGCGCCAACTGCATCAATGGACGTTGGGTAATCCGCACAAACCTTGAATTACAAGGACTGTATGGGCACCCTGACATTGTTGCTGAAATAAAAGCCAGCCGCCTCAGATGGATCGGCCATGTGGAGAGAATGGGGGAAGACCGAGCTGTGAAAAAGATATACCATGGAAAGCCAGGAGGCCGCCGACTGCGAGGAAGACCTCGGAAGAGGTGGCTGGACGATGTGGAAGAGGACCTGAGAGGAGTCAGGGCTGGAAGATGGAGGTTGAGAGCTCAAGATCGAGCTGATAGGAAGAATGTCATTGAGGAGGCCAGGGCCCTACATGGGCTGTAGCCCCGAGGAGTAAGTAAGTAAGTAAGTAATGTTTGAATAAAGCATTTTAAAAAATCTTAATCTGTATTGCTGTACTAATTTGCTTCACGGAAGGAAAATCATGCTTTTGCGTGATTGGTTATCTGTTGTGTTTAATAATAACAATCTGTTATCTGTTGTGTTTAATGAAAGAGTTGACGTACCTGATAGGGGGAAGGAGGGTAGGACTGTACATGGTTTGGTATGGGTCCTCTAGGAGGGTACTGGGACTGTTGGGGTGGACCGGAGCCGGGGGGCATGCCCCCAGGTCCGGGAGGTCCTTGATAGCCGCCAGGCCCGCTGTAGCCCATCCCTCCTCGAACTGGGTAATTTGCTGCAAAACAAAAGACAACGTTAGCATTCAAACTAGAACTATCGAGGTGCACATAGTTTAGACACTATGAAGATCGACCAACCAGAATAGAATGGTCAAACAGAAACTCACTTCTCTTCGCCGAGCTTTCGGCCAATTTATAATCTTCATCAGGGATCAAGGAAAATGTGTGATTGAGGAAGTGAGTGTGAAATACTCATTGTAAAACAAAATGTTGACGTCCATGAATCACTTATTGAGGAAATGGAGTCTAATATTCAACACAACAAAAGTATTGAAAACAACTTGACTTAACGACTAAACAAAACATCAAGAAGACTTCTTCATTTTCTTCCTTCAATTTTAATGTCTTGACCTTCAAGAAGACTGCAATTCTGGAAACACGAAAACGCTTCCAATCAAAACACTTCATGTTTCCAGCATTGCAGTCTGCTTGGTTTTTGTTAAGTTTTCAATAGTTTTTTTATTTTGTTGAATAATAGACTTCATCGCTTATTCAATAGGGAGCCAGTCAAATCAATGGCCAATCAAAATTTTGTTTTAGACGTCATGCGGATTTCACACAGTAATTCTTCCTTGATGAAGGTTACAAATTGACCGAAAGCTCGGCAAAAAGGATTTTCTCTTTGACCCTTACCCCGATCGGTTTGACCATTAGTTTTTAAACACTTAATATAACTGAGGAAAAAATCTTCAAAAAAATTTTCTACTGTTTTGTAGTACCAGTTACTCTCTATTATCAATCTTAGGGCAGCCTCAAGACTCTCAAGTAAATAACACCTGGTTTTCTTCAGAATATTCACAGGTACTGAGAACTTTAAAAATATTGTACCTAGTTGCTACCAAAATAATAGTTCAATTCAATTCAGTATCTTCCAGCGATTAAAGAAACTGGAAAAACTTGGTGATCCGTCGACACATCCTTATCAACTTTATTGCACCAAAAATATCGTATAAAATATATCCGACAACGATTTTGAGGTGACTCGTTCTAATTATGAATGAGTTCAGTTTTGAATAACTTTTCTCAACTAAGATGGAGGAGGAGAATTAAACAATAAATAACTGATTTTTATTATATTTGAGCCCCTCGAAATCGTTACCACTGCGATAGGAGGTAGATACTGCATGAGATTTGGACAGTAGTCAATACGAACGACAAAAATAAGTCGGAGAACCCAATCGATGAAATTACAGGGAAGAACAGAACTTAGCTCTAGAAAACTCTCTCCTGTCAAACGACGAGTAATAATAGTTCGGACCTCCGACGTTCAGCTCTGTACGTCGTTAACGTGGGGCACAAAAAAAAAAAACACGTAACAGCAGTTCAAAAACGTATAAAACCCAGTTTCAAGGGCTTTTAAAACGAGGCTGGTTTTCTTTTATGGTTCTAATTATTTTTAAAATGTCGTTCGCCAACGTCGGTAATGACTTTTCATTCAAAGTACGTTAGGCGAAGCTGTTTTTAGAGTTACCAAGCGATTGCTAGACCATGGACGTCACGATCTGACGAAATATTGTTGCTATACCAAATCTTTGGCCAATTGCTCCCATCATGTATGAATGTGTTGAAAATAAATTGAAAACCTACAGGGATAAAAGGTGGAGTATATAAAATAACATATAGCACTTAGTGTTAAATTTGTTTCCCACAGCGCCTGTGACTTTGTGAGCGTACGCAGACTTTTGGTCCGTTGTTCCAATGGCGTGGAAAGGCTCGTGGTTGTTCAAATCTGCTAGAAGCCAATTTTCCGAAATATCAAGTGCAACTGAAGTTCGAAGGCCGAAAATGGCAGCTTTTCCAACTCTTTTAATCCACCCAATTAATGAAGAGAGAATAATTCTCTAGCTATAATTATTATAGCTATGACAGGTCCTCACTCTGAAGAGCTCGGTGGTACCAATAATGGAGCTACAGCTGAGCTTCCAATGAGGGCTCCTCGAACTGAAAGCTAAGGATTGCGACAGATTTGGAGAATTTGCAGCCTGATTTTTGTGGGTTGAGACAGGAAACAACGATCGTGTAGTTGCAAATTTTAACCAACATGGTCTGCTGCTAGAGCTGAAGTCAGATGTCTGGTCTGAGTCAGGGACAGGAGCCATATCCCGTTCTAGGAAAGTTCTAAAAATCGGCTTGCCAAAAGTGCCACAAGATGCAACGTCAGGGAGGACCCTCTCCTACTTTCCGAATATCTCCTCCAACCGAAGATTGAAGGCCAGAAGTGGTAATTTTCTCAAATTTTTGGATCCATCAATTGTAGAAGAACTATGGTAGTGCATGGCAGCTCCTCATTCTGAAGAGAAAACTGAAGCTGGCTTAGCTAAGTCTCCAATTTCGAATTAAGTCTCAGTGTTGCTCTGAATTGGGCCTGATTGCTACAGACTGGGACAAGAAGCTACGTTCGTGATGTAGCAGTCAATTTCAACTAAGAGGTGTAGATAGCCTGTTGTTAGGAGCTGAAGATAGTCCTGAGCCAGGGATAGGAGCCATATCCTGTGTAAACGCACCACGACATACCTCTATTGATAGACTAATTGCTAATGACTAATAGGTTGTTAATTTAATGAACCAGATATCCCGAAGAGAGATCACCGAAGTTAAGGCCAATACTCCCGGGAGATTATCTGGATAGGTGACCGCTCTAGGGCGGTATCGCAGGTCTTGATAATTTTTCGGGTTGGGCCGTTGGTAAACCTTACTCCACTTAAACAGGTGAGAGAATAAGTAGCCATGAAACAATTCTGATCTTCCCTTTGGAAGACAGCTGATGACGTCCGCGACTCCAGGTCGAAAACTCAACCTGAGAAGATGGTCACTTTACTTCTATTGACAGCCTCTTGCTAGAGTAGTTCAGGGGGGTGACATCACCAACCCAACAAACCTTCTGAACATGTAAAGACCAAGAGACTTAAGGAAGCAGTCTCTGGGAGGTCGTTCTCTAGTTTTCCGGATTATCTCGTGCAACGTAAGTTCAAAGGCCTACTAAGAATTTGATATTTGAATAGGTATTACTCTGGGTAGAACTGTGTATGAGTAGAAGGAATAGTACATACCAGGATACTGGTGCTGAGGTGGTCCTTGGGGCGAGTATGGAGGCATTTGTTGCGACTGTGGAGGAGGATGAGGAGGCATTTGGTGAGGGCTCATTTTGTAGTTTTGTAGATGATGGCCGCCACCACCCGGGTATCCTCCTTGACCTGTACAATAGACCATAATTAGTTAAGAAGAAGAATTTATGAACAATAGGAAGGTAGCATATGAACTTATTACAATGTAGATGTACATTGAATACATAGGTGGAGAGTACAATATGGAAACTACCTTATATTTCTTCGTCGCGGGTTCAAAATCGACGATCACGAACAGAGCCAAATACATCGTTTCATGGACATGGTGTTATTTAATTGAGAAATGAGAACTTGAATCATATTGGCTCGGAGAGGTGAAAGGGACTGGGAAAATCAACCAATGCCATTCAAGGCAGACGAAGTGAAAGGCGCTCAGTGGTGAAGGTGAAGAACTGAGAAGGAAGAACACCAATTGATGGAGAACCTCAAGGAATTACCTCATTCAGACAATCACCAGACATTTCATCACTTGATATAATTCTTTTAAATGATTTTTTTCAATCAATAATTTTGTTCGTTATTTCAAATTCGAAATCCCAGTTATGAACAATTCGAAATCAAGATGTGACCATTTCAAGACGCTACTTCGTGGCGGGTTAGGAAACTAAACCCGGTTTAACCAACGCGGATTAACTTCAGTTCATCCTTGACAGAGGATAAAGGGGCGCGTTATCACAGATCATCTAGGACTTATCACAGCTTAATCCAAATCGATGTAAATGTTGTGTGACCACTCTGGTGAACTCTATGTGAACTCCGGAATTAGTTTGACCTGATGCCAGGAGATGGCGACTGTGTGGACTATCGCCCCTACCTACCCACCTACCTTGATTCATTAGAATAAATCTCAGTTCCACTTGATCGATCGTTTAATTTATACTACCTCCTGCCTTTCCTAATTAAAATAGTTAAATTCAGAACATATTTGAGACATCGTGCATGGTTATTGATAGCTTGAAATGTGCAGTGATCCAACAACAAAAATAAGGAAACAATTGAACAATACAAAAGTTAATTAGAACTAAGGTAAATACGACGCATTTATGATATCACTATATCTTTGTTATAATTACTTAATGCTAGCTAAACATATCAATAAATTTGGATCAACTTCGCTTTCTATTTTTCACTACTTCCAAATCTATCTGGTTTTCTCAACTTCATTCTGTTTCTTAGATCATATCTTGGCTCGACATCACTTTCAATCCTATTATTGCTCATTCTACTATTTTCTCTCCCTTCCTGTTTAAACACATTAATGTCCTTCCTGTTCCTACGGTACTTACTTTCGTTTTCATCCTTTACCCAGTAGGACCGTGGAGTATCAGCTTTCCCGGTTGCTGTTCCCTTTTTCCAATTTTGTTTATAACGATAAACTACTGCTTGGCCCGACTTTACGTCAATCAATTTCCTCGTTCGTTTATCGTGTTGCTTTATTTGGGATTGCTGAGATTTATTAATGTGCTCACTTAGGATTTTTCTATCAGGAATCTTGGGTTCAAGTTCTTTTTGATTTACTTCAGTTCACCCTTGACAGAGGATAAAGGAGCGCGTTATCGCAGATCATCTAGGACTTATCACAGCTTAATCCTAATCGATGTAAACCACCCCTTTCTTCCAGGTTGTTCAACTCTTTGATCCATGGATTATCTTGAAACGCGTTTCCTTCGATTAATCCAAGGATGAACATCTTTTCGTGAAACAGTCAGAATCCTGATTAAATTTCAATCCGGGCTCAGGGGGTTAATACACGTTGGTGAATCCTACTCTTAGACTTAGTTACGTGAATACCTTCAAAATATCACTTTATTTATATTTTTAAATAAAAAAAGTCCATTAATTACTCTCAAAACTATTATGTGAGGTCTTTTATTAATAATTTCTGTGTTTTACGTATTTGCCTACAACTTCATTACTGGGGTAAGGTCACCAGTTGCAGACAAGGGTCCAGTTGCAGACAGTCACAATTTTGGAACGAAACATAAGCCTTTTAGGATGGTAAAACTGATATTTGTTGAGGTCCATGAGTCCGATGTAGCCATCTAGAGTCGTCAGATCGTTATCATGAGCCGGTTGTTATTTTCTAAGTGTAACGGTACGAACAGCCACCACGAGATCAGTTCAGTTGGTGTATGATGCTGTAGTTAGCCAGTATTCGAAGATTTTCAACTGTCATTCCTTTATAGAATGTCGATATGAGGTGTATTTTTCCAAGTTCGAAATGCAGTTACTCGTCTTTTTAACCTGTCCCTTACTGCAGCTCTACAGAGTTGTCGGTGTCTGTTACTGGGGGTCCAACCTCTTTTTATAATTGAGTGCTTAAAGATAGAATCAACTAATCAAGATGACCCAGAAGAAGCCTAACGTCAGAAGAGATATTGTTGCAAGAGACGAAAAAAGTAGAAAAACTAAATATAGCACAGAAAATGGAGTTAACCTCCATTACGCGATGTCTTGAGCATCTCTGTGACTGGTGACGTTACCCTATGTACTTCATTTTTCGATTTCTTATCAACTTACCGATAGGAAGAGGAGGTGTGGCTTGGTTCGTCATGGGGGAATGGCTCATTCTTGGATGTTGGCTCGTGGGACCGTTCCCACTATCCGATTGGCCGCTTGAGGGTCGAGGGGGCATTGCTATACTTTGTTGACCTGCAAAGGCGGATTTATATAGAAATTGAACAACAATCACTTAATATATATCAATAATATGCAACATATTCTTATAACAATAATATTCTTTTGGGTACTAATGTTACAAATCGTCGATGTCAGAGCAACATAGCACAACTGCATTTGAGCTACTTTCCAGGAGAGACAAAAAACTCTTTGAAATGCTCATGGTGGATTACTTGATCATTTTGCTTCCGAGTCTACCAAGGTAGCGGAAGCTTTGTTTTCACTTTTCAAGGACGAAAAAAAAAAGTTCTCCAAAATCAAAATTTTCACTCGCGTTTTGCGTTTTAGAGCTTTCTGAACAATTTTGGTTCCGTGTCTGTGTGTCTGTCTGTCTGTCATGAATTCCATGTAAAGCCGTGTTTTCCTGCCGACGGGTTATATTCCGCAGCGTCGTGCGGAATACGCTGGCGGGGTCACGTCGACCACTCCTTCAATGGGAAATGAATGCAACCGTTTTCCTGTCGAGCGGAGTACGTCTTCCGCTGGCGTCTTCCGTCGACGTAAGACGCTCGAGTGCTTCGGGAGGTGTCTATGACGCTCGACGCTGCGGGATTCGCATGCGTATCTGACACTTCCTATTTGTTTACTGTCAAGAAGTTTGAGTTCATTCGCAAAAAGATTAATTTCATTTGAAAAAGGTCTGAATATGTGTAAAAAAATAAATTTACTTGTAAAAAGTTAAATTTTATTTTCAAAAAGATTAATTTTATTTTAAAAAAGATTAACTCTATTTGGAAATACTATATAATATATAGTATTTCCAAATAGAGTTAATCTGTTTACAAATAAAATCAATCTTTATATATTAATCTTTATAATATTATTATCTAGCATAATATGCTAGATAATATATGGTACATATTATGTACCATATGTACGCATATGTACCAACCAATGAACTTTATTACCGCCAAATTAAATTTTTTGATTTAATGAACATACCCCAGGGTGATATTGGTTTTGCTACTCTACCGAAAGGAACTCAACTTTTCTCGTACCAGGGAAATCGAGAAGGAGAATTGAACATGCGTGAACCGACAATATTCTTTGAATCTAACTCCATTGTCTAGTAGGTGTTGAGAGATGAGAGTGTTGTATGCTCATTCTTCTCCTCTTTCTAGGAACATTTGATCCGTAAGCTTCCGTCGGAGGAGTTCAGCAACAATTATTATATCTTCTCCATCATGAACACAATTTAATTGGTCTATGATGGCCAACAAAATTATTTTTTACCGCGGAAAGACATGGTTGACTTTTTGACTTCTAGACAGCTCAAGTGAAAACGGTTGTCCCGCCGCGTGACATCGGTTGTAACACGCTCACAGGAAAACATTATCACGCTGCGTGGTACGTCACTCTCCAACCGACGGGATCCCGCCGGCGTACTCCGTTCGACGCTGCGGAATATAACCCGTCGGCAGGAAAACGCACCTTAACGCGCATAACTATACGAAGTTATTGTCCGATTTCTATGAAATTTTCAGGGATTGTGCGGGTTGGTGTGTAGACGGTCCCCTATGAAAATCATCATCCTCGGACTGACAGAAGCGACTGCGCATGCGCAAACGTGAATTCCTTGTAACGGCCATAACTTCTACATTTTCCATCCGAATTCAATGAAATTTTCAGGAATGTTACAGAGTAGTGTTCAGATGGTCTCCTATGAAAATCATCACCTTCCGACTGATAGTAGCGACTGCGCATGCGCAAACGTGAATTCCTTGTAACGGCCATAACTTCTACATTTTCCATCCGAATTCAATGAAATTTTCAGGAATGTTACAGAGTAGTGTTTAGATGGTCCCCTATGAAAATCATCACCTTCCGACTGATAGTAGCTACTGCGCATGCGCAAACGTGAATTTCCTTGTAACGGCCATAACTTCCACATTTCCTACTTGATTTCGATGAAATTTTGAGGGATTATGTAGATTGGGTTGTAGATGGTCCCCTATAAAAACCATCACCCCCGGACTGATAGTAGTTACTGCGCATGCGCAAACGTGAATTCCTTGTAACGGCCATAACTTCTACAATTTCCGTCCGATTTCAATGAAATTTTCAGGGATGTTACAGATTAGTAATTAGATGGTCCCCTATGAAAATCACCACCTTCGGACTGATAGTAGCCACTGCGCATGCGCATACGTAAAATCCTTGGAACAGCCATAACATTTACATTTTTCATCCGAATTTGATGAAATTTTCTAGGATTGTCCAGATTAGCGTGTAGATGGTCCCCTCTGAGGTTAGTGAAAGGTAGTTAGAGATTGGTGTTTTGAGATTAACTACTATGCATCTGATCATCTATACAATCGGGTTATGGATACGAGGAAGCTATGTGCCACACCCACTTGGCAGACGTTTTTTCCATTCTTTTAATTAGACGTTCCAATCTCCATAAGCTCAATCTCCAATCTTCAAGCTACCTAAGATCATTGAATCCATCATTATATTGGGTACTTGTGCCAATTTGTCTGAACATTCACAAACAGTTGTGCCATGCTGCTCATTCGGCTCTAACTATTTTTTTCTTGGTAAGTTAGACTAGCTTCTTCCTGATTGGCCTCAAAAAACAAAAACAATTATAACCCATAATAAAAAAAAAAAAGTTTATTTTGTAAAATAGGCCCTTCCGAGTCACTGGCTTGCTTGAGCAAAGCTCACAGAGAACTAAGATTCGACTGAGAAAAATTTACATATTACAATAATGGTTTTCATAATAGTCTCAAAACTACAACTTTTATTCGTTTCAATGCAAAAGCCGCTCAAAATTATTATGCAACGGTTTATTATTTGCAATGATGAAAATTTGGAATCGAGCAAAAAATACACTCCTGCTCAAAATTAGAGCACCACCATCCATTTTTTCGTTTATCTCTTTCCTTCTTCCCTTATAAATTTTGTATCCTGGACTGGCCACCAAGGAGCCGAAACATGAATCCGATAGAGCATGTTTGGGACATGCTGAAAAGAAGAATTCGAGCCAGAGATCCACCATCAGACAATCTTCAGCAGCTGGAAACAGCAGCGAAAGAGGAGTGGGACGATATCCCCAGGAAGGTATCCAAAACTTGATTAGAGGCATCGGTCGTAGCACCAAGCCCTCATCCAGGCTAGAGGAGGTAATACCGAGTATTGAAAAGCTAAACTGGCATAATTCAAACCTTTTTTTCACATTTTCAATTTTTATAATTTTACCACAAGAAGTAAATTTTTCTATAATTTATTAAAAACATATTTTTTCTCGAATTTGTGCCTTTTTTGGTTACCTTTTTCCTTCCGTGTTTGCAAACAATGTGTGCAAATAGATAAAAACTTGATAAAGGAAAGAAGAAGGGCGCAAACGAAGAAATAGATGGTGGTGCTTTAATTTTGAGCAGGAGTATATATAGAAAGGTATTATTTTACTACTGAGAAATCATGTTGTAACAATCAAATATCAAAACAATCAAAATCAACAATCTAATCAAAAAGTGCATTTTGGTTTATTATTTTCAATAATTAACCTTTGGAATCGAGCAAAGAAAACAATTTTAACCCTCTGAAAATGTGAAGGTTCAAGTTTCAAAAGGGAAGATCGAATTAATCTTTACCCGTACCCCCTTTTTGCCCAGTTCCCAAGGACCGATTTTGACGAAATTTGGGATTTCGGTTCCATTTGAGGTCTAGATCGGACCAAACACGAACACTAGTAAAATATTGAAAATTTCCAGTCATTCACGAGTAAGAATCGCACGTGAACGTTCGCCCTTAAAATTGAGCCGAATTTCACCAGATCGAATGAAATATTTTCTCATTTCTTCAAATAGAATTTCATGTCCATTTGTGTTTCCATAACAATCAAAAATCAAATTTTGTATAGAAAGCTCCACCCACAACTTTGGGTGTTCATCGTGATTGTTACAGAAAAATAATAACCATTGTGTAATAATTTGTAGCGTTTTGGTTTGTTATTTTCAATAATGAACCTTTGGAATCGACCAAGAAAAAAATGTTTAACCTCAAAAATTGTTGGTTTACGTTTCAAGGTACTTGGAATCCGAAAATCGAATAAAAAAATTTTCCGGCCGTACGCGGCACTTTTCTTAGCAACCCTGGACCGATTTTGATGAAATTACCAACAAATTTCCAATAGTGCCCTAGCTCGATAACTCTCGAAATAAAAGTATTGTTTTTTCACCGATTTGAAATAGTATTGAATTTTAAAGACCACCCGGAGCCCTGTAGGACAAACCGTTCGTTCCCTATGAGAACTTAGGGGTCGGAATTACGATAAATCAGAAACTCGAGTGTGAGTCACCAAAGAGGCCCAATCTCCGTTCAAAATTCATTTTGTCTAAACCACACCGTAGGACTGTAGGTGTGGTTTAGACGCTCGTTTCAAAATTTAGCTGTCCAAAATGCAATTGCTGTTTGTTTCTTCGAGTTGTACTCAGTTTTGCGTCCTTAGCAACCAGTAATAAACTTTCCCAATAATTAGGGCAACTTAAACTCCGTTTCTTCAAAATGAGTGGGAAGCGTTGATTTCTTCCAAATAAACTTGATTGTGAAGTAGGTAGGTAGTAGAAAGGTAGTATCTATGGTGACAATAGCAAAGCCGTGTTCTTTGCAGACGAGTGATCGATAGAAAAATAATAAATCTTTGTGTAATAATTTGCAGCTTTTGTAATAATTTAAAATCATTGATTTTGCACTATAAAGATAGGAAATGTGACCCTCATTTTAACAGTATCCTCAGATTTGTGATTACAATGATGCAATAAGGAAGTTGTGGGAGTTTTTATTGCGTGAGGTTGAAAACACGAGAAAATATTAATAGTGAAGTAAACCGGATATTAAGAGGGGGGGGGGGGGGTGTACAAATTATGTCACACCTAGGAAATTTTTTGTCAAAATTAGTTGATGAATCGACACTTGTTGTATTGTACAACGATCAATTGTGTTAAATTGTACATTCAAGTTTGTCTTGTCTTGAAACTGTCATAAGTAACTCCTTCGCAAATATAAGTTTAGGATTATTTGAAACTAGTTAGTTCTTCTTTCACCCACCTCGAAGGTCAATTCAGCAAAACCGAACCCCAAAGTATTATTTACAAGGTGATTGATAGCCTTCCCAGGACTGATTAGGAAGTATCGCCCGAAGTACTCACCTACTGCAGGGGACATAGACCTAGAACCAGACGAGCCGGTAGGCGAAGGTGTAGGCCTCATTCCCTGCGAGTTGGGGGTGCCGGGGGCAGGGCCCCCGCCGGACGAGCTGTCATTGCTATTTTGTCCAGTCAAATCCTGAAACAAAAAAAGAAAAAATCAGTATATGAAAATCTGAGATAATTAGATAAAAAACATACTTAACATAGGTAATGCTAAGTATGTTGAGTATGAGTAAGGATGTCCCATGGATTCCAGGGGACGTCCCATTCCCATTTGATAAGGAGTAGTTCTTTCAATAACAATCTGTAGCGATGGATTTTTTAAAACATTTTTTACAGTAAAAAACTTCATCATTCAATGTGATTTAGTTAGCATGTCAGGGAAGTACCATAATATGGTATCCAGGGGCGTTGGGTGACATTCGAAATTGGTGGGGCACCAAATCAGAAAATACAAAAACTTGACCATAGGATCACACATACCTACTTTTGCGACTGAGGACCCACTGAGGAACAATCACACCTCAACTTCTTTCCAGAGATAAAAATATTCGGGGATCAAATTTAGTCAAAATGTATTGAGATATGCGCTAAAAACGAGTTGTGTGATTTCCTACGGTGATAGTCTAGCATTACCAACAACTTTTTCATTGAACAAGAAGTCCCCTGATAAGTAATGGAAGGATATCAATCTTTCCGAACTCTTAGCAATTCATAATGTGCGGTGGTAGCAAGGCCTACATTATGAGAAGGTATAAGGTAGGTAGAAGTTAACTTATCTGTTTGACGTCCCATAGCAAATCTAAGATGAACCGTGAAAAAGTAGGTACCTACCTAGATTCTCCCAAAAAACACAGCTAATATAGATCATGAAGCGAACTCAAATCACATTAACGGAAATGAATACATTAAAATTAATGGAGAATAATAATTCATAGATAGGTTTTCTTTTCATATTCGTGAAAATCCCCAGTTTGGGTAAGTAAGGTTGTTGTGATTGCATCTGAGCGCGACTTGCCAAGCGAGATAAGACAACTGATAAAAGGAATTAAATCGTTTTCTTCCAAGGGAATCCTCCACTCTTTGCCTTACACCATGGACTTGTTATCCCATACGGATGAGTCCATGCCTTACACGGAACTTCCATGGATGTTTCAACAAAGCATCCATCCATCCACTTTAATCTTGTCTTGAAAAGATCGATTTGCGACTCGTCATGAAAATCGATTGCGTCCTCCCCGGCTGGGGCCGAAAAGGGAAGGGGTAAACGGACGAGGCCTGCATTTTTACACTACTGCGCATGCGCGGACGGGGAAAAACTATAAACAAACCATGTAACCATAACAACTCTGGGGCAGAATTGTTCTTGCCCCAGAGTTTCCTTAGCAACATGTTATTGCTTCCTCACTACCGAAGGTAGGGAAGCTTTGTATTCGTGAAATATTGGCCCAAAACGATGCAAATACTGGTCACATGAAGAAATGACCATCATGGCAACTGTTGAACTAGAATTAGAAGGTACCATACCGGGTGCCCAAATGAATAGAGCTCTTGCCTCCAAAATGGTTGGTAGAACACTTAAATCTGTAGAAGCGGTACGAGCAAGGCCTCACTATCAGAATGTATTGGAGCAGGTACACCTAGATGCTACACAACCACCCCGAAGAACGACAGAAGAACTAGATGGAAGCTACGAGATCTCCCATCAACAGCTTGATGAAGCTATTCTTGGAGGGATTCCCATAGCTCAGCGTGCATCAGAACAGGATGAAGGCCACCAATTGTTGATAAATGGTGCAAGAGCAGTGGTCCAGGATCTTGACCCCCAAAATGACCTTCTTCTGTGGATATCCCATATCATTGGTATAACCCCACGACCACCCAGGGACCATATAATCAACAATGATACCACACAAGAAACGAGAAGAGATAAATTCTCAAGGTTTAGGAGGTTATGGGATTCTGATAGAGCTGCAATAGCGGAGGACATCCTTGGTAATGGAAGAGCCCGAATGCGTCACACAGGCCAGCAATTGAGGCAATACTGGGCAAGACAGTGGTCAGCTCCATCCAGCGAATGGACAGCAGAGGAAGTCCGTCATCCCCAAGATCAGCTGATGGACCACATATGGATGCCAATAACGGAGGACAAAATCCGGATATCGGAACCAACCAGGACTGCCTGTGGTCCTGATGGACTACTGGCAGAGGTTTGGAGGATGGTTCCCCACAGCCTTAGGAAGTTGTTTTTCAACACGATTTTGCGCCGGGGATCTATGCCGTCTACCCTCTTACAAGCTCGAACTACTATGATTCCAAAGAAAAACATGCCAGAAACAGAGGCAGACTACCGCCCAATCACAGTTCCATCAGTAGTAGTACGCCAATTTCACAAGATCATTGGAAAGCGTTTGGAATCCTCGGTTACTCATGTTGAGCAACAAAAAGGTCTCCGCAGAGGCGTTGATGGACTAGCACTGAATGTATTGGCACTCAATAAATTGTTGGTTGAAGCTAACAGGAAAAAAAGAGAGCTTCACATTGCAGTTCTCGATGTTGAGAAAGCATTTGATAGAGTATCTCATTTTGCTATAATGAACATCATGAAGGGGAGACAGTGGCCCAAACAGCTGGTACAGTATATTGAATCAATCTACCAAAATGGGTCTACACGAATTGGGGCAGGCCCGTGGATGTATAATGCAAGGGGCATTAGACAGGGTGACCCCCTGTCCTCAACCCTCTTCAATGCAGTTATGGATCACGTCCTGCTAGCACTCCCTAATAGGGTTGGATACATCCATGCAGGGCAGCGTTGGTCTTCCCTGGCTTTTGCGGATGATGTTGTACTGATTGCCACATCTAGAGCTGGGATAGTGGCTCAGATTGTAGCATTCAATAATGCCTTGAAGTCGGTGGGACTGAATCTCAACCTCAGAAAATCCATCTATCTGCCTTTGATGCCAAGAGGGCGTCGACTCGTGGTCCCAGCTGAAAGGCCTTCCATTGATGTTGATGGCCAGTGCCTGAGGGCAGCACCACACAATGTTCGATGGATATACCTGGGAGTATCCTTTGGTACCCAGGGTATATGTCGTAACATGCCAATGAAAATGACTACAATCCTTGAGAAAATTGACAGGGCACCACTGAAGCCTCTGCAGAAATTAGTGATGTTGCGAGACCACGGCATACCCTCACTAACTCACCAACTAGTGCTGGGAAGTACCACGCTCTTAACTCTAAAACAGATGGATATATCTGTAAGGAGATATGTGAGAAAATGGTTGCGCCTGCCATTTGACTCTGCTAATGCCTACATCCATGGACCAGTGGGTGATGGTGGTCTTGGAGTAATGGAACTACTCAGTCAAATACCAACCATAAGAGCTAATAGGGTAGGGGCGGCAAACACACAACTCTTTGAAGGAGGAACGAGTCTCCAACAACAAAATGGGACATCAAGAATCGACCGTCGAATTGCCAGGGCACAACGTCTCCATCAAACTACGGATGGAGCTGAACTGGTAAAATCACGCAATAACGGAGCTAGCACGGCATGGATCAGGAACCCTTCAGCAAAACTATGGGGATGGAGGTCGTTGGGTATGGTGAAAGTCCATTCTGGTTCTCTACCAACAGGAGTGAGGAGGACAAGAGGCAGGCGTACCGGCAGCAGCCATCTATGCCGAATGGGATGTCAAACACCCGAAACAGCCTCGCATGTGCTCCAGATTTGCCCAGCCGTGGTAAGACCCAGGTGTGCCCGTCACAATTCTGCCCTGAACCTACTGGAAGCCTACGCTCGCCGTAAAGGATGGCCAGTATGGCTAGAGCCACACTTTAACCTGGAACAGCGAGGTTATCGTCCAGACCTCTTGGTGGTAACACCAAGAGGAGCCTTCATTATTGATGTCTCAGTGGTCTCTGGCTCCGGCCAGAGATCACTCGCAGACATCAATGCTTCCAAAATTCGAAAATATGAAGTTGACGCATTACTAGATGCTGCAGCAGCACTTGCAAACATTCAGCGAAACCAACTAAAGGTGATTGGAGCAACGATCACCTGGAGAGGGATATGGCATGGCAAGTCAGCGAAGGATCTGATTCGGGCTGGTTACCCACTGTTTATCCTGGAGTGGATGACCACCCGAGTCCTAACAGGAGGATCATTCATCTGGTCTAAATTCAGGGCTACGGCCACACGACGGCGTGCCACGGCTCGAGCAAGTGGGCTCCGTGGGACTTGGAGCTGAACTCGAACCCCATGGGGAGGAGAAGTGTCGACTGATGGCATAGCCAGAAGAGGCACAATCCTCCCTCCATCATTTGTGGGATAAGGTGATTCAACCTTGTCCCTCACCCCAATGTCCGGGGTCGGATCTCGGACCCTGATACCAAGCAGCCAGATGGACATGACTGCTGAGTGCTGAAAGTGCTGATACAATACTGTGATGTAAATATTTATGTACAATACCATCAATTGTAGAGGTGAAGTATTTTTTCCAAATATAAATTGTGAATGAAAGAAGTGAAACAAAAATGTCCTCTAAAATCAAAATTTCCACTTGCTTTTTGCGTTTTACAGCTTCCCGAACAATTTTGGTTCCGTGTCTGTCTGTCTGTCTGTGGTCAATCCTTGTCCCGGGCAAAACTATACTAACCTGTGGTCCGATTTTGATGAAATTTTCAGGGATTGTGCGGGTTAGGTCCTAGACGGTCCCCTATCAATTTCAGCACCTTCGGACCAATAGGAGCGAGTGCGCATGCACAAACGTGAATTTCCTGGAACCTCGGTTTCTAATGAACCGATTTTGCTCAAATTTGAAGGTTAGTTAGGGACTAACTTCTAAGAGACACCCTATAAGTTTCAATCAAATTGGTCAAGCAATGGCCGCTGCGCATGCGCGAAACTTTAAACTTTTTCCGCCAACTGATTCTATACGTCCATGTTACAATGAGTGAGGAAGCTATACTGCCCACCCAACTTGGCAGACGTTTTTCCCAGATATCGATTCCATCGATATGATTTCCATACTATCGATTCCATCCTCCTTCTTCTCTCTAGGTCCATGGTGCTGGTTGTGGGTACAGCCTCTGGTGACCAACTTCCATCCTAGTTCTTCTATCTACTTCCACAATGGATATTTGACATAATAATTACATTCATGTCAGTGTAAAATTATTTTACACTTGTAAAAGATCCATGCTTTCATGGATCAGTGAGTTTTGAGGAAAAAATCTTTCTCCTAGGGTTTTTTTACTTGGGGAGAACACTTTTCGAAAGAGTTTTTTCAACTTTGAGGTGAAAATCTAGCTTACAGAGAGGGAAATTTTGCCTTTTTTTTCTGGGTCTTATGGACGCCACGGCCCTTATGGTATCATTATGAGAATACGAATCTGGATATTTAGAAATCGCAAATCGAAAGGTACACATCATGTATATCCACCCCCCTCAGCTACCAAATACTTCTAATAACATTAGAGCCCCAAATTTGAACAGTATTTTAAAATCCATGATCTACGACAACACAATATATTAATTCGAGTCCCACGTCTCCAAGCAACACGCGGTTTCTGGTGTCCTGGCACCACGGAGACACCACAGATTTGGTCCACCGTGGACCGTCCACCATGCACAGTACGGTGAGTTTATAGGTCAAGTGATCAAAAATCAATTTGTGGATAGTTCTGTTAGGGAAGGTTGCTCTGATCATGGATTTCATACTACTTCATATTTCAAGGAATGAAAATTGCACAATAAATAATATTAGAAGAAGTTTATGAAAAATACTGAAATTTTAAATTCAAAACAAAAGAAACATTCCACCAATTTTACAAAAGTTTAGGTACCGAAACATAGGTAATAATTAGATGTCTTTAGAAGTGCATTACACTGATTGATGAATCTAAATCGTCACTGTCATTAGCGCTGCTGATGCTGGAGAGAGCGCTTCCACAACTCAGTTCCACAGCGTTAGATGTGCTTGGTACAGCATTAGGTATCAGTTTTGTGGATGGTGCTCGTGTCAATGAAGTTATCCCAAACCAAATGATGGTTGATGACTTCATAATCTTCTGTTCTATTCTGTTTATATGAAAAATGCGAGGATGTGTTTTTTTTTCTTCTCCACACTTTCCTGCGACTTTCCGAAACTTTCTATTAGGATTGAAAATTTCATAGAAAAAAAAGGCGCGCCTATTCGTGGCCAACAGGATTTTGTCAAGGGATAGTGCCAGAAAACATTCATCAGATGCTCTAATTAGTCCTCTTTTTGAGAAATTCACTATTTAATGTTAAGGTTTAAGAAGAAAATTTTAAGGTAGGCTCGATTGGCCTGGTCAGGCGGTTACGAAAGTGATTGGTGAACCAGTTGAATCACATACTAATGATTTTGGTTTATTATTTTCAATCATAAGCCTTTGGAATCGAGCAAGAAAATACACAAACGGTGGATACAGCTTTGGTACAAGTACGCAACCACGAGAGACATTTTATGTCTTATGTTTAATAAATTGAGAGCTTTCCAATGAGTGGTGAACGATTTTTGTGGGGTTCCGCGTAACGCTCCCCGCGTGACGATTTTTCATTTATGTGCCATAGTAAAGACATAAAATGTCAAAATTGGGAATTATTATTGACGGTTTTACCGAGTGCTTAGGGGAAATTCATACTTCGAACATTATTGAAAAACATGAATAAAGCACATACTTAAGCCGTGAATCGTCATGAAGAGCAATAAGACCCAACTAGTTGATACGACGGTATCCGCCCTCATAATGAGCAGGTAGTTCATCGTTAGCGTTTTGGGTGAAATAAGTTATCAACATAAATGATAGCGGAACTTGCCTTTGGTGATCCGTAAGAGGCTTGTGAGGTCAGGAAACCTATTCGAACGTGCTCAAAGACTATCTGGGGATAGGTTCTTGCACTCCTTTCCAATACTAATAGACGTTCGTTTTTTTCGATTTTTTACACGTACAGTACTGTGCGATGGCACAAAAAAAGTTCATGAAAACAGAAAGGTAAATTGATGTTGTTCCCTGAATTTCAAAGCTTGGGTTCCATTAGTACGCCTCAACAGGAAAAGAAATATTGAACAATCTGTGAATTCTCTGAAATATTCCCCCTGTTAGTTCTCGTTTGTGGTACCTATTAATTACACACTTATTAGCATGTAACATGCTTTAGCCATCACCTAACTGAGCAGAAACGTGACAAAACCGTGGATATTATACGAAATCGTATAATATCCTGTACTATTAATAATTATTGTGATCAAAATCATGTGATGCTTGAAATTTCCTAGTGTCCGTTCTGGACATCCCCACTCACCCACATTTCGACACTATGGTGAAGTAATGCGCTACTGGGTCGAGCAACAACAACAAAAAAACACGCAAATCGGTTGAGAATAGAGAACCTGGCAGCTGGGTAGACGTGTTGTCAGAATGCACCGTATTTCCAGTAAATACCCTCCATAAATTTCGAAATTATGGCCACGTAGTGAACAACTGGATACATTTCTGCGTAGAACAAAACATACCCACTAAAATCAGATGGAAACTACGAACTAGATTTTGAACTACGAAACTAGATGATGCTCGAAATAGCACGTTTTGGTTTGTTATTTTCACTAATGAACCTTTGGAATCGACCAAGAAAAAAAATGTTTAACACCCCCACAAAATTTGTTGGTTTACGTTTCAACGTACGTAGAATCCAAAAATCGAGTAAAAATGTGGCCGTCCGTCAGCCGTACCGATTTTGATGAAATTTGGTAAATGGGTTCCATTTGGGGTCTAGTTGTACCCCAAAGATTTTGGTAGACGTAAGTCACTTCTGAGGGTTGAAAAATAAGGTTTGAAATTTTGAAAACGCCCTAACTCAACATTTTTCGATGTAAAGGTATTGTTTTTCCATCAATTTAAGGTAGTATAGAATTTTTAGAGACCACGCGGAGCCCTGTAGGACAAACCGTTCGCTCCCTACGAGAATTTAAGGGTTGGACGTACGATAAATCAGAAACACGAGCGTGAATCGCAAAAGAGGCCTAATCTCCGTTCAAATGTTAGCTGACCGAAATGCGATCGATGTTTTTCTTCAAGTTGGTTGGTGCTAACAATGGCAAAGCCGTGATCTCTGCAGAAGAGTGATCTATATAGAAAAATTATAAACCTTTGTGTTATAATTTGCAGCGTTTTTTAAATGCATTAACCCCCCTTTTTCCGAGGCGAAATTCAAAATTCCGGCGACGAAGAGCATACAAAGATACATTTCCGTGAGGAACAAATAAAGAACCTTCGCAAATCAGACAGAAACTAAGGCCTGGGCAGAGTGCGCAAGATTTTGTCACATTCACACAGATATAACACTTTTTTTTTTTTTGATTTTTTTTCTCAGAAAAACCAACATGCACCACAGTGAGTATTACATGTTATGTGTCATACAGTTAACACAAAATTAAAACAAAATAAATGTAAGATATAATTAATCAATTTGCTTCAAGAGAACACGTAAAGAATTTGGATTCAAAATGGTCCAACACATATTTGTACCACTGTGGTTATTTTCCTTCTCCTTTCAGTTGTCCTCCTTCACCCCAGATCAATCGCATAAGCACGACCAAGTCTTACTGAAGGAAGACTAAAAATCGAGGTTTTCCTGCAAAATTCAAGAAAAACTAGTTTGTCGTTTTATGACGACTTTGGTGCTACTTCTGCATCATTTTCCACCTATTTCCTTTGTTTTTGATCATTGGGGAGTCTTGGATCGGTTAATGCGATCATGCGATTTGGCGAGAAAAATTACGTCCCCCCCGTTCAACCACGGAGTATTGCCATTATCTCATGCCAAAATAGCGATGTTCTTAAATACTCACGTTTTTCCGCGTTCAAACACGTACATGGAATAAGACAAAACTTCGAAATTGGTGGGACTGCAGTACAACGTCGAATTTGTTGTACAAAATCTCGAGTTTGAGTCGAACAAGTAATTAGAATAGAACCGAAAAATTATTAACCTCTAGAATTTGACATCGTAATGCCATAACAGATACATTGGTTTGAAGTATGGTGAGTAAAGTACTACGACGTAGTGTGTATATTGGAGTGGCTGTGGATCGATAGAAGGTCGGGGAAATTAATTCGAAGTGAATGTGTCAATCAAGTGAATTACACCTGTTTGAGAGATGAATGCAGCACAAAGCACGTGTTCAGACCCTTTGAATTGACAGGAGCAAGGGAGAGGGAAGGGAAGGGACAAAACAATGCAAAGGAAGAGAAAACGAAAGAGAGAAGAGGCGGGGGGACAGTAAAAGTGTCAATTTGGCGAAAATACGAAGAATGATAGGAAAAGGGATGGGAGAAGAGGGAGAGGGAAATAGCGGGGTAATGGTGGAAGAGAGAGAAGGAAGGGGTGGGGGTAAATTACGATGAAGAGGGCAGGGGGGGACAAGGCCTTTCCCTTGAAGCCTCGGGTCGGTACTCGGCGAAGGAGATCCGGCAACAGGGGGAAGAAGGGGGAACCGGGGCGACGTTGCCGAGCGGTGCGCCTCGGCAACGCCGCTCCTAGCGCCTCGGAGTCCGCCGAGAAAGGGCCGGAGGGGCCCCTCTCGCCTACCCGGAGGGGCCGGGAGGGGCTCCCCCGCTGACCCTAGTCACAAGAGACTAGCTGAGGAGGGGCTCTCAAGCTCCTATCTGCATAACCAGTGCACGGACCCGCAAGCCAAAACGCAATAGAAGACCGACAGCCACAGCAGAATACTGAGATGATTCACTGAAAATTTCAACGTACTAAAAATATCAAAGATAATTCAAGTCAAAGAATCCTTTAAAAATAATACTTTTCAAAAATATTAGAAACAACTCCAGGTATCGTTGTTACAATTGATAGATTGAAATCTCTAGAACTATTCCATGGAAAATCTAAGTAAATAGTAGAATTAAAAGGGGAATTTATTTCAAAAGTTATCTTTGAATAGAACCGAAAAATTATTAACTCTGTAAGGAACCGCTTTCTACGCAATAGAAGAAGAAAAAATCTTCACCAACGAAGTAAAATTATCAAACGTAATCATTCAACTAATCAATAAATCCCTAAATTTACAGAAATTTCAACATTATTCACATAACTCCAGCTTGGGCTCCTTCAATTAGCAGTTAGTAAAATTTTTCGGCCAACTAGCTCGGACGATATTTATAATGGAAACTCGCAAATCGTCAAAACCCCATTCTAGGATAAACATCCAAGTTAATATTTGAATTTTTCAGGGAAAACGCTAAAAGCAAATTTTTTTCTTCGAAAGTTATCTTGGAGTTGGAAAATTGACAAATTATCTACTCTGTAGGGAACCGCTTTCTACGCAATAGAAGACGAAAAAAGCATTACCAACGTAATAAAATTATCAAACGTATTATTCAACAAATTCTGAAATAAACAGACTTTTCAACAATATATCCTCCAGCTAGTGTTGCTTTAATTAGCAGTTTATATGGGATTACATATTTTTAATGGAAACTGGAAAATCATCAAAAAACCATCCTATGATAAATTCAAGTTGATTGTTGAATTTTTCAAGAAAATCTCTATAACGAACACAATTTTTTTCAGAAGTTATCCTGGAGTAAGAGCGATAGAAGACATCCACAGACAAATGCCAGAAAATACATTGAAAGCCTCACCAATGTAGTAGAAATATCAAACATAACTTCAACAAATCCTCAACATTTCGATCTCTTCAGTATCTGTACTTAGAGCAAAAAATACCCACAACGGAGAGGAAATCTTAGAAAACATGTCCAACAGAAGCCAATAAAAATCGGATATAACGTCGCGGATGATCCCCCTGATATGAATTGTTCCAAAATATAACTAATAAGAAATAAGAAATTTAAGACCTTCAGAAAACTATTGAGAGAAGGGGGAAAAATCATCATGAAATAAATAAGTATTATCGAGATGAAGCTTTTACTCGAAAAAAAAACAGTCTCAAAATTTCAATTTCAAATTCATAGGAACGTCTCAGCGACGTCACAGCTATAATCGAGGTAAGAGAACGAAAATACCAAATTAGGTAGGTAGGTAGCAAGAACTAATACCTCAACTCTTATTTCTTGTCACCTTGCTTCTTTGACAACCGTCATGCAGTTTTCATACTAAAGTTGTTGCTACTTGTTCTAAAGCATCCGAAATCCTACGAGAGAAAAACTATCTACTCCGGATGAAAAGTTATTCTTGAGGGCATACCTGGCAATTTGTGGTCAAAAATTGTAAATCCAACATTCAACTAGAAATATGGGAACTCTACAAGAAAGATTCGACAAAATATCAAGTTTCTTTGTCCATAATCATGATGCAAGTAGTAACACCAACTGCGTTTTCTGGGTGTTATATCTGCTATTGTCACAACCTTTCTGAAGCGAATAGAAAAGCTAGAATAGCGTATCTAAATGACATTGCTGAATGAAAATGTTATCAGTTTTTTAGGAAACTCGCTAACAACAGCAAGACGTTACAAAAATACGACTTCTGAAGTAGGTAATTAAAGGTAGAGGGTAAAGTCGGCGACTGAAACCTGTGGATGATGACGTTGTACAGTAAAATTAGTGTGGTCCCTGATAGTGAACAATTTCTAAAATATTGTGCGGTAATAAACGAGACATAAATGACTGAGCAGCTTCACAACAGGGGAAATTAATTCTACGCTATTCGGCCAAGCTGAGCCACGTTTCTCTACATCAGATGTGAGCAGTAGCTAAAAATTTCGGTTTCTACATTATAGTCGAAATGACGAACACTTAGGGTGAACTTACTTCATTCTCAACCAACTATGCACAGCACCCTAAAAACTCCATCAACGTCCACCTTCCAAAACCCACGACCACATTCCGCACATTTGTAACCTAATAATATCCGCCTTTATTCTCACAAAAACTCACATTTTTTGACAGAGACAACCAGTCGACCAATTTTTCTTGCAATATTTCATCTTGTCACCCTTATCACTAGAGCTCGGCAATATATGCGAAATAAAACCTCAAAATATGCACGTAGATGCCCAATATATGCATTTGTACATATGCGCGAAAAAATCCGAAAATAGGCCTTCAAAATATGCGCAAGATAGTTGAACAATTGAATAATAAATGGGAAACAAAGTCTTTTCAGTACATAGGTCTTTTCAGTATGTACATTTTTATACAAAATCATTTTATACAATTTTTACAATAGTTTTACTCAGTTTTTAGACAAAACATTACATTGTTAAAATATGTTAGCTTGTACTACCAAGTGCTTTTCCAAATTTTCAGTTGCAAAATATTTTCTCAAATCGTGCAATAATAGTTTCAAACGGGAGAATGACCGCTCCACATCTGCTGAGTCAATTGGTAGATATTTGAAACACTCCACTTCTTGAGGAGTGTATGACCAATTGCTGGTGTTGGGTGAGTCGCCTTCCAACACTTTCGCCAACACAACGACAGTTTTCCAGCCAGGATTTCGTTTAAGTACACACTCTAATTTTTCTCGAACGGTTTCACCTGTTTTTCCGGGCCATGATAACGTCTCCTCATTAGAGGGAATAGCTGACTAAACTGGGAAATATGGCTTTTGTCAAGAAATGCCCATTATATGCACTTATACCAAAAACTGCGAATATATGCAAATATATGCACGATAAATTTGAATTTGGAGCGACAAAATGGCTTGAATATGACATATTTGGGCTCCTTACAGCTTGGGCATATCGCAAAAAAAAATATGCAAAATGCCGAGCCCTACTTATCACCATAGAAAAGCTTTACATTAGCTTCCTTCTCCTTGTGCGCTCCAAGGACGCTCTCTGCTAATCTTATATCCATGCAAATCTTTGTCTTATTTATCTAATTATAACTGAATGTATTTTCCTGGATTAAATTCTGTAAAAATTAATTTTCATAATTATCACCTAATTTTCTGCGCCAACGACCGGATTTCCATACTTCACCAAGATGACCTATCTTCAGGGCAATCCTGCACAGATACTGGAGTCTGGGGCGGCAGACATCCAAGTAGTTATCCACTTCTCTTTCTGCTGTTTCCAAGTATCAGGTCTTTTCAAAAAATTAGAATTTACGTTTTCCGAATCCATCCATAAGTGGGTTACTCAACCTCAAATTAATCTGATCTGAACCAGTTTTGTGAGATTCAACCAGTAAAATACCAAGCAGTGCAGTACCAGTGGCTATAAGGTGTTTTCCATTTGAAAGTTGAGGAAGCTCAAGGGTTGAGGTTACCTCGACACATTACTTGCATCCGTGGAAGCTGTCAATCTTTGGAATTCCCAGTGGAAGCTGTCTACCTTGATTACAAAACGCCCTTCAAGCTGCTGAGGAGAGCCAAGTAGAAAAATTGCTTGCGTGATTTAGAAATTTCTCAACGCGAAATCGGACGAAGTGCAAATACCAATAGATCAGACCAGGGGTTCCCAACAAAAATTTTGCTAGGACCCCCTCACACATTCGCAAAAATGACAAGGACCCCCACTAATTCCTAAACATAAAGCCGTAAATTTTGAGTGGGCTCGGGATTTTTGAGTGGGGCTTGAGTAGTTGAGGGCTACAAAATGATTGCTTATAATCGTCAACGCGATCTCATCAATAACAAAGATTCGAAGTACAGTTTTAGAGTTCACCGCCTCAATAATAAGCCATGTTAAGGTTTTAAGAACCTGAGAGGTAAATTGTGTCAGTGGACCACATTTCCTTGAATCAAGTGCCAGAACTGTGAGACAGGTTTCTTCGTTTAAGGGGGTTCGGTAGTCAAAAATTTTCAAAAATTTCATTTTTCAGATTTAAAAAAATATTCTACACATTATCCCCGACATTTTGGTATATAAAACTTTCATGTTTGAGTCAGGAAATGTCCTGCAATCGTTGCCTGAAGTTGAGTATCTCCGAACCGCTTTTCGGTACCAGTGGAGTTACTCTGCTATTGCTTGTTCAACATTTGCACAAGCCATTTTTTCCACTTTTTTATGCTTATGGAAGTTGCTGTGAAGCACATTATTCATGTAGCAATAAAAAAAAAAATAAAAAAAAGTTTGGTGACGAGGTTTTATAAAGGTTCATGGAAAAGAGAAACAAGTTGGCACGCATCGTGACGTAATCGTCGTAGTAGGTACCTTTTCAGTTTATTGCGTTTTTCTCAAAACTATGTTTTTCAATGCGTTTGACCCATTATCTCTGGAACTACGCACGATATCGAGATGATTCTTTTTTTGTATTATGAAAGAATAATAGTTCTACACATTAGCATATGCTTTTTGTAAACAAAATACTTGGAAGCCGAGAAAATTTTTTTTTGTTTGACTCAAAAAAAGGGTTATCTAAAATAGCTGTACAAAAAAAGTTTAAAGATATTTTTGGAAAGCAATATGCTTATTTGTTGTCCTTGAGTAGCTGAACAACATGAAAAAAAATCATGCAGATCGAACTTACCGTTGTCTAGATAATGGGTCACGAAAAAGATTATTTTTACCCTATGACTACCGAACCCCCTCCCTTAATTGCTACAGTTTTTCGATGCTTCCTAATCCATGGGTTCCAGGTCACCATGGGTGTTTCAAAGGACGTCACAAAGGGTACTCATGGGACAGGTCGTAAATTACGGAGAACGTCTGTGGGTCAATGTCACTCTAGCAGGTCATAACCGATCGAGTTTAAAGAGAAATGAGGACGACAGAAAGTAAGGGTGAGGTCGAGTAAAGGTCGTTTAAGCGTTTAAAGCACCATCACGAATAATGGGGTGAGGCGAACGGTGGAGAGGAGGAAGATGGGAGAAAAACGAGGTTTACAAAGCTAGTATATAATGAGGGGGGCTAAACGGCAAGGGCGATAATAGAGCCCTTTACCACAGAAAGGAAGCAATAGAGGGGTTTGGAGAGAATTAATGAGTCAAACGATCGAAATCACACCTTTATGAGAGTCGTCTCTCCATACATCACACCCACATTATAGTTGAAACTCTTGCTTGGACATGAGAAATGTACTGCTTTTGAATAGTGGTTCCTGTTTTTCATTGAATGCCCTTACTGCCCAAGTAAGGTAGAGGTACCACAGTTAAGGAATACCTATTCTCCGTTTTTTTTTCCAAATTGGTGCTCTATTAGTAGTTAAGACATGTTCCCCTTAGAACTTTAACAATTAGGATATCTCCCCAAATAATAGATGTCTAAAAATCAGCTTTCTTTTAATAAAAAGTTTCAAAAATATAGAAATAAGGAATAAATCGATAAAGTGAGTTGCAAAGAATAAAGTTTTTCGATTGGCGCTTTTTACTCAGTGAAAGACACCTTGGAAATCGAAATCCTCAATTACAGACAGGTTTGGGAACCAGTAACGGACACGATAAGAAAATGTCAAAATCATTTAATTGGACATTATGCATGAAGAAACTGATGAGATGAATTGTGAGAGAAAAGCTTTGCTAATATCATAAAGAACTTATTCAAAATAAAAACTTTGGAAATCTATGAGGTGATACGTAAATTTATCACCTACAATGAAGTTTGATCTCCAAAGGAAATTGGAAAAAGTCCTTGAAAAAAACATGCTGAGGACATTTATTTTTAGACGTGAATGTATCATGTATGTAGATCCTTCAGAATAGTTCGTTAACCTCGGGATCTTCACGGAAAATTGAGCCCCTGAAAAGCCAAGTGGCATAAGTCATGGAAATCTGTTTTTGAGATAAAGCAATAAATGCAAATTTTGTTGCGTCCAGCTTACTGAAAAACTCCCAAATTTATGTTGTCCATCGAACTTGTGATGCCTTCTCTTGGGCTATTCTCGAAGCACTAGACTTATGCCACTAGGCCAATAAATGAAGCTGAATGTTCATATTACGTTTCCGCACTTATCTCCGTTTCATCCGAAATTTGACTTATGCCACTTGGCTTTTTAGGGGCTCAATTTTACTTATGTTTTTATTTTACACTTGTTAACCGACACTTGTTTACCCATGATTAAACTATCTATTTTTGTAATTACTTGTTTTTTTTGTTGTTGTTCTTATTATTGACTACTTTGAATTTGTTTCAAATATTATTATTGTTGTTTTGAAATATTTTACTATAATCTTAATTGTTATGACTTATTGTTACGAGTGTTATCATGCTGTGTCGTAAGGCAACCCGATCTAAGGGCAGCTCGCCAATTTTAATAAAGTGGTTGTTCTCTCTCTTAATTTTTAATTTTTTTTTTTAATTTCTGAGATGAACGATATTTGCAGCAGAGTCTTATAAGTATACAGCAAGAATCAGATTATTGATACTCACAGATTCTTTCTTAGAGCAAAGTAAAAAATAATTTTCTAACTTAGCAGTTCTGCTACAAGAGATGAAAAAGGGTTATTCACGAGATAGCAGTAGTTTATCATGGGATTTTTCAACTTTTTTAAAGAACAGTTTCATACAAAACGCTTTCTTGGCCTGATGGCTTCATTAAAAAAAGAGAGCTAAAACAATTGTCACTTTCTTCGTGATGACGATGAATGAGAGTCGATGAGAGTCAAAAGAAGTTATTTATCAAAGGATCTCTTCAGCTTGTCACTTTAAAGTGAGTCAAGTGACAGCATAAAAAACGCTTTATTTTGTGTGTCGATGGACGTATTAGTGGTTTTTTTTTGCGAGGATTAGATTACTCTTAAATTAAACCCAATATTCAGTAATGTGAATTCAACACAAACAATGTAAAATGAGAATAATGTTGAATAAACTGAGAAAACACCGGTTTGGTTGACACAGTTTTCATGTGTGTTTTTCTGCTGCATCTGAGCCTCACGTGTGAACGCACCTGACCAAACCAGGTCGTAAAAAATGACGTCTTTGGGTCAATGTCACAACTTATACAATTCCAAGGGGGGAAAAAACCTCGACGAAAAGTAAAAACGATGTCGAGTGAAAGACGTTCAAAAGGACCTTCAAGTGCCGCCAGGATCGGTAAAGATGGAAAAGGAAGGCGAAAGAGAGAGAAAGATGGGGTTCACAAAGCTAATTATGAGGAAGAGGAACTAGTAGTAGACGGAGAGGCGCCGGCCTACATAATAGGACTGAGGGGGACCCTTTCCGACAAAGAGGATAAGAGAGGAAGACGATAGAGAGAGATGGGAAGAAAATAAACTATCCGGGACGAGTCGGCAAGAGAGACGGAAACTTGGGAGAGAGTGAGAGAGGAAGTCTGCCCATTCAATTAAGGCGATCTGAATGGGGCAGACTCGTAATGTTCCGGATTACGGCACGATGCCACGATTTACTTTTCCCCGGTCGTTGCCCGGGAGGTGGGAGTGTCTATCGGGCGATATCGGGCTCTGGTGACGTCGGTTGACATCGATTAGAATGTGGGAAGTTTGCAGAGCGTTTATATTAGGGATCGGGAGACGAGGTTGACGACAGCTGGAAGATACTGGGATAGGTGACGTCATCAAATCATCATGAAGGATTTGGGTAATCTCCTGACGCCAAGTTCTCAAGCTAATCTTCTCGGAAAGGAAGGAAAGACAATGGAATCTACGCTGCACTATCAACACTAGATGTTTTTAGCTTGAACTCTAACAATTATGACGCACTTAGGTTATCCAACTACAAAGAGGTGTTGTTAAATAGAGGATCAATCCAGGCCTGGAGACCATAATACTTCAGGACCACACGAATTAGGGAGTGTCACAATGATTTCGTCTAGCTCGCTATGAATGATGATTATGGCTATTGGTGACATCGTCTGAATGAGTCAAGTTGCAAAGTGGTCAGATTAGCAATCAGGAGACGAGATTGACGTCAGCTGGAGGATACAGAGATACTGACGTTATCAAATGACGGCCTAAAAATCTGGATATCAGGAAGTAAGGGCAGTTATGAGGTGAATCTCCTGACGCGAAGTTCTCAGGCTAATCTTATCGGAGAGGAAGGAAAGACAATGGAATCTAAACTGCGACTACCATAAAATAAGTAACAGAAGTTTGATACTTGCAATTACACCAGCAATTGCACATTAGGCAAGAGCAACAACAAGGAGCACCTCCTGCACCAGTCAGTTCAGAATGAACAAAGCTGCTGTCAGAGTGGCTTATCCTAGGCCTAATGGCGACCATACTTCATAATCACATGAACTATATGCAGCTGCAACAATGATAATCATCTCCACTCAGCATGAATTAAGAGATGCCCCTGGTGGTCATCAAATGCATAATATCATGAGGCATGAGCAGTTCCAAGGTGAATCTCCTGACACCGAACCTTTCATCTTCTCGGAGAGTAAGAATAGGCAATGCGATCTTGCAACTGCCACATAGTCCTGGAGCCGAGGCCGAAAATCGCACTTCATTTAGGGATACGATTTGACGACAAATTATGAAAATCTTGTCCTTCTGAGAGAGAAAATCCAAGTCTGCCATTCCAAAACGGTTGCTTTAAAAAATGGCGGCCATGTGAAATGTTCAAAAATCGCGAAAAATCGTCAAATCTCCGGGATGGATGAAAACTCCGTGAATGAGAGATTAGGTCCTGTCGTGGATGTTTTCATCAGTCTACCACTCTTCAACGACTGTTAACCCTCGGCAGACTCATTTTTAAAAATTGTACACTTTTGGTGCAAAAATCCACAACGTTTGGGACGTCCCAAATTTTTACAGCTGGATTTTAAAAGTCTACTTACGGGTTGTCTTACGAGACTTGTCTGCCAATCCTAAGCAGCTGTAAAGTCCTGGCAGAATTAAATTGAAAAATTGTCAAATTTGATTTAAAATTCAGACAATTTTGGGATGATTCACATTTTAACACGTTGAAGTATGAGTGGTATGTAAACAATAGAGTCTGCCTTGGATAGCCCGATGTCTTCTAGTGACAGAATCAAATTCAAAAATTGTCGATTTATTGATGAAAATTTGTTGATTTTGGGATACTCCAAATTTTTGCTCAATACTGTACTACTTTATTGAAACTCGGCTCCAGGACTAACAATAGAATAGCATAAATAAGTAATTCGAACTCCAACAATTGCACATAAGCTGCTATAGTACAATTGCTGCTCTTAGGTAGAGGCTCATTCCAGGCCTGATGTCCATCCTCCATTATTATATGAATACGAAACTGTGACAAGTGATTTCTTTCTGCTCTTCATGAATAAAATTTTAGTTATAACAACTAGTTACGTCGTTTGAATTGTTGTTAGCGGTTGGCTAACTTCCTTCCCGTTCATTTTAAACCACTGAAATTTGGTGGATTTCCTCTTAGGAACCATCGGAAGAGACTGGGAAGAAGTAGACCTGATGTGGGAACTAAAAATCCAACTTCCCCCTGGAGATCAGCTTAGAGTGATTCAGTATCTACGCTGCTTCTTGGTGACTGTTTCCTGTTCAATCAAGAGCTCTGATACCAGCCAGTAATTGGGAGCTTGTAATCAGCTGACCGAGCGTGGAAGTTCATCACAAGCTCGTTCATCTTGGAGGGATGATGTTTGGGAGGGAATCAGATCAGGTGTGACAGCGATAAAGTTAACTTCTTTCCTGTACAACCGGTAGCGCTGTAATTTGGCTCACACTTCTCTGAAATCAGTAGTATTGCATCAAGGAAAACCAGAAGTCACCATTCGAAGTCAAACTTCTCTCCTGTTCATTCAATAACGACATTATTTGGTCTGATAATGTAGATTATTCTACCTTTGGATATATTTTGTCTTTGGCACTACAACTGTGTTGCGCACTTCGGTGTAGCAGCCATGTAACACGTTGTGGTGATCCAGACTCGGCTTATCTGTCTTCCACCACGACGCCTTCCTCTGCAATTTTCTACCCTCGGGAAGCCGCTTTACTTTATCTCCGCGCTCCACAAGACCAACTTACTAAACCACCCTTTCAAAATTATTACTCGTACTTTCTAGGTCGCTCGTTCCACCGACATGTAACGATACCGCCGAGCGAAATTAATATTCATTATTTTGACACGACCTAGTGGAAACATGACTAAGTAGTTGCATTAGGTCGTGCATAATAATTCGATGCATTATGCGAACCCAACATTACCTCCCAGCATGGAAAAATTACTTATACGTAGTTGGTAGGTAGGTACCACATTCACCAAATTGTAGAATGAATCTATTTGAAAGGAGGCACCAGCTACAACATGGATGTAACAACGGCAATTTTCACCTTTCCTTAACCAAAGTTGGTGAGAGGAAATTTCCAGACTCGGTTCTATTGAGTACCTAGTGTTGTGATAAGGGAAAGGAGAGGAACTCGTCAAATCCGAGTTCCCACCAAAAATAACTTACGTACGTCATCATGGGGGATTTTAGAGCGTTTTCAAAACAGACGAAGGGTTTAATTAACAATGAAAGCTCAGGTAGTTGTGGGAAAGAAGATTGACTACACGAATTGAAGCTAATCAAGTGTAACCCACCTAGTAATGATACTTTCGGTAAGTTATATTTCTGATGAAACAATTTGAACGTCTGAGAATTTAATATTAACATAGTCTTTAATTTAATTTTAACAATTTAAACTTAGGGGAATAAAAACTTTACTCCAAAACTTTGAATAAATGCAAATTCGGACAAACTGGGTCAAAACTAATTTAATTGAACGGTATAACATTGACCAGTTATAGGTACTGCGCTCTTGTCAACTACCTGCTTGATACGACAGCTAGGCTCGTTAAATGGCTGAAAATTGGTATTTTAGGGACCAGCGACGCGAATATCTGTCGTAACCAAAAACGTATTAACTCAATTATAGTCACGAGTCCATTAGAGACGAGTAGAGCATGAATCTGGTAACTTCTCGAAACATGTCCGGTGCTTACAACTATAGTTCACTCGGCATTTTTCTTGAGGGTTGAGTCCGGGGAGCATTTTTTGTCAGAACGTTCTTTTGAGAAGAGGATTTTTATCAAAAGCTGATGCTAAGGGACCACTACTTGTTATAAACGGAGAAGAAAAATCGTGAATAATAATATCTTCAAACAATACAAAAACGCTGCAAATCATTGCTCAAAGGTTTATTATTTTCTGTATAGATCACCCTTCTGTATGGATCACTGGTTCTCCATCAATAGCACCTACCACCATCTGTATTCTCCCTTGACCTTCCCTCTCAAATTTCAGCTTCCTGCGTTCAATAGGATTGAAAATGGCTTCGGAGCTCACTCAGCTGATCAGTGATCTGAAGAGTGAAGAAGATCTCCTCGAATGCTGGAGACGCCTGAAAGAGCACTTCCATTCAAAAGGATTGAAAATGGCTTTGGAGCTCACTCAGCTGATCAGTGATCTGAAGAGTGAAGAAGCCTTTGAGCAATGATTTGCAGCGTTTTTTACCCACCAACATTTTTTTTTACCTACCAACTTTTTTTTACCTACCAGCTAGGTACTACCTACCACACCATACTGGCTTCACACCTTCACAATCAAGTTTATTAGAAAGAACTAAACGCTTCACACTCGATTGGAAAAATAGAAAGCTTCATAAGGAAATTTGATTACTGGTTACGCAGAAGGCAAAACTATACAAATCGAAGAAATGAACAGCGATCGCATTTTAGTCCGATAAAATTTGAATGGAGATTAGACCTCTTTTGCGATTCACACTCATGATTCTGTTTTATCGAAGGAAAACCTTCAAGTACTCGTAGGGACCGAACGGTTTGTCCTACAGAGCTCCGGGTGGTCTCAAAATTTTTTTTAAATTCAATACTATTTAAAATTGGTGAAAAAACGATACCTTTATTTCGAAAGTTTTCGAGCTAGGGCACTCTTGAAAATTTCAACCCTTAATTTTCACCCCTTAGAAGTGACCTACATCAACCAAAAGCTTCGCGGCACAACTAGACCCCAAATGGAGCCCATATACCAAATTTGAACCAAATCGGTCCAGTGTTGCTAAGAAAAGTGCCGCGTACGGCGGAAATTTTTTTATTCGATTTTCGTATTCTACGTACCTTGAAACGTAAAACATCAAATTTTGAGGGGGGGTTCAAATTTTTTTTTCTTGCTCGATTCCAAAGGCTTATTATTGAAAATAATAAACCAAAATGAATGCTGCCACCAAACCAGACGTTTCATTTTTCATGTTGGGAACTATTAATCGTGAATTCGATAATTCATAAACCGTACTTCTTGGTTGACGGTAGTAATCAACAAGAGTTGTTGAGTTTGGACCAGTTTACTCATAATTAGCAAGTCATGGATGACTCTCTAGTGGCTCTCTCTACCACGTTGATTGCACCATATTAGTTGGTAAACGCTGTCCATGTAGTGGACTGAGTACGTGTTACTGTTCCACAAAGTCATGGAGCCACTATAGCCAACCTCCTCCAATCTAAGTAGATGTAGAAGTGTATAACTATTGTGACAAATGAAGATTTTGTACACCGGTCCTCATTCGGGGCTCTCCTTGAAAGTCACTGCTACCACCAACCCACAGATACTGGAGTACTACGAACGATGATGGTGACCAAATGGAATACGTTTCAGCAAAGTCCACAAACGTGTTTGAGTGGTATGGCATGAATAATGCGGAGTGACGATGGCCAGAGGCAGTGTAGTTGTGTGCGGACCTAGTTTTCCGGGGATGACGAGCTCGATTTTCCACGACAGGACTGTGGTCGGTGTGTTTATGTGTGTGTCAGCCTACCTCTACCCTTCGCGTCACGCTCCATCTCCTCCCATAGTAAATCCGCTTCTCTCAGCCACGCACAGCCGGTTCATTCACAATATCAGCTGGAAGACGTGAGAGGAGTCCCCACCCGCCTCCAACAACCAATATTACCTTTACTCAACCCATCAACTAAGTGAGAAGGAAAATATTGAAATTGGACGGACATCGAAATAAATCGTTGAAAATTGAGTACGGTGGAGTTTACACGTTGTCGGTAGCTGGTGCTAGTCGAATGTCAAACACATGAATGGCCTCAAACAGTGATTCATCCAAATACTCCTCTTCCACTACATCCAGAAGTCGCAATAGTCAATCATTGACAGCATCTGACGAATAAGCCCATAATTGTATGCCAAAAAATCGCCCCAAATATGCAAAAAGAAGTGCAGATACATGCAAATACCCAAAAATTTCTCAAAAATAAGCAAATCTTTCGTCATTTACCAGAAAATCATTAAATCTATGGTATACGGTATTTATTATTGACATCTTTCATTCCCAGTATGATCAACTTCATTAACTCGAACAGTAATGTGCTGGTCAAGATGCTCAGGTGTTAGAGACCGTCTTTTGTATGAATGAAGAGCCTTCAACCCTGCAAATTGCTGTTCTACGTCGACTGAGGCGACAAGGGTGATAATTCAAACCAGCAATATCGTTGGATGAAAATCTCACTGGGGAAATGGGAAATCTCGCCCTTATGAATTTAGGCGAGGGCGAAGCTGTCCAACCTGGGTTCTTTTCAAGGACTGCTACCAACTTAATCTTCCATTTTCCAAGGCCACTCACTGAGAAGTCTTCTTTTGGAAATCTTTTGCTGAAGTTGTGCACCATTCTTTGCGTTTCCAGACGCTTAATCAATGTGGGAAGCGACTCGAAACGAAATTTGATGAAGGCCTTAAATCACAACTCCATTTTCCAACTCGTCGAATAATGTTTCAATTGCCTTGTTGCCAAAAACACGTAGACGAGACACAGAGCACAGGCTCATGCTTTAAAGATGGAAACTTTTTGTGAAAAAAGCGTGCATTTTCCCTCCATTTAAATCATTTTTGGAAAATACGATCCTACACGCACATTTTGTTGGGAAAATATACGTCCCGAAAAGTTCCAATACAAGATTAGGCGCATTTAAATTTGGGTGGAAATGATCCAGCACATCCAATCCCAATAATATACCTTCAAAAAAACCTATGCAAATATGCAAATTTCCAGGCTCTACTGATGAGGATGGAAATAACTTCAGCACTTACTTGACTATTTTTTCGAAGAAAATGAAATACCACCGTACCGAGTCCTTGGTTTCACAGCAGAATGTCGCAGATCGAAATACTTCTTCGTAGAATCTTCGTTTCTTCTTGATAAGGAATAAACCTCGGTGATTACAGGTAGATGCAGCCATTTTTTTCAGATTTAATCAAGAATTAACTACCTTTCATCGTCTGTTTCTTACCAAAATTTGAAACAATGGCAATTACCAGTTTTTGGACCAGAAAAAACCCGTTTCTTTTTCAATGAGGTTTTCAGCAGTTCGTTAGTTTCGCACAATCAATGCATATCACTACCTTCAGGTCCTCGTCCCACAACACAGTATTTTTCTTATGTCGGAAATGAATGAATTATTGTAATAGGCCGAAGTTGGCTCGACCCGTTTGCCGTAGGTCAGGGTGCTGGTCGGTGAGAAACATCGCGTTCGGCTGAGATCGAGAGCCAACACGGAAGGTCAAAAAAGGTTTTTGGCCGTCATCCTTCATCCGACGAAGGCCTCGCCCGAGATCACTTTCTGATCTCCTTTACGTCCTGCGATTTTCATCTTGATGCTAATTTAGTTCCTTACCGAGACAGTATTGAGCTCATCTCGCGGCGCGAATCTCTTTTGCAAAAGATCGGTAGACGACCAGTGCCAAAAACCCCCGTTATATCGAAGAAGGTCACCAATACTGAGAGAGAAACCTGATGAGTGAACTGCTCCTTACTCTAAGGATAAAAGTACCGATAAACTTTATAATTAAAAAAAAAAATCGGTACACTGGTGGGTCTCAATACCTACATTTTTCCGATTATCGTTTATTTCTTGGTTTACCTATTATTTTTAATACTGAGCCTTTAAATTTAGATTTAAATAGAATCAAAAAATCAAAGAAAAATTGTTAACCCCCCTCAAAATATGTCGGTTTATTGAAAATTTACTTCCATCCGCCGACTTTTCCCGGTTCCCATGGACCGATTTTGATGAAATTTGGAATATTGGCTCTACGCCCTATCTAGGAAACTATGGATAAAAAGGTATTGGTTTTTCTGATTTCAAAAATAGTATTGAAGCTTTAGAATCGAATGAGACCACCCAGAGCTCTCTAGGACCAAACATCGTTAAATGAGCGTTGATTGTGGAATTAATCAGAACTACCAGTGGCGAGTTATGAGGATGGTGGCGGTTATTGAGATTTGGCCGGTGTGGTTCTTTAGTTAGCCATTGTCAAGGGAAAAGAGTCCAGGTTTCTTCCAGTAGTCCGAATGTACCTTTTTCCAAATATTAGACAAGAGAAAAACTTCAAATTCAATTGCGACAATACTGATGAGTATTCCGTTGAGCCGATCTTTAGTGTTTTTTCTTTGCATTCCCTGGTAAGTAGAAACCAAGCTCACAAAAAGTGTTGACACCGTATAAATGAAGTTTTTTAATAGACAAATATCTGTAAATAGGTACTACATACACTCTGACTACTGGAAGAAGAAACCTGCACTCTGTTCCCTAGATAGTGGCTAAAGAGCCGAATCGTAGGGAAAACAACTGGAATATCCGCCAAATCCTCATAACCCTATAAATTTATTAAAATAAGAAAATTGGAACAACTTAACCCTTCTGCACTCGCGTCAGGTCTATTTGGCCCAAGCAACTTTGAATTTGATTTTCATGGGTAAAAAGAATCAAAAACCAGAAGATGTGGTCAATGCTCTTTAATGTGATACCGAAGATTTACACATAAGGAGACATTTGGGTATTGTGAATTGGGAGTGATCGTCACATTGCAATAACGTATATTCTTGCTCCAAGTTGCTAGTTAGAGCATATTTAATAATATTAATATATTAATTATACGTTATAGCAATGTTACAATCACTCACAATTAATGATGAAAATATGATATATTACATTATATTTTTCATAATTAATAATATAGATGTTGAAAAATCATATAATGAAGGCTCTGGGCAAAAGGTTCAAGGGTGTGCACGACGTTGTTGTTCGAATATCTTAGATACTGGGTTCAGTGTCAATGACTGATGCAGATAGTGGGTAAGTATAAAACTCGACCGTGACATCATAAATTTTGCTTCAGAGTCTACCAAGGTAGCGGAAGCATTATTTTCACTTTCCAAGGTTGAAAAAATTATATTCTGCAAAATCAAAATGTGTGCTTACTTGCTCAAGTTTTGGAATTTTCAGAACAATTTTGGTTTTGTGTCTGTCGAGAAAATTTCGAAAATTATACGAAATTATTGTCCTAGTTCAATAAAATGTTCAGAGGTTTAGTGGGTTGACGTGTAGATGGTCCCCTATGAAAATCATCTCCTCCTGATCGATAGTAAGCTCTGCATATGCGCAAACGTAAAAACTTTCCATAATATCAATTTTTTATCAGAATTCGTTCTATTCGTTTCGGGGTTTGTGCGGGATGGCATTTAGATGGTCCCCTATGAGGGTAGTGTAAGATACATGGACAATGATGTTTTGAGATCAGCTTCTATGCATCGGATCATCTATACCGGGTTATGGATACGAGGAAACCATGTGCCACTCCAACTTGGACAATTAGTGCCGAAATTTTCCTTTGCTAGCATCAAAATACGCAATAATTGAATAACACTGGCTCTTAGGGTCCAAGAAAAAGTTAACTCGAGTCGAGTCAAATCCCCTCGTTTTCCTCCTAATCACTAGGTACTCCTAGGAGTCATGAGTTACACTGAAAGTTACGGCAAACGTGGAAGATTACCAAGCGGCCAGGAGGGTAGTGGCAGAGTTGTTGTTATTTGTTATCAAATTATAAAATTTTCAATATGAGGGCTCAAGAGTCACAATGACGCGAGGCGAGTGCTGAAAGGTTAAGGAATCGTTTTAGAATATTCCAAAACAGATTTTGGTTGAGAAAAACTCCGAATCATGCTATCGTTTCAGTTTCTTCAAAAATTCGATAAAACGTGGGATGAACATTGTGTAATAACTTTTCAAAGTCGAACGTTTATGCGTAAAATCACGATGAAGAAGCTATGTGTTACATCCCTTCAACCGAAGCTTTTGTAGATTGCGTGGTAGAAGCTCTTCCCGTAAAGTGAAAGGGGAAAAATATAAAAGGAGAAATGAGGATCTAAGAGACTGAGGGATACGAGGTGTTTTGAGTGGAGGGTTAGCCTTCACAACTTTTCCAATGTCAAGGCCACGGATTCCCTTTCAAGGGCGTAGGGCCGCGGGTACTTCCTCTTTAATAAACCAAACATCTGCTTTAAGGTGGGGAAAGGATAACCCTCGCCCCTTTCTATTCTATTCCCTTCTCTTTCTGTCGCGGGAAAACCCGGCATTCCCTTTCTCTCTCGCGCCCATTCCTCTCTTCCACCTAAAAGGGTAAACAGCTACAATGCGACAGGACGGGAGATTGCGGGGTTTTTCCAGGGGATGAAAGGAGAAAGCCGAGACACGTGGTTTTTACTGAACTCGCCACGTGCACTCTACTCCGGTCTGACCTACTCAAATTTACACCAACAAAATACCTTCTTAGTTTTGTTCATTTCATACTGACCATGACTTGACGACCATATCACCCGAGAACACGAAGGGCCAGTCTGATTTTTGACCGAATTCAAAGCGCCAAATCAATTCGGTCTGTCATGGGACAACGATTTTTGGTTTATTATTTTCAATAATGAACCTTTGGAATCGACCAAGAAAATTTCTGTAACACCCCCTCAAAATTTGATGGTTTACGTTTCAAGGTACGTAGAATCCAAAAATCGAATACAAATTTGGCCGCCCGTCAAATTTTACAAATAACTACAAATGACACTACATTTGACAAATTTGGTATGTAGACTCCATTTGGGGTGTAGTTGTGCCCCGAAGATTTTGGTTGATGTAGGTCACTTCTAAGGGTTCAAAAATGAGTTTTGAAATTTTTAAAACGCCCTAACTCAAAAAAATTTGATATAAAGATATTGTTTTTCCTTCAATTTAAGATTCTATAGAATTTTTAGAATTTTTTGAGACCACGCGGAGCTCTGTAGTACAAACCGTTCGCTCCCTACGAGAATTTAAGGGTTGGACGTACGATAAATCAGAAACACGAGTGTGAATCGCAAAAGAGGCCTAATCTCCGTTCAAATTTTAGCTGACCGAATTGATGTTTTTCTTCATGTTGGATGGTTGGTGGCTTTACAGACGAGTGATCAATATAGAAAAATAAAAAAAAAAACCATTGTGTAATAATTTGCAGCGGTTTTTTTTTTTTTGAAGTATCAATTCAAACTCTAACGGCTGTTGTGAAGTCCCTTGTCATGATTTTCTGTTCACTGCGAAGGCAAATCTATCTACAGTCCAGGAATTAAAGTATTGAAAAATAACTGGTTTTTCCTTTCTGTCAATTCAAATTTTAGTTTCAGGAAGACGTAATTAATTTAAATGACAACGACGAATTATATTGTGGATAAAAATATAGTTATTTATTTCAGGCGGCAAAATGACCGGTCTTGTCTTGTTCTTTTTTTTTCAATTCTTGTTTATTGCTGCACGACGTTTCGAACCAGGATCTGCGTCCTATTCATTTGCATATAGGAATTGCTGAACATGATGCTTCTCGATTTTATATGGAGATAAAGAACTTCTTCGTTTTAGAAGATTACAGGAACTATTGTTGATGGTGAAGCCGTTGGTCAAACAATGGGGTATTTCGGTGGGTCGGAAATTCAGGTTTTTTACCTCAAATTTGGATTCAGCACCCTTGAAAACCTATATACCACAAATTCAAGCCCAATGACACTATAACATGTGGTAGAAAAATTAATTAAAGAGATCACACGTTTGAAAAAGGCGGGCCGCTATAAATGCACACACACTAGGCAAGGACTACGCCACGGACTGCCCCGCGCGCGTGTGTGAGTAGAATGTTGTAGTATCCAAGAGGGGTTTCTGTGCATGGATACTTTTTCAAAGACAGTTGGCTAGCTACGTCACGATTGGCTAGCTACGTCACACCATTCAAATCTTCAACTTTCCTTAGCTTCTCTGATTTTTTAAAAACATTTTCTCGACGAACAGACCCGATTACCGTTATTCCTGAGCCATACTCTTTTGAAAAAAAAAAATAAAAAAAATTGACCGAAATACCCCATTGTTTTTCATAGCAATTATTTTTAAGAAGTAAACGCTTCAAACTCAATTCGAAATCGAAGAAAAAAATAGTTGTGGGTGCCCTCATTAGGAAATTTGATTACTGGTTACTAAGAACGCAAAACTGAGTCCAACTAGAAGAAACAAAATTTGTTTCTTAATAATTTTCATAATAATCGCTATTTAATAGCGATTATTACGGATGGCTGAAATTAAAACAGAGATTGGGCGCCTCTTTTGAGATTCACACTCGTGTTTCTGATTTATCATACGTCCAACCTTCAAGTTCTCATGGGGAACAAAGATGGCCCTACAGAGCTCTGGGTGGTCTCATTCGATTTTAAAAATTCAATACCTCTTCAAATTGATGAAAAAACAATACCTCTATACTGAAAGTTTTTGAGCTAGGGCGTTTTCAGAATGTCAGCCCTTATTTTTCAACCCTTAGAAGTGACTGGCATCCACCAAAAGCTTCGGAACACAACTAAAACCCAACGGAGCCCATGTACCAAATTTCATCAAAATCGGTCCATGGGAACTAAGGAAAGTACCACGTATGGCGTACGGACGGCCAAGTTTTTATTCGATTTTTGGATTCTACGTACCTGGAAACGTAAACCAACAAATGTTGAGGAGAGCTAAAATTGTTTCTATTTGGTCGATCCCGAAGGTTTATTATTGCAAATAACGAACCAAAAATATTGCTTCTGATAGTTTACTTTCCTACTGAAAAAGATTCGAGAGTTGTTGAGTGCTTTCACAACGAAATTTGGTTCTCGATTACTAAGGAAGTACAACTTACTGATATGACAACTCCATTCGAGAAAAAATCGAAATGCTTGCATACGAGTCTGCAACACATTGGGACATTTTCATGTCAACCACTACACAACAAGGTAGTGAAGAAAGGTTGTTAGTTTATGTACCCAAGCATCAAAATAAGAAAACAGTTGATTGTTCTCTACGCAACACAGTGATTTATTGGTCGCGTGAGCAAGACTTGCTTAGTTTTCGTGACGATTTTTCAGTTTATGTGCCAAAGCAAAGACATGAAAATGTCAAAAACTAGGTTAGGTAACATTTTCTCTTCAGAGGGCTTTTTCATATCTCAAACCTTGACTCAAAGAAAAGGTCGGGCCAATAGACAATTTGATGCTTTTCCCGACTTTATCCTCAAATATGAATTTACACAGCAAATTAAGGGAGTTATAATTTAGTAACGTGAAGCCAAAATCACGAAAAAATCTTAATATTAAAAAAACTTGGAGAAACAAGGGGTTAAAAAATTCCAAGTCATTTTTTGTTGCAAATTAGTTGTAGAGGCGACTCCTGCAGTTAGGCAGACTTTGCTTACAACATGTATGCAGGAGGGGGTCTCAAACTGGACTCGCCTAACTTCAGGGGTCGATTCTTCACGGTATTTCCAACAAAAAAGTCTCTTCGCCTTTTCGGGGTTTCAGTTTTTTTCAGATTGATTTCAAATTGACCCGATGTTCGAGTATAATTTCAGAAAATTGATTTTGCTTTCGTTTTTGCACACCCATGACTGATCGACTCTTCGCCCCAATATTATACGCTCATTTTCATTTCAAAACGAAACAATCTCTCGGAATTGAGGAATAGAATAGAACAGAGGAGGTCAGAGAGAAAGAGAATAGAAAACCTGAAGACGGCGGAGGAGTTTTGAAGGGTCTTTGTGGAACAGACGGCAGCAGGTGATGCGGCCAGCTGGCCTCCGAGCATCCGCTTCATCTGCTGCCCCTCTGGCCGGACTAGTCGTCCAACTCTGCCTTTTACCCGTCGATAAGCATCTTTCTTTCTTTGCTAGCAGCCTTCCCTCGTTATGTCCTCACTCTCCATACATCATTTATGACAATATTCTACCTCGTCCCGCTCGTTGTACTTCAATGGAAAACGTCGGCATCGACTAATTTTCGCCCAACAAGCTGCAATTTAGAATAATTCATAGAAGACCGAGAACTCAACCCACAATTTTGTAAGTTTGCACAGAATTAATTACACTAAGACCGGCACATTCGTTTTTTACATTTTTTCTTCATAGTAGTCAATAGAAATCATTATTTTTAGGCGCAGGTGTAATATTCTAAAATTATTTGTTTTTTTAAGAAAATTATTCCTCAGTTTTTCAGGACCTTACTGTACCTTACTAACCGGTTTTATCTTCAGATCCTTCAAACCACTATTTTTATGGCAAAAAATGTGTACACAGAGTGTAAGCAAAACAAGTATTCCGAACTGCAGGCGTCGATTCTACAACTAATTTGCAACAAAAGTCTCAGCAATCATTTTTATCCCCTTTTTTCAAAATTTGTTTTTCAATTTTAAGATTTTTCGTGATTTTAACCTTACGTTACTAAATTGGTCATAACTACCTTAATTTGCTGTGTAAATTCAAATAGAATACCGTTGGAGAGCTCAGAAAAATTCATGAAGAAATATTGATTCTCATAGTTTACTTCCGATTGAAAAAAACTCGAGGTTTCCCAAATTAGGCAAAATTTCTTTCTAAGGGCTTTTTCTTGTCTCAAACCATGACTCAAAGAAAATGTCAGGCATCTACGGTGTTCTCAAATTTGAATTTACACATCAAATTAACCCTGTACTTCGCAACGTCCAATATACATACACGTTTTCTGTTCAAATGTCAACATTATAGAAGCTGTTACAGTTGTATCATATTTTTGCAGGGCCAAGGGTACACTTTAAGGGGAAAATTGAAACAAATCCCCATAGGAAAACTAGGTGCCAAAATTTGAGATAGTTAGCTCGAGCTACGCAGTCTTTGATTAAGACTGCGTAGCTCTATTGGTTTACATTCTCGTTTACTAATTTATCTAATTACTGCAGTAAGTGAGAAGGTATAGTAATTGTAGTAATTATTACTATCGATTCTTTCATTGTTTTATTTTATGAATTCTTTTTTCTGATTGAAATAGAACGAAATGAATTTTATTTAAAAACAATTCTCATTTGCCGGTAACTTGGCAGTGTCACTTACTATACCAGACGTGTTGAAAATCTGTTCAAATTTCAACATTTTAGAAGCTTTTTCAATTCAACATGTTTTTGGAGGGAAATTTTGAAAGAATACCCATGGGGATACTTCTGCCAAGTACAGGGCTAAGAAAGTTATGGCCGATTTAGTAACTTACGGTCAGTCACGAAAAAAAACTTACAATTCAAAAAAACTAGGTGAAACAAGGGGTTTAAAATAATTGCTATGAGACAGTTTTTGTTGCAAATTAGTTGAAGAATCGACTCCTGCAGTTTGGTAGGCTAATCTGTGTGTAGGGTGTCTCAGAGGCGACATGCCAAACTTCAGGGATCGATTCTTCACGGTATTTCCAACAAAAAATGTCTCCTAGCAATTTTGTTCTAACCCCTTAGTTTTTCCAATTTTTTTTTTTTCAATTTTGAGATTTTTTCGATCTTTTAATGGTCATAATTCCCCCAATTTTTTAGAAAATAAAATTCCGATAAAACCGTAGGAAAGAGCGAGAAATTATTCACGTAGCGAGCGAAAAAAGATATCGAGCCAGAAAACAAAAGTTGATTCCAACTTCCGGCGTCATTTTCAAGTCAAGACGGAATCGGGCGCCTTTATCGAAGGAAAGGAGCGATAAAACTGAGATTATTCGGCGATAATTTTCCCTATTTACAATTATTTGTATTCCTATGTTGGTGCGACCACGACGGTCACAACTGTGGTACATAAATTTCTAGGAGAGTGTTCTCAGTGACAGAGAGGTACTCACGGAGCAATCTGGATAAGAGCAAAGATCTCCACTTACCTGCAAAACAAGAAAGAAAAAAGATTAGGACCACAATTTTTAAAAGGTTAGGAGCCCTACTTCAAAGGAAGAATTATAATTTTGATAAGTCTGCCAAGAGGGTGTGGCACATAGCTTCCTCGTAACCAAAACCCGATTGTATAGATGATCCAATAAATAGTAGCTAATCTCAGAACATCTTCAAGTTCCTTGCACTACAATAAATAATAGGTGACCGACTTCATGTTAATCCGGTAATCCCTAAAAATTTCTTCGAAATCGAATGGAAAATGTAGAAGTTATCGGTGTTACAAGGAAATTCTCGTTTGTGCATGCGCAGAGGCTCTTGTCAATTTGGGGGCCATGCCTGTTTGGGACTTTATTTGGGACCAGACTATCTATACCCCCCTTATAATTTGCATAATCCCTGAAAATTTCATCAAAATCGAAGAATAACTTCGCATAGTTTTGCCCGTTACAAGGATTTCATGACAGACAGACACGGAACCTAAATTGTTCAGGAAGGCAAAAAACGTAAAACGAGAGCGGAAATTTTGATTTTGGAGAACTGTAAATTATTACAAAAGGTTTATTATTTTTCTATATAGATCACTCGTCTGAAAAAACGCGGCTTTGCAATTGTCACCAGCAACCAACATGAAGGAAAACATCGATCGCATTTCGGTCAGCTAAAATTTGAACGGAGATTAGGCCCATTTTTCAATTCACACTCGTGTTTCTGATTTATCGTTAGTCTGACCCTTAACTTCCGTAATTAACAATTTGTCCTACAGGGCTCCGCTTGGTCTCTAAAAATTCTTAAAATTCAATACCCTTTTAAATTGATGGAAAAACAATACCTTTATATAACAATTTTTTGAGTTTGGGCGTTTTCAAAAGTTCAACCCTTAGAAGTGACTAACATCAACCAAAACTTCGGGGCACAACTAGACCCCAAATGGAGCCTACATAATAAATTTCATCAAAATCAGTCCAGGGTCGCTAAGAGAAGTGCCGCGTACAGCGGACGGACGGAATTTTTTTTATTCGATTTCCGGATTCTACGTACCTTGAAACGTAAACCAACACATTTTGAGGGGTGTTAAAAATTTTTTTTCTTGGTCGATTCCAAAGGTTCACTATTGAAAATAATAAACCAAAAGGGTCAAAAGCTCATGAAGTGAGCGCGGGAGACCCCACAATGCAAGACATTTCAAAAAATTTTAAAATAAATTGAATTAACAATTATTTGCTTCACATTCATATGTTAGGAATCTTTAAACCGAGACAAGTTCACTTGGCAGTTTGCAGGTTGTAAGGGTTTACCTAGCCTATCGTCGTGTGCTCGATGAGCTGCCTTGATGCGACCTCTGTTCCTCACTATGAAGGGACACTGGTAGATTTTCATCCAATCATCTATCTGTCCATGCTTTACAAAAAATAATGTAAAAAGATCTCCTGAGAAATTTTGGTTTCGTGTTTGTGACTTTCATGAAATCCTTTTAACGGCAATAACTATATAGAACGAACGGTCAAACGCTTTTTTTCAACTTTTCAAGTGTTATCACTTTTGAGAACGTTTATCATCCTACATTGAGGTGGATTATTGAAATTGGATCGTGTAAGAAGTGATTTGTGCATTTAGGTGTTATTTATTTTCATTGGGACTTGGAAATTCAAAAGTTGAGTGACCGGGGAAACCCACTCTACCCTACGCTGGACAACCAAGTCCTTACGAACTGACGGACCAAAGGACTTAAGAAGCGCAGCTTTAGGGCTGTACGGCCCAATCAAATCGAGAAATCATCCGAAGATTTCAAATTTCTTTATGAAAAATATCCTTAATGCACAAAGGCGCTATGTCCAAAAACTGAGTTTGATGAAAAACGCAAAAGAAATTTTCACCAGAGCACAATTTCTAAAACAATGGTTTATTCTGTTAACACCCCAATTTCCTATAAGCTATAATATTCAAAAATATCTTCCAATAATAGTTTTGTTGAATTTAAGTTTTTCTGAAATTAAAAAAATTTAAAATGTGGGGGATCGATGGACAGAGCTCTTTTGGCCAAGTGAGGTAAGGGATAAGCATCCTCTGGCCAAGTTCGATTGTGGACCCTTCGGCTAAAGGAATTTATCGCGGTCTCGATCTTAATTAGCCGACACCACCGGTTTCTTGGTGACAGACTGGCAAGAGAAAGGAGGCGTTGATCTGGCACCAAGACACCAGTGGTGTCGCCAGGCTGTTTCAACAGGTTTTCAGGTATAGTGTTGACCATTAATTTTGGAATGCTATTCTTGCATAATACATGCATTACTAAACATCAACAATTGAATTTTTCAAATTTTTCATTCTCCTAGAAATTATATCTATTAAGAGCACAATAATAGAAGCAACTCTTGGTTTCAAAGGATCACCAAATCGTCCTCTTCAAGTACCAATCTGTTCGTAAGTTACCTACCGTACGTGCCTACTAAAAAAGCTATTCAAAACGCTGCAAATTATTACACAATGGTTTATTATTTTTCTATATAGATCACTCTCTACAAAATCACCAACCATCCAATATGAAGGGAAAAAAAAAAAATCAAAAAAAAAAATCAAAATCACCAACCATCGATTGCATTTCGGTCAGCTCTAATTTGAACGGAGATTAGGCCTCTTTTGCGATTCACACTCGTGTTTTGATTTATATATATATATATATATATATATATATATATATATATATATATATATAGATATATAGATATATATATATATATATATATATATATATATATATATATATATATATATATATATATATATATATATATATATATATATATATATATATCTATATATATATATATATATATATATATATATATATATATATATATATATTTCAATATAAACCCTTAAATTTTCGTAGGAAGCGAACGGTTTGTCCTACAGAGCTCCGCGTGGTCTCAAAAAATTCTAAAAATTCTATATAATCTTAAATTGAAGGAAAAACAATACCTTTATATCAAAATTTTTTGAGTTAGGGCGTTTTCAACATTTCAAAATTGATTTTGGAACCCTTAGAAGTGACCTACATCAACCAAAAGCTTCGGGGCACAACTAGACCCCAAATGGAGCCTACATACCAAATTTCATCAAAATCGGTCAATGCTAAGTGGCAAAAGTGCCGCGTACGGCGTACCTACGGCGGACGGACGGCAAAATTTTTATTCGATTTTTGGATTCTACGTACCTTGAAACGTAAACCATCAAATTTTGAGGGGGTGTTAAAATTTTTTTTTTCTTGGTCGATTCCAAAGGTTCATTATTGAAAATAATAAACCAAAATGAACTATTTCCACATTTTTTTTACTTAATTATCACAAACGTGCCACGATTTTAAAAACGCGTAAACCAACAAATTTTGATAGGGGAAAGGGTTAGAATGGTTTTTTTCTTGGTCGATTCCAAAGGTTCATTATTGAATATGGTAAACCAAAACACAGGGCAGAACGCTGCAAATTACTACACAACGGTTTATTGTTATTATTAGGTCCTCCGTCTGCATAGAAAGCGGTTTTTCCAGCGGTACCTACTTGCAATGAAATCGTTTTCCTGATCAAATCAAAATAAATAAAGCTAATCCTTCAAATAATAAGGATTATAAAGCTAATAACTTCAAATCCTAACCGTAGGCACGTGTACGTTACCTGAACGAGGGAGACCCGGGTTCGATTCCGGTCCGAGACATCAAAATTTTTTTTCACATATCTACGATTTGTGCTTTTCAGCTAGTCAATAATAAAATCGCTAATAGTCAATCATAACTTCCCGCAGTCTCTACCTTCGTATTTCCCCCAGTTTGTACCATCACATTTCCCGCAGTTTGTAACTCCATATTTCCCGCAGTTTGTACCATAGTATTTCCCCCAGTTTCTACCATCGTATTTCCAGCAGTTTCTACCATCATATTTCCCGCAGTTCGTACCTTCGTATTTCCCGCAGTTTGTACCATCGTATTTCCAGCAGTTTCAACCTTCATACTCCCCACAGTTTGTACCATCATATTTCCCGCAGTTCGTACCTTCGTATTTCCCGCAGTTTGTACCATAGTATTTCCCCCAGTTTCTACCATCGTATTTCCAGCAGTTTCTACCATCATATTTCCCGCAGTTCGTACCTTCGTATTTCTCGCAGTTCGTACCTTAGTATTTCCCGCAGTTTGTACCATCGTATTTCCAGCAGTTTCTACCTTCATACTCCCCACAGTTTGTACCATCATATTTCCCGCAGTTTGTACCATCGTATTTCCCGCAGTTTATACCATCACATTTCCCGCAATTTGTACCATCGCATTCCCCGCAGTTGGTAGGTACCTTCATATTTCCCGCAGTTTCTACCATAGTATTTCCCGCAGTTTGTACCATCTCATTTCCCGCAGTTTCTACCATCATATTTGCCGTAGTTTGTACCATCGTATTTCCCGCAGTTTCTACTTCATATTTGGGGAGACCAAAATGTTGCTTAAACCGCCTTGTACTGCCAAATAATATGAAGGTCGGAAAAACCTGACATAATTTGACAGGCCGACCTAGACAAGCTACAGCGACTACTTCAACTAGATGAAGGAATAGTGGAGGGCAGGTTATCCGCATATGGCGAAGGACAAGGTGAAAGGGAAAGGGTGAAATACGAGTCCTTTGAAAGGCAAAAAGAAGGAATGCAGAGGTGAAGAGATAAGAGATGAAAGAAAGAGTGAGACGTGTCTGAGGAGGAAATGTGAAGTAGGGAAAGAGCGGTCAACACAATTGTAGGTCATGTTAATAGCCAAGTCAGTGACCTCGGAAGAGCACGTGCTCTACCTTCGACTAAAACAGCTGATCCCCGGCTCTGAAGGGGCCGATAATAAACAATCACACACACACAGGAGGCGTACACATAGGATAGTCGTGGTCACACATACAGAGGTTCGACGCAGAGGTGTGTCGGTGTGTGTGAAGGGAGATTACGGAGGTGCCAGAGGGGGGTGCCGTCGGGAGCGCTGGCGTCGCCCCTCCTCCCCCGGCACCACACGGGAGCATGGAAAAACACTTCTTCTTGACACTGATTTCACAATCAGCTGATACGCCGCGATGAAGGGGGAGGTGGCGGGAGGATTCCCACGTGGGGGGGCTCTCTCCGCTCCTCCGCCTCATCTCTCACCCTTTCACAACAAATCTTGCATTTATCGACAATTTTCACCAATTTATTCATACCGTGCTGTCCGACGACGACGAGCTCCAATCCTGCTGGAAGGCGAACTGCTGCAACACTTTGCCGGCCAGCTCGAACTTTGGACGTCAACTGGGGAAAAAACGTCGGCAAATTCTGCCCGTTCCGAGTCGAAATTTTGTACAAAAACACGAAATTCCCGGTCGCGAGAAACACGCGTCGCGTCGTCTCAACACAAACTGCGCTCGAGCACACGGTCGACTAATGCTGGGAGTTGAGCGAGGGGAGGGAGTAGGCCGCCTAGTGGGGGAGAACTCGATACACACCGATCGAAATTCCTCCCAAAACCCACCCGAGAATGTCCTCGTATCACCGCAATATCACTCGAATTCGGATGACACCGCGAAAAAAATTTTAGAAGAAAATTGTCCTCGGGGAAAAGGCCGCCTCGACTCCCATGTGTTGGGAGCCTCCGGAGATTGTACGGAGGGGAGGTGAAATGGCGGCTTAGCTTCCAACCGCTCGCTCGGCGACGTTGCCGGATCTCCCCGGAGGCCTCCGTCCGTCCTGAAGGGGGTTCGCCCGTTGCTCTTTTTACTTCGGACTCCGCCTCGTCCGCTATTTGGTTACCCCGGGGAGGCGCCAGCGAGGAAAGGGTTCCTACGAAAATTTGAACGATCGTCACCCTAAAGAAACTCTTTGGGAGGACGCAGTCTTTAGGACGTCCCCTCATTCCCAGGTATTTCTTCCTGCTCTCGACGATCGCCCTTTCATGTTTTTTTTCCTCCTCAACGCCCGTAAATTGTTTTTCATCTCCCCTTCGCGAGTCCCGTTGTCGACCCAATTTCCCATTAAATCACTAAACCAGTTTTTCAGAACAATCGTTCCTTTTACATTGTTAATTTGTTCCTCTTACTGCCAGTTTCACTTCATCATCTTAAACTAGGATTAAAATTAGATCCGCGGATCAGAAATTTGATCGTTTCAGGTAAGATTTTAAATTTCGGATCAAATCTGGTTTAGGAATTCAGTACTGAATTACTTTCAATAAACCATTGGAATAGCGCAAGAAACAAAATTGAACTTTTTAGAGAATTTTCAAGAAAAATGAAGCTGTTCTTTTTGATAAAAAGAATAAATTACGCACTCAATGTGGAGTCTTTTCGTAAACATGATTTATTCCTCTTTTACTACGAGTAGTACATCATGAAGGCTTTGACCCGCACAACACTACTTGTGTTGTCTGTGGGTAGCTAAAGATGCTAGTACATAACATTTTTCCCCTCTTAAATAAATGATACAAAAAAAAAAATAATAATAATAATAACACAGTAAACCTGGTGTCGGTCAGTAGCCTCCTTCCGGGAAGCCAAATCGATCATGTAAGCCAGCGGTTCCCAACTAAATTTTTCCAAGGACCCTTTCATCAATGACGAGGACCCCCACTATCTAAAGTTACCTAAAAAGAACCAAAATATGTGAAATAATAAATCAAACTGATGCTATAAAACTTAGGATTTATTCGTGAAAATACAGAGATTTTTCAAGGTTCAAGAGACGCCGACGAGTTGGGTTCAAGAGATACTAGCAAGTTCGGTTCGAGAGTCACTGACTTATTAACTTTAACATCGAAAGCATTTTCTCGTTCTTCGTCTGTATGCCTAGGCCGTTTTAACGATCCAAATTTCAACCAACGGTCCATAACGTACGCGTGATTAACTTTCCGTGAAAAACAAAGATTTTCAATCACTAAAATGTTGCACAAAATCACACAATGTCATGTCATGTAAACAACTCGGTCAGGGACCGCACAAGCACTAGCAAACTCCACTAGCACTAACTTGTCTCCAGTACTCTGTGAGCACTAGCAATAAATAACTAACAATATAGCAATAACTGACATCTCTGAAATACATAAAGCCAAACTAGAGTGTGCTAGCGTTAGTTGTCATATGAAGCCAGACGCAGAAGTCAACGTTCAGAAGCTGCAAATATATATTTAATTTGTCTATCCTAAGGACCCCTCAGCCATACCTCGCGGACCACCGGGGGTCCGCGGACCACCAGTTGGGAACCGCTGATGTAGGCACATGTCACTGTCGTCAAGGAAGCATCATCCTCTTCCATCAAGCGATCTTGAACAGCCCCTTTTTTTCAAATCCCGTTACGAATATATCCCACAAAACTATTTCAATTTCGGCTCCAAACTTACAATCCGTTGCTAGACTTCTTAACCTAGCTGACCATTGACGTGATGTCTCATCAGGCTGCTTCGTGGATGTATAAAATTTATGACTGGCAGTAAAGTAGGCACTAGATGGAGCAAAATGTTTTTGAAAAAGTTCCAATAGTTGATAGCAATCCAGTTCCTCGATTGTCTTAGGTACCCAAAGGCTTTCAAGTAGCTTGTAGGATCCTTCTGTCAGGTAAGTGAGAAGCGTCGCCTTCCTGATTACAGTGTCCGTTGTTTTCACTTTGTCTTTAATGAACGAACTTAGTAGGCGCGATTTAAACATTCTGAAATCATTTACAGCGTGATCAAAAATTAAGGTAGCAAGATTTGTCGTAATGATGACCTGTCGCGCGATGTCGAGATCACTTAATAATCAAAGTAATCTGGTGGAAGACTTTTTCGCAATATGACAAATCGGGTTCACACACTGGACGAAATTGACTAAAATCATCGTTCGCCACTGTTCTTTTTAATAAAATGAATAAATTACGCACCCAATGTGGAGTTTTTTCGTAAACATGATTTATTCGTCTTTTACTACGAGAAGCACATCATGAAGGCTTTGACCCGCACAACACTACTTGCGTTGTCTGCGGGTAGCTAAAGATGCTAATACATAACAGAAGGTATTTTGTTTCACATTTCATATTACTTGGTATAATCCAGATAACGAATACAAAATTTTTTGAGGCTCTTATAGGTGATTCTATCCATCTCTACTGAGTTGAGCGGAGTGCTCAGAGCCGTTCTTCTAGGTGAGCCATTCTATCCATCCCTACTGAGTTGAGCTGAGCGCTCAGAGCCGTTCTTCTAGGTGAGCCATTCTATCCATCCCTACTGAGTTGAGCTGAGCGCTCAGAGCCGTTCTTCTAGGTGAGCCATTCTATCCATCCCTACTGAGTTGAGCGGAGTGCTCAGAGCCGTTCTTCTAGGTGAGCCATTCTATCCATCCCTACTGAGTTGAGCTGAGCGCTCAGAGCCGTTCTTCTAGGTGAGCCATTCTATCCATCCCTACTGAGTTGAGCTGAGCGCTCAGAGCCGTTCTTCTAGGTGAGCCATTCTATCCATCCCTACTGAGTTGAGCGGAGTGCTCAGAGCCGTTCTTCTAGGTGAGCCATTCTATCCATCCCTACTGAGTTGAGCGGAGTGCTCAGAGCCGTTCTTCTAGGTGAGCCATTCTATCCATCCCTACTGAGTTGAGCGGAGCGCTCAGAGCCGTTTTGCCCATCTCTACTGAAGAAGGGATGAGCATCGATGGTCGATACTATCGAACTATCGATGTTTTGCATCCGATAGTCGATGTTTTCTCCACCGATGGTTTATAACCTACGTTTCACCACTATCGATTTCTCCAATGTAACGAATCTTTCCGTCATCATTATCACTCGGTATTAAAAATGGGTATCATCATAAATGTATCGATGTTGTATCGTGTTTGAGTATCGATATTTTAGTGTCATAAAAATATCAACACCCCCAATATTCTCGAAACTCGGCTCCACGAACATCGAAACGTCGAAGTGTTGAATCTGCTGGACAACAGCCGGGGCATACGACGGTTGAAGAGGCCACCAAGCCCACCAATGACGTTGTCACCAACCACTAGAAGTGTAGGTGGTCAGGAGTTTTTTTGTCGCGGTGTAGTGGCAGAGGGGAGAATACGACCAAAGTTTAACATTTTTCAATTTGCCCATTTGATTTTCCTAGTTTTGCCCGTTACAAGGATTTCAAAACAGACAGACACGGAATCAAAATTGTTCGGGAAGGCCTAAAATGTAAAACGCGAGTGGAAATTTTGATTTTGGACACACTTATTTTTTGAACCTTGAAAAGTGAAAACTATGCTTCCACCTGTATCTGTTTGATTAGTCTCTTGTTCTTGTTATCAATCCAACCCATCAGCGCCCAGTGCTGCCCTGGCAACATAGAGAGCTCTTCTGTTAGCAGAGAATATGGAGGGTAGTCGGAGATGTTTTGACGATCCTCTAATATTCCAGTGTATCCAGCAAATAATTATATACAAGGGGGTACAGGGGAGCTACGTGCCGCACCCACTTGACAGATTATCCACAATATTATCCGTCGTGAGAATGTTTACGCTCTCCGTACACCCGAGAACTGTTATTAAGATCTGTTAATTTTAACCCGTCTTCGATGGTTTGTGGCGTCTGTTGCTCATCGCATGCTTTGTATTTGCATATTGTTGGTTTTGGAGTTCACATCCTTAGTTCTATTTGTTGGAAGAGGGAACGCTCCGAAGGGGCATAAATATTCAGTAGCCGGTAATGACCCAGTCTCGATGTCAAAATCACTTTATCGAAAAGGGAGTCGCCTTTTTTTCTTTCTTTTTAAATAGCTTCATTATTGGGAGGATGGTTGTGGGGGGAGGCGATGTGGGTCAGAGGCGGTCAAGTTCATCAACGAAAGTGAATAAGAAGTTTCGGGAAACTTTGGAATGAGTCTTCCTTTCCTTCCCCTCCTCCTAATTGAACGAGAAAAACACCTCCTATCCACTCAGTTCGTATCGAAATTTGCTCTGAGGTACCCACCAGATGTACATCATTTCCTTGCCACTTATCGAGTTATGGTCAGGAAAAACACTGCACTGCAGCATTGTTGATTCATTTCTCAATTGGTCGATGAAGCTGACCAGGAGGGATTGGGGGGACGAGTCCTCCCCAAAATGAAATGGCGACAGGAAAAACCTTTTTAACCAAATAACGGACCGACAACAAAACTGATGATGCCAAAGCACTAAAAAGAAGAAAATGATGAAAATCTACCGCAGATAGGTTGGTGAATTTTGACACTTACAACCAAGCAAAATGAAATCCGTTTGAAACGGGACCACCCTAGGAACGGGATGCTGATAGAACACATTAGAAAAAGAATAAGGCAGATTGGTACCAGAATAAAAAATGCTACAAATTATTACACAAAGGTTTATTATTTCTGTATAGATCACTCGTCGGCAAAGAACACTGCTCGCCTCGAAGAAATAGGGAGTTGCTTTTCAATCAGGAAATTTGAATGCTGGTTGCTAAGGACGCAAAACTGAGTACAACTCGATGAAGCGAACAGCGATAGCATTTTGATCAGATAAAAATTGAACGGAGATTATACCTCTTTTGCGATTCACATTTGTGTTTCTGATTTATCGTGAGACCAACCCGAAAGTACTCGTAGGGAGCGAACGGTTTGTCCTACAGAGCTCCGGGAGGTCTCAAAACATTATAAAAATTCAATACTATCTCAAATTGATGGAGAAACAATACCTTCATATCGAGAGTTTTCGAGCTAGGGCACTTTTGAACATTTCAACCCTAATTTTTCACCCCTTGAAAAGTGACTGACATCAGCCAAAAGCAACGCGGCACCACTAAGGGCCGGTTAATCAGTCACATTTTACCCCCGGTAAAGCAGATTTATCCGACGGTCATCGGGTAACTCAATCGTACGCGTTTATCAGTCCCCAGATAGCCGTTACCCGTAGGTTAAAGTTAACTGGTCGTCCGAGGACCGGATAAAAAAATTACCGGAGGGTAACTCGATTTATGCAAGGCTTTTTAACCTCAAAGAGTCACTTCTCGTGTTTTTGTTTCCCAGAACGTTCGTTTTTGCAAATTGCGTTGTTGATTGTTAGTGAATTATGCTACAATCGAAAATGGATGTGTGGGGCTCTTTTTCAGACAGCAGCGACGAAGATGTGTGTTTATGGTCGAATTCCTGCAGTGGGGAAGAAGGCGGAAGGAAGGAAGGCGGCAACATGGTTAGATCGCGGATTGACCATTTGGAGAAGTTGGACGATTGCGATTTTTTTAATGAGATTTTGATTGGATAAAAGAATAAAAAACCATGTTGGTGTCTGTCGGCGACTTTAGTGGCGTCAGTAAAAGCTCTGCCTGTAAAATTGTTAAGCAGGTGTCCCTGGGAACTGCCAGGCTATCCTCCCAATTTATCAGAATACTAGCAACCTAGGAAGTTTTATTACAATCTCGGATGGAATTTTATTTTGAAAACAAAAAAGTCAGGTTTCCTGGAGCTATAGGTGCTGTGGACTGCGAGCATGTGAAAATTCAGTCGCCAGGAGGGTCACACGCCGAAAATTTTCGAAATGAAAAGGGTACCTACTTCTCTATTAACGTACAAACTATTTCGTCTGCAAATTTGAAAATTCTGGACATAGTGGCCGGAATCTTGTCATGACCAGACAATTTTCAACAAAAAAACAATAGGTTCTGCCGTGCCAAGAAGGAAATAGGTACCGAGATCGAAAAAAGAAAACATCAAAACAAAGCACGTTGCTTCATCCTCTTCTAATTTCTTCTTTTTTCTGATGCAAAACACACTGCGAAAACGATTTTTTTATGTGGAGGAAGCTAGATTTTATTGCATGGAAGAAGTATTTCTTCCATGTTTTATTGTAAGCTTTTCACAGCCATCTTGATAAGCTGGGTAAATAATCGATTATTCGGCCTAACAGACAGTTAATGGGGTATTTCGGTGGGTCGGAAATTCAGGTTTTTGACCTCAAATTTGGATTCAGCACCCTTGAAAACCTATGTACTACAAATTTGAGCCCAATGACACTATAACATGTGGTAGAAAAATTAATTAAAGAGATCACACGTTTGAAAAAGGCGGGCCGCTATAAATGCACACACACTAGGCAAGGACTACGCCACGGACTGCCCCGCGCGTGTGTGAGTAGAATGTTGTAGTATCCAAGAGGGGTTTCTGTGCATGGATACTTTTTCAAAGACAGTTGGCTAGCTACGTCACGTTTGGCTAGCTACGTCACACCATTCAAATCTTCAACTTTCCTTAGCTTCTCTGATTTTTTAAAAACATTTTCTCGACGAACAGACCCGATTACCGTTATTCCTGAGCCATACTCTTTTGAAAAAAAAAATAAAAAAAATTGACCGAAATACCCCATTTTACCAGCCAGTTAATAGTAACCAGTGGGTTAATTTCGCACTGATAAACAGCACCTTTATAGTATCCATAACTTATCCCATCGTTAAAGTTAACAGTGGATACGTAAACCCCCGTTAACTTTGGTGACTGATAAACCGACCCTTAGACCCCAAATGGAGCCCATACCCCCACTTTGTCCGCGTACTTTGTCCCGTGTGTCTCGAAACTACCACATTCACTTCCTACACAAGTTCATGCAGTTTTAAGTTTTTTGTTTAAGACGTCGAGTTAGATCTTGCACATCTAGGAGCTTTACAGCTTCCTCATTCCATTTCGGTCTGGCAAGATGAGCCGTTGCTCTCTTTTCAATCACTTCATCCACACTGTCCTCTCGAAGTTGGCGGTGGAGAGCATCATTTCGGAAGTACCATCGTAGTATGGAGTTCTGGAATATTCGTTGGATAATCTGTTTATTGGTTGGAGCTGTGCAGCCCCACAACTGCACTCCATACGTCCAAACTGGCTTGAGTACTCGATTTTACAGAAGCAGCTTGTTACCGATGGTCATGGTGGAACGCCGGCCGATCAGCCAGAACATCTTTCTAAATTTCAATGCGAGCTCAGTCCTCAGTGACATATTCGTTTTAGTGATACAAGATCAAAATCACGTAAAAAATCGTATATGAGAAAAAAGTCAGATTTCAAGTTGAGTAAATAGTTATACTTGTTAACATGAAATAAAACATTATATTATGTTTTAGAACCACTTTCGATGAAAATTAGTTGTAGAATGGATCCATTGTAGGTTGGATACATCAGCAGTGTTTACCCCGTATATTTTGAAAATCTCGAAAAAAAGAACCGTTAAAAATGTTAAAACTTGAGAGATTTTTGATAAATAATTAATGTTTGTGAGTCGCTACAACGTTCACAGGGAATAAAAATCGCTTCAAAGGGAGCAATAATGGACGTAGGTTCTCCCGCTGGGATTCTATTCACCGCAGCTGTCAACAAAAACATTGCGTAGGTCAAAAACCCTCTTTATCGACAAAGGGGAGAGTCGGTAACCACTAATTGGTTATTCATTGACCTCCCACCACCGTCGACCCGCTTCTCCCTCTAAATTCATATTATTTCTTCGGGATGGTCGTAAAATTGCATTACGTGTTCAAGTTGACGAGAATCGATCGACTACGCATCCCCCGAGGTCGTTCAAAGGCCTTTCATTTTTATTTATTTATTTCCAACTTTACTAACTCGACCCGGTTGCTGAGAAAAGGGAAAGTATCACTGAGTAAACACTCACTGGGAGCCAAGGTTCTTAACTTTTCTATTGACCAGTTATTCAAATAGTGCAACTTTCGAATTCACTTTAGCGAATTTTCAAGAAATTTTTAGCATGGATTGTTTTGCTTTTTTTATATTTATTTTACTGAATCCGTTTTGGAACATTCTAAAGCGATTCCTGACGTTTTGTTTTCCAAAAAACGTATATGTACACCCATAGAACGACTCCGGACGTTGACTTGAGGGATTGTTTTGCAACATTTTTCAGTTTTTGCCAAAATGTTCATAACAAACTTTGCTAAACTTTTTAAAACACCATAAAAACATTCTATTTCTAGCTGATTGATGTTTTTATTGAGTAGAAACGTGTTACGTTATGCTCACTACCATATCAACGAATAATGAGTATTTTATGTACGAAAAACGAAGGTTTTCCTCGAAAAATCCACTTCCTAGCAGTCAGAATTATTTGAAAGTATCACCATTGGATTCAGCGTAAAACATTACGTCGGAAACGATACCAAACTAGTCAAGTCATCTTGAGATCGAGGGGACCATACACCGCGTCAAACATTCGATTTTCAAGTCTCACGGTTTCTTGCATTCAAACTTGATTTGCTCTTCCAATTTGAATTTTAAAAAGAAAAATTTATAGAAAGTTGGAAAGCCAACAATTTGAGCATGAAAAAAAAATCAAGTTTGCTTTTTGTCTTGATTTTTTTTTTTGAAATGGTTCATTGCTAAAAGATTTTGGTTTCACACCAAATAGCTTGGAAATTTAACGTTCTTTCCAACGATATCCTCAAATGTGAATTTACTTGGTGAATTATGATATGAGTTATGACAGTTTTAATGACGTGAGGTTGAAAACGCGAGAAAAAAAAAATTCGTAGTGAAAAAAGGAATTTCGAGTGGGTTAAGAAAATATTGCTAAGAGACATTTTTTGTTGGAAATACCTTGCTATCGAACCCTGAGGTGTGAAAACCTGCGTATAATGCGTAGTACCCTAAAATGGAATAGCCGTGTGGGTACTCCATGAGTTCAAGGAGACGAGTAGAATTTGAAAGTAAAGTTAAAAAAAGGGAAAGTAAACAACCATTTCAGGTTGGATTTTCGTCCGACTGCCATTCCTGGCGTCAGTGCCATCAGCTGTCTTCCAAAGGGAAGATCAGAATTTGATGTGATGATTTCGCTCGGCTTCCCGTTAGCCTCACCGCCCTGGGTTGGGACGAGGGGGAATATGCTCATTGGTCGTCAGCTGTGACCAACCAAATGAATTTAGTAATTGATACAAGTAACTCAGCTATGAATAAAGTAAAACATGAATATGAACTGTCAACAACTTAAAATCCGAAAACATTTATGGGTAGGTACTCTATGAGTTTGGGTCGCGAGGAGTTTTTTAAAGGTTTTTAAAAATGTTAACCAAAGGTTTGATTGTATTATTTTAAGGATTGCTATGTGCGAAAAAACACCAAGGCCCAAATATTCCAGAATCACCTTACCTCATATCACCAGAGAGTGCATTTGGATTCATAATTCTTCGGATAGAGTCAGTTTTCATTAAAAATGGGTTACACAAACACGCGGCTCATTCTGCACACCCCAAGTGGATTAGTATTGCTTTCTGTTGATTTATTTTACTTCCACTGAGCGTGGACTCGAACACGATTCACAACAATAATACAACTTACGAGCGGCAAAAATAATAGAAACATTTCTCGAGTTCTTTGGATGAAAATGAGAGGCCTTCAGCGCAGTCGGTCGTATGAATAGATTAATTGAGTCAACACAATCAACTTGTTTGCCTCTGGTGCCCCGTTTTGTTTGGTCGATACACATCGGTATCGCACAATATAGCCGAGTATGTGTACTTACCTGTGGCCTGTACTCGGCGGTTCCCAATCGCGTGTGCGACATGACATATCGCCACCATTCTACATTATTGGCGTCACTTCGAATTCTGTACAAACTCTAAATTCAGTGAGTTTTGTACCTCCTTATAACTAGGTAGACATGAATCTTGAAGCGTATGGTGGTTTCAAAAGACGCCAATTTCGATAATCAGGCGTCGCGTATAATTTTCCTGGGACGAACCATACGAGCTCGGAACCTGATCTTCAATATATGTCTACTTTTTGAGGACCAATCTGGTACCTAATAGATTCTGAGCTCCAGTATATCTTCAGAATCTGAACCCACCATTTTTTGATGGAAGAAAAGCGTTCCTTTACTAATCTACTGAATCCTTTTCAGAAAGATCCAATAGTTCTCCCACGAAATGATATTTGTGGATTGTTCACTGTTTGCATTAATACTCCAATTGATTTCGTATTTTTTGGGCAGTCACGACAAGGTTATACGAATATGTTACTCACCAGACAATTATGTTATCATGGCAACACTAGTGAGTACATGGCACACGGCACATGGCATGGAGAGTGCCAGTCTCATATGGTATCTTAAAGGCACCAGTGAGTATGTTTGACGCACATGACACATAGGCAAAACCACTGGGTGTAGCAGATTTACATGGTATTCATCTTCCTGACACCACTGAGCCTGCCAGACTCAAAAGGTATCTTACCAGCACCAGTGAGTATGTCAGACTCACACGATATTTTTGTGACACCACAGAGTATGGCAGACACACAATCATGGTACATTGGCACCACCGCTGAGCGTATGGCAGAATCACCAAGTTACTGAAGATTGTCACCAAGGCATGTGAAATGTGACAGGAATGGGAACAGATTTTTTTTTTTTTACTTGTTTTATTGCACCAAGCTACAACTTATAAGCAACATTTTTCAGATACATTCCTAGTTAGTGTACGTTAAGAAAACTAAGATACTTTATTTAGTTCTTATTGTCCTGAAATTTGCACTTCATGATGGTTACACTAACTGAATTAGATCGTGTGGCTTGGTTTTCTTAAGTCTTCCAAGCAAATCATCTGTGTTGAGAAGCTGGATGACATCCTCATTTACATGATCTTGGAGCCTCAAAAGGTGATTCATGGCTTGGCTGTGAATGACTTCGTTCACAGATTCAATCTTCAGCTCGTAGTGAATCTAAGCGAACTATCATTTTACAGTATGCATCAACGTAGCATCGCAGTACATTAATCTGGAAGCGCTGAATTATGTCTCGATTGCTCTGGGCTGTGCACCCCCACAGTTGTGCACCGTAAGTCAGGCTTTAGGACTTGCTTGTACAGCATGAGCTTATTGTGGACAGACAATTTTGACCGTCGGTCCATCAGCCAGTACATTTTTCTGAATTTAATCAAAAGGTCAGCTTTTTTCTTCTTGACGTGGGAATTCCACCTTAATTTGGCATCCAGCGTCATTCCAAGATATTTCGTTTCATTGGCATACGGTATCACCTTGTTATCGAGAAAGCCTGGCACTCAGTTGATCCTTTTATGGAAACAGAGGAGTCAGGGTACAAGACTGGCCCACTTTTCGAAGGCACCGTTTTCATGCTCAAATGGTTGCCAAACTCGCACTCTGCAAATTCCCTGTGAGTGTCTACAGGGTGTCCAAGTAACTACGCTCCCCCCACTTATTTTCTCTGATTGTGTAAGAAAAAAAAATCGGATCAACGCTATTCTTCATAATTTTTTGCGTATAATTCAAAAATGACAAAATTGCGCAGTGCGCAATCGCGCAACCATGCGCAATCATGATCAACTTTGTTTTTTCAAATGTGTACCCCCATTTTTTATTGCAGATTCGGATTCTACGTCAAATTTTATGAACATTTTACTCTAACAACTTTTTTTTTGGACGCGCGCAGCCCACTCAGCGAGCGCTCAAAGATGCGCAACCCAGGGATTGCGCCAAAGTTGAGATGAAGGTAAACCTCAAGTGTGGCACATCACTTAGCACTGTTTTTCTACGCTGAATCGCGTGGTGATGTCCCTTTCTTGGTTTGATTTCATTTTACCGTATCTACAGCCGAAAAGGTCACTTTTTGAGGAGGAAATCATCGACTTTCCGTGGAATTTTTTCGGAGTATTGTTTTCTTCTCGAATTATTACTCCTATGTGCAGGTAGACAATACAGTTTACATTACGAGTTATTATTTATCAAGAGTTCTTAATTTATCAAGAGTTTATCGTTTCAATCATTGTTCATCCAATCATGTTCTTAGAAGACTGAAAGTTATTTTGCAAAATTTTGTGATAATTATCTAGAAGTTTCCCGTTATTTTACAATTTTAAACATTAAATTTTATTAGGATGATTTATTACCCTTCATAAGAAAGTCGATGATTTCCTCCTCAAAAAGTGACTTTTTCGGCTGTAGATACAGTAAAATGAAATCAAACCAAGAAAGGGACATCACCACGCGATTCAGCGTAGAAAAACAGTGATGAGTGATGTGCCGCACTTGAGGTTTACCTTCATCTCAACTTTGGCGCAATCCCTGGGTTGCGCATCTTTGAGCGCTCGCTGAGCGGGCTGCGCGCGTCCAAAAAAAAAGTTGTTAAAGTAAAATGTTCATAAAATTTGACGTAAAAACCGAATCTGCAATAAAAAATGGGGGTACTCATTTGAAAAAACAAAGTTGATCATGATTGCGCATGGTTGCGCGATTGCGCACTGCGCAATTTTGTCATTTTTGAATTATACCCAAAAAATTATGAAGAATAGCGTTGATCCGATTTTTTTTCTTACGCTATTAGAGAAAATAAGTGGGGGGAGCGTAGTTACTTGGACACCCTGCATAATATCCGATAAAACGCGAGTTGGAAAACCCCCACTCTCTATTACCTACAATTTGTGGATCCAAACGTCGACGTGACGTTTGTCGATTCCAAACGTTTATTTTCAATAATAAACGTTTGGAATCGAGCAAGAAAAAACATTCTTTAACCCCCCCCCTCCCCACCTATCATTATGTGATGGTACGTAGAATCCGAAATCGAATAAAAACTTTTCTGTCCGTCCGCCGTTCCCCGTATTTTATCATCCTGGTTTCATGAGAAATATTCTGCACTTAGGATGACCTAGTTTAACGAATGAGTTTTTTATTGTAGAAGACACTATACTGGTATTACAATAGTCGAATAAAATAAATGCAGATTAGAATAGAAAAATGGAGTGAAAAAAAAATTAATGCAACAACGGTATAGGTAGGTTTTCGATCAACCTTTAAGATCCAACTAATATTAAACCTTGTCTATTGAGTTCAGTATATCAGACAAATTTCGTAGGTTAAAGAGAAACAAACACTGGTCCCTTTCCTCTCACGTTTCACGCTCTCACGCAACCTCTTCCAGGCTCCGGCTTCTGAAGAATGTCCAAATTAAGTGGACTGCGGCTCCTTCAAGACCTTCGAGACCGACAAAAAAGAGTCGCTAATGAGTTTAATAACAAAGCAATTAGAGTAATAGACGGTCCGTTACCCCGACTCGCACGTGATCACACTATTATCGTCTGCTCTCATCTCACAGTCCTCCTCGTTTCGGGTTTTTAATGTTTCGTACTTTTTTAACGATATTTTGAAGCGAAAATTATAACCCTTCACGATCTGCCTCCTCGCTAGGAAATTCATGATGTGCAAGTTGGCGTTCCCCACCAACGTAAGTTCCAACCCCTCATATTAGGGTACTTCGAAGGATAGAGTAATACGGGCACGGGATATGGAGAAGATATTACGATAGGAATCAGAAAACAACACCAGGGTCATGGCTTTGCTCGGAACTGGTACCTGTCCCTTCAGTTTTCTGTCCATTTTCAGTATTATTTCACATTGTGAGTGGTCGAGGAAAGTAAAAAAGAAGGTCGATACTAAGTGAGTAAAAAGGCGTCTTGGATTTGTGTTTCATTTTATTATTTTCAATAATGAACCTTTGGAATCGACCTAGAAAAAAAAAATTGTAACACCCCCTCAAAATTTGATGGTTTACGTTTCAAGGTACTACGTAGAATCCAAAAATCGAATAAAAATTTGGCCGTCCGTCCGCGGCACTTTCCCCAATTAGCATTGACCGATTTTGATGAAATTTGGTATGTAGGCTCCATTTGGAGTCTAGTTGTGCCCCGAAGATTTTGGTTGATGTAGGTCAGTTCTAAGGGTTCCAAAATGAATTTTGAAAACGCCCTAACTCAAAAAATTTCGATATAAAGGTATTGTTTTTCCTTCAATTTAAGATTCTATAGAATTTTTAAAAATTTTTGAGACCACGCGGAGCTTTGTAGGACAAACCGTTTGCTCCCTACGAGAATTTAAGGGTTGGAGTTAAGATAAATCAGAAACACGAGTGTGAATCGCAAAAGAGGCCTAATCTCCGTTCAAATTGTAGCTGACCGAAATGCGATCGATGTTTTTCTTCATGTTGGATGGTTGTTGGCTTTGCAGACGAGTGATCTATATAAAAATAATAAACCATTGTGTAATAATTTGCAGCGTTTTTTTCTTAGTTTTTCTCAGCTAAGGAACAGTGGATTGCCTTATCGCTACAATTTGGATACATTTGATTGATAATACCTAAGTTATACATTACTTCAACTGCTATAATTTTTACATTCAAGTTGTTGTTATTTCATTGTATTATTGTTATTCATTACTATTATTGTAGGTACCTTTGTCGTTCCAGGTGAATTTATTTAAATTTGTTTTAGCCTAGGGATGCTGGCAAGTTCGCCCAGCGAAACTGTAGCTAAGAAAAAATTTTTGCCAAGTGAGGTTTCCTCCAAGTGAGTTTCCTCGTATAAATAACCCGATTGTATAGGTGATCCAATCCATAGTAGCTAATCTCTGAACATCAACCAATAAGTATCTTGCACTGCCATCATAGGGGACCATCTACACCCCAATGCGCATAATCCCTGAGAATTGCATCGAACTCGGACAACAACTTCGTATAGTTTTACCTGTTACAAGGATTTCGTGACAGACAGACAGACACGTTATCAAAATTGTTCAAGAGGGCCTGCAACGTAAAACGCGAGCGGAAATTTTGATTTTAGAGAACATTTTTTAAAAAGTCGTTTTCTTCGTTTTTAGAATAATTCTAAATAGAATAATTCTAAAAACAATTATTGTGAAAACAACCGCTTCCTCGGTTGACTCGGAAGCAATATAACCAATACAAACAACACCAATACGCCTTTTCCAAAGGTGCGGGGAATCAACGTATCACCAGACTTAACAAAGTACAACAATCAATAAGTGGGTAGTTAAACGTGCTTTATCCGTTTTTGTTGGCGAATTCTAACAAAGAAACAGCTATTGTTTTTACTCGGTCTCAAATTCTCCGACGGTGTCGATTCTACGGTCGCTCAACTTTTTTTTGGGAGACTCGTCGAAAAAGGAATTTATCGGGTTTCTGAAACGGAAACTCCGAAAAAGGGAGTTTTTCCTGTTGAGAGTTTTTCTTCTATTTTTCCAAGCAGTAAAAAATTTCACCGTTTGCCCCCTCGAGAGTGGGGGTTTTGGTTGGGCAGTTGGCGATCCGTTCGGTTGGGAAATATTTTTGGAACGAGGTTGTTTGAAGTAGGTGGTGGTATTGGCTCCCAGGGTGCGCCTGCTGCGCATGCGCGACCCGACTATCGCCTTACGGCCCCAACGGCCCGCTACGGTAACATAACATTCGTCTCTTCCGTCGTTTTTTCTTTCTTTTTCCATCCGTTTTTCGTGGGTTGTTTTTCCAGGGAAAGACCCGATCGGCTGTTTATACGAGGGGTTTAAAACCGCGTTCTCAGAGGGAAAAGGATGTATCGGTTTTCCGTGTGGCAAACTGCCTGATGAAAATTCCTGACTCGTGTAAATCCAGATACCGTAGTGCAAGAGGGGCAAAACTATGAATAATCCGATCGTATTTCATTTTATTACATTTCATTCCAAATTCAATAAAATTTGTGTAACTTTTCACCGATTTTTATATTCAAGAGGTAATTGAACCTTGATAACTTGCGAAATCATGATGTAATCCGCCAACCCTATGAATGGAAACATCGACAATCACGATTAGGAATAGCTTAGGAATCCGCTAAAATAGTTCCCTGACCTTGGTTCTTTGTTCCAAACTTCCAGCCGATCAAAATTCCGAGTTCAAATTCAATAAAATTTGTGTAAGTTTTCACTGATTTTTAGATTCGTGAGGTAATTGAACCTTGATAACTTGCGAAATCATGATAATAATCCGCCAACTTCGCCCTATCAACGGAAAGAACGGATATGTCGACAATCACCAATAGGAATCCGCTTAATAGGTTCCCGACCTTGTTTCGTTGTTCCAAACTTATCTAGCCGATCAAAATTTCGAGTCATAAGAAATTAATCAAAAGCTCGAATACTAAGTATTGTTTTTTTGCCAATTTAAAATGAAATTGAATCGAATGAGACCACCCAGAGTTCTCTAGGTCAAACAGTTAGCGCCCTACGAGGACTTATAATAAGCCAGAAACACGAGTGTGAATCGCTTCTTTTTTCCTTTTATTAGGCGTATTCAACCATTATGGTCATTTAGGCCAAACGTGATGTGAAGTATTACAAATTACAATATATCGTATAACAGGAACGTTCAAATTTTGTGATACAACGAAAATGATTTCAGTAAATGGAACAGTTCCAGATTTCTAGGAATGTCAGTTGAATGTTGACCGACGAGGAGTCGAATGGACATTCGACGAGGAAAGCTGTTGGACAGTGAGTTGACAATCACATATTTCGCAAATTGGTGGAGGTTATCGTGGCTATGATGTCATTGCGTGTGTCATTACGTGTGATCAGGAGCCGTGTAAGAATTGCCTCTTCTAATGAGTAATTGATTGGTAATTTTGCCCTAATCGATGAGCTCCATGAATGAACATATTTTTTGACATGCCACAGTTTTCTAAAATCCACGTTCAACCATTGTGAATGACTTTCCAGACTGAAGTTTGATTGTGGAGCAGAAGCCGTTCATGTGTAGTTGAGAGGACACTGCTTTTTTGGCAGCACGATCAGCATCATCGTTGCCTATATTCCAACGTGGCTCGGCACCCAGCAAACTATTATAGATTTACCATTCGTGCGGTGATGGTGCACTCTGGTACGTATTGTTAAGGTTTTACATTCTAGGAACAAATGCACTAGTCGATGTCAAAACCTAAACTGACTTTTTATTCATTGTTATCCAAATCATAACTAAGTAATACAACACGTGTCTCCCTAACATTACTACCCCCTTTATTTTCAAGTTTTTCCATTTTTCTTTTAACGTCCCATAGCAGCGAATATTCTCTCTTCGAAATTTAAGAATTTGATCCAACTATCACCGGTTTTTTCTTCCCTGCCCCTCTTGCCACCATCCGTCCTAGCTTCTTCAGCAACCGTGCAGTTAGACTCATTCTTTTCAGGTATCGATGCCTCGGATGCTGAACCTTTTCTATGTGATGTCAAATGATGACACTCACCGCTTCCAAGTGTGCAACTCTTTTTCGTGTAACAAACGGTAGACGTTGCCCTGTTTTGAGCTGAAGTCACTTTAAATTTTATTTCTAGACTCGGGTCACCACTTCTCTGGTACCAACTTCCCTTCCCTGCTCTCAGCAACTGTTCAGTCTCAAACCTCTCTGGCACATCGCTAGGAGTGAATTCATTGTCTGAACAAATAAGCAGATCACCTAGAGACGAAGTCTCTTCTTGTCCTTCTTCAGGGCTATGGGAAGTATACTCCCAGTGGTCTTCGAGGCAATCAGAGAACTGAGTCAAGGGAAAGACTTGAAGTGTTTGAGCCTTGCAAAATGTTGCAACCTTTTCATGTACATAGGACTGTTGTAGAGAGCGAGAAAGAGTAAGCTGCTGACCATTGACATTCTTCTGCTTTTTAGATCTTGCAATTTGTTTACTTAGTACGAGCGCATAGTTCAGCCGTTGGATTTCGTTGTTGTAACCCACTATCCCTGCGAGCTTCAACTCCAGACTGCGGCGCAATGCATCGTTCTGATTTTGGAGCATGAGATTTTCGCCAACTTCTTCCTCCAATTTTAAGGCGTGTTCATTGTTCATAGACTCCAAAACATCAACTTGCTTTTGTGCCATCCTTAACTCGTTCTTTAATCTCATCGTTTCTTCTAAAATCTCTGCCTTTTCTTTATGCATACCGTTGATTGTTGACACAGCCTCGTTGTGGTTCTTTTCAATTTCCGCCAAGGAAACTTCTAATAACTTCAATTTGGCTTCCATTGAAGTGTTTTCTTTGTTTTTCATACCTAGATCCACTTCTATTTTCGAGAACTTGTCGACATACATCTCAAGTTGGTCATTCTTGTCTTGAAGTTGTCGTCTTAGTTGTAGAACTGTTTTGCTATTGAGTTCATTGTTGATTCGCAATTCGCTCATTGAATTTCTCAAGGAGTCTATCTCCAACTTCATGGTTCTCCGATCTTCTTCAAAGCCAACCTCCATTGCCTCGCATGTCATTTCAAAATCTCTTATAATACGATTTTTGTCGTCAATTGTTTTCATCAAGTTAGTTGCTTCACTTGAACTGTTGTCACTTTGGTACTCATATTCACGTAACCATGATGATTCACAGTTTTCAGTTGTCGGGTAGCAATCTTCTTTCCCCGAAAATAACAAATTTTCTTGGTATCCCATTTTATCACTCTCCCTTTCATACTGAGCCAATTCATGAATGGCTTCAACATTCCGTGAACAGAATATCGAATGGAAATACAGGATGCCACATTCAATGCAGGCACTGTTTTCCTCAACTTCACAATCTTTTCTGCGTCCTTTGGGCCGCCTCTTTCGTCGTACCCGTTCACCACCTCCTCTTTGGAACTCAAGTGGTCTCCATTCCATCATCTCCGTCTATAATGAATTCGTGGAGCACCGCTGTCACCACTGTTAAGGTTTTACATTCTAGGAACAAATGCACTAGTCGATGTCAAAACCTAAACTGACTTTTTATTCATTGTTATCCAAATCATAACTAAGTAACACAACACGTGTCTAAATCCCTAACAGTATATCAAATACTAAAGGGTGTGAGTCAATAGAGTGTGAATCGCAAAAGACTGTTCACTGACGGAAATAGACTTCATTTCCTTCCAAATTTCACCTGATAAAATGCGATCTTTGTTCAGTTTTTCGAATAGTTCCATGTCACTCAGTTGTGCTTGTAGTATTAATGGAAAAAGCCGCGTTCAATGCAGACGGGTGATCTGCACAGTAAAATAATAAACCTTTGTGTAATAATTTTTTTCTGAACGGTAGACTCATCATAGATACTCATCATAATATAGGTGGGAGGCAAAATCATGAAAACTTGCGTTAGCCGAATTTCAGCGTGGTTCGAATATTTTTAGCTGGGCTTTACGTTGGATTTTACAAAAAATTTACAATTTGAAGAAGCATTGGCATTCTTAAACGACTCCCCAGTGACCTAACTTTCCTCACTTTCAGTTTCCCGGAGAAAATACCAGCACCCGCATATCCACATCGACAGCTCGTTCCCCCTATTATGCTAATCTATCGCTCCCCTTGGCTATCTGGTTACTCGGCCGATCCGGTCGGTCGCCCCAAGTATGCAATACGAAGGGGGTCCTCTGAGCTGCACATCATATCGAGTGATCTATGGGAGCTGGAAGGGACTCGAGTGCACTGGAGAGAAAGCAGACTCACTTTCTTGCCGTATCGAATGAGAGCTCTCTGGGTCGTTACTGACCTTTTAGCGCAAAACTGGGCTTTTACTCAACTCTTAAATTTTGTATAATTATATCTCTAATTTTGATGGAGGAAACACGTTGGGCGTCTGAAGGGGGGCTGGAGAGTGCAATAATCTATCGAGTATTGTACAGTTATACATCGAATATTGTACGGTTGTCTATCGAGTAGGTATTGTACACTTATCTATAGAGTATCGTACAGTTCAGAGATGGGCGAATTTTCATTCATAAATACGACTATGAATACAAATCATATCTGCAATTTTATGATTATGAATACGAATACAGCTATGAATATGAATATGAATAAGAATACAATCGTATTCACACTTTGAATACGATTTTCCCCCTTATTCGTATTTTGAATACGATTTTATGATTTTTTTCAATGATTTCCCTAAAAATCGAATTTTTTTAACGATTTTTCCTGAAAATCATACTTTTTTAAATGATTTTATCCCGAACTCTAGACATGTTTATGACCTAACATTGTTAAAATAATCGATCAAAATTCAAAACGCTTACGAATTCTTATAGGATTTTTCACGCAGAATCGAATGAGACCAACCCCAGGTCGCTACGACCAACCGAATAGAAACTAAGACAAATTTTCGCTAAAAATCGAATTTTTTTAAACGATTTGCACTGAAAATCATAAGAAAAATTATGATTTTAATCAAAAACATCGTCGTACTTTCTATTCAGTTGGTCGCAGCGAACTGGTGTTGGTCTCATTCGATTCTGCGTGAAAAATCCTATAAGAATTGGTGAGCGTTTCTAATCTTTATCAATTATTTTGACAATTTTAGGGAATAAATACGACCAAAATTCCGGTAAAAATCATAATTTTTTAATGATTTTCAGTGCAAATCGTAAGAAAATACGATTTTCAGCGGAAATGTCGTCGTAGTTTCAATACGGTTTGTCGTAGCAACCTGGGGTTGGTCTCATTCGATTCTGCGTGACAAATCCTATAAGAATTTATGAGGGTTTCGAATTTTGATTGATTATTTTGACAATGTTATGTTAGATAATATCTAACATATATTATATGTCGAGAGTTCGGGAGAAAATCATTTGAATGAGTATGATTTTCCGGGAAAATCGTTTAAAAAAATACAAGTTTTAGGGAAATCATAGAAAAAATTATAAAATCGTATTCTAAATACGAATACGGGGGAAAATCGTATTCAAAGTGTGAATACGATTGTATTCGTATTCATACCTGCATTCGTATTCATAATCATAAAATCGTAGATATGATTTGTATTCATAATCGTATTTATGAATAAGAATTCGCCCATCTCTGGTACAGTACCTAATCTATCAAGTATCGTACAGCTACTATCGAGTATTGTACAGTTATCTATCGAGATCCGTACAGTTATCTATTGAGAGTACTAGTAGTATACTGTACGGTTGTCTATAGAGTATTGTACAGTTACCCATCAAATACATATTTTGTAAACCGAAATGTAGTCAATTTATTCAACCAGATTTTTCATTGAAGTGTTTTTCATGATTTCTTTCGGGTGTCTCAAAGAACTCAGTGATAAAACTTTATTTAGTTGCCTATGTATGTATCCCAACATCTATTGTTATCATCGATTTTGAAGGGTGAGGATGGATGGCGAGAAGCACGATGTTTAGTGAAACATCTTATTACAGCCTCGTCATTTTATGAAGTAGACTTTCCTAATAAAAAGGAGAGGCGGGTCCTGGAGGTAGCTCAGGTAAAGAGAGAAAAAAGAATGGTCACGTGACATTTGGCCCTCTTTAAAGGGCCTCCAGAATCAGCCCAACATCGATGACCAGGAGAACGATGTTTAATGAAACATCTGTATCATCTTATAACATCGATGTTTACTGACTATGTTGACATCGATGTTGAAGGGTGATAACATCGATGCCGAGTAGAACGATGTTTACTGATGTTTAGTAAAACATCCGTATCGTCTGATAACATCGATGTTTACAGACTTAAGTTGATATCGATGTTGGAGGGTAAAAAAATCTATGCTTACTGATGTTAAGTAAAACATCTGTATCGTCTGATAACATTGATGTTTACTCACTATGTTGACATCGATCTTGAAGGGTGATAACATCGATGCCGAGGAGAACGATGTTTACTGATGTTTAGTAAAACATCATCTGATAACATCGATTTACAGACTTATGTTCACATCGATGTTTTCGCTTCTATGTTACATCCCTGATGCAGGGAACTTTCAAGAGTGAAAAAGGTGGCAAAGGAAAAATCTGCTGGAAAGCCAGTCAGCCCCTCACATTCAAGGATTGCTTACAACTCCTGGAAAACGTAGAACGTTGGAATGGGGTGGGGGGGGGGGAGTGAAAGAGTGAATGATGGTGGCAGTTGGTGAAGGGGGGGGGGGGTTGCTACCCCAGACAAGAAAACTCATAACCCCCTCGCACCCCGCGCCGCCACTCGGTTGCAGCCCGCTATCACAAACCCCCTCGGTTGCAGCACCCTCTATCAACCCCCCCCCCCCCCCGCAACAGTACCCGCCTCTCTATAATACCTTTCTCTGTCTGTATCCTCGTTCCCTCTCACTTTCTCTGACCTAGTTGGAACAGAACACCCCCACCCCCACGACATTTGTTTACTAACCGATCCCCCCCCCCCATCGCTTGATCATCCATCACAAAATAAAGAGAGTAAACTGATCCAAAACTTCTTCAGCCGCAATTTATAGACTAGTTTCTCCTCTTCAACTGGTCAGAAGCCTTCGCAAACTTACAAAACTCATATTTATACGACTTCGAAATTATTATTTGGCTCAACTATACTTCAGATTCTTAACTATGATTTAAAGGATTATCAGAAGCTATTGACAAAGTTGTTGGCAACAAAGTTTGGACAACCCTAAGGTGTTACAAATTTCAAAAAATGTACCAAAAAACATGTAAAACAGAAAAATAAAGCCAGAAGCTCTGCAGAAAGCGAATACTATGCGGTACCTGATTGTTTAATGTGAAAGTGTATTCAAACATATTTCAACTAAAATTGGATTTAAACCAAAAATCTATATCTTTAAAGACAACCATTCATACATTTGAATAGCGAGAAATTAGGAGACAACAAATTCAAACACTTTAATGTCCAACATCATTTTGTAAGACATCATGTCAGGAATGAAGGTGTAAAACTGACCTACGCACCTACTACTGGACAGAATGCTGACTGCTTGACAAACCCTCTAGGAAAACCTAAACTTGCACCTAAACCTAAAACATGCAGTCTGAAAAGAACATTCTATTTATGAAATAAAATTGTATATCATTTATACAAAATTGTACATTGAAATTTGTGTCGCTGCTTATTGAACCTTTTTAAAATTACTTGCTATCTGAGATTTACTGATTCTATAGTTAAGTTTTTCAATAATTGGTAATAATAATTATTATTAATACCTTGGTGTTTGAACTTTTATAACTATATTTCCTTCATTTTTGATAATTTCTAAATTTGCAAAATTGTGAGGTATTGAAGAAGAATCCTCTTTAGCTATCCAGTTTATTCCCCCCCCCCCCCCTCCAACCTCTTGCCACTCAATTCTCTGATCAAGCGCCTGCGATATCTTTTGTCTTGTACAGTTGTGCCTTCAATAAAACAATTTCCAGTTCATCTTTCTTTTATTTAAATTGCCCAGGACTATGTGCCACACCCACAAGACTGACTATGTACCATACCTATATAACTAATATTCGATTTTCTTAACCATAGCATTGAAGATTCTTTCAAAAATTCGCTCATTAAGGGGGTCTCAGTCGGTCGCCGTTCGTTCCTCGTTCTGGGTCAGTATTTCACGAAATTGAAGGCGCAATAACTTGAAAAGTTGTACCTAAACTTGAAATTTTCAAGGATTTTAGAAATTCATTAGTGCGAGGGCCTTGGGAATTGAAAAACTGAAAGATTGCCGCTGGAATCATAAAAATCAAACAACAATTGCCATGAAATATGGAAAAAAAAAGTTTATTCAGTCGTTTTTCCAATTTTTGTTTGGCAATTATTGTTCGATTTTGATGATTCCGGCGGCAATATTTCTCTTTTTCAATTCCCTAGAGCAGTGCACTAAAGAATTTCTAAAATCCTTTAAAATTTTAAATTTAGATACAATTTTTTAAGTTTTTGCGAGTTTAATTTCCCTAAATACTAAAAGCGAACGGCGACCGACTGAGACCCCCTCAACTCATATTGAATGAATGGACTTTTTGACGTTTTCATGAAGCTGTTTAGTTCGTACACACCTAGTAAGTCTCCATTTCAAAATTATCAATTTATAACGAATCACTTTTTGATGCTTCGGAGCGGCAGGTGGGGCTGCTGATATTTTCCAAAAGACTCTCTCTTTCGACCGAAATCACTCGGTAGGTACTTATAACGACTTCCTCATCGCTTGTAAATGGCTCCCTTTGAATAGAGGGAAATTCTCATTGAAGGAAAACTTTGTCGAGGTCGCTTTAAAAGAAGCAGCATAAAAGAGACAGTGAAATAAGTTTTTACCGGTATTTTTCATTTTCTTTTTTCTACCTTTCCAAGAGCTTTTCTCTGTTTCTAAGTACCCACCTTCAAGTCAGTTTATCCCTGAGTTCTTACGACCCCTCGTCTAATAGAAGCCAAGATTAGCGAAATCGACTTCAGCACGTTGCTTGGATGCAGAATTAATTCAAATTCAATTTCGTGAATTTCGAAACGTAAATTTCGACGATGTTTTTGAAAACGTGTTTTTGATTTTTCCCCTTCATGTCTCAGTTATACAGAATGTACTAGATAAAGTAGTCTTTCGGGTTTTGAAGAGCAGGTTGGCTTCCTTTAAAAAATCTTAAACGTGAAAAAAGTAGGATTTTAAATTGAGTCAAAAGTATTATGTTGGGGGGACATTTTGTCTACCAAATACCCCATGAAGTATTGACCACATAATCTGGTGCACCCTGTAGAAAAGAGGTCTGAACTGGGCGACAGCGCTCTTCGGGGAAGAGGCCAAAAAGTAGTGGAGCCAAGTGCGGAAATTGGTGGTGGAGAAAGCAACAATCTAGGGAAATAGATCTCCCCAACAATATCCATAACAAATATATATATTGTGTCTCTCCCTATAATGGGAAATACATTCATGAGAGGGTCATTTTATCTCTCAAGTACTAGTACTAGTACAAACCGAAAATGGTCAAGTCTTGATCAAAAGGTTTATTATTTTTAGGACGTCCCACAGTAAGACTTGGGCGTCCTTATGCGATCGATCTGGGGTGAAGTTGGACAACACTCAACAGAAAAAAAAATAACCACAAAGTAATCCGTTTTAGACCATTCTGAATCCAAATCCGCGAAAAAAACCATAGGTGCATGTCTGTGTGTGTGACAAAATCTTGTGTCGTCTGCACAGGCCTTAGTACTCAACCGATTTTCCTGGTTCTTTTTTTGTTCGACGCGGAAAACTATCTAGTTGTGCACTACGTCGCCGGAATTTCGGATTTTGCCTTTTAAGGAGGGGAAAAGGGGGGTTAATGCTCAAAAAACGTACGTTTTTGGGCATAATCTTGTGTCGTCTGCACAGGCCATAGTTCTCAACCGATTTTCGTGGTACTTTTTTTCTTCGACGCGGAAAACTATCTAGTTGTGCACTACGGCGCCGGATTTTCTAATTTCGCCTTTTAAGGGGGGAAAGGGGGGGGGTTAATGCTTAAAAAACGTTCGTTTGCGGGCATAATCTTGTAAACTCTGCCCAGGCCTCAATTTCCAACCGATTTGTGTGTTTCTTTTTTTGTTTGACTCAAATAACTTCCGAGTTGTACATGATTTCACCAGAGTACCAAAATTCGCAAGAGGAGGGGATGGGTGGGGGAATAATATTCACAAAATATCCGATTTTTCAATATTTCGGTTCCTTTACTGCTTACTAATTGTATCCAAGCTTTGAAATTGAGGAAAAATTCTGATTATAAATTAGGATTTGCATGAATTACTTTCTGTACCACCATGGAACTAAAAGTGGTGCCACCATGGTGCCAGGGCACCATAAACCTCATATTTCTTGGGTTTTTTGGAGTTTCACCTTGAATACGGATGTGACATTCGACGGACTGCCTTCTAAACCTAATAGATGAAAGTTCAATGTTACGACGTATTTCCGCTTTGGTGCCAGACTGGCACCATTGGTGGTGGTGGTTGGGGGGGGGACTCGAATTCGCATGTTGGGTGTCGTAGATCATGGATTTTAAAATGCTCTTCAGATTCAAGGCTCTCATGCCGCTAGAAGTGTTATGGTTTATAATGGTGGGGGGGGGGGGGTGTCACTATTTCTTCCCTAAAGTAATAAATAAATTACATCGAGAGAAACAGTCTTTTCACTTAACAACTGGTTAAACTGATCCAATACTTATCCAATGGGACGTCCCCTGGAATGCATGCATTACTAAACAATATGTTTCTGTATAGATCACTCGCCTGCAAACAAGACTGCTCATCCATTATCAGTACCTACCACATCATCAGGTCCATTATGAACCGTCAGTGAACATTCGTTTGATGCACACCCAAGTTTCTGCTTTATTATTCGTCCCAACTTCAAGTCCTTACAGGCAGTGAACGGATTGTCTCTGGGTGGTCTCATTCGATTCTAAAAATGCAATACTATATCAAATCGATGAAAATATATTCCTCTATAATGAAACTTTTTGAAAATTTCAGCCCATATTTTTTCACCCTTCAGAAGGGACTGACATCAACAAAAGCTTTGGGCCACAACTAAGACCCACAATGAAGCTCAAAATTGCTCCATGGTAACTGAAGAAAATGGCGCGTACGGCGGACGGACCGAATTTTCTCATAAGATTATCGAATTCTACGTACCTTGAAACGTAAACTAACAAATTTTGAGGGAGAGTTAATCTTTTTTCTTCTTAGTCGATTCCAAAGGTTGATTATTGAGAATTACAAACCAAAGTAGTTAATTAACATGTTTAATGTTTTAGGGCTGGGGGTCATTCTGTGAATTCCGACACGCAAATCTGCAACGCTTTTTTTTCTTAGTTACCACGGACCGATTTCTTAGTTACCACGTTATATCGGCTCCATTTGGGGTCTAGTTGTACCAAGATGGTCACTGATCAGCTGAGTGAGCTCCAAGGCCATTTTCTCTCCTGTTGAACGCAGGAAGCTGAAATTTGAGAAGCAGGGTCAATGGAGAATGCTGAAGGCGCCTGAGTGGTCACTGATCAGCTGAGTGATCGGCAATCTAACTTCTCCCTTGCGAGGGAAAAACATTAAACATGATTTAATGTTTTTCCCTCGCAAGGGAGAAATTGAACAGAGATTTTTTTTTATTTAATTTTGCTTCCGAGTCTACCAAGGTAGCGGAAGCTTTGTTTTCACAAAACAACAAAAACAAAAAAAGAACAAAAAGAACAACAACAAAAAATTCTCCAAAATCGAAATTTTCACTCGCTTGTTGCGTTTCAGACCTTTCTGAACAATTTTGGTTCCGTGTCTGTCTGTCTGTCTGTCTGTGTGTCAGTCATGAATTCCTTGTAACGGGCTATACGAAGTTATTGTCCGATTTCTATGAAATTTTCAGGGATTGTGCGGGTTGGTGTGTAGACGGTCCCCTATGAAAATCATCACCTTCGGACTGTTAGTAGCCACTGCGCATGCGCAAACGTGAATTTCCTTGTAACGGCCATAACTTCCACATTTTCAACCCGATTTAGATGTAATTTTCAGGGATGTTACGGATTAGTATTTGGATGGTCCTCTATGAAAATACCCACCTTTGGACTGATAGTAGCCGCTGCGCATGTGCAAACGTGAATTCCTTGTAACGGCCATAACTTCCACCTTTTCTACCCGATTTCGATTACATTTTTAGGGATTACGCGGATTAGATTGTAGATGGTCCCCAATGAAAATCAAGGCCTTAAAATTTACAGAAGCCTCTGCGCATGCGCATACGTAAAATCCTTGTAATATCCATAACATTTACATTTTTCATCCGATTTTGATGACATTTTCTAGGATTGTCCAGATTAGCTTGTAGATGGTCCCCTATGAGGGTAGTAAAAGGTACTTAGAGATTGGTGTTTTGAGATTAACTATGCATCGGATCATCTATATAATCGGGTTTTGGATACGAGGAAGCTATGTGCCACGCCTACTTGGCAGACGTTTTTATGTTATTGAAAGCTGGGAAATTTACACGTGGGTTCAATAATTCATCCTACAGTTGTCGTCACAGTGAAGGTGAAGCTTAGTAATGTCCTTGAATTCTGCAAGAAGATTTAAGGGTAGCAGGAGGATGAAGACATTCCAGGTTTACAAAGTAGACCATTGGCTGATAAGGAGGCGATAAAATCTTGTAAACATCGACGGTGCAAATCAAACAAGAGACCATGAGGCGCCAATGTTGCTTATCAACATATGTTCTGAAGCTGGATGTGGCTCCATTAAATGGCTTGGACACTTCAGCAATTAAAGCGGCTAGTGAAACCGACGTAGACCTAAAGCAGCTGATAAGACAGATGTACAATAAAGTTTTCATATCAGCACCATTCGCTGCAGAGAGCTCATCGGCACCTGAATCTACATAATAACCGGTAATTGTTGCTAACCCTCGTGATGTTTCTGCCTTCGCCGAGGTAATTATCTCGTAGATTCCGATTGTGACTTCTTTCGACTGATTAAACGTCATCGCTTACACCAACAGACACGTCAACACCCGAAAACACCTGAGCGGTGGAAGAAAACCTTTTATAAATAGTGGGCTTCCCGTGAAAGGTTTATAAATAGAACTATGTGCCGACAGTATGTGTCCAGTTTAATGGGGAGTACGTCTATTATTAGGATCCCTCCGGCATTGACCTGACTCACAACACTACTACTAACACCACACTCCACGCTACCGTCTTAATTTGACCTTGCTCTGCTCCAACGCATAAATCTAATTCACTTCCTTATTTCCCTCAACGAAACCGCACGAGACCCCTCAGGCCCACAATATTGGATTTTTTTGTCGTTTTGTTGGGTTTTTATCCCTCCATCTCTCTCGTGCAGTCTTTTCCACTGAAGGGATTTATCATCTCTGCTCTCTCTATCTCTCTCACGCCACACCCTTCGCACACGTCTCTTCCGTCCATTCTAAAAACCACTTAGTAAATCGTGTCAGTAGTTGAGCGCTCCCCTTTTTCGGAAGGAGGAATGACCGCATTCTCTCTTCGGAGCCGGTTTTTGTTTTTCTTTTTAAATATTTTTTAATGCACTTTCTTCCTCGTATTTTTCTTTACTCGCGACAACCAATAAACAGGGAGGAGACGGACGAGGGGATTGAAAAGTGAAAACGTTCCCACGCATCGATTATGGTCAACGGGCTCTTCAAACTGGTCGTCCTCCAATCCTGTTAGGGCTTGAAACTTAGTTTTCTCGAGTACTAGATATAACGCACGTAGGATGTTTTGAACCAATATTTAAAGTAAAACGCTGCAAATTATTACACAATGGTTTATTATTTTTCTATATAATCGTCTATAAAGCCACCAACCATCCGGAGATTAGACCTCTTTTGCGATTCACACTCGTGTTTATGATTTATCGTACGTTTATTATTTTTATGGTTTATTATTTTATCATTTTAATGGTTTATTTTTTTTCTATTTAATCGTCTATTAAGCCACCAACCATCCAACATGAAGAAAAATACTTGGAAAATGTCACCCCACGCATATTTAAGCAAAAACCTCTTTTATGGCCGGTTATTTGCCCATAACTTCTATACGAATTAAGCGATCGGAATAGTTCGACGTTAGGACCAACTAGACCCCAAATGTAGTCTATGTGCGAAAGAACGGGTTTTTTAGACCGATTCTAAGGCCTTTTATGGCCCGGACGGCGGACGGACATTGCAAATTTGGATTCTACGCACCTTGAAACGTAAAGTGACAAAGTTTGAGGGGGGGTTATAAAAATTTTTGCGATACGATCACATAGGCTTATTATTAGAAATAATAAACCAAAAATAGGTAAAGTACACAGAATTCAGGTCGAATTTCTACTGTCATTCCTGGCGTCGCGGACGATATCAGCTGTCTTCCGGAAGGAAGATCAGAATTGGTTCTGATGATTTCCTTCGTGGCTACTTTTGCCTCACCCGCTCAAGTGGAGGGGTTCACCGGCCAACAATTATCAAGACTACTACACCGCACTCGAGCGGTCACCAATCCAGGTAATTTCCCGGACCGACTGGCCTTAACTTCGGTTATCTCGAGGGAACCGGTTCATTAAACCATCTAACGGCCGTTGGGTACAATATATAAAGCATTTATATGTTCAAGTCAAATGAGAAGCCTCCCATTCACCGGAGAAAACAATACCAAGAAAACTTTCCTTGTCGATTCAGGTGCCGATTTCAATATTGTTTCTTTTTCCATGACGTACAGTACGACGCCCCCATGGCACATCTCTCCAAACGAAATGTTATCACCTTCTATCAGGAAGTATACAACTGAAACCGTCTGTTCCTCCACTTTATCACAAGAAAACCCTCTACAATTTCCCCCTTTTTACTTTCCAACATTTTTCCGTCTGTAAGCCGTACGCGGCATTTTTCTTAGCAACCATGGATCGATTTGATTGAAATTTGGTATAGGGGGTCCGGTTGGGGTCTTTTTGTCGTTTGTAGATCATCGAAATACAAATAAAATTCACGAATTGGTTATTTGAACCACTGAGATGTGTTATGAAAGAGAAATTGAAGACTTACAAGTTAAGATCGAATGAGACCAACATCAGGGCAAACCGATTTTCTATCCTGTTTTTGTTACAAAATACCTCGAAATCATAATTTTGTTTAGTTATGTATGCATTCCAAGGGACTTCCCATTAGATAAGGAGTAATCCTTTCATTGTCAGTCGGTAAACGATTAAACCTTTTTAAAAGTAATTTTTTTACCTTTCTACTTCACAAAACAATATCCATTGTACTTAAGTTTGTTTGCTGAGGAAGAAACTTGCCATTTTAAGCTTTAAGAGAACCCACTGGATATTTTAACGTCGGAAGATTTCAGAAAAACGTAAGTGCATTGGATATCGTTTTGTGAAGTAGAAAGGTAAAAAAAAACTTTTCAAAAGGTTTAATCGTTCACCCGCCCTTTGAACATCAACCCCGAATTTGAACATCATTTTAAAATCCATGACCTACGACTCCCATCATGCGAATCCGAGCACATCCCTCCCACCACAACCGAAAAATCCATATAATACGCGGTTTCATGTATCCTGGCGCCGTGATGACACCACTTCACAAAGAACTTTTCAGTAAAATCAAAAATATATACGAAAATATATATATGTTCTCTAAGTTTCCAAGCTTTCTAGTAAGCCTTAATAGGGGAAGAATTATTCTGCTCCCTGGGAAGTGTTCGGTGTCGAACAAAAAGAGTTACACGCAAGTCGGTATATTAGGAGTAAGCAGCTCGCTCAGGGTATTGTCAGGATGAACCTTATTTTCACTAAATAACCCCCGTTCCTCCCCCTTAAACTCCAATTTCGAAATTCCGAAGACGTAGTGCACAAGTAGATGCATTTCTGGTCCGATTTCAGTGCATAAATAGGATGCACAGTAAGGCCTTAGCGGAGTACACAAGATTTTGTCACACACACACAGACATATACCTATGATTTTGTTTGGTTGATTTAGTTTAGAATGATCCAAAACGGATTCGAATTTTTTTCTCCTTTGAGAGATGTCTTCTTTCACCCCACATTGATCGCATAAGGAATCTCTCGAGTATAGGTAGTAGGACAACCTAAAAACTGGTCCAAATGACCAAAAATTAAGGGTTAAGCATACTGAATATCGCAGAATACAGTATTTATCCGATAGCAATTATTGAGAAAGCGATTGGAATGTTTTTGTATAAAGGATAAAGAGGGGGAAAAAAAGTAATTCATCACATTGTTGAAGAGTAGTGGAGAGAGGGGCAAGACGGGGTTGAGGGCAAGACGGGGTTTTTGAAATACCTCGCTTGACAGGTGTTGCAGCCTAGCAGCAAAACGTAGAATTAGGTACTTGTTACTAACATACAAGTCTGCAGTAGTGACGGCGGTCATTACGGGCGAACCATTTGGCGATGAGCAGAGGAAGTGCGTTTTCGACATCAGCTGGTGTAATTTCAAGCTATTGTAATCTTCTGAGTAGGTAGGACGAGTCATGTTTATTGTACTATTCAGTTTTTACTTCTTATTAAGTGTTTTTCTAGGAACAGATTGATGCATGAGATTAGCTGACTGAAAATATCCTTCATTTGTTTGTAGACGCCTAACCTAAAAACTGTACCTGGGGGCAAGATGGGGATGGAAGCTATAGGGCAAGATGGGGTACCTACCGATGATACCCCATCTTGCCCTACATACTTTAGACATAATTTTAGTACTCTAATTATATTCTATATTTAAAGAAAATGGGAAACAGAGGGATGGGTGTCGTGCATCATGTGCCAGAAGTGGGCACATTGTTCCTGCGCTGGTGAAGAAGATGAGGATGGTGAGGTACACCATATATGCGAGTTTGGAAGCAAAAGAATGATATGTAATAGACATTATTATGGCACTGGCCCTAAAACAGCCTCCTTTTTGTAAAAAATAAATAATGCAATTTTTTTATCAGTGTTTATATTTATTATTAAAAAGGCCCCATCTTGCCCTACCCCATCTTACCCCACATGCAGGGCAAGATGGGGTAGTTTGTAGGAACTTAGTAAAAAATTGAATAAAAATATAAAATAGTTATATTTACTATTCTCAATTTTTTCATTAACAGTAGAAATGTGGACGGTAATGTTGCAATAGTAGATGATTTTCTGAAACATTTTATACACTTGAAAAAAATTGTAAATGGCTTAAGGGTCTTGCCCCTCTCTCCCCTACAGCTACTTAAGGTTAGTAGTCAGAAAAAGAATCAAATTTGGAGCAATAACTAGTCAAAACTTCGAACTTGGAAAACCATTATTCTGAATTCTGACATTGGGTTCACAGTGGACCAAAAATTGGATTTTATGAGGAAAAAAAGTTTAACTCAAACACAACTTTGAAATATCCCTTATTACGTATGCTTGTACTAAGGAGGCGTTCGGGTGGTACAAGATCATCGAAACACAGAGGAAACAAAGATCTAACCAATGAAACATGTGTTTTTGTAATCAGAGATACCTCGGCTTCGTTGTTCATAGTTTTTAAATGTAGTAGGTACCTACTTTTATATCCCTCTATAGGATAAATTATTCTCATCACCAAGGGAGTGAAAGACACTTTCAAACCAAATAACCTCAGTAAAAACATTCTTCTTTAATTAGCGTGTTGATAATTTGAACCAATGAGATGATTTGTGAAAGAGAAATTGAGAAATTCCTGGTTCAGATCGAATGAGATCCATCAGCGGTAACTACAACTGGAGTTACTCAGTAGCAAGTAGGTACTGTGAAACAACTAGTTCAAATGACCAAATAGATGGTGTAATTTCGGTTTTTACATTAAGAGAAAGAAATAGCGTAGTCACTACCGCAGGATACTGGATTTATCCGATAGCAATTGAAATAACGGGGATAAAATTAATTACAGAACAGCAGTAGTGGATGTTTTTGTAGCACGGGAAAAACCAAGGATCAGATGGTGGGTTTTTGCAGGTACACCGAATATAAAGGGAAAAGGGAGGAAGGGCTTCGAAACGAGGAGGAAAAAAAAACATCAGCATTTTCGGCAATAAGAAAACGATGGAATTTTTGATTGGTGGAACAGAACGGGGTTTGTTCGGGTGGGGGAATAAGCGATGGAACACGGGAGGGCTTGACTGTAGAGGGGAGCCATGGTTGGGGGCCATCGGGAGGCAACGTTGCAGGCGGCGGCGGTGATCAATACGGCGGTGGGAGCTCGCCTGCACGAAGCGGCAACGTCGCGCAGCGGGACCCGGCATCGAGGGAGGCCGGCCCCAACTCCTTTTCCAACTCAACCTCCGTTTTCGCCTTCTCGAATACTCAACTTCGAGACGCCAACTCTCAACCTGATTTTTATCCTCTTTCCTTCCACTATATAAATCTCAACTTTTACTCTTCAAAGAACTGAATTAAAAAGGACTTGATTGAAACGATCGGTTTCGTAATTTCTCAAGCGACGGGAAAAAAATACCATCATTTTTATCCTCACAAATTAATTTCCCTCGAAAAATAACATTTTGAAATATTAATATAGTTCGAAACAATAAATCTAAAATAATTATCACCGAATTGGATCAATTCGCTTTGAAACACCTCAAAGTACCTAATATTCACTTGTAGTCCAAGTAAAATACAGTCCACGTGAAATTATTAGTGTTGACAACATCACTAATTATATCGACCAATCCATAATTTTTAAGTTATGGCCAAGTGGCGTCGAGAACATCAACATCATGCATCGAAAATTGAGGATTGGAATAAAAATCGGAGAACTACCTACTATGAATGTACCAAAGTCGAGCAGTGTCACCTACAGAAGAGATTACCAAGAGGCTTCCATCATACACAATGCCACCGTACCAAATAGGAAAAAAGTACCCTAGGCATCTGGCTCGATCAAAAATTGATATTTAGTCATCACATAGGCGAGTTGGTGGAAAGGCAGAGAGAACCCGTATACAGTTGTTGACCGACTTCAAATCCACCGAACGCGCGAAGGTGGAGGTATTTCTCTTCGGTGTCATGGGACGATTTTTTTTTTTTTTTTTTTTTGTACTTTTGGCCACCTTGCATTTCTTTATTCAGGTACCAATCTGCCTGATTCTTTTTAAAATGTGTTCCGTGGGGGCCCCGTTTCAAACGAATTTCATTTTGCTTCGCTGGAAGTGTCGACAAAAAACATGAATAGGTATAGTTGAAAAACGTGGTTTTTGATTTCGGGAAGATTGGCCCGTATTCACAATACTTCCCTTATAACATTCCACTGAGTCGTTGACGGACCCTTAATGCAAATTCATATTAAAGGTCTGATTTAAAATTTCGTTTCAAGGTACGTAGAATCCAAAAATCGAATACAAATCCCGTCCGTCCACAGCATTTTCCCCACTTAGCATTGACCCATTTTGATGAAATTTGGTGTGTAGGCTTCATTTGGGGTCTAGTCGTGCCCCGACGATTTTGGTTGATGTAGATCACTTCTAAGGGTTGAAAATTAAGGGTTGAAATTTTGAAAATGCTTTAGCTCAAAAATGTTTATATAAAGGTATTGTTTTTCCATCAATTTAAGATAGTATAGAATTTTTAGAGACCCCGCGGAGCCCCGTAGGACAAACATTTCGCTCCCTACGAGAATTTAAGGGTTGGACTTACGATAAATGCGAAACACGAGTGTGAATCGCAAAAGAGGCCTAATCTCCGTTCAAATTTTAGCTGACCGAAATGCGATCGATGTTTTTCTTGAAGTTTGTTGGTGGTAACAATGGCAAAGTCGTGTTCTTTGCAGACGAGTGATCTATATAGAAAAATAATTAACCTTTGTGTAATAATTTGCAGCGTTTTTTCTTAATGATTAAGTGACGACGTTTTACAATAAACGACATCAACGATCACCAGATGATTCTTCTATAATCCTATTATTTACATCTTTGATAATAATACCGACCGTTTTATTTCCCAACCACCGATCCAACTTTATTTTCAAGTCGGAAATCTTTATGCGAAAAAAAGACCAAAACGAGTTGAACTTCTCTCGATTATTTTTAACACGATGAACTATGAATGGGAAAGATAACGATTCAATTAACCGCACGCTACTTTAAAATTCGTTCACCTCAAACCTCAGCGTACTTGAAAAAACAATCGACAAATTATATATACGACAGCGTATTTTTACTGTATTGATTGAGTTAGTTGGTGTTGTGTGATATTCTGTTCTCAAGATATTCTCTTGTCACTTCTACATTTAATAGTGCGTCTGTCATTAGTAAATCAAATGTGTGGTTGTAGCGTTTCAATCACGCTGAAACATCTACACCGATTTCCAAATTTTCTTATCAGAGTTGAAAAAGGGTTAGAAATTGTGGCTTCAGTTGGTAAACGAGAATTATCGTTCTCAATCAACATCGTCCATTGGGTTCTTACGTCATCAGGATCACTTCATCTGACGAACAAAACGAACAACGAACTTCCAATTTCGATTTAAAAAATAATAAACGATATCATTAAATACCACTTTGTGCAAATACTTGAAGAATAGGTAACCAATTTGCAGAAAAAAACAAAAATTTAAACAAGAATGCTAGGAATGTCACCAGATACAGGCTGTTCTATAAATGATTAGCCTTCCTAATTTTATTCGGTGGAGCCTAATATGGAGGTGTTACTAAGATTGAACAAGGAAAGGAAGGTGTTAAGCAAAGGTGGTAGGCGTTAAGTGGTGGCAATGTTAAAAGGAGGAAATTGGAATATTTCGGCCACATAATGCGTAATGAGAAGTATTCACTTTTACAGTTGATAATGCAAGGAACAATAGCGGGATGGTGGGGGACCTGGGCAGAGGAGGACTTCCTGGCTGAAGAATCTCCGCCAGTGATTTGGTTTGAGTTCTGCCGCTTCGTTCAGGGTGGCGGCTGATAGAGTGGAAATCAGGCGGTTGGTCGCCGACGTCCGGGGGCGAATTTAAAATCAATAATTATCCCTTAATTTCCGGTAGGTTTTAATTTGGAAAACGGAATTGTACTCATGAAATATGTAGGAAGACTGAACTTATCTGTACTCACATGAGATCGACGTATTTCTCTCAATCCAAAATCACTTACCTGCAAAAAGAAAGAAAAGGTGAAGAGTTTGGTACAAAATATGTACTTGCATAAATAGAAATCAATAATAAAACGAACTCCGATTCAAAGCATGCATATTGTTATTCACTTCATTTGGAACTCGGAAATGGAATAAATTGAAGTCAAATAGTGATAAATAGACTTACCTAATGTTTACCTGTCTAATGCCGCCAAGTTCATGAAAATTATTATAGATATTTCTGAATGAACAGAAGGAATTTCAAGTTCGTGTTTCTAACTAAAGATTATTGTCGGTCTGAGACTCGAAAGCGAAACTAGTTATTTGTTGTGGTTCGAATAAGTAGGTTTTTTGACTCGTGGGTGACTCGTTTGACTCACAATGGTAACCTGGTGTCGAGGTAGGACTGATGACCAGTGGTCCAAATTAGGAGTGGAGCATAAAATCCAGAATGAAATTATATTGATATAATTGAATTATTCATATGATGATTATATTATAGAGATATATTATATAGACCAGCAGGAGGATTTGGAAGTCACAAGAGGGACTGTAGGGCCAAGTCCACCATATCTGTCACAAAAGTTTTGCTCTTTCAGGTTCTGATCTAACTCCTAAGTGGTCGTGGTTCGAGATGGTCGAAGTAAGATTCATTTATGAAAGAATACTTGGGTTAAATGTTGCTTTTGTAGGTTTTCGACTTCCTGAACCCATCTAGGCCGGCGTAAACACGGTAGGCTCAACCGTTTCCAAGATACGAACGTACAAATTCAACTGCATGACTGAGTGTAAAAGTTTCCATCCGCTACGGTTCCCTCACTTCAAAAATTCGTTTTAATTTTTTATGGGGATTATTTTTTTTTAATTTTATTTGGTAAGTACTTTTTTCAATCCTATATCTGAGAAAACTTGTTTTTTGATGGGTAGACCTAGACATTATAAATGTTGGTTTCCAGTGGAAATTTTGCCCGACAAATGAGGCACAAGTTTCCAAAGAATATTTTGGGAAAACATAGCCCGATCATAAGATTAGTTAAAAAATGCATTTATTACTGGTGGTAGGAGAGAACTTAAACTTAGATTTAAGCCAATTTCCCGATCGATAAAATGTTCAGGAAGGCAGGAAGAGCAGCAAATATCGAAACTGGAAACTTTGGAAACTGGAAACTGGAAACCTACCCTACTTTTACGTTTGAGATATCGAAAGAACTCAGATTGCCGATAGATCCGCGAATTCCGCAGCTGAACGTTGATTTTTGTTTACTTTGGAGGGTAAAGAGTGTTTTCATTGCAAATACGACTTGGCGGAAATTTTCCTGCTTCTGGAAGTTATGAGGGACATTTTTCAAAAAAATTATTGAACTGCTACTATTGAAACCTACTAGACAGTTTTGTAAAATTAATTATTCTTGCTTTCTTTTGGTTCTCTGGCTCTCAAAAGAAATGGAGGGACTGCATAATCTGATGTATTTCCACCCATCAAACTGTTTGGACCTGAATATATCTTTAAACTTGGGGACTGTAAAAAAAAAAAAAAAAAAAAATTGGAACGTTTTTTCAGCCCGAAAAGTGTACCGAGAGACCGATGAACGAATTGATCTGTCCGGTCTCTCGATGTATACAGACATTTTACGATGTATAAAGACATTTGACATTTTACGTCTTTATTTTGGCACATGGATTGGAAAAGCGTTACTGTTGATTTCTGATGATTTTCACATACAAACAAGCAGTTTCTGGGGAAATGAAACTTCTTTAGTTTTGAACGGACAGAAATTGTTCACCATTGATTGGAAAGCTCTTGATTTATTACGCATTTCTTTCGTACTTGTTCTGGGTATTTATGTTGTCATTTTATATTTATTAATGGGTGTGTTAAACAATGCCGCTTGTTTTGTTACTTGAGTATAATGTAAGACAAAAAAACGCTGCAAATTATTACACAACGGTTTATTATTTTTATATAAATCACTCGTCTACAAAATCACCAACCATCCAATATGAGAAAAAAAAAAAAAAAAAAATCAAAATCACCAACCATCGATCGCATTTTGGTCGGCTGAAATTTGAACGGAGATTAGGCCTCTTTTGCGATTCACACTCGTGTTTTGATTTATATATACATATATTTCAATATAAACCCTTAAATTTTCGTAGTGAGCGAACGGTTTGTCCTACAGAGCTCCGCGTGGTCTCAAAAAATTCTAAAAATTCCATAGAATCTTAAATCGAAGGAAAAACAATACCTTTATATCGAAATTTTTTGAGTTAGAGCGTTTTCAAAATTTCAAAATTGATTTTGGAACCCTTAGGAGTGACCTACATCAACCAAAAGCTTCGGGGCACAACTAGACCCCAAATGGAGCCTACATACCAAATTTCATCAAAATCGGTCAATGCTAAGTGGCAAAAGTGCCGCGTACGGCGTACGGCCGGCCAAATTTTTATTCGATTTTTGGATTCTACGTACCTTGAAACGTAAACCATCAAATTTTGAGGGGGTGTTAAAAATTTTTTTTCTTGGTCGATTCCGAAGGTTCATTATTGAAAATAATAAACCAATAGCGCAATAGCCAAAGGCAATTTACAGTGTAGCAGTTCCGCGAACTGCTACGCGGACTAGGCCTGAGGAGGCGTCCCTACTCTCCTAGACTGGGAACGAGCTCGGGATTCTGTCACTTTCCTGCCTTGCTCCTGGTAGGTGATCTCTCCACATATTTTAATATTTTGCGGTTTCCTTTGATACCCAAAATCCATTCTCATTTCATTTCGGACCTCATATACGATTAAAGAGTTAATCGATATAAACCACACTCCGTTTTGTTATTGAACCATACCCAATTCATATCTATATTATAATTATTTAATTAATCAAATAAAACTATATTTTGAATCATTGGCTAGAAATATGAGCTGGTTATTCCATCAGAATATTTCCAACTCTATTTCATGGTAGCGAGCTTTTCAAATCCACGCACCACTTACAAAACTATTTTTTTTTTTAATTTAAAAAATAAAAATAAAAAATAAAATAATGAGAAACTTTGCAAATAGAACTGGACTGGATCACAACCCTTTTCTCATTCAACATTAATCAACAACATCCATAATCCTTTTCTCTTTTAGGGCCCGGCATTTACAAAGAAATTAATTGATTACATTTCATATTCAACTATAAATTGATTAATTACAATTACTTCCACTACCTTAACTTACCTAACGTACCTAGGTATAAATAAAATCGGGAACGCGGGTATCAATTGAGCCGCCTATGTATTACCTATAATTAAGCTGTCTACACTGATTACCGTTGACAGATTTTAATTCAAGGTGACAAATAAAACTGACTTTACTTGACTTATCTCTGTGAGACCGAAGATCAAGCGAGATAACGTTACATATAAACAACTCTCGGGTCGCCGGTTTTGTCAATAGCGGCCCCCTCGTCCCGTCCAAGTACAAAGAATTCACGGAAACAAAACTCGGATCCCCGGTGGTATCATCAACCTCGGCCTTGGGATCATCCAATCAAATCATTTGAGAAATAACTTGATCAGGAAGGAACTGATTGTTACTAGGTGTTGAGGCTCAGTCCTGACTGTTTTAATCAATCAGTCGAAAAAACAGAACCTTATTTATAGGAAGTGTTACCTACAAGAGAGACGTTGGTGGGAACTAAAGACATAAAATGTCTCAATGAGTAGCAGACTCGTACGCAATCGTTTCACTAACTGTAGATCACGATCATACATTTGTTTGGCACTAGAGAGATGAGAAATTGATTGCTCTTTTCAGCGGTGTCCTTATTGTTACATTCGCAAATGAAGGTCATTTTCAATAATCAACCTTTGGAATCGACGAAGAAAAAAAAAAAAAGTTTAGCCCCCCCCCCCCCCCCACAAAATTTGTTGGTTTACGTTCAAGGTAGGTACGTAGAATCCGAAAATCGAATACCAAGTTCGAAGGGTCGTCCGTCCGCCTTTTTATGATATAAGGTTGAAAACACGAACAAATGTTAAAATTGAAATACTTTAAAAAACTAGGAAGAACCCCGTAAGAGGATTTATTTACTTTCGTTTAAATCTGTAGTAAACAATTCATAAACAAGTCATGTGTAAAATCATTAGTCGGTTAACGAAGTTGACAACAGGACTGCAAGAATCATTGGTCCGGGAGACTCGGGTTCGATTTCATGGCGTGACATCAACATTTTTTGGAATAATACCCAACTATATCTATAATCTATTGTTTTTCCCTTCAAGGGAGAAATTTCTATGTTAGATTCCCCCAAATACAGAGGGTTTTCATCATTCAATGTACTAACTGGGTTTACAGTACACTCGTTTTAATACAACGTAATATAATACAAACCTGAATGTCAATTACTTAAATTGTTGTAATTGGCCAGGGAAATCGGACTATCAGCCGCGCCTGGACTACTGACCATGTGTTTATTTACCGAACAAGCAAAATGACACAAGCGGCGAAAAGTCGGATATTCCCGAATAAGACTGCTGTTTCAAAAAATACGAGCGGTAAAGAGAAGCACCGACTAGGATATCGTTAAAAGAGAGCGACCTTGACACTCGTCGGAGAAAAAACCTCCAAGTGACAATAGACGCAGAGTCTGGCAGGTGATTGAGGGAAGCAGAGGCAGGTCAGTGTAATGGGAAGGCGATGGTGACTCATCTACCACCGGCATACGAACTTACAGCAAAACCACCTTTTTTTTCAAAGGCCTTTCCGAGGGTGCTTTTATTTCTCTTTTTCACTTCCTTTTTTTAATCACTCAACTTCGCGTTTTTTTCTCTTAACTTTCTTTGATACGTACCTTCACAGACACACTAACAGAAAATGGGGTTTTAAAGAGCGTTTGACGGCAAGCTGTGTACTGGTGGACGACTATTGAATTTATTTATCGGAATAAAGTTGGAATTGAGGAAGGTCGGTGCTGCAGGTGGGACGGGAGGGTAAATACGTCATGAATGGGACTGTTTGATCTTTTTGTGTCGTGATTTTCCTTCTTTTTCTCCTCCCTTTTATCGTTTTTTAAGACCCATTTTTATCCGAGTTGTTTGTAGAATTCGTCGAAATAAAACGGGGGCTAAAATAAAGTTTTGAAGCGACTTTTCTCATAGCTTATTGCGTAATAAAACTTTTTTTAATTCTTAATTCACAATAACATAGATAGGATCGATGACAGATCCACATAACATGTGGATTATTATGTTTGATAAGGAAGGTATTTTCAACCTGGTCTTCTTTATTTTAGAACTCAGGTGGAAGAAACCACAATTTTTGTTTTTTTGATTTTTTACTTAATTCATACCCAATCCCATTGCTGATTACAGGCAATTGGCATTTATAATTTCCATAATATTTACATCTTGATAATTCGGCAACAAAATAACTTAACTGATAGAGAATGTTGGAGTCTCCGTGTTGTTATTTCCAATTACGCTTTTCTAAAGCTCATTCTGTGTAGGGCTCGCTACATCAATTTTGGTTTGTTATTTTCAATAATGAACCTTTGGAATCGACCAAGAAAAAAAAAAGTTAACCCCCCTCAAAATTTATTAGTTTACGTTTCAAGGTAAGTAGAATCCAAAAATCGAATACAAATTTGGCCGTCCGTCAGCGGCACTTTCCCAACTTAGAATTGACCGATTTTGATGAAATTTGGTATGTAGGCTCCATTTGGGGTCTAGTTGTGCCCCAAAGATTTTGGTTGATGTAGGTCACTTCTAAGGGTAAAGATAAATAAGGTTTGAAATGTTGAAAACGCCCAAACTCAAAAAATTTCGATATAAAGGTGTTTTTTTTCCATCAATTTAAGATAGTATAGAATTTTTTGAGACCACGCGGAGCCCTGTAGGACAAACCGTTCGTCCCCTACGAGAATTTAAGGCTTGGACTTACGATAAATCAGAAACACGAGTGTGAATCGCAAAAGAGACCTAATCTCCGTTCAGATGTTAGCAGACCGAAATGCGATCGTTGTTTTTCTTCAAGTTGGTTGGTGGTAACAATGGCAAAGCCGCGTTCTTTGCAGACGATGCATCTATGTAGAAATATAAAAAAATTTTGTGTAATAATTTGCAGCGTTTTGACATGGATATGTCTTAGTTCTGGGGGTCATTCCAAAATTTTCGACACACAGAAAATGCAACTTTTTTTTCTGATGCTGTTGAAAGTAGGAAGCTGAAATTTGAGAGGCAGGATCAATCGATACATACTTCTATACATCATCAAAGTTGATGATCACTGATCAACTGAGTGAGCTCCAAGGCCATTTCCTCTCCTGTTGAACGCAGGAACTAACTTCCTCATTTCCACCCCACAAAAATCGTTCACCACTCATTGGAAAGCTCTCAATTTATTAAACATGGTACACGGTCCCTAATATGAATGTACCTGTACGGAAAGCTGAATTATGCGCATGTTTACTAACATATGATCGTGAGTAACAAATGAGATGTCAACATGATCGTGAGAGGAAAATAGGTATCGTCATCCAACAGATCCCTTTGAAGCGTTACGGAGGCAGGGTCAATAGAGAATGCTGAAAGCGCCTGAGTGGTCACTGATCAGCTGAGTGAGCTCTGAGGCCATTTCCTCTCCTGTTGAACGCAGGAAGCTGAAATTTGAGAGGCAGGGTCAATGGAGAATGCTAAAGGCGCCTGAGTGGTCACTGATCAGCTGAGTGAGCTCCGAGGCCATTTTCTCTCCTGTTGAACGCAGGAAGCAGAAATTTGAGAGGCAGGGTCAATGGAGAATGCTGAAGGCGTCTCAGTGGTCATTGATCAGCTGAGTGAGCTCATCATTCAAATTGCCATCATAAGACATATCCATGTACAGATGTATCTGCATGCAGTGTAGATAATTTTGGTTTATTATTTTCAATAATAAGCCTTTGGAATCGAGCAAGAAAAAAAAATTTTTAACCCCCCCCTCAAAATTTGATGTTTTTAATTAGAAGCTGCCAAACATTGACTGAGGAAAATGTGAAAAACCGAATCATAATTCGAAAAGAAAGTAGGTCCAAACATATAATTGAAAATTTATTTTAAAATATGATATTGAAATTGAAAATGTGCAATGAAATTTCTGGTATTAATTGACCTAATGCTTATCCAATGGGACGTCCCCTGGAATGATGCATGCATTACTAAACAATATGTTTTTTATTATGTTTTCATTAAGATCATACAAGTTCCCCCAACTTCATGATAAGAGACACCGAGAAAAGAGAGCTATTAAGATCCATTTAATTTAGTTATCACCTAATAATAATAATAATGGAACTTTTAATATAGGTAATTCTGAATAGGAATTTGTAAGTTAGAAACTACCAAGTGAAATCGGACGCTTCTACGAAACGATACCATTATACACCATTATTGCTCAACCTGGAGCTGACAAATTTTGATTTTTCCAGATTGATACATCAAATTGGAATACAGGGTTCGTTAGAACAGATCCATATCTACTGAGTATTTTAGATGAACAAACGACCAATACCGAAATGTTAGGAAGGGAATTTTGTTTTTAATTGTACCTAAAGAGTGGGCAGGAGAGGAGGATCCTACAAATGAGAACATACCCGTGAAAGATACTGGAAGGCCTGAATCAGACAATGAAAGTGAACGAAACCAGGAGCTGCAAATTATTATGGCACGTCCGTCACCCAACATTTCGAGGAAACCAGAATCCCAGCGCTCCACTTTCACGGGCCATCACCCTCTAATTGGCCTTTCGCGAGACGAGGGGAATTTTTCAAAATGAGTCACCGACGCTAGACGGAAATGTTATCAAGAACGATCGTTAAAAGAAAGAGCAGTAAAATCGGAATGATTTTACAAAGAGAAAACATTTTTGTAAGTCACTTGGGGAACTGCTGTGCATCGCCATCAATGACTTTGTCCACTTTTGACCTGACACTGATGCCACTGGCCGCATTCTCTGAATGATTTTCAAGGTCCTAATTAGTAAGAACTTTGAGTCATTTGATACGACCAGGCGAAGTATGTACAATATTATGTTCTATTTATTTTTACATTTCTCTTTTTTAAGGTACATTGGCTTGTATTGGTTTATTTCAATAATGAACCTTTGGAATCGACCAAGAAAAAAAAAATTTTAACACCCCCTCAAAATTTGATGGTTTACGTTTCAAGGTACGTAGAATCCAAAAATCGAATAAAAATTTGGCCGTCCGTCCGCCGTACGCCGTCCGCGGCACTTTTGCCACTTAGCATCGACCAATTTTGATGAAATTTGGTATGTAGGCTCCATTTGGGGTCTAGTTGTGCCCCGAAGCTTTTGGTTGATGTAGGTCACTTCTAAGGGTTCCAAAATCAATTTTGAAATTTTGAAAACGCCCTAACTCAAAAAATTTTGATATAAAGGTATTGTTTTTCCTTCAATTTAAGATTCTATAGAATTTTTAGAATTTTTTGAGACCACGCGGAGCTCTGTAGGACAAACCGTTCGCTCCCTACAAAAATTTAAGGGTTTATATTGAAATATATATATATATATAAATCAAAACACGAGTGTGAATCGCAAAAGAGGCCTAATCTTCGTTCAAATTAGAGCTGACCAAAATGCGATCAATGGTTGGTGATTTTGATTTTTTAAATATTTTTTTTTCTTTTATTTATTTATTTTTTCTTTTTTTTTCATAATGGATGGTTGGTGATTTTGTAGACGAGTGATCTATATAGAAAAATAATAAACCATTGTGTAATAATTTGCAGCGTTTTTTTTATGGAAATGGAGCATTGTATTTTCAATCCAAATTTGGAATAGGCACTCTACAAAACTCTCGAGTAACACACTTTTAGCCAGCTTTTTCAGTGTAACCTACGTGTTTGAACTTACTTCATTTCCGACCTTAATCTGCATTGGTGGAGCTCCATAAAAAATTCACCTTCTTGAACCAATCACCATCAAAATCCACACATTAATAACTTAGCAATATCCGTTTTTTCTTCACCAACCACTCACAAAATCCTGGAACATTAATAGTGGTTTTTACCAAGCAGTAAAGACTGCTTGTTAAAAACCATTCTTATCACCATAGGAAAGTTTTTAACTACCTTCTTCATGGACGAATTTTTTGTCATGTTTATTAGTTTACAGCTAAATGTGTTATTCTAAATTCATTTGTGTAAAATTGTCAAATTTTGCTATGTAATTTCCAACGATGAGCATCCAGATTTCTACACTTCATCATGAGGACCTGCCTTCATAACCCAACATCAACAACTGTTTAATCCCATCCAGTTTTGTGAGATCCGAAACCCAGATACTCAATCAGGGCAGTACCAGTGCTAATTTGGTGTTTTGTTTGATATTCCAATTTGGTGGAATCCAGTGTATTCTTCAAAAAAGTTCTTTCACCACTGGAAGCTACCTCCGTCCCCGCCTTGGAAATGCAGATGCTGCCTGTCTTGAATCATCCTCATCTTCTGAAGAATTGTCTGGCATCTCCTGGGACTGATCACAGTTAAGCAATCTTCCACTATTTTTGTAGCAATAGCCATTTAGGGAAACCGGTAGTTACATTAGCTGCATTTGCACTATTTTCTATTTAAATCATATTGATGATGATGCTTCATCAATTCAAAAATGCATCTCTCTTCTAGGAAGGTGCTTAACCTAACTATTGATATTTCTCTAAAGGGATCCTTCGACTTTTTTTCTTTCAATCTAATTATCTCGATATTAACTAATTTAATTTAATATCGAACACGTACTGTACTCAAAACGATAGGTCTGGATTATTAACTGTGGTAAGAAATACAGAATGAAGAATTGAGAAAAAACGCTGCAAATTATTACACAAAAGTTTATTATTTTTCTATATAGATCACTCGTCTGCAAAGAACACGGCTTTGCCATTGCTACCACCAACCAACTTGAAGGAAAACATCGAACGCATTTCGGTCAGCTAACATTTGAATGGAGATTAGGCCTCTTTTGCAATTCACACTCGTGTTTTTGATTTATCGTAAGGCCAACCCTCGAATTCTCGTAGGGAACGAACGGTTTGTCATACAAGGCTCCGCGTGGTCTCACAAAATTCTAAAAATTCTATACTATTTTTAATTGACGGAAAAACAAAACCTTATCAACATTTTGCTTCCGAGTCTACCAAGGTAGCGGAAGCTTTGTTTTCACTTTTAGAGGACAAAAAAAAAAGTTCTCCTAAATCAAAATTTCCACTCGCGTTTTGCGTTTTAGACCTTTCTGAACAATTTTCGTCCCGTGTCTGTCTGTCTGTCTGTGTGTCTGTCATGAATTCCTTGTAACGCGCATAACTATACGAAGTTATTGTCCGATTTCAATGAAATTTTCATGGATTGTGCGGGTTGGTGTGTAGACGGTCCCCTATGAAAATCATCATCCCCAGACTGATAGAAGCGACTGCGCATGCGCAAACGTGAATTCCTTGTAACGGCCATAACTTCTACATTTCCCATCCGATTTCAACGAAATTTTCAGGGATGTTACAGACTAGTATTTAGATGGTCCCCTATGAAAATCATCACCTTCGGTCCGATGGTAGCCACTGCGCATGCGCAAACGTGAGTTTCCTCACCCTTTTTTGGGGTTGTTGGGGTAGGGTAATAGAGGGTGTTTTTATCTCTTCGGAGCCCTTCTTATCCCTACCCAAGTCAAGGTCATGCGTCCCCGTCGCACAACCCGGGCCCCCTGGGATGGACAGAGGTGGTCCCATTAGGTTTCCCTGGTGGACCCCTCTTGAACTTCCAGGGGTGGCTGAATGACCCTCTGGCGAATAGGGAGGGGACCCCTGTTAACGGGTTCCCTGACCCTTCAATATTAGCGCCCCCCGTTATGAATGACGAAGCAGACCAGCCTCATAACCCCCGCCAGCCCATTGGCTCGCGGGGTATTAGGGGAGGCACTCAGAGGCGCCCCAGGCAGGGGCGTCGGCCATCCTCTCCCTCCTCCTCTTCCTCATCATCCCTACCCTCTTCCTCTTCCACAGCCTCTTTAGACCACCAGTGTGCCCATTGTGAGCGGGCATTCACCTCCAGGTCTGGCCTTGGTGTCCACGTCAGACGGAAGCATCCTGTTGCTGCTAATGCTGCAATTGAAATAGAAAGAGTACAGCCTAGGTATGCTTCCGAGGATTTGCGCAGGATGGCGGCAGATGAGGTGGTGGCTGTGCGCAATGGGGTACGTAATATAAATGTTTATTTAAGCAAACGTTTTCCCACGCGCACAGTCATTGCCATCAAGAACCTCCGCCTGAAGCCCCACTATAAGCAGCTTGTCCAGGAAGCTATCCTGGCAAATAGCGGTGGGGCTTCTCCCGCATCTCCTATTGCTGGCGTGGACCAGCAGTCTGCCATTCAGTATCCCTCCCCCGGGACCTCCGGTCTTCTTGCCGATTTGAAGACCGAAGTCTTGAGGCTCGGGGGGCAGGTAGGTCGTATTGAAGGCTACGAAAGCACCTACCTGCAGGATCTGGCGAGGCGGGCTGCTGAAGGGCTGGACAACCTGGAGGACATGGTTGCAGCCTATCTAGGGAGAATCTTCCCGCGGGTTGGGGATGCGACCATGACGCGGCACCAGGGGAGACCTCCTCCCAGAGTGGTGTTGCGTGGAGGTCGCAGAGCAGCTAAGCAAGCAAGACGGCAGGAGTACCACCGGGTTCAGAGTTTGTGGAGGAAGCATCCGGCACGTGTAGCTGCGGAGGTACTGGAGGAGCCTGGGGAAGATCAAGTTCAGCCCCCTCTTCAGGAGTTTGTGGATTTCTGGGAGCCACTTTTGAGTGCTCCCAGCCACAACCCTGGGGAGCGAGTGGTTCCCCCAGTCTCCACCAGGAATTCCTTACGTAGCATCTTGTGTTCGCCGGTGCTACTTGACGAGGCACACAAGTGCCGTGTCAAGAACTCCACATCCGCTGGACCGGATGGTGTTTCTGCCCGTCGCTGGAATAAAGCACCGAATACGATTAAGCTGCTCATCCTCAACCTGCTCATGCTTGCGGGAAGACCCCCGAAAGCGTTAACCCGTACCCGAACCGTTTTTATTCCCAAGAAAGGGGGAAGTGGGCCTGGAGGCTATCGACCGATCTCAGTGTCCTCGGTAGTCTTCCGCCACTTCCAAAAAGTACTGGCATCTCGCCTCCAGGTGGCTGGTGTCATTGGTGATGTCCAGAGAGCGTTTCGGCCAGCGGATGGCACAGCGGAGAACCTTACAGTTCTCCAAACTGTCATCTCGCTGGCCCGTATTAAACGCCGGCAACTCCACCTCGCCGCTCTGGACGTCGCTAAGGCCTTTGACACAGTCAGTCACTTTGCCCTGACCGATTGCCTTCGTGGTGTCGGGGCCCCATCTCGATTAATTGAGTATGTGGCCTGTCTGTACCATGAAGGCGTGACGGTCCTCGAGGCAGGAGGTGAGGTGTCAGGGGATATACGGATAGGGCGTGGGGTACGCCAGGGGGATCCCCTATCGCCACTCCTCTTCAACCTGGTCGTGGATACGGCCTTGGGTAAGCTGCCCACTGAAGTAGGGTTTGATCTCGCCCCTGGGGTGCGAGTAGGAGCATTGGCTTTTGCAGATGATGTTATCCTACTCGCAGAAACCCGTGAGGGCTTGCAGATCGCCCTCAATGCATTTGCTAAGCAGCTAGCCAGGTGTGGACTCGTGGTTAACCCCGATAAGTGTGGGTCGGTCTCCTTGGTCCCGTCCGGTCGCCAGCACAAGGTGAAAGTTGTGGATGGGGGTTTTGTCGTAGGACAGTCCCCCATCCCATCTCGATCCGTGCTGGAGGTTTGGCGGTACCTTGGAGTCGACTTCATGGGGGTGGCCACCATTACCACCAGCCGTGTGGACCTTGGTAGAGCGCTAGCTCGCGTTACCAAGGCTCCATTGAAGCCACAGCAGAAGCTGCGCCTCCTCCGCACGTACTTACTGCCAAAGCTGACCTATGGGTTAGTCTTTGGCAGGCTTACGGCGGGGAGGCTGCAAGAGTTAGATCGACAAGTTCGCTCTGCTGTGCGCTCTTGGCTGAAGTTCCCACCTGGTGTCCCAAGTGCCTATTTCCACGCACCGGTCAAATCCGGTGGGCTTGGCGTTGTGTCTCTCTCGGCATGTATCCCTTCCCTGCGCCGCCAGCGCCTGCTAGCCCTTCAAGGGTCGAGCTGGGAGGTCGCCCGTGCGGCTGCTGATCTTGATTTTGTCAGGCAGCAGTTAGCATGGTGCGACCGAGCAACACCATCTGCTCCAAAACCCAGTTCGTCTGCTGAGTTTGCTGCTGCCCTGCATGAGTCAGTAGATGGTAAAGAACTCCGACAGTGCTCCGAAAGCCTTGTCTCATCCCAATGGGTAGATTGGGCTTCGGAGGGCATTGGGGCCCGTGACTACCGACACTTTCACGCCGTCCGCATGGCAACTCTGCCAACTGCGGTACGGTGTTCGAGAGGTAGTCGCGGGACAACCTTACCCCTTTGCCGTGCCTGTCGGAGTGGAAATGAACATCTTTATCATGTAGTGCAGCAGTGTCCTCGGACTCATGGGGGCCGCATTCTACGTCATGATGCGGTCGCCAAGCAGATAGCAGGTGCTTTGTCATCTAGCGGCTGGGATGTTGAGAGGGAGAGATTGTATCACATGCCAAGTGACCAGGGTAAGAAGCCCGACATCGTTGCCGTCAAGCCCGACCAGTCTTGCATTATCCTGGATGTCCAAGTTGTCAATGGCAGCTTGGACATGGAGCAGACTTGGCGGGCTAAGATAAGAAAGTATGACAGAGATGATTTACAGCAAGCGGTGTCGGAGCTAAAAGGAGTGGTACCCAACAACATCAGGGTGATGGCTGCAACCTTGTCATGGCGCGGGGTGTGGTGCGGGAAAAGTGCCACGGAGTTGCGCGAGTTGGGCATCTCGGTAGGCGTACTCCGTGGTATCACCACCCGCGTCCTGCTCGGCTCGTATTTGAACTGGTGGTCGTTTTATAGAGGCACTTCCCTTCATCCCTCTCTCCCACCCCCACCTTCCTCATCTTCCCTCATCCCCAGGGCCGGCGTCGGGTGAGTCCTGGGCGTCCTCCCCATTATATTTGATTTATTTATTTATTTTCATTTATGGCGTGCCCCCTCCGTCACAAAAGACATTTTGTCTTTGAGGGGAGTTTATTAAAAAAAAAAAAAATAAATAACGGCCATAACTTCCACATTTTCCACCCGATTTTGATGAAATTTTAAGGGATTATGTGGATTAGGTTGTAGATAGTCCCCTATAAAAATCATCATCCCCGGACTGATAGAAGCGACTGCGCATGCGCAAACGTGAATTACTTGAAACAACCGTAACTTCAACTGTCCCCCCGGGGTCGCGGGTTCGAATCCCAGCCGAGGCCAAGTATTTTTTTGATCCAATCACATACATCTATTCACTTATTCATCCGAATTTGATGAAATTTTCTAGGATTGTCCAGATTAGCGTGTAGATGGTCCCCTATGAGGGTAGTGCAAGGTACTTAGAGATTGGTGTTTTGAGGTCAACTACTATGCATCGGATCATCTATAGCATTTCCGAATGAGGAATTTCACCATGTCGGAATTTCCTATTTTTGACCCCAAAATCGGATTCAGCACCTCCAAAAAAACCCTAAGGCAAACTTTCAGCCCGAACTTCCTAATTTACGAATAAACAAAACAGTGTAGAAAATACGAATGTTTAAAAAAACCGGGAAAATGACGTCATCCTGGAATAGTTCATTTATGGCCGCTTGAAGCGCTGAGATCGAGAAATCTATAGTCCCCAGATGCAAAATTTCACAAAACAGTAAAGTTCGAAATCGAAAAACTGAAGAAAAAAATAGAAAAAGCGAGATGGGGAAAATTAGGTTTCCTCTGTTTTTGTTTGATAACTTTTCTCTTAGAAAACACGATTTCGTCGTCCCAATGGGCAACACTGGGAGGAGACGGCGATCCGAACAGCCCAATCAGCGAGCGTTCCCGCTGCACGTCTGTTTTCCCGGTTAGTTTTGAAATTAAAAATTTTGATTGTCTCCCAAAAATAACAGGAGACTTATTTTCCGAAATCAGCCCGATTTTCATCTATCCCACACCATTAACTATTCAGGAAAAATGCAAACAGAAATCGGTGAAATTCCTCATTGAGTTAAACCTTTTCCATTTAGATTTAAACCTTTTCCATTTAGGTTTAAACCTCTTCCATTTAGATTTAAACCTCTTCCATTTAGATTTAAACCTTTTCCATTTAGATTCCAAATGGAAAAGGTTTAAATCTAAATGGAAAAGGTTTAAATCCAAATGGAAAAGGTTTAAATCCAAATGGAAAAGGTTTAAATCTAAATGGAAAAGGTTTAAATCTAAATGGAAAAGGTTTAAATCCAAATGGAAAAGGTTTAAACCTAAATGGAAAAGGTTTAAATCTAAATGGAAAAGGTTTAACTCAATTCGGAAATGCTATATATAATCGGATTATGGATACGAGGAAGCTATGTGCCACACCCACTTGGCAGACGTTTTTTGAGTTAGGGCGTTTTCAAAATTTCAAACCTTATTTTTCAACCCTTAGAAGTGACCTACATCAACCAAAATCTTTGGGGCACAACTAGACTCCAAATGGAGCCTACATACCAAATTTCATCAAAATGGGTCAATGCTAAGTGGGGAAAGTGCCGCGTACGGCGGATGGACGGCCAAATTTGTATTCGATTTTTGGATTCTACGTACCTTGAGACGTAAACCAACAAATTTTGAGGGGGGGAGGAGGTTAAAAAATTTTGTTAAAAAACTAGCATGAGTCATCCGACGACGTGAATGCTAGATATGTGCCATCCATGGCCTTGGATACTACTACGCCACTTTACTAGATATGTGGCATCTATGGACTTGGATACTTTGCAACATTAGGGTAACAGGGTGATTCTCGAATTACATGATCTGATTAAAATTCCCGTCACTTACTGGAGATTTTAATCGGTGAAAGGATTTAGTGATATATTCTCCATCCTTACTGACAAGACTGAGAGACTCAAGATAAAATAATGCAACCTGATGATGGCATTCGGCTATTACATAAGACACATCTCATTGTATAGTAGGATGAGTAGACGAAAAAAAAACGTCTCCGGCTTCCACCCAATACAGGTCAAGGGAAAAGGGACCTTGAACCTTTTTGTTATAAAATGAAGTGTAAATGAACCCCAGACGTCTGGGTCGGAAGTCTGAGGGAGGCGATCGAGAAAGTAAAGTCGGGATTAGGAGAAGGAAGATGTAGAGGAAGAAGGGAAGAAGAGGAAGAGGGGAGACTGAACAGGTGATGGATCGGTGCGAGTGTTGAATATATGGGTCAATGGCCGTAACAGCTGGTGAGAAGAATATATATGGCCTCCCACGACCCTTGTCATGAAGGGATCAGCTGATCACTACCTCCCTTCTATTTCCTCCTACACATTCCAACCTTCCGTGTAACATCGAGATTTTGCCGTGAGCTTCACCCAGTGAACTTCAAGTATTTCAATTGATACTTCTAGCTTATGGTTGGCTATGTTTATCCTTATTCAATGGTGGTGGATAACACGTGTTTGAGACTAATTTGATTTGAAGAACGAAAAAACTATATAAAATATATTCATCAGGAAGGGAGAAAACTGACATGATAAAATCTAAAAGTTCAAACCAGGCGGTACCACAGGGTATTTTTTTTCTATCACATTTCAGGGTGTCCAGGGATTTCCCGAAAATAAATTCCCTAAATTTTCCAGGTTTTCCAGGGTCAATTTTTATCTTTTTTAAGAGTTGTAATAAACTAAAGTAGAAATGTGATCATTTTTTCTCAAAATTCAGGATTTTAAGGACATTTTGAAATGATATATCCAAGTGAGTGTGGTTCATAGCTTCCTCAAATCAATAGCCCGATTATTTAAATGATCCAATGCATTGTAGCTAATCTCAAAACATCAGTACCTTCCACTTTTTTTTTAATTATTTTTTTTATATTATAACAATTCATCAACAAGGATGAAGCTAACGGATGGGCACAGAAGAGGCGCAATAAAGGCATAAAGAGGGGTCCACATCTACACATCAACTCACACAATTACTGAAAATTCCATCGGATTCGGACTGAAAATGTAGAAGTTGTGGCTGTTACACGGATTTTACGTTTACGCATGCGCAAAGGCGATTGTCAATCCAGGCATAACCCCGGAAGCAGAAGCATTATTTTCACTTTTCGAAGTTGAAAAAAAAAAAAATTCTCCAAAATCAAGATTTCCTCTCGCGTTTTACGTTTTAGGGCTTCCTGAACAATTTTGGTTTTGTGTCTGTCTGTCTACTCTAGTGTCTATCATGAATTCCTTGTAACAAGCAAAATTATACGAACTTATTGTCCAATTTTAACAAAATTTTCAGGGATTATGCGGATTGGAATGTAGATGGTTCCCTAAGAAAATCATCGCCCTCGGACTGATAGTAGCCACTGCGCATTCACGAACGTGAATTTCCTTGTAACACCCAAACTTAATTTCTTCATTTTCTATCCGATTTTGATGGATTTTTTAAAAGATTCTGCGAATTGGAGTGTAGATGGTCTCCTATGAAAATCACCCCCACCCCTCCAAATAATTTCCACCTTGGTAGGACCACATGATATTGGTGAATGCTACAGCTGTGATCAACCTTCATCTTGCGTAAAGAGCTTGAAGCTGTCTGCATCTGATTGTTTCCAACGCACTGTTCACTCTCAAACACAAAACTCATAAATCGTAAACGAAATGACCATGAACTGCACTGCCAGGTCGTTTTAGGCCCAAAATAGGGGTGGTAAGTGCGGCACTTCATTCAGAATTTAACTACTCTGGAATCTATCGACAAAACACTCAAGATGAAAGCAAAACCCTGAACTCAGGCATAATCAACCACACAAAACTGGTACTAGAAAACAGTAGAGTAAAACCTACAGGGAACTAATTACACAACACCTAATTCCAAAGCATGATCATGACGCGATCGATGCATGAGGGAATGAAATACGAGTCATACGAGAAAAAATCGTTACTTTGGTTTACATTGAGAAGGGATTCAAAGAGAGTGCGTCTCCTATAGCAACCTAACAAAGGATGGCTAAAAACAATTGATTCTTTAAAAAAAAAGATTCTTTTAAAGAAAACTGTAGATATTTCTAGATTAGTTTTTCCCCTTGAGTTTCTCCGGTTTACATTGAGAAGATATTCAAAGAGAGGAGCAGGAGCCAAACCTGCTAAATGTAGTGATGAGCTAGTAACGGCCGTCCAGGAACTATCTCTTATGACCCAGCGTTTAAACCTAGTTTTTTTGATTTCATAAATAATATTATAGTATTTTACCTTTTACTTAAAACTGTTTCATTTTGAATTCATCATTTTTGCTTCCAAGTTTACCAAGACAGAGGAAGCTTAGTTTTCACTTTTCAAGGTTGGAAAAAAAGTTCACCTAAATCAAGATTTCAACTCTCGTTTTTGTTTAAATTTTGATTTCGGAGAACATTTTTTCTTAACCTTGAAAATCGGAAACAATGTTTCCGCTACCTTGATAGACTCGGAAGCAAAAATTACCTACGTAGTTACCTACCAACTATTTTTTTGTGATAGGCTATCCGGTGATAACTTCCACTGTGGAACTTTACAATAGGATAGGAAAAGATAAAGTCCGTCGGCATATTCGATGAAATTCGCCAAAAACACCCTTTTCCCTACACCTGCCAGTATAAAGGACTCCACTTCGGCGGGTTTGCATGAACCCTCAGATTGGGCGCTTCCCCGCGTTCTGGAAACAGCCTACATTTGCGTTGGAGGACACATCCAATCAACAATGGCTAGTTCCATGGAACATATGAACTATCTACTAGGTGAAGCTTTCAAGTTGAGTATTTTTCCGTACTAAAACGTTTCTCCCTCAGACTGCCAAAACTTCCCACAAAAATGTTTGAAGCTAAGGCTTTTTCGAGAAAAATTGAAATCCCCGAGTTTTAGAGTAGAGTAATGAGCAATTTTACTAAGATTTAATTTTGTTATGATTGAAAGAATAAAAATAAGATACTTGAAGGATACGGTCTCTTGGTACATTTGGATAACCGTATAGAGCTTTGCATGCTCTTGCCGAGTAAGCATTCATGCATTTATCCTACTGACGTCACAACTCTCCAGAACATTATCACAGCACCAACTCAAGAGGTTTTCTTCTTTTGAGTCATCGACTTCAAGGAGACGGACAGCTTCCTCGTTACTTTGACCTTCCAGCCGCTGATGACGGGCGACAGCTTGTTTCTTGGTTACTTCGTTCACTGAATCGACTTGCAGCTCAGTGTGCAGTCGAACAGTCCTGGTGTACCGGTATGCATCCACACTGCACCTCAATACATTATTTTGGAACCGCAGTATAATTTTCCGATTACTTGAAGCGATGCAGCTCCACAAGTCCGGACTGGTTTGAAGACTACTTGATTGTTTAGGGTAAGCTCAAGTTTACAATACGGCGGCTTATTTATTCCGTAATTTTTAGGTATTGTGAAGGTTGGGAAGTAGATGGTTCCTTATCAAATTTATTGACATCGGATTGATAGCAGTCGTTTTAGCACCGTATGCGCAAACGTATAACTCTAGTAACAACCATAGCTTCTACAAGGCCGTTGTTTATTGTATCAGAGAAAACTCACTATACTGTGATACTTTTCCAGTTGGAAAGAGTTCTATTTTTTTATAGTTATAGCTTCTCAATTTTGGACAAAGATGGAGATCACAAAACGTTAGATAATAAAATTTATTGTAACATATACCAGTAACTAACACCCAGGAATTATGACAGTATACGAATGTTAACTCATACAGGAAAACCTTGTCATAATTTTAATGGGGAGGAGCGATAGCAAGTCTATTCTCAAACTGAATCTCGTAGAATGAAATCACGATGAATAAAACCCCAACCCACTGCAAGAGGATCCGAAGAACAAGGTCGCTGCGTTGAGAATGAACGTGTAAAATGTTCGTGTAAAAGGCGAAGGAAAAAGGAAAGGGTGAGAGGATGGAAAGGGGGTCTGAGAGAGAGAGAGAAGAGAGAGATAGGACGGGGGAGGGATATTACAACAAGAGGGACTTTGACCTCAAACTCAGCTGAGCTCAAAGAATTTATGAGACTTGAGGTAATCGATACGAGATAACGAGCACAACAGCTGGGCCCTGGGCGACTTGTCTGCCACGCTTTACCGCTCAACTAAACTTTGAACAACTTTGAAAGGGGGCAACAGACGCCGACGAGGTCTGGAAAGGACGGGGAAGCTGTTAATACAGCAAAGGAGGGGGGTAAACAACTTCACTCAGCAAATATGAATTAGGTACAGGAGGATAATGAAGTAGCCGCAGACAAGAGGGCTCGACGAAGTTGCTCTTTAGCAACAAACGTTATGATCACAAGTTTCACATTAAAAGTTGTTCAGTGAAGTTGGCACAACTCTTGTTAACGGTGTTGTGTACAGCTTCGATTGCAAGATTTTGGAAGGACAACCTCTCTATGCAAAGTTAAAGTTGGCGGCCAAGTTCAGTATACCCTCTCATGACCATGGACGATAAGCGCACAGGAAGCACAACTCTGGTGACTTAGGAAGGAGGCTAGAAAAGTGTCGTAGAAAAAGTTCACCCGAGGAGGACCTTCGTGATTATCGGTATCTATCCTTGACAAACCAAGTTCGGTTCTGCAGTGGACTCCTTGCCACAATGAATTTGAGTGATAATCGGAGTTAGAGGTTAACTCTTCAGCTACAAACGTTATCTTCAGTACAACTATTCAGTCTTCCCGAAGGCATTCGTTCTGTAAAGAAGTACAGCTCTTGTTAAATGAGGGGAAAACTGGATAAGATTGTTCTGTACATTTTGAACTGCTGGGATATGGAATAACAACGTCTCCCTTCGGGGAAGACAGGATCATTACAGATCCGTAAAGATTAGCGCTCTACAAGTACAGCTCTTGAGAATGAGGAAAACATCAGATAGTGCCTTGACTGAGACTCTAACCAATGGTGAGATTGGTGTACAGAACGATGGTGATCCAAGATAGCTGTAAAAATCCAAGAACTCCAGTAAAAGCGACTTTCAGAAAGAATTATGTACTTTCAACAAATGCTTGGAGGAAAATCGTTTCATTTAGCTGTGATAAACTCATACAATATTTGTGATTCCTGACAAGTTTTAGCCGCTAAGGACGCTACAACGTTGGTTTCTAAATTCTTATAATTTGAATGTACGTTTGAATTTTGTTTCATCACGCCGGAGTTATCGTCGTCAGCTTTATCTCAGTAGCAATAAGTGAGTTTTACATGGAAGATCCGACAGCGAAATTATTTCCAGGTTTATTAGAAATAGGAAGAGATACTAGTTTTATTAGATGGATGTAGCTTTTAAAGACAGTACTCGTGGATGAATGGGAGTAGCTTTCACGTTAACATGGATAGATTGAGATAGGTCAAACCCTTCCAAACTCTTTCTTGTTAATCTTATTTTGAGCAACTTTGGTTTGGTACATGAAAAATGTACAACATTTTCTTCAAGACCTGCCAAGCAATGCTAAACCGTCCAGTTGAAAATGAACTTCTTCTCGACAATGATGTTGACATAAAAAATAAGATGTCATTGAAATTTCTGAACGAAACATACAGGATGTGAATCACACACTTTTGGCAAGGATAAGAATATTGTAATTTGAATTGTGTTTTGTATTATTCTTGTATTGCTTTTGGACTCTATTCATCGCGCTATCGTGCTGTTTGCTTCGGAAATCTATTCTTTGCATCCTTCAAAGGACGGTTCTTTGAATGGTGAATCATTCTGTAATCCCAGGGAGAATTCTTGCATTTTGAAATATGGGGTAAGAGATCGAGGGGGGAGGAGGCAATTCTATTCCGCTTTTGTCATGCAGTTTCAGTGGAACGCATGGTCGGACGTGAGATTGTCAGAAGAGTAGGAGGGGCAGGGAGGGCATAATAATCCCACCCCTAGCAAGAAGGGCTTTGCTGGGAGCTTCCAAGGGCAGAACAGAAGGGCCGGGTAGGGCAGCCCAGGAGGAAACTATGAATTATTGTACGGGAGAGACCTCCCAACCCCATACAATCGATGCCTTGGGGTTCCCAGGGCCCCTCCGGTTAGGGTTAGGGTATAGTAATGGTAGGGCATAGGGCTTTTCTGCCCAGAGCTACCTACCTCCTATGCACCCTTCACTGTCAGCCAGCAAGGGGACCCTACGAGAGGCCCTTTGTGATGCCCCCACCTGGCCCTTTTCCTTTCCTGCCACTTCACTTCAGCTCCACCCCACTATTTTTACAAAAGCTCAGAGGAAATGGAACGCAGGAACGAGAGTATCACCGGACTTCTGTTGTTTTTTTTATCTTCGATGTAATTACGGGAAAAAAGTTACAGTCACGCAGCGGTGGTGCGGGGTCCGCTCGATTTGCACAAAAAACAAACCCTCCCCTTCTTGAATACAGTTAAACCCCCAACATGAATGAATCATGAATATGAACCGCCTACCATTGAACACATGGTTGTGACAGTTTGACTTTAATCTCCATCACAACCAAAAACTGACAAAAACGTCAAGTCCTAACCTATCAATTTATAAGTCTCATGGAGGAAATTTGCCAAAATCTAAGAGATCTATCGAAAAATGCTTGCATACGAGTCTGCAACACATTGGGACATTTTTATGTGTGTTTTCTTATTGTGGGTACTTTATTGAAGAAGTAAGGTTGTTAGTTCATGTACCCAACCATCAAAATAAGAAAATAGTTGATTGTTCTCTACGCAACACAGTGAGTCTATTTTATTTATTGGTCGCGTGAGCAAGTTTTCGTGACGATTTTTCAGTTTATGTGCCAAAACTAAGACATGAAAATGTCAAAAAAAAACAAAAAAAAAAAAAAAAAAAAAAAAAAACACGAATTTGTGAACATTTGATTTCTTGTTTCAACTCGTTTCATAAGTACGAGTTGATAGGTATGTACTGCCTTTGATTGCAGTTTATGTACAAAATATACTAATTCGTGCTCCCGTACCGTATATACGTATAATAATCAAAATTAATCCAACGATCAGGAGCCAAATAACAAGGATCACAAGTCACAAGTTAGAACTCCATTTGATGGAGTTCTACAATCTGTCCTGTGGATGTTTTTTTACAAGAGCTTTCCACAAATGGGACCGGCACATAGATTTTTAGGAACTACTATCCGTACCTATACACTGATGATACTGGCACAGAGATAGACAAAAAAAAATTAAAGTAAATTAATCTGTCAGCAATAAAATTCATAAGGAACAACCAAGTAGACTAAAATAAATTAGAAATTTAGAATTTTAACCCATGTGGTATCTAATTAATAGGGTCCATTGATTTTTTCTTTCAACGATAGGTTTTAAATCCGAGTTTTTCCGATTTCCATTGAAAACCGTGCGCTCCAGACCCCAGGTGATGATTCAATCTGCTCATCATCAGATTAAACAACTCGGTAGCAGAAATGAAAGTGGGCTTCCCGTCAAACGATATTGACTTTTCAACATTTTTATAATGGGAAAATCGTTTGTCCTTTCAGGTTTACTTAATTCAACACAAAACTTGCCTATTGAATGATTGAAATAAAACACTTCACATAAGGAAAATATCAAAACATAATATGATCAGGGATTTCAGCTGAACAGGATAATCGAGGCGTGTTGGATGGAAATCCTAAGGTCCGGGAGTTTACGGAGACTCCATATTGATTCTGAGGACTTCTGACAAGATGATGGCAGTTCAACTGCTCTTGAGCATTATCAGGACTTGGCAATGGCTCTGGTTGATTGTCGGAACCAGAATGATGCTCTTCACAGACTTCCCATGAGTCTAAGGCGACTTTACAGTGATTTCGAGGACTTCTAGCACGATGTTGGCAGTTCAACTGATTTTAGGGATTATCAGGACTTGGCAATGGCTCTGGTTGATGCTCTTCAGAGACTTCAAGGTCATCCTTCATTTCTACACAACCTCTTGGGAGTAGATGACTCAATGACACAGCCGTTTTTCTTCCATCTTGTATCTTCACTCGGGTATATTACGGACGGTAGGGCTTTTTCATCGGAGCTACCACATTGGCACTAGGCAGCGGGGCTTCTCCGTTGAATGATCGACGCTGATGACCAAACATGAGAAGTGTGGTTAGTCACAGAGCACAAGAGCGATCTGATGGAGTGAAGAGCGTGTGAGAGAACCGACTCCCTCTCAAATCTCTCTTTATCAGTGCAAGGGTTCCATAAGCCGTTTTCTCTCTCCACCTGACCATTCTCTAGGGATTGTAGGGGTATCTTGAGAATGAAGGAAATTGGCAAACACGGTGAAGTCAAACTATACTACTGGAAACAGGATTTTAGACGAAGATATTTCAGCAGATACTATGGTACTCAACATCCTGTATCAACAAATCATCAACATCGGTCGACATCTAATCATTGCCATGAAACATGAGTGCTTTTCGTTCAATTGACAATGTTTACCTAGGTGGTCTTCAGATGTCAGAGCTTCGTTTTTAGGACTTCCTACAGTAAGACTTGGGCGTCCTTAAGCGATTAATCTGAATGAAGGAGGACAAAACTCAACAGAGATATACAAACCCGTTTTAGACCATAATGAATCCAAATCCGCGAAAAAGCATAGGTGTGTGCGTGTGTGTGACAAATTCTCGTGTATTGTGCCCAGGCCTTAGTTAACAACCGATTTTCGTAGTTCTTTTTTTGTTAGATTCAGTCAACTTCCCATTGCACATTACGACACCAGAGTATAAAAATTCGCATGGGAAGGGGGCAAGTGATGATATTCACAATACATCATTCATCATTCATTTTTTTATTTGATTTTTATTTTAGTGTGTGTGGGGATTGATGATATTCATAAAATGAGTATGCGATTTTTCAATATTTCGGTTCAATTAAGGCCTTTTAATGGTACCCAAACTTTGATTGACAAGAGCTATAATTAAGTTAAAAAAAAGTCAACAGTATATTTCTGACCGGTTGGTATTAGCAACCAATGTAGCTTCATATTACGTTATTTATGTGTGGTTCAATTTAATTATTTGGTCTTCGTATAAATTGTTCTTAGGCTTGAGAAAGGGGCCATAGTTTGCACCGAAAGCGGGCAAGCCTCCTTAGTAAAGAATGATGAATGAGAACTGGGTGTTAACTGCTTCCTCCTCCACATAAACCTACAATATGACTACGCAGGACAGAACAACAACAGCTTTGATATTTAGAGAACATTATCAACATACCTCTGGGTTTTCATGAACTATTCCTTGTCACACCTATCTTTGTCCACTATTTATGACACACAATACTAACTAAATTACACAATGAAACAGTTTTGTGCAGTAGAAAGGTAAATAAAAATGTACGTTTTATTGCTTGCTGGTTAATATTGAACTAATATCTATCCAAAGGGACGTCCCATAGAATGCATGTACTAAACAATATGTTTACAATTAATTACAGAATGATAACCTTGTCTTTCAATTCAAAGGTTTCCCTTTCGAGATGCCGCAAAACATGAAAATGTCTGCAACGCCATTAATCCAACACGATCATAGATCTCGTGCCTCGTCTCTGCCCACTCGTCCAGGGAAGGACTCACAAAAGCACTTAGCGACACGCCCTCACCTTCAATCCCTACCTCAACAGCTCCGCTTCACCTTTCCCAGTTCTACTCATTTAAATGGACAGATCACAAAAGACCTCAGCTCTTCGGCAAGGTCGCTCTCTCCCGATTAACAACACATTTCACGTAACAGGGCTCCCCCTCTGAACAAGGACAGGACGTACCTCCACCGATAATAGAATGCAGCGGCTCTGGGGGAAGAATCGGAAACGAGGTCGTTGACCCTTCACTTGTAAATAATCGCGACTGTCCCGTCAATTCGACCGTGAGTCACTTTTTCTCGGACGACGTCTCGACTGGAAACCCCACATTCTGTCGACATTCTTTACTTGATATTAATTAAGCACGTTGGTACGAGATGTACCTGAATCAATCCCAACATGAATTTCTACGCCTGGTGCATTAAAAAGCGTATACACTTCTGTGAGATGAGGGTTAGGGAAAACATTTCAGAATATTCAGTAAAAATTATGTACATCATGTTATTAAAATAGGAAATCCACCTACTGATGTTTTTTTAAAAATAATTCTCTCAATGTAAGACAGCGGGCTTATAAAAGCCTGTAAATCATTTTGAGAAACTTGTAAATTATTTTTCTTGAATTCATTTTGAAGGATGCATAAAATCGCGGTATATACTTACCGGTACCAGAAACATGAGAATTCAACGGGGTTTTTTTTTCAAAAACATGTAGTTTACATGCAGTAATCTTTAAGTATGCATTTATGAGCAGATTGAGACGTGTAGTTATGGGATCAGACTTCAGGAGATACTAACAAACCATGTTCGAATAAACCTGTCCTGAATTTTTCTGATGAGCCTCCTTGTGAATCTGGTCAGTCAAATAAGCATGAGGAGAGGGAATCAGGGCAAAACTAAGTTCAATCCAAAATGGCTCCAATTTTCGGACTAGTTCTCCCAAATCTAACCCAATCAATGGAAAAACGACATTCCTGGTAGAAATAGCAGTGAATACAGGAAATAGAGGGGCATCTTCCCAAGAGGCAAGTGTCCCATCTTGGTCGAGCTATTTGCGAAGGGTGAGTCAGTCGTCGAACAAACCACTTGACCGAATGAGAAGTGCAACGAACGAGGACGGGAAGGGCACGTTTACTCGAGATTACTACTCCTAGACATTGCGGCGGGCAAGAGAATTAGATAACAGCTTCGCGGTCTGCGACATCATTTTCAGAGCCTCAATCTTGGGAATCTCTAGTGCTCTCTGTAGTCCAGTAGAACCGCTGGGCCCCTCAATTGACCTAACGACAAGTATTCTTGCTTCAGGGGGCTTATCAAACTATTGATGAGAGATGTCGAAATGGAACGAATACTTCGTCAACTCTTGAGGCTGAAGATTGAAATTAGTTGACATTCAAGAAGTTTCATGTTAGTACATTGCAAGCAACCGATTTGCTTGTAAAAAAATGTATTTGAATTTTCACAAATATAAAATGAGATGTACTAGGTGAGAAAAATCAGCTGTTAGAGCAAACTATTCTTCTGTTCTTTCTGGAGCGCTGAAATTCAGCACCCAGCCTCTTGGAGACCACTGGAAGTGGTGGAAAAGAACTGGTGAATCTCGGAAAACTCCAAATGGCATAAAATTTTATCAACATCCACTCTGGAGCGCTAAAATTCGGCACCCAGCCTCTTGGAGACCACTGGAAGTGGTGGAAAAGAACTGGTGAACCTGCTGTTAGAGCAAACTATTCTTCAGTTCTTTCTGGAGCGCTGAAATTCGGCACCCAGCCTCTTGGAGACCACTGGAAGTGGTGGAAAAGAACTGGTGGATCAGCTATTAGAGCAAACTATTCTTCAGTTCTTTCTGGAGCGCTGAAATTCAGCACCCAGCTTCTTGGAGACCACTGGAAGTGGTGGAAAAGAACTGGTGAATCTCGGAAAACTCCAAATGGCATAAAATTTTATCAACATCCACTCTGGAGCGCTAAAATTCGGCACCCAGCCTCTTGGAGACCACTGGAAGTGGTGGAAAAGAACTGGTGAACCTGCTGTTAGAGCAAACTATTCTTCAGTTCTTTCTGGAGCGCTGAAATTCGGCACCCAGCCTCTTGGAGACCACTGGAAGTGGTGGAAAAGAACTGGTGGATCAGCTATTAGAGCAAACTATTCTTCAGTTCTTTCTGGAGCGCTGAAATTTGGCACCCAGCCTCTTGGAGACCACTGGAAGTGGTGGAAAAGAACTGGTGGATCAGCTATTAGAGCAAACTATTCTTCAGTTCTTTCTGGAGCGCTGAAATTTGGCACCCAGCCTCTTGGAGACCACTGGAAGTGGTGGAAAAGAACTGGTGGATCAGCTATTAGAGCAAACTATTCTTCAGTTCTTTTTTGAGCGCTAAAATTCGGCACCCAGCCTCTTGGAGACCACTGGAAGTGGTGGAAAAGAACTGGTGAACCTGCTGTTAGAGCAAACTATTCTTCAGTTCTTTCTGGAGCGCTGAAATTCGGCACCCAGCCTCTTGGAGACCATTGGAAGTGGTGGAAAAGAACTCAGGAATTAGCTGTTTCACCAATATAACTAACTTTTCATCAATTCGTACTAAATCTCTCGGATTTGGTTCCCAGCCTCTTGAGACGTACAGAAGTACACGAAAGTTTCTGAGGAGTTGACTGCTTCACAGTTGAAAAACGTTTGAGGAGTAGGAACTTGGAGGAGTGGATGTTGATAAAATTTTATGCCATTTGGAGTTTTCCGAGCCCGTAGGAAAAGGTTTGGGTTGAGGTTGGTTAACTTCTTAGAAGTAAAGTGTGTTCTGCAAATCAAACTCTGGTTTCAGTACAGCATTGTGCTCTCACTTCCTAGTTTCGAGAACCTGTAGGGAGGCGTGACTACAATACGCGATCCTCGTTCATGACGGGTTGAACAGGTCACTGATCACTTCGGAATCGTAATCGTAGAGCCGATCGGTTGAAAGGGGATCATTAGCAAGTTGCATTTCAATCATCGCAGCTTGATTATTGATTCATTGCGAGGTGCGCAACAATAACCGTCCACTTGACCCCGTTCAACCGCGTCCGGAGGGTTATTGGATTAAAATTGTTGAATAACCATGAATCACACGTATTTCCAGTCATTCCAGCTGTTTCAATACTACATAATACAGTCCTCACCTGTTAGATCGTTATACCGTAATAATAATATCACGTCCTATGAATAGCTAATGGATTTGCATTAACACGTTTGATACCAGTTGACGTATAGTTGAACGTCTTGACGGACATTGAACTTCATTCGTCACTGCGTCACCCGTTCGTAGCTCAAGCCCCACAACATTTACGTGAGGTCAAAAAGCTGCAAATTAACACACAATTTATTATTTTACTGTACAGATCATCCGCCTGCATAGAACGCTGCTTTTCCAGTTATCCTAACTTCTAGCAAAGCGAGAGTTGCCTTCATTTCGAAATTCGGTTCTTGGTCGCACTACTGAATGCAACACGAAACGCAAAAGAAACAATCAACGATCGCATTTGATCAGATGAAATTCGAAGGGGTGACTAACACTAAACAAGAGAGGCACAAATGCCCAAACTATGGAGCCCATATATCAAATTTCGCCAAAATCTAACACTATACTAAATTGGTGAACAAAATTCGTGAACATTCATCATTTAGGTGATTAATTATCCTCATTAAGGGAACAGTTGGTCCTACCTCCTATCCCCTACCACCTATTCTCTGGGTAAAGTCAAACAATTTTTGAAAATTTTCACTATTTCGAATATAATATCAAATTAAATATATAATATCAAATATATATCAAATTAAATAGTTTATCTCACAGCTCACTTACCACATGTCAAAACATGGTACAAACACTATAACTCATTAATATGTAAATAAATTAAGTAGTTTGAAAAAAATTCTTGAATTTGGTATGGATAATCTTGAATTTTTTAATGGAAAATCTTGAATTTGACTTGGAATTAATAGAATGAAGAAAAAATAATACCTGTATATCAAACGTTTTCGAGCTATGGCGTTTTGAAAATGTTTTACCCCACTTTTTTGATTTCACCCATTGGAATTGATTAAATAACCAAAATAGGCACAATTGCCCCCACATGGGGCCGAAATACCAAATTTCTTCAAAATATAACACTACCTATATTAATGAAATAAAATTTTAAAAAATGAACATTCATTATTTAGGTACCTGATTATCCTTATTAAGAATACAGTTGGGACCCCTGAGCTCTGGGTGGTGTTGATTTTTTTTTGAAAATCGTCACTATTTCAAATATGCATTTTATAAATGGTTTTTGACTTTCTATGTCTTTACTTTGGCACAGACTCGAAAAGTGTTATTAAAAAACGATACAGTTGATTTCTGATGATTTTTACGAACAACCAAGTCGTTTCTGGGGAAATTAACCCATTTCCGGCCACTGATGCGTTTTCGCATCGTCATATTTTATGATTTTTTAAATATTGAAAATAGTGGAAAATCTTTGCAAAAGAATTTTTTCTCTTTCCTGCTGTTGCTAAAATTTTCAGAAAAAATTTGCTCCGACGTACGGAAGCTGAATGCGATTTTGGAAATTTTTTGGAAATGAGGCCTTTTGGGCCAGAGGCATGATTATGATGGCTCAAATTCGATTCTGGGATGACAGAAACTGGATAAATCATATCGCTTCGGAAAACTCTCAAATCTCATTAAAAAGTAAAATTCATGAAATATCGAGTATTTTTGCTCTCGATTGGTGAGCAAATGATGCTTTATTTCGGCCGGCATTCTCTAAAACAGTCAAAATTTACCCCACCAGAGGTAGCTTTACCCCAAAAAGTGAGAATCTTCAATTGTGACGTAAGCGTGGTAGAACTTAGATAAAAGTTAGCTATTGTGTTTTCGTTAGACTCCACATCCCAGAGAATCGATGCGGCTTGCGATGGCGCCTTTATCCATGTTATCAGCTGTTATCAGTCATAGTTTCCTGTTTAACTGTTTTTGTCCTGTTTCTCGTGCTCCAAAATTTCTTCCATATCAGGTGTTTGGAGTGGATTTACCAGGCAAGCCCTCATCCTATCACTTTCAGTATCTTATTTTGAACAAATTACACTAATCAAATTCTCAAAAAAGTGTTTTCTTAGTTATGCCTTTGTTTACCAAAAATATTTTATAATTTTCGAAGTGTTGAATGTAAGGTTTCTAGTGTATCTCATGTTGCAGAAGTAAGAGATGGGGAGAAATGAGAAAAAGCTTGGTACGCTTGGTACCGAAAATTTACAACAATGATATGAACATAAACGTGCTTTGGTCTCATAAGTTGTGATTTACAATATTATTTACTCGTGGGTTAGCTTTGAAATTTACCATTGCAATTCATTTGAAAGTTATCGAATGTGAACAGACTTTTTCTGTGATTTTGTTAGGTCATTCGTTTATCGTTTATTGTCCTTTAATATTTCTTTACTTGTAGAAAGTTTTGCTCTTAATCAAAGCAAAACTACATAAGTCTGTCTATACTGGAAGACTGAAATTGTGATCTCTTAACCAGAAATATTGCATTTCCAGCAAATTCATTGAAATAAATGATCATTGGAATTTATATTTTTCTTAGGTATAACTTGTATTTTTCAAGCTAAAAAGTTCAATTTTTCAGAATATATTTTACAATAATATTATAAATACTGATATTATCAAGTATTTCTGGGGTGATGAATTCAATCCCGACTAGTAACATTGCACCACTGCCCGTTTCTGTAGCGATAACCGTGAGTTTTTCAGAGTGGAGTAAAGATAGACGCACTCGTAGGTAACTTTACTCCAACATTTAAACAATTAAATAGGGGGGTTAGAATTATCTGATCAATGAGCTCGACCACTCAACATGTTCAGGAAGCCCTGAAGATCAATTCACTTATTAAAAAAAATCAATTTAACCCATTCCGAGTGGGAGAAATTGTATTTGGAAATGTTTTGGAGTAAATCTTGGGGTAAAGTTTGACGGTTTTACGTACCTTGAAACGTAAAACATCAAAATTTGAGGAGGGTTGAAAACATTTTTTTCTTGGTCGATTCAATAATGGTTCATTATTGAAAATAATAATGAACCATGGTTCAAACCATCTTCCTTGATTTTTTTTGGTTTTTTTTAGAAAACCCAAAAATTGTAGAAAAATGGGAATTTTACAGTTTGGCTCTTCTTATATAAATTGACTGATCTAATTAGTTTGAAGAGCAAATGAAAAATTGTTCAGGAAAAATAGTAATTTGGCCAAATAGTAAGTGTTGGTGAGGTAATGAAAAATACAAGTTGATTCAATTTCTCGAGTACAGGAGGTCGGTATTGCTGTTTCATTAGTAAAAGTAAGGGGGGGGGGGGGTGACGGATTTATGTGGAATGAAATTTGAATAAAAATGAGTTATAGAGAGAAGGAAAGAGGAGGAGGGAGGAGGACAAGTCGAGTGTACGGAAAGCGTTAAAACTGTAAAACGGAGTTTTAAGCGCCAGCAAACTTCCCCCCACCTCATCCAACGGCTTTATCCAACGCTTCTTTATATCTTCCTCGCACCCGCCTCATCCAACTCCCCCCCCCCCCCCCGGCATCCAACTCTTCCACCAACGTCGCTGTTGCAAGGGTAATATGATAAAGTGGCCGGGGACCCCCGAGAGCCGGGATGGGCCTTTTATATTTTCGGGACGGGTTCAGGAGGGAGGAAAAAAAAGAGAGCGAAGGGAAGTTAAGAGGAACTGATGGGATGGAGGGAGAGAGAGGGAGGGACTCACAAATAAAAGCCATTTGGAAGCAAAGAAAGAGCAGAGCGACGCGGGAGGGCGGAGAGGGGAAATGTTGCCAAGGTAACCGGTCGGTGACGTCATACCTGCGTCAATACTACCCCTCCCTGTAGAACGGGAGGAGAGCTTACTCCCTCTATAACTCCCCTCGCCCGTGGAATTCCCCGTGCTCCATCCTGTCACGATCCCAGCCTCCGATTCCCCTCTTCACCATCTACTTTTCCCAACTCGCCTCGACGCAACTCCCAACTTCATCCATCCCCCCCCCCCCCCCCCCCCGATCATCCATCTCTTCCTTTCTACCCCAGTGAAGCACTAATTAATCCATTCTCATATCGCTCGTCAAAAGAGATACCTTCTCTCTGCATCACAATAACTCTCCCTCGTCCTATACCGTCCAAACCTCTATAACTCCCCCCTCCACTGTAACCCCCCCTCCACCCCACCAACCTCCTCTTATCGTTTAATTAAGTGAGTCCCTTTTATCGTCGACTCTACAATTGCCTAGATCTGCTCCGCTCGCCTTTTCCCAACTACCGCTCAACCCGGCAAACTAAGTGTAAACATCAGAGAGCCCTCGACCTCGTTTGAACCTCGGATTCCACTGTCCTTCGCATTTTCCCTTCAAAAGGAAACATCAAAACAAATCATCTCCGCACTAAATTTCCCCGACCTTACAATACGCATTCACCGAGTTAACTACGAGGTGTAATTCGATGTGGTGAGTGACGATGACTTCGACGTCTTCTCTGATGTATTTTTCTCTTCGGAAGGTCACGTCATCGCCACATCAAATTTCAATATCCACGGGCGCAGATTAAGGACGATTTGAAGAAAACTATCGATAATTCCAGATTTTGGTTAATTATTTTCAATAAGGAACCTTTAGAATCGACCAAGAAAAAATAAATTTCAACCCCCCCTCAAAATTTGTTGGTTTACGTTTCAAGGTACGTAGAATCCAAAAACGCTGCAAATTATTACAGAATGGTTTATTTTTCTATTTAGATCACTCGTCTGCGAAGCCAACAACCATCCAACATGAGGGATAACATCGATCGCATTTCGGTCAGCTTTAATTTGAACAGAGATTAGGCCTCTTTTGCGATTCACACTCGTGTTGCTGATTTATCGTACGTCCAACTCTTAAATTCTCGTAGGGAGCGAACGGTTTGTCCTACAGGGCTCCGCGTGGTCTCAAAAAATTCTAAAAATTCTATACTATTTTAAATTGATGGAAAAACATAACCTTTATATCGAAGTTTTTTGAGTTAGGGCGTTTTCTAAATTTCAAAGTTCATTTTTGAACCCTTAGAAGTGACCTACATCAACTAAAATCTTCGGGGCACAACTAGAGCCCAAATGGAGCCCACATACCAAATTTCATCAAAATCAGTCAATACTAAGTGGGGAAAGTGCCGCGTATGGCGGACGGACGGCCAAATATTGGTTTATTCAATAATGAACCTTTGGAATCGACCAAGGAAAAAAATGTTTAACACCCCCTCAAAATGTTATGGTTTACGTTTCAAGGTACGTAGAATTCAAAAATCGAATAAAAATTTGGCCGTCCGTCCGATTTTGATGGATGGTTTGATGGATGATTTTGATGGAATTTGGTATATGGGATGATTTTGATGGATGATTTTGATGGATTTTGATGAAATTTGGTATATGGATTGGTATAATATACCAAATCAAAATATACAAAATATACATCATATACAAAATCCATATTATGGATTTTGTATATGATGTATATTTTGTATACGTATATGTATATGATGTATATTATTTTGTATATGGATTTTGTATATTTTGAGTTTGGTATATGGATGTTGATGGATGATTTTGATGGACCGATTTTGATGAAATTTGGTATATGGGCTCCATTTGGGGGTCTAGTTGTGCCTCGAAGCTTTTGATTGAGGTCAGTAACTTGAAACGCCCTAGCTCAACAACTTTCAATATAAAGAATAACTTGAAACTTTTCTCATAAATTTGAAATAGTAACGAATTTTTAAAAATTTCTGACACCACCCAGATTTTTGTAGGACCAACCGTTCGCTCACTATGAAAATTTGATGGTTGGTCTCACGATAAATTAGAAACACGCGTGTGAATCGCAAAGGAAGCCAAATCTCCGTTCAAATTTTAGCTGTTCGTTTCTTCGAGTTGTACTCAGTTTTGCGTCCTTAGCAACCAGCAATCGAATTTTCAAGTAATTGAGGCAACCTGAACTTCCTGTTTCTGCTAATTGAGTGTGAAGCGTTTATTTCTTTCAAATAAACTTGATTGTGGAGTAGGTACGTGGTAGGTAGGTAGTAACTATGGTTGGTGACAATGGCAAAGCCGTGTTCTTTGCAGACGAGTGATATAGAAAAATAATAAACTTTTGTGTAATAATTTGCAGCGTTCTTCAATTTTTTTTTGTTCATCGATTTGAAACGGAATGAAATTTACTGAATGCCGAAACAACGAATTTCATCAAAATTGATCAGTGGGAACTGGACAAAGTGCGGCGTACGGAAGGAAAAATTTTTGTTCGATTTTCGGATTTCACCATCAAATTTTGAGGTGGGTAACAATTCTTTCATTACTTGATTCTCAAGGAAGAAAATTAATATAATATAATAGTAATAATAATAATAATAATAATATATTTTTTATTTAATATTGATAATAATAAATCAAAAACGCAGCAAATTATAGCAACAGTTGATTATTTTGCTGTATCACCCTTCTGGGAAGTGAATGACAACGAAACTCTTGAGGGCACAAAGGAGGAAAATGTACGGCGGACGGAACTTTTTCAAAATCGATTTTCGGATTCTACGCACAGTCATCAAATTTTTAGGCTTGGCACCACTTTTACACTCGAGGGCTGTCTAATACCAACAAAGAACCTGAATATAGTCATTAATTCACTCCGAAAATAGACGGGTTCGTTTGTCGTTGAACGAAATAACTTCGATCACCAATTATTTATGAGGTAACTACTCGTCGAGAGCATCCCATTCGGAATATCAATAACTGAGAGAGGGAATGAATAATTTTCACGGCGGTTGCCTTCATTATGAATGAACGGACCCATTCAACAAGTAAAGGGATAAAGGGCGGATCGGGTAACCGTACGGGGGGGATGTGGGTCTGGCAGGTAGTTTCCCTAATGAATTTATAATAACTGGGAGGAGTGTGATTACTACTCACCCCTTGGTCAGGTGTGTGCCTCGTGGGGGACAGTTCCGAAGCCCGCGGGGTCGACGAGCCACCTCCTTGTTGAGGCGGGAGCTGCTGTAAAGACAAAAAATATTCTTTAGTAAATCATCCATTCCAGGGGATCTCAAATTAGCTAAGGATGAATTCAATTTGAACCAGCTCGTAATCGATAAAACTTTCACTCGATGTAGTTTATTTAGTATTTCAGACAAGAAATAGCGCCCCTCCCCCCCCCCCTCACCCTTAAACACCATAACATTTCTAGCGGCATGCGAGCCTTTCAAGAGCAAGGAATTTCAAGAGCATTCAAAAATAGCATTTTGGAAGAGAATTCTAAAATCCATGATCTTCGATTCCCAACATTGCGGATTCGAGTTCCGCAAACGCACGTCTTTTAAGCAATAACCCCCCCTTTCCCCTCCTTAAAAGGCAAAATTCGAAATTCCGGCGAGGTAGTGCACAACTAGACAGATTTCCGCGTCGAACAAAAAAAAGAACCACTGAAATCGGTTGAGAACTAAGGCCTGGGCAAAGTACACAATATTTTGTCATACACACACACAGACATACACCCATGGTTTTTTTTACGGATTTGGATACAGAATGGTCTAAAATGGATTACTGTGTGGTCATTTTTTTCAGGTTGAGTGTTGTCCAACTTTACCCCAGATCAATCGCACAAGTATGACTGTGGGACGTCCTAAAAGCATTGTTTAGTAATGCATCCATTCCAGGGGACCTCAAATTAGCTAAGGATTAATTCAATTTGAACCAGTTGGTAAGCAATAAACTTCCATTTTTATTTACTACACATCCTACTGCATAAAACTTAGTTAAAGTAACTGCATAAAACTACAGAAAAACAGTATTTTGAATAAGCAATGTCCGAAAACGCACGTTTTTCAAGCGTTAACTACCCTTTAACTACCCTAACCCTACCCTTTCAAAGGCTAGATGGGGGATTTTTTTTAGATTTTTAATCGAAAGTAGACCTCATTCTGAGAATTTTGGCACCAACCGCGACTTTCTAGCGTGAGTAGATCTGTTTCTATGATTTTTCAAAGTTTCGACCATTTATGACGTCACGCGCCCCTCTCGCCTGGGCGGAACCCCCCCCCCCCAGTCCACTATGACGTCATAACCGGTCGAAACTTTAAAAATTCATAGGAAAAGATTTACACACGCTAGAAGGTCGCGGTTGGTACCAAAATTCTCAGAATGAGGTCTACCTTAGGCGCACACCCTATTCAAAATTTACGCGTCGAACAAAAAAAGAATCTCGCAAATTGGTTGAAAACTAAGGCCTGGGCAGAGTACTCAAGATTTTGTCGTACACACACAGACACAAATACACATTTGTTGAGTGTTGTCTCCTTCAGCCCAAATTAATCGCATTAGGACGCCCAAGTGGGACGTCCTACAAATGTTGATGTCACGGCTAGGAATCGTACCCGAGTCTCCCAGGCTGATTCTTGCAGTTTAGATACCGACTTTGTTAACAGACTAATAATTTTACACATTTTTATTTACAGCGGATTCAAAACGCAAAAACGTGGTTTTGAAACAGGTGACTATACGTCTTTATACCACACGGACGTCAAATTGAATAAGGATTAATTCAATATAAACCAGTTGGCAGGCAATAAACTTCCATTTTTACTTACTTTCCTACTGCACAAAACTGTTTAGCTCAATGTAACTGTATGAAGAAATAGTACAATACCCCCCCTCCCCTCCGTCCGCCTTCACAACGTTTCTAACCGCACGTGAGCCTCGATTGAACAGCATTTCAAAATCTATGATCTAAAATACCAAACATGTGAATTCGAGTCAAATTTTTTTGACTGCTTATTTTATGAATATCATCCCCTCACTTGCCCCCTTCCCAAGCGAATTTCGATACTCTGGTGACGCAATGTGCAACTGGCTTGACTGAATCGAACAAAACAAGAACTACGCAGATCGGTTGATAAGTAAGACTTGGTGGTCACGCACACAGACAGACATACACCATTTGTTTGTTATGCGGATTTGGATTCAAAATGGTGTAAAACGGGATTACTGTGTGGTTATTTTTTTTCTGTTGAGTGTTGTCGTTGCACCGCAGATTACTCGCACAAGGACGCCCAAGTCTTACCGAGGGACGTCCTATAGATACACAAACATGTTAGAATATTCATAGTGAACATACTACTCATTCAATTGACGTAACTTTCCACTACTTTACAGTGTTTTTTGCTCCAAATTGCTTTTAGATTTTAATTGTTCCGGCTTTTATGTCGAAAACAGAGCGGGTTGGTTTTTTCCAAACTTTGCAGCGACCTGCGAAGCTGATCAATCAGAGATATTCAAAAGTGCCTCATGTCTAAAACCTGTTCCCAGATAAAATATTTATGAAAACCATATTATTTAACCGAGAGTAGCTTTTTTGAGGTATTTTCTCAATGTAGCGTAATGTTTGGAGCGCTGGTATAATCTCAAGTATATTGTGCGAGAGTTGATTGAGTTTTAGATTGACATTCTTTTTTAAGTGCATTTACTTTTAGTATTTCAAATAGTTTTTCAATTTACAATGTTTTTTAGTGTGCTCCAAGTTTGGGATTACTTTCATGATGAGTTAGTGCCTAATATCACAAAATTTGTACTCGCAAAAGCGTGACAATGAAAATTGGCTTTTCAAAAAATTGGGTGGATTAATGTTGTTATCAACTTTTCTATCTGAATCCACCCACGCGCTGATTGTTTGAAATTAAGGCAGAACAATAGTTTCCAAAGTGTTGGTGAAACAAAACGTCTCATGTCCTTCCAAGAGATTCAAACTGTCTCTCATCCAAAACTTTAAATTGCTAATAAATTCGAAAATATTACTTGGATCTTCGATTTTCGTTAACAGAATCCTTCTAAAGTAGAATTAAGGTAAAACAAATCACCAGGTTTTTTAAAATGAATTTTTCCAAAATGGAAGAGACGTTTTGAAATTTTGCTCCTCAATTACCTGATGCTGCTGAGGAGGTGGCTGAGGTTGAGATGGTTGTTGCTGCTGCTGTTGGAGTTGTTGCTGCTGCTGTTGTTGCTGCTGCTGCTGTTGTTGTTGTTGTTGTTGCTGCTGCTGCTGTTGTTGCTGCTGCTGCTGTTGACTGGGGGAAGGTTGGGGAGACGGGGGCTCCTGTGGGTGGGGTCCGGGCCCTGGCCCCCCTTGGCTCTGCGGTGCTTGGGGGCCCGGACTCCAAGAGCCGCTCCCAACCCTCTCGCCGCCACCAGGTCCTATACTACCATTATTATTTACGCTGCCGCCCAGCTGAAACAAAGAGAAAAACACAATTATCACTACCATACATTTTCCAACATTCCAAACAGTTAAAATAAGGCAAACTTCATCTGTCACTTCAAAATGTTCCTAGAGCAAACATGTTTGAGGGAGGGATGGCAAAAAGTATTGATTCTTTAGAAGAAAACTATCGGTTCTGTTAGATTATTTTTTCCCCTGAAAAATCATAGAATAGATTCAAATTTTGAGAATCGGCCCCAGCTTGTCGAGGAAAATAAATTATCAACGCAATAACCATCACAACGACAATGGAAAAGGAACATACAATATCATTCTTATCACAACTATCCCTGGCCATCATGGTCATGTATGAATTACCAAAAAATTATCAACACCACCACCACCTAACCATGGACCGATTTTTATGAAATTTAGTATATGGCCTAGTTGTACCACGAAGCTTTTGATCGTTCACTCCTAAGGGGTGAAATTCAAGGGGTTCCGTATGTTACAAAATAAACTTGGTGCCGAAGCTTGCGCAAAATATGGTTGGTAGCTACAGACATTGGCAAAGCTGTGTTCTTTGTCACATCTATACAGAAAACTATGTATTTTTATATACTTCTGTGTAATCATTTGATGTAGAACTGGAAAGTTTCCTAATAAAAATATTGGTTTTATAAATTAATATTCATACGTTTGTTTTATTATTACAGACTTTTATTACTTCTTTATTACTACTTTTATTACAGACTTCTAATTATTCAGACTTTTACTTTCATATTAATTTATAAAAGTGATGGAAGGTTTATGAAGAAAAATTTGTTGGTTGTCATTTACGTTTCATAGGTCACAGTGACAATTTGTCACGAAAAAAACTTCAATATGAGTGAAGCACACCAAGTTAGTAATTTGTAATTCAATACAGTTTAAGTAGCCGTTTAAACAATCATTCAAAGTTAGCTACAAGTTTGTCACGTCCGATTAGAATAACAAACCTGATAGGTAAATAGATCGGAAGTGACATCACCAATCGGGGATGAGAGTCCCGGTGGGGTAGCTCGGAGAGGTCGTTGTTGATCTCACTGAGTTCAGTTTCTTGTTAGTGCCGAATGAACCAACCTCTATGAGATTCACCATCTACCTTTTACCGGCTACCTCCAAAAGGAATTTCATCCCTCTTCTTCTGGAGAACATCCCATCATTTGAGGTGTTTGGTGAGGCTTTTCAATTTCCCTCGTCAAGGAAAGCAATTTTCCTTTTCTGAGTGATTTCAGATTTTTTTTTTCATATCACGATACCGTTTTTTGATAGGTAGGGAAAACCCCCTCACCTACCTTTTCTTCACAAATAAACCAAAAATCACTGTGTGTATTTAGTCCGAACACCAAAAGAGCGAGATAAGTTTTGGTAATTGAATCTGAATTTTGCTGGAAAAGTTTCGATTGTGAAAAATCCACTTTCGATTCATGTTGAAAAATTTTACATCCCTAGTTTGGGCCAAAAATGTTGAGGCCACCGCAATTGAAAAAAACATCTGAGACAATGTTTTGCTCAATTCCTCTGAAAAGCCGATCAAAATCTTCTCAAAGGTTAGAAGAGTCCTCCACGTAACGCTCATCTAGAATCCTCAAAATCGCACTTGTCTTGATCTCCTTCTTAGTCGATTCCACCTAGATGATGGTAAAACTTAACTTTTGTGAAAAAGAGACTGATCATTCTTTGCCAAAACTCAACAGTATAGAGTTAAAATTGTCTTGCAAATTTGCAGAAATATAATCAAGTAGATAACTTAATTATAATGATAAACAAAAATATTAAACACCACCACCATCTCAAGCTATTCCGATGGAACCTAACGCGCGTATTTTTGAAGTGGTACTGGAACCTCTAAGAAGATTGTATTTATTAATTAAGTCGCACGTTTTTTTTATTATTACAGGATTTTATAATTTATGACGTCATTCAATCATCCTCATTTATATAATTGATTGATTGGAAGGTTTATGAAGAAAAATTTGTTGGTTATCATTTATGTTACACAGGTAACAGTGACTTTGTCACGAAAAAAAAAACTTCAATATATGAGTGAAGCACACCTAGTTAGTAATTTGTAACAATTTAAGCAACCTTTTCTTCAAAGTTAGCTGTTGTTTGACAACATTTATAAGAATTTTTTTGGATTCTTTTTTAGAAGTGCTTCCCGAGCTACAAATGGTGATGACAATACCATTTTTTGAAAAATAGATATTGCTGGTCAAGTGTGGAGAGAGAATGGCAACTACTGCTCGACACAATGCTGACTTAACTCGTACAATAGTGAGGTCGACGCAAGCAGCTAGAGGTGGATGTGGGGTAATAACCGCCGATTAATCATCCGTTGGAGTCTCTTTGATCTCGATAATCAGCCTCTGTAATTGCAACTAATTCCATCAGTCGTTCTAGCGGTACAATCTCAATCGCCACTCGCTTGTCTGAAGGTGGAACACGAGGGTGACCTCATCACAACCCGCGTCATAGTGAATTCCATAGGTCTTGTTATTTAAGTCCTTTACGACGCGATTTCATCCATCAACCCCATTTTGGTTTATTATTTTCAATAATGAACCTTTGGAATCGACCAAGAAAAAAAAAATGTTTAACACCCCCTCAAAATTTGATGGTTTACGTTTCAAGGTACGTAGAATCCAAAAATCGAATAAATATAGAAACATATTGTTTAGTAATGCATGCATTCCAGGGGACGTCCCATTGGATAAGTATTGGATCAGTTTAACCAGTTAGTAAGCGATAAAACTGTTTCACTCGATGTAATTTATTTATTACATTAGGCAAGGAATACTGACCCCCCCCCCCACCATTATCCACCTTAACATTTCTAGCGGCATGGGAGCCTCGAATCTGAAGAGCATTTTAAAATCCATGATCTACGATACCCAACATGCGAATTCGAGTTCACCCCCCCCCCCCCTCATTCAATGGTGCCAGACTGGCGGAAATACGTCGTAACATTGAACTTTCATCTGTTAGTTTTGGTAGGCAGTCCGTCGAAGTTCACATCCGTATTCAAGGTGAAACACACAAAAAAAACACACGAAATAACCGGTTTATGGCATCATGGCACCATGTTGGCACCACTATTAGTTCCATGGTGGTACAGAGAATAATTCATGAAAATCCGGAGGTATAATGAGAATTTTTCCTCAATTTCAAAGCTTGGGTACAATTAGTAAGCAGTAAAGGAACCGAAACATTGAAAAATCGGATATTTTGTGAATATTATCCCCCACTCACCCCCTCCCCTTGCGAATTTCGATACTCTGGTAAAATCATGTACAACTCGGAAGTTATTTGAGTCAAACAAAAAAAAGAAACACGCAAATCGGTTGGAAATTGAGGCCTGGGCAGAGTTTACAAGATTATGCACGCAAACGCACGTTTTTCAAGCATTAACCCCCCCTTTCCCCCTCTTAAAAAGCAAAATCCAAAATTCCGGCGCCGTAGTGCACAACTAGATAGTATTCCGCGTCAAACGAAAAAAGAACCAGGAAAATCGTTTGAGAACTAAGGCCTGGGCAGAGTACACAAGATTATGCCCAAAAACGCACGTTTTTCGAGCATTAACCCCCCCTTTCCTCCCCTTAAAAGGCAAAATTCGAAATTCCGGCGACGTAGTGCACAACTAGATAGTTTTCCGCGACGAACAAAAAAAGAACCAGGAAAATCGGTTGAGAACTAAGGCCTGTGCAGAGTACACAAGATTTTGTTACACACACACATACACACATACACACACACATACACACACACAGACATACACCTATGGTTTTTTTCGTGGATTTGTATTCAGAATGGTCTAAAACGGATTACTGTGTGGTTATTTTTTTTCTGTTGAGTGTTGTCCAACTTCACCCCAGATCGATCGCATAAGGACGCCCAAGTCTTACTGTGGGACGTCCTAAAAATTGGCCGTCCGTCCGCCGTCCGCGGCACTTTTGCCACTTAGCATTGACCGATTTTGATGAAATTTGGTATGTAGGCTCCATTCGAGGCCTAGTTGTGCCCCGAAGATTTTGGTTGATATAGGTCACTTCTAAGGGTTCCAAAATCAATTTTGAAATTTTGAAAACGCCCTTACTCAAAAAATTTCGATATAAAGGTATTGTTTTTCCTTCAATTTAAGATTCTATAGAATTTTTTGAGACCACGCGGAGCCCTGTAGGACAAACCGTTCGCTCCCTACGAGAATTTAAAGGTTTTACGAACGATAAATCAGAAACACGAGTGTGAATCGCAAAAGAGGCCTAATCTCCGTTCAAATGTTAGCTGACCGAAATGCGATCGATGTTTTCCTTCATGTTGTATGGTTGGTGGCTTTGCAGACGAGTGATCTATATAAAAATAATAAACCGTTGTGTAATAATTTGCAGCGTTTTGGTTTCTCACAACACAAGGTCAAGGACACAACAACGTCAAGGACCTTTTGACACAGAATATTTTTTGACATAAATATAAACTTAAGGTCTGCGAAAAAAAAATGAGTAACTAGACTGCAAGAATCTCCCAGGAGGATTGGGTCCCCATCGGGTCATGGAGACCCGAGTTCGAGTCCCGGCCGTGACATCAACTGAAAAAAAAAACAACTACACATACCCATGATCTAATGTTTTTTTCAAGAGAGAAATTAGATGAATTGTTTAAATAATAAGACTAATTTATTCTATGGAGTGCTACAATTCGGGGTTATATTTTTGCTCCTGGTGGGCACTGAAATTTCACCTATTTGACTGCTGATTCTGCATAACAAACTGAAGTCAATTGTACGTCATCTTCTTAGATGTAGAAGTAAAGATCCAAAATCGGAGTTTTCGTCACCATGTTTACAAGGTCCACATTTGTGCCCAAGACAGTCATAGTCACAGGCATCATTATAGGTGGAGAAAGTTGATCAGATGTCAATCAAGACCAATAATTTGGTGAGTAATTTGAGTGAGCTGGAGAAAACTAGCTTCCTTCCCATGTTTTGAGTAGGCCGAGGTAAGACATCCCTTTTTTCGGCCGTCTGTGGGTTGGATACGTCATTACGAATAAAACGAATAATTATCAGTCTTTACACGGCAAGTTTACGGTCGGCTCGAACCGTCAGATCCACTCATAACACACATTATAAGCCTTCAATGAGATTTTTAAGAGAAAGGAAGGAGATTTTTAACGGAGATATTTATGACCACTTCATTTGTATTTAAGCCTTCAATGAGATTATCAAGAGAGAGAAATGAGGAATTTTTCATCTTGCTTGAAGAAGGCGTCAATTGTGTGTGCACCCTCTAACGGAAATGGGGATAAAACACATGAATCGTGTTCTTAAGAACCCTCTGATTCGGAAAAGCCAGATATAATAAGCTAAAATGTTTTCTTGAATGAGAGATTGCATTCAGAAAGTTTGACAGTTTACTGTCCCTCCAAATTATTTCTACGTCATCACATGAGAGAAACTCGGGTAAAACGACCGCTTGCGCGGTAAATGCACACACTACCAAATGTGGGATTTTGGAGTTTTGAAGGGAAGCCTTCCTCGCAGTTATAATGACTTAGAAGTGACTGACAGACCCCAAATGGAGCCCATATAGCAAATTTCATCAAAATTGATCCATAGCAACTAAGGAATTATGGCGGACGGCCACAAAAATTTGTATCCAATTTTCGGATTCTAATAACCTAGAAACTTAAACCAACAAATTTTGAGGAGGGTTAGGTTAACAATTTTTGTCTTAGGCGATTCTAAATGTTAATTATTATTGAAAATAATAAACCAAAAAAATAGTTGGACTCCAAAAAGCCTATAACCCGTAGGAATTTTGCAGATTTTCGGATATTGAGAACCAACAATCACGAAATAACTGTATTTTCTTTTTCTTATTCTTTGAGAGAAGAAAGAGTAAAACAAACTAATAGAAGAGGGGAGAAGGAAAAAAACACGAATTATTTTCTTAAGAACCCTCTGATTCGGAAAAGCCAGAGATAAGATAAGCTAAAATGTTATCATGAATAAGGGAAAGTTTGACCGCAGTCAAAACTCAAGAACCTTCCTTGCGATCGGACGAGAGGGTGAGCTCTGCAGTTTCCTGCGGGTGGGAGGCATCAGCTGGAATGACTGGGGTTCCTCTTTTTTTCCTATGTTTGGAGATAAATCAGGGAATATCATGAGGTCATGTGATGCAGGAGGGTCGTGACCATGCGACTCATCAATTATCACAAGGAAGGTCGGGGTTTGCTCGAACTGACCTCTTGTTTATTACCCAGTCAGTACCACGTTAGTTGAATGTAAGTCACGGTCGGCTAGCTACTGACACTGTTGTGTACGACCTTTCTCGGGGGATGGGGACTTTCGACTTGTTTATTCCTCGGGGATTTTTCTCCTCGATAATTCAGGATTAGTCATGAGATTCGGAAAAGGTGGTCATGATCGTTATACGCAGGATTGGAGGTCAGTGGTCGCGTCATGAGACAGGCGGTTGACCGCTTCTGATGGAGTCCAGAACACCACCATCGCACACAATGACACGGAGGACTTCCTTTTGTCGTCCAGACCACCATCAGACCCTCCTAATGACCTCGTTACGGCACCTCAATTAAACGGTATTTCAGATTTCCCGTTCACAATCAACGACCACACTTTATCGTGGTGTACTTGCCTCGTTATCTACCCACCTATTATACTCATTTTTCGACTCTCTTGCTACCCATTGTCACCACCTGGATTGTTTTTTGGTTTATTTTTTTCACAACAACATAATATTCTCTCATTAGCCTTGTTCTTCCCTAAATGTTGGAATTTGGTCTATTCCATCGACATGAGTAGTACAAGCTTTACTTGGGACAACAGTATTGCCAACAAAGTAACACTAAAACGTCGATGAAAAAAATGATTTTACTAATGAAGCACTGGTGAAGGGAGCACCGATTTGTTCAACGTAAACCTGGCATTCAAGTGTTTTCTTGTTTTTTTTTTTAATGGAATTAAAATTGTACCTAAGCAGCCATAGTGTTAAATTAATTTATACCTATATGCGATGAACTCCGAAAAATTTTAATTTAAATTATATTTTGTATTATTATAGAGATTTTCTACTTAGTAATTTCGTGAAGTAATTGAAAGTTTGCTCTAAGAGTTTCATTATTTCACTTAAAAAAAACTGCCTCACAAAAAAGGGGACACTCCATGACGTGAAGTACCCTCACTCTATTCACGTTCAAATGTTAGTTCGTTGAACAAATCAGTGCTACCAGCATCATACCAGAGAACACATCGCGCTTGTAGTGGAATATAATGACAAATCGAATTTTGATCATTTTGAGTGTGGTATGTATTTTATTTGAAGGTCTTAGAGCTATTTTTCTAACTGAATGTAATAATCATCCATGAAACAATGTGATAAGATACAAAAAAGTTGATACCGAAAACCCTATAACCCGTAAGAATTTTTCAGATTGTCGGATATTGAGACAGCAATGACGAAATACAATTTTTTTCTTCTTCTTATTTTTTGAGAAAAGAAAAGGTAAAAGTGACGACAAAGGGGAGGAGGAGGGAGGTTCAAAAATGGTGTCTAAAGGGGAAATAGTAGTAAAGTAGAAAGCAATTCGAAATAGTGCTCAATGGTTTTTTTTCTAAAAAGTTCAACATTTTAATTTTTTTAATTTTGGCACTAAAAGATAAAGAAATCGATTCGAAGTCATAAACTCAATTTTAAATGCTTGCATACGAGTCTGCAACACATTGGGACATTTTCATGTCAACCACTACACAACAAGGTAGTGAAGTAAGGTTGTTAGTTCATGTACCCAAGCATCAAAGTTTTTGTGACGATTTTTCAGTTCATGTGCCAAAGCAAAATGTAAGGTTGTTGATTGTTCTCTACGCAACACAGTGAGTCTATTTTATTTATTGGTCTCGTGAGCAAGATATGCTTAGTTTTCGTGACGATTTTTCAGTTTATGTGCCAAAGCAAAGACATGAAAATGTCAAAAAGCCAAAATTTCAATCGTGATTTCCCACAAATTGCGGTTTTGAAAATACTACGGTACTCCACGAGGCGTGCGACATTTTTTTCATTGATATTTTCGTGCAAGTTTGTTGGCACAACTGATGACTCAAACACAGTTGGCGGTAGAAAAAACAAATTCACTAAAAGAAATGAACTTTATTTAATTTGAATCAGTAGGTAATCCCGTTTGTTACTTCAAGGTTTGAAGATTACATCAGCAAGATGGCGGCCTTCAGCAGGGATGCACTAATGGAGGCGTTTTCTGGCCACCTCACATCACCCGCGAGGAGACCAGTCGAACGTGGGGGCCTCAAAGTGACCAACAAGGTGAGAAAATGGAGTTGATCAGATTCATGTTACATTAAGATAAATTTCTTAACTATTCGTTTTATCCGTGTGACGTCACACAGAATGGATGTTGGAAGAAGAAGGAGAAGAAGAAGAAGAATAAGAGTAATCTCCCTGAAAGGCGGCCATGTCGACTCCGTTGTAAACAAAGATTGTATAGAATGTTGCTTAGGTTTTTCATTATGCCAATCTGTGCGGTTATTAGTTGCTCTTCTCGTCCCGGAAGCGGTATTCAATTTTTTGGTTTGCCAAAAGTGATTAGAAACAGTGTGCAAAGACAAGAAACTTTCCGAAAAAAGAAGAATATCAGCCTTTTGACGTCGCTGCTTCCCAGCCTTCTGACAACCATGATTTTCGATGAACTGACACTTTTATAACCAGCTTCAAATCATCTTATTATTATTATTTGTACACGTTTTCTTTTTCATCATTTAGGTGTTTGTTTGTTTCCCCGGGAAATATCATGTTTTTCACCTCTTGAAACCAACTGCTCATCACGAAAATTCTGTAATCTTCACATCAAGTTCATGGTGTAGGTACTGCCTATTGTTAATTCTGTGCGAATTGTATATTGTTTCAATGTACAATGAAATTTCTGAATAAATTGCGTGTTTTTCATTGAATGTTGTACATTATTCCATTATATCAACACACCTAACTACAGATCTACAATAAACAGACGATGGGAGTCAGCTCACGTAAGTAAGTACCATTTAGGGTTTCAAGGAAAGAAGTTACAATAGTTATGAAGTTTACCTTTGAAAAATACCTTCTTTTCTAATAATGGTAGGTATTTGGTTCATTATGGATATCTGCATTTAGTTGTTGCGTCTATAAGTTCGAGTATCAATCATAGTAGGATTGATCTGTACTACTTCCCTGTTTGTGAAAGTCTGTATATGCGTGATAGTTAGAAACAAAACACTTGCTCTAAACTATCTAGAGATATGTTGTTGGATAACTAATGAACCAGTAGGTAGGTAGCTACTGAATAATCGGTAGTTATTACTTATATGAGACCCAAAAAAATGCATTGAGAACTCTGGAAAATCTAGGTTTGTGGTGTTCACTAGGTACTTTCTAAAGGCGAATACGCTCAACCATCAGTAGGTAGGAACGTTTTATATTGCAATCTAAGGTCAGATTGGGATGTAAATAGGCACTTGTCTCTGGTTCTCTATGTGAGTAGGTATCTATTATCGATCAACCCACTTAACTACAGATCTACAATAAACAGAACATCAGTTCACATAAGTAGGTACAATTTAAGGTTTCAAGAAAAGAAGTTCGTAGGTACAACATTTATAAAATTTACCTTTGAAAAATACCGTCTTTAGCAGTTAGTTGTCTGTAAGTTCGTATATCACTATATCTATCGTAGTAGGTTTGATCTGTACTTCCTTTTTTGTGAAAGTCTGTACGTCCGTGATAGGTAGAAACAAAACACCTCCTCTAAACTATCCAGAGATATGTTGTTGGACAAACAATGAACAAGGAGACAGAGAGCCACTGCAAAATCGGTAGTTGTTATGTTTGAGACCCAAAAAAATGCAGTAAGAACGCTGGAAAATCTAGGTTTCTGGTGTTCACTAGGTACTTTCTAAAGGTCAATACGATCAAAATCATCAAAAGGTAGGAAGGTTTCATATCACAATGTAGGGTCAGAAAAGGATGTAAATAGGCACTTGTCTCCAGTTCTCCAAGTAAATAGGTATCCAAATAGTAATACGTTTGTTCAATGTGGCGAATAAATATTCAAATTTTCATTCTGAAAAACTTATTTCGAGAGTTTTTAATTGACACTAATGTTTGTGTCAGACTGGTTTGCTTGTCAGCATGACAGTTGACACCTGTCATGTCCCTGTTCTTTGTGTCAAGACCCCTCAGAGTCTGTATCAGCTATTTGCAATCTGATCGCTACTTACGATTACATAATTGCTATAAAAGAATAGAAAGAAGAAAATCATGAATATACCACTATCATTCTGTTTGCATACCAAGAAATAGGACCTGTGTGGTATGTAAATATAATGACCTTGCTGACAGCGAGTCAAAATGGCGCCCATTCACGACCAGCTGATCGGGTAAGCTGAGAAGGTTAGGTTTGATAACCTAAGGTAGGTTAAATTGAGTCTCACGGATATCACCTATACAAAATCATCGCTAAGCTGGGGTGACAAAAATAGATCTGTAAGAAGAAATAACACATATATGGGCAAGGGAAACACGTTGACCATTCGGAAGGTATACAAAACTTCGTATGGATGATAAGGCATTTTCCCGGCTGACTCCATGCTCTATTTCGGTGATTTCACGACACCACAAAATACGTATTCGAGCAAAGTTACTTTGTGTTAAGGTACTTTCTTTACCTTTATCACTATAATTGATCGTCGTCAACTGGAACTGTAAGACGTTAATAATTTATTACCAGGAATGTGTGGAACCCTTCGATCAGAATCGCGTGATTCCGAGTTCAACGTGTCATTCATAGGCTGATGAATGAAGTCGCTGCCTTGTGGCCTTCCACGCTAATAGTGGGGTAGGTGTTGAACGAGGTAATTACGCTTTCACCTCAATATCGATTCCAAGGTCATCGTTTTCAAAGCCTTATTTAATATAACTGACAAGCCCCCCAGCTGACCCTATCATTTTGAATCCAACAAAAACAGTCGGTTTTGTGGGGATTTATATTTAAATTCAATAATTAATCAACAATTCAGTAACATTGAACACAGGTTTTTGTTCCTACTTAACTTTTTATCACACCTTAGAAGATCATAGGAGAAGGTTATCGTGATTAAGGTTGATAAAGTTAACTTAGGAATCCGATCACGATGAGTCACAGAACACGGAAGAATTAATTTATTTGAAGACATGTCACCATTTATCAAACCCAAGAGTAACTTGGGTGACTAGAGGTTGCCACAGCAGGATTCGCTTCTTCTCCCCTCTTGATCGAGAGTAGCAGACTTCAACCTATCGATGGAGACTGAACTCGAACGCTCGACTCGATGTCTTCTACCGGGCTATTACGACCTTGAAAGGTGCTTCATAAGGCTACTGCTAGGGATTATCGACTTTGGACCAATCGGAGGTGAAATGTCAGTTTCGAAGCAATGTTTTTGTGCTCTGAGGTCACAATGAGTTTGGCCTAATTAGTTCGCCGCCTGATGAGCTCGACCGTGTAGTCAGTTTCACTTTTGCAGTAGTTGTTGATATTCAGAGCAAATTTTTCACCCGACGCAAAAACGTTGATAGTGATAAATAAGTTGAAATTTTTGGAACATCGAATGTTGGTTGAAGGGTCAAAATCATTCAGGGGTTCAACTCGAAAATTCAAATGTAAAGCTAGGAGGACGACTAACCAACCACTGATGGTTTACACTGACTCGAGTATGTTGAGGGTCACTGTAAATTCCGACCACTCACACGTAGTGACGATTCGATATACCTTTCGATGCGATATTTAACATCGAAACAATATCGGAAGACAGTATCGATATCGATATAATCGATATCGATATAATCGATCAGTGATATCGATAGAATATCGAAAGAAAAATCTTGATGTCACTGATAACGAATGTTTTTTCAAATCAAGATCAGTGATATCGATAAGATATCGAAAGAAAAATTTTGATATCACTGATATTGCATATGTTTTTGCATAGTTGTTCATAAATATCATTGATATCGGTAAAATATCGGAAGTAAAATATTGATGTCACTGAAATCGAATACGTTTTTTCATATATATCAGTGATATTGGTGAAATATCGAGAGAAAAAAATTGATATCACTATTTTTGCATCGTTTGTTATCGATATCGATAGAATATCGAAAGAAAAATATTGATGTCACTGTTTTTGCATCGTTTGTTATCGATATAATATCGAAAGAAAAATATTGTTTTCATATCGAATAATAATGTTTTTGCATAGTTTTCCATCAATATCACAGGATTATCGAAAGAAAAATATTTATGTCACCGATATGGAATATGTTTTTGCATCGTTAGCCATTGGCAGATTCCCTAATGAAATTTATTTGATGAATTTTATCAAATTCAATACAGCCTTCCGATATTATTTTGATGTTGAATATCGCATCATTAGGTACATCGAATCGCCACTAATTTCAAAACAGTAATAGCGAACGCAGAAACGAAAAGAAGTCTTGTCTTGTCCCTCCCTCTCCCCATATCGAGCATGGGGCCTGCATGTCGGACATAGTGGGTTGGCATGTTATGTCAACATTGTTGTTTATGTGTTTTCTTCCGTTTCTATTTATTTTGTTTTTAATTACTATTTTTTATTTAGGGGGAACCGATAAATTACAGTAGGATAAAAATAACCTTAACAACCGATATTTTCCTTTCGATATCGATATTTTTCTTTCGATATTCCATAATATCGCAAGAAAAACATCGATACAAATATCGGAAATATCGAAACAAAATATCGATATCAATAAATATCGGAAGTATCGAATCGTCACTACTCACACGATCCACTAATAAGCATAAGCATAATTATGTTCCAAACCCATTGCAGACCCACGAGGAACTGGGGGCCAACCCCATTGCAGATTCACAACATAATAACAGGGGATTGAGGGAACAACCCATTGTCATTTTTGTCCAAACCCATCGCGCTTTCCGGTGGTAGGCGCAAACTCAGACCTCCCGGTTTGATAATTCACAGAAATACATGACTTGCCGTTGCAACACGTAGATTTAACCAACGGCCGTTAGCTGGTTTAAACAACAGATTCCCGTAAGATTATCTGGGTTGGTGACCGCTCGAGGGCGGGATCGCAGGTCCTGATAATTTTTCGAACTGGGCCGTTGGTGAATCCCGCTCCACTTGAACGGGTAAGGCAATGAGTAGTTTGGTTATAGGAGGCAAATATTTTGTTATTTGCGGAAATTCATATGGCTGCATTCTAACAAAGCAAATTTCGTTCATAGATTGGGGTTTTTTCTCACTCAAATCGAAAAAAGCGTCAATCAACTTCCAGGATCTGGAAGTATTTTTCCCGTACAGCCAATGTCGACTTAACTTATTTAAAAGATTTGGTTGAACTTAAACCCTGAAAATTATTTCTGAAGTGTATAAATTTCAGGTCTAGTGTTCTTTTTACCTGATAATTTTGAACGTAACACTCAGGGATGACAAATGAGGGGAGTGATGTTGACATATTGATGACCTGCTTTGTATCATGATCGGGTAATCTACAAATTCAATGGTGACAACTTTTCCGAGGTCAAATTGCGACTAAAAAGAATTCCAGTTCGAATTCCTTCGAAAAGATTTCGAGTTGAGGGTTCGACCTCGCTCTTTCCGTTATAATTCTGGCAGAACGACGACGACCCCGCTGGCGGAGTAAACAGTAAACAACCGCAACCTTTTTCTCCGAAAGGAGACGACTGGAGGACGAGAATGTCGAAAGAAATGGGAAAGCGCGGCAGGGAGTAAATAGGTAGGAAGGAGGGATCATAAATAACAGTGACGTAACCTCCCCGAGCCTGCTGTGGCCTACGGAAACCGGCTCGACCAAAGAACGGGCGAAAGGGAAAAACACGTTTTTTCTTCTCTCTTTTTGTGTTGGAGACGAAGGAGAAGAAGGAGGTAAGATGATCAGTCAAGTTTAGTGGGCAGTACACCTTCTACAATCACTGCCTTTAAGACACTGTACATTTCCCGTAACTTTTCTATATAGATAAGAAGCGTGTTGTGAATAAAAGATATCAAATACCTAATATAATTCTAAACTAAGCTTAACATCTAACTTACACCCAATAAGGGGCCAAACCCATCATCATTCTGGTTCAAACTCATTGCAGGTCTTAGATAATATCTAAGACCTTTATGTTACTTTATGTTAATATATTATATTAACTTACACCCTTCAAGGTACAAGCGTAGAAGGCTGCCAATTATTATAGAACGATTTGATATATTAGCGAATTTTCAAGTGACGGGTATTGATTAATCGAATTAATTGATCAATTTGTCAAATAATCGATTATTTTTTTAATTGATGCCCACTGGGTTCGATTAATCGGGTAATCGGTTAATTTTTAACGATTATCCAACGATTATTCTCTTCTCACATCATCACTGATTATTTAGTTAGTGATTGTTAGTTCATCTTACCAAATTATATTATTATTTACTTATTATTACCTACTTAGGTCATTGCAAAATGCATTTAGTAATACCTTTGTAAAAACGCTGCAAATCATTGCTCAAAGGTTTATTATTTTCTGTATAGATCACCCTTCTGTATAGATCACTGGTTCTCCATCAATAGCACCTACCACCATCTATATTCTCCCTTGACCTTCCCTCTCAAATTTCAGCTTCCTGCGTTCAATAGGATTGAAAATGGCTTCGGAGCTCACTCAGCTGATCAGTGATCTGAGGAGTGAAGAAGATCTCCTCGAATGCTGGAGACGCCTGGAAGAGCACTTCCATTCAATAGGATTGAAAATGGCTTTGGAGCTCACTCAGCTGAACAGTGATCTGAGGTGTGAAGAAGATCTCCTCGAATGCTGGAGACGCCTGGAAGAGCACTTCCATTCAATAGGATTGAAAATGGGTTTGGAGCTCACTCAGCTGATCAGTGATCTGAAGAGTGAAGAAGATCTCCTCGAATGCTGGAGACGCCTGGAAGAGCACTTCCATTCAATAGGATTGAAAATGGCTTCGGAGCTCACTCAGCTGATCAGTGATCTGAAGAGTGAAGAAGATCTCCTCGAATGCTGGAGACGCCTGGAAGAGCACTTCCATTCAATAGGATTGAAAATGGCTTTGGAGCTCACTCAGCTGATCAGTGATCTGAAGAGTGAAGAAGCCTTTGAGCAATGATTTGCAGCGTTTTTTACCCACCAACATTTTTAGGACGTCCCACAGTAAGACTTGGGCGTCCTTATGCGATCGATCTGGGGTGAAGTTGGACAACACTCAACAGAAAAATGTTCAATTTCTCCCTTGCGAGGGAAAAACATTAAATCATGTTTAATGTTTCTCTAAAATTTCATTTTAATGTTTCTCGCAAGGGAGAAATTAGATTGCCGATCACTCAGCTGATCAGTGACCACTCAGGCGCCTTCAGCATTCTCCATTGACCCTGCTTCTCAAATTTCAGCTTCCTGCGTTCAACAGGAGAGAAAATGGCCTTGGAGCTCACTCAGCTGATCAGTGACCATCTTGGTACAACTAGACCCCAAATGGAGCCGATATAACGTGGTAACTAAGAAATCGGTCCGTGGTAACTAAGAAAAAAAAGCGTTGCAGATTTGCGTGTCGGAATTCACAGAATGACCCCCAGCCCTAAAACATTAAACATGTTAAAAAAAAATAACCACACAGTAATCCGTTTTAGACCATACTGAATCCAAATCCGCGAAAAAAACCATAGGTGTATGTCTGTGTGTGTGTGTATGTGTGTGTGTGTGTGTGTGTGTGTAACAAAATCTTGTGTACTCTGCACAGGCCTTAGTTCTCAACCGATTTTCCTGGTTCTTTTTTTGTTCGTCGTGGAAAACTATCTAGTTGTGCACTACGTCGCCGGAATTTCGAATTTTGCCTTTTAAGGAGGGGAAAGGGGGGGTTAATGCTCGAAAAACGTGCGTTTTTGGGCATAATCTTGTGTACTCTGCCCAGGCCTTAGTTCTCGAACGATTTTCGTGGTTTTTTTTCGTTTGACGTGGAATACTATCTAGTTGTGCACTACGGCGCCAGAATTTTGGATTTTGCTTTTTAAGAGAGGGAAAGGGGGGGTTAATGCTTGAAAAACGTGCGTTTGCGTGCATAATCTTGTAAACTCTGCCCAGGCCTCAATTTCCAACCGATTTGTGTGTTTCTTTTTTTGTTTGACTCAAATAACTTCCGAGTTGTACATGATTTTACCAGAGTACCAAAATTCGCACGGGGAGGGGGTGAGTGGGGGATAATATTCACAATATTTCCGATTTTTCAATATTTCGGTTCCTTACTAATTGTACCCAAGCTTTGAAATTGAGGAAAAATTCTCATTATACCTCCGGATTTTCATGAGTTATTCTCTGTACCACCATGGAACTAATAGTGGTGCCACCGTGGTGCCATGATGCCATAAACCGCTTATTTCGTGTATTTTTTTTTTCAGGGTCAGCATTTCTTGCCTAAAGTAATAAATAAATTACATCGAGTGAAACAGTTTTATCACTTAACAACTGGTTAAACTGATCTAATGCTTATCCAATGGGACGTCCCCTGGAATGCATGCATTACTAAACAATATGTGTTTTACCTACCAACTTTTTTTTACCTACCAGCTAGGTACTACCTACCACACCATACTGGCTTCACACCTTCACAATCAAGTTTATTAGAAAGAAGTAAACGCTTCACACTCGATTGGAAAAATAGAAGCTTCATATGGAAATTTGATTACTGGTTACGCAGAAGGCGAAACTGTATACAAATCGAAGAAATGAACAGCGATCGCATTTTAGTCCGATAAAATTTGAATGGAGATTAGACCTCTTTTGCGATTCACACTCATGATTCTGTTTTATCGAAGGAAAACCTTCAAGTACTCGTAGGGACCGAACGGTTTGTCCTACAGAGCTCCGGGTGGTCTCAAAAATTTTTAAAAATTCAATACTATTTAAAATTGGTGAAAAAACGATACCTTTATTTCGAGAGTTTTCGAGCTAGGGCACTCTTGAAAATTTCAACCCTTAATTTTCACCCCTTAGAAGTGACTTACATCAACCAAAAGCTTCGCGGCACAACTAGACCCCAAATGGAGCCCATATACCAAATTTGAACCAAATCGGTTCAGTGTTGCTAAGAAAAGTGCCGCGTACGGCGTACGGCGGACGGACGGAAATTTTTTTATTCAATTTTCGTATTCTACGTACCTTGAAACGTAAAACATCAAATTTTGAGGGGGGGTTAAAATTTTTTTTTTCTTGCTCGATTCCAAAGGCTTATTATTGAAAATAATAAACCAAAATCCAACGAAACCCAGTATTAGGATATTGGAAACAGATGGCAGAGACTTTTCCTGCAGTTTCTAAAATTGCCTTGAAATACGTGCCTGCACCGGCACCGGTGTTCCCTCGAAAATTACAACCCTTATTTTTCATCCCTTAGGAGTGACTGACACTAACCATAAGCTTCGCGGCACAACTAATAAATACATCAACAAATAATAATAAACAAAAAATTGGTTACCGCTGGAAAACTGATGAAATGGAACATATTTTAAGCTTTTGAGAGGACGACCGAGTTTTAGCAGGAAAAAATCACCAAAATGTTCGATAAAACAGAAATTGACAAATTTTCAAATTTGAGGTAGAAAGACAATCCTAGTGTGCTGTTTTTCTGACCTGATCAAGAAATTTAACGCTCTTTCGAATGGTGTAATCAGATTTGAATTTCTATAGAAAATTCCGGAGTTGGTCATTTTAGAGCCGCAAGGTCGAAAACACGAATAAAAAAATCATAAGTGAAAAAAGTGGCATGTTAAGTGGAGTAAAAAAATTGCTAGGTGGGAAAAGTTGTTGCGAATTAGTTGTAGAATCGATTTCTGAAGAATTGCTGATTGGTTTCGCGACACTATATTTCCGTACATCCACACGGAGGTACTTAATTCTCGTTACTCGTTCAAATGTTCCAATTGCAACATATCTCTGCTAATACATTAGTAAAAACACTCTTTCAGTGCAACCCGTCATTTAACGTTTTCTGGGTTATCTTTACAAGCGAGTAGAATTGGCATGTGAATAAGCGACGTTCAACGCTTTCACGCAGAGAACTGCATCCACTCACGTCAGTAGCTGTACAGTCTTTGATCATTAAAAATTGTGTGTCAACCACGACCCCATTCATACGGACGACGTATGAGCCACCCCCCCCCCCTCCACAAAGAGGGATTAAAAAAAAAACCTGGTTGATTAAATTTGGCCATTAAACGAGATTGAAAAGAAAACGTTCAACCCCCGGAAGTTGACTAGGTATTTGAGGGCTTAAATCCCGTAAAGACCGGAAGGATATAACGCGAAACGCCGGTGGGCACAAAAAAACGGTTTTGTCTGAAAAGGCGAGGTAGTATTGCGGAAAAAAAACCTTTTGAAGGGAAAACGAGTGGTGGATGCCTTTTAATGCTCTCGTTTGCAAGCGTCCTTCTAATTGCTACGCCGTATAACGACTAATATTTTGAAAGAACGACGTCATTGAAAACAGAGCTTTGAATCCTTTCACGTTACCTCAGAAGTTTACTATCACATTACAACTTGTGGCCATTTATCGGGGAGGAAATGGGCTTCTCGTAATTTATATCGTACGGTTTTGAGAAATGAGAATGCAACTTGAAACAAATGGACGCAGCATATTTTAGGACGTCCCACGGTGAGACTCGGGCATCCTTATGCGATTAATCTAGCATGAAGGAGGACAGCACTCGACGGATGGAAAAGCAAGTGGGTGAGGCACATAGCTTCCTCGTATCCATAACCAGATTGTATAGATGATCCGATGCATCGTTTATCTCAAAACATAAATTACACTAAGTACCGTATTAGGGGACCGCCTACAAGTCAACCCGGGAATCTATGAACATTTTAGAGATGGATATCGTTACAAAAGTATCGATATTTTGCATCGATACTGAATCGTATTTGAGAATTGATACCTACTCCATGTATCGTCTGGCATTAGTATTGATATTTCAAAATATCGAGTATCGATACTTTGGGGTCGTAAAATGTAAATATTACCTAATAGGTATTCTCAAGGAAAATATTTTTTAATCTCTGTTTATTCATTTCTTACTATCAAGAGTCCAAGCCCTATTTACACATTTACATTTATTTGTAAATATGTCTTTTAGCTGGGGGTCGTGATCAAAAAATGTAATAGATAACTAAGTTGTTTACAGCTTAGTACTATTGTATTTACGAGTAAACTAGGTATTTCATTATGTTACTAATCATGCTACCCTAGTCCAAAAAATGAGGAAGTAACTTTTTCTTAGCAATTAACGAAACAACAACAAGACAATTCGAAGTTATGGTTTAAGTGATTTCACTTCATAGGTACTATATCACCCACTGTTTCTTAGCTTACCTACAAGTACATTACATACAAATTTCAAGACTAGACATCGGTCTAGCAAACAAAGCAAGAAAGTTCTGATTGTGAAAACAGAAATTTTTGGAGCGACAAGTGTTGAGAAGTGTCACGTGACGAGGGAAGGATCCCAGGGTCGTGTGATACTACGTAGCAGAGCTTCCTGCGTAAAGGGCCCCATTCACGTGCATGTCCGGAGTCGCCGCCACGTCCCTCCAGGTACTCCCCGAAGCCACCGCAGTAGTCCATTCGCCTGGCTACCAAAACTACCTGACCGCCGAATGGCGGACCTGCTACCAACCACCGCTTGCTCAGTTCCTTCTCTGTTTCACCAAGATGGTTGAAGAACAGGAATGCGCCGCTATCATAGCACTGCTCCTAGCTGAAGAAGAAGAGGCGAGAAAGAAAAACAAGAAAAGGTTTTGGACGAAACGCTGGTTTCTTCGACGAGAGACTCATCCAGATTTCCAGCTGGCTCAAGAGCTTCGAGAGACCAATCCGGAAGATTTTAGAAATTATCTCCGCATGGACGACAGGTGTTTTAATATGCTCCTAACATTAGTTGAACCTATGATAAGAAAAAGAAATACTACCATGAGGAATGCCCCTCCAATCTCTCCTCGACGATTGGGGGTCATCATAACAGAAACATGCGAAGCTATCATCAAGGTTCTCACGCCTTTGATGGATCGAATTTTTTTTTTCACACATTCCCTGTCAATGCTGGGAAATTTGTTGTTGCAAAAATTCTGTAGCGCATCCCACGATCTGCGTCTTTCAATATTATTGGAATACTCAGCAGATCTCACCTTCCACACTGCAGGATGCGACCTTATACACTTCGATGAACTCTGCAAGAAAGTCAGGGGCGCAAAATCCCTTATCGGCATCAATATTTTTGTATAGATTTGAATAAAATGAAAAATGACTAAGTTCACGGACCGTGTTCAAAAGATGACTAGAAGTGAGGAAAACGGTAGGGCTACATACTGTACTGGTGGGGGTGCCTCACTTCAACAATTCACAGGGCTGCCGAGGATTAACCTGGCCGCAAATTTTGTTAACCATTCACGGGTAGTTTTCCCCTTTGACGGCGGCTAGGGACGCGACGGCGACTCCGGGCATACATGTGAATGGGGCCCTTAAGTCTAAGCGCCATATTTACGTAGTGTACAAATAAATTGACGTAATTTTTTTGCATGTCAATAATACAAATGTGTGAACGTCATTTTCACGTAGTGAACTAGCTACGCACCAGCTTCGTAGTGTACCTTTCCAGGGTCAAGGGAATGAAAAGGAGTCCAGCTTCCTTACTGGACGGGAGGCTTCTTTTGTTTGTGCAAAGTGAATTTTATTTATTTTTCTTTGGAAAGGAGCAAAACGTCATTATGACGTAGTATACCAACGACGCACCTGCTCCTAAGTACCGTTCTAGGGTTAAATAGATTTTTTTAAAAAATCCTGCTTGGTAGACTCGGGGGCAAAGTCAGTCTCATTACTTTTCTGCCACCAAGTGAAACCCCATCAGTACTTCGGCTGCTCAGATATCGATACTTGGCTGTTGGGAGAGGAAGCAAGACGGGGGACAGACAGACAGGCAGCCTGTCAGGAGGAGCTGAAGACACGCAGGAACAAGGAGGAGGATTCATGAATGATTTCGGAGCCGTCGACGCCGCGGTCGGCAATATTAATGAGATTCCGGAGGACGACGTGCGTTGACAGGCGACGCGTTGACCTACAGCACGTTCGCGTAAAAGGGCCAGGAGGGGGGGGGGGGTTCACGCTAACGTTACCCAACCCGAGCAGTCACGGATATCCCAGCGTCGGAGGTAATTGGAGGGCTGAGTGACGCTAACTCTATTCACCACGCGAGTGAGGATCCGATGCTGCGGATTAGCCGGGGGGGTCACTCGTTCAGTATGCACGGAGGCTCCGTTTGAGTCAATTGACGGAGGAACCTTCGATCGACGACGGGTCAGTTGAGCATAAGCGATCGTTCGCGGCAAAGCATGGGAGTAAACGAGCGACGCCGATGAACCAACATGGTCTCATGAGACTCGACAGTTGTCGTTGCTGTGCTACTACTCACAAAGGAGCATCCTCACTTGGACCACTCATCTCCGAAGGACGCCCACTGCTAACAAATTAAGCTATTCTTACTAAAAATTAACCACTTCAAACAAAATGAGAGTCTAAACGTCTGCCAAGTGGGTGTGGCACATAGCTTCCTCGTATCGTTTAACCTGGATGTATGGATGATCCGATGCATTGTAGCAAATTCTCAATCTCTCTCAAGGTCCCAGTCGGCTTTCTTTCCTCGTTCCGGGTTAGTCTAATCTCTTACTAACCAGCGCTCGGTTGACCCCCCCCCCTTATGAGGGACTAACATTGCCACCCACCACCCCCAGCCTCCTCATAGCTGGTCAGTTTTCATCAATAGTTTTTCCCATTATAACATGGAACATGTTTAACCCCTAAAAAATGTTACGCTGGAGGGTGACGCGGGCTTTTCGAGTTTTTTTAATGCATTTTAGATATGTTGATAGGGATAAAATAACTCTTGTATTATACCTACCTACGACTAAAGGTTCTGCACTAAATTTAGCTAAAACATGTTCCTTGATATTAAAATTTAAGCCGTAGGCTCTGAGTAAATAGCATCCGGAGTCCAGGGAGCCTTGTTTCTCAGGAAATAATCATCCGATTTCCAAGTTTCTAGCGGCATTCTTCTAATTAAGTCAACTGATTGGGAATGGGGTCAACTGGAAATTCAACACCTTCTTCGCCGAGCTGTGTTTGCTGGTGTTTGCAAGACCCAAGAAGGAGCACGTTTGTACCTGCAGATCCGCCCATCAGCCGATTTTCCAAGAAAAGTATTAAGGCTCGGCCACACAGAACGCGGGCTGACCGCGCGGACAGGTTCGCCCGACTCCCGCGGACTCTGTAACAAGGCATTTCGCATTGCCCCTGCCACACAGAGCGTGGACTGCCGCGGCGGGCAACTTCTGTCCGCGCCAGGGCGCGGGCAGGTTGTAATTTTTTACTGAGTCCGCGGCGGGCAACTTCAAATTCTGCACTATAATTGAAATTGTTCCATATTTTCCTCAAAATATACTCGATGTGTTTATGTTAATGTTATAGGTTAAATGACTTTTCCTACTTTTTTCTCAAAACATTATTTATTTATTTTTGGTTTTTATTAATTTTTGAGAAAACTAAAGTTTCAAAAGGTTTCAAATTGATGCTGATTGCCTACTTTTCAATCAAATTCCTCTCTCTTACTTTTTTTCTAAAATGAGTAGTTATGCTATTGAACCATTTCGAGCACAACGAAAATTCCACTTTTTGGGAGGAAAAAAATTATCTATTTTTGGATATTGTTGTATCTCCGTAATTAGGTACCTATTCAACCTACAGAGCTCGAGTTGATCGCAAACTGTTGCAAATTTAACCTAATTTAAAACGTTACCGGACATAAATTATTGAAATTATCACAGTTTGGAAGTACTTGCCTAATTGTTAGAAAAGTACTAAAATTTCACGGGTTTTTAATGCATTTCGTCAGTAGCACAAGGTTTCCGGGGTTGCAAAATTGGGAATAAACATAGGAGACCTAACATCATCGTAAGGCCTCTTCGTCCGATGAGCTGCTCGACATGATCGATGTGGACGACCGCGTGGACAGTTCGCGCGCGAACCAACAGCAGTCCGCCGCGGACAACCCCTGCCACACAGAACGCGGACAGCCGCGGCGGACCAGTGTTAATTTTCTCAGTGTTCATCGATCATGTCGAGCAGCTCATCGGACGAAGAGGCCTTATCCTTTTACTTGCTTCTAAATCAAGACGAAAAAGGAAATGGGTAATGGAAATGGAACCCTGTCTTCTGTTCGGAATTTTTTCTCGAACTCTTATATTATCTGTCATTATTTATTAATGACAGACAACGAAGCAATAGCCCAGTAAATTTAACGCGGTATTTTTTTTTTGTAAATAAAACGCGGGGGTATCTACTATTTTTTATGATGTTAGGTCTCCTATGTTTATTCCCAATTTTGCAACCCCGAAAACCTTGTGCTACGAAATGCATTAAAAACCCGTGAAATTATAGTACTTTTCTAACAATTAGGCAAGTACTTCCAAACTGTGATAATTTCAATAATTTATGTCCGGTAACGTTTCAAATTAGGTTAAATTTGCAACAGTTTGCGACCAACTCGAGCTCTGTAGGTTGAATAGGTACCTAATTACGGAGATACAACAATATCCAAAAATAGATAATTTTTTTCCTCCCAAAAAGTGGAATTTTTGTTGTGCTCGAAATGGTTCAATAGCATAACTACTCATTTTAGAAAAAAAGTAAGAGAGAGGAATTTGATTGAAATGTAGGCAATCAGCATCAATTTGAAACCTTTTGAAACTTTAGTTTTCTCAAAAATTAATAAAAACCAAAAATAAATAAATAATGTTTTGAGAAAAAAGTAGGAAAAGTCATTTAACCTATAACATTAACATAAACACATTGATTATATTTTGAGGAAAATATGGAACTATTTCAATTATAGTGCAGAATTTGGAGTTGCCCGCCGCGGACTCTGTAAAAAATTACAACCTGCCCGCGCCCTGGCGCGGACAGAAGTTGCCCGCCGCGGCAGTCCGCGCTCTGTGTGGCAGGGGCAATGCGAAATGCCTTGTAATGCATGCGAAATGCACCCTAAGGGTGCGTTTACACTGGACCCGATTTTTTACTCGGCCGAACTCCAGCTCTGCCGATTCCACCGATTCCCCGACTGAAGTGTTTACACTAGACCCGATTTTTCAAACGATTCTACCGATTTTCGTCAGTTGCCCCGAGCCCGTCGTATAGTATGGAAGATTTAGCAGCGTTAGAATTTCTAACTGAAAACTCACTATTGAGATAATTTTATTTTATTTATAAAATAATATAAAATTTTATTTTATTTTATTTTATATGTTGTTGGTTGAGCGTCGGGAATGGGCGAATGACATTTTTATGGAAAGAGAATCATCCGGAGAGTTCCATACCTTGTTGCCCCAATTGCTAGAACAACCAATCAAGTTTCGCGAGTATTTCCGGATGACTCCAGAGACTTTTTTTTACATTCTGAGTGCTATCAGAAGGTGAGTGGAGAAATTTTCTAATTTCCGGATTTGTATTTCTTCAGAAGAGAGGCTTGCTGTGACGTTGAGAACGCCTTGCTGTGACGTCTTTATGATGTCGTTAACTTGACTTTCATTAACTTCAAAGTTATTGTTTCAAAATAAATTTGATTTTCTCAAACTAGAAAGATATCCGTAAAAATGCTGCGTTGACTGTACTTACATTAACTGTACAAGATGGACGTAGTTACCATAAGGTGACTCCTGATAATCAAAAAGCGGGAACCCCCCCATCACCCATCTAATTTTTGAGATGTTTCACAAAAGACGCTGCATAAAATCGGCTGATTCGGCCGAACAAAACAAAACTATTTGGTTCGGAATCGGAAGAAGGAAGAGCTCGGCGGAGTTTGGCGGAGTTCGACCGAGCAAATCGGGCATAGTGTAAACACTTCGATTTCCATTGAACTTTCTACTTTTGTTCACTCGCCCCATGTCTGCCGTTAACGGCCGTACTCTGCAGAATGAAAAATCGGCCGAATTCCGGCTCCAGTGTAAACGTAGCCTTAGGGTGCGTTTACACTGGACCCGATTTTTTACTCGGCCGAACTCCAGCTCTGCCGATTCCACCGATTCCCCGACTGAAGTGTTTACACTAGACCCGATTTTTCAAACGATTCTACCGATTTTCGTCAGTTGCCCCGAGCCCGTCGTATAGTATGGAAGATTTAGCAGCGTTAGAATTTCTAACTGAAAACTCACTATTGAGATAATTTTATTTTATTTATAAAATATTATAAAATTTTATTTTATATGTTGTTGGTTGAGCGTCGGGAATGGGCGAATGACATTTTTATGGAAAGAGAATCATCCGGAGAGTTCCATACCTTGTTCCCCCAATTGCTAGAACAACCAATCAAGTTTCGCGAGTATTTCCGGATGACTCCAGAGACTTTTTTACATTCTGAGTGCTATCAGAAGGCGAGTGGAGAAATTTTCTAATTTCCGGATTTCTATTTCTCCAGAAAGAGGCTTGCTGTGACGTTGAGAACGCCTTGCTGTGACGTCTTTATGATGTCGTTACACTTGACTTTCATTAACTTCAAAGTTATTGTTTCAAAATAAATTTTATTTTCTCAAACTAGAAAGATATCCGTAAAAATGCTGCGTTGACTGTACTTACATTAACTGTACTAGATGGACGTAGTTACCCTAAGGTGACTCCTGATAATCAAAAAGCGGGAACCCCCCCATCACCCATCTAATTTTTGAGATGTTTCCCAAAGACGCTGCATAAAATCGGCTGATTCGGCCGAACAAAACAAAACTATTTGGTTCGGAATCGGAAGACGGAAGAGCTCGGCGGAGTTCGACCGAGCAAGTCGGGCATAGCGTAAACACTTCGTCCGAATTCCATTGAACTTTCTACTTTTGTTTACTCGCCCCATGTCTGCCGTTAACGGCCGTACTCTGCAGAATGAAAAATCGGCCGAATTCCGGCTCCAGTGTAAACGTAGTACAGAGTCCGCGGGAGTCGGGCGAACCTGTCCGCGCGGTCAGCCCGCGTTCTGTGTGGCCGAGCCTTTAAGGCCAATCATCCCCGATTTTAATAAGATTTTTTTTCACCAGATGGCAGCACCGGCGATTGTAGCAAAAGGGGCAGTCGTAGTTCTAGTTTCTCTCTCCACCAGTTCAAGCGATTTTCATTTTGAAAACGGGAATGTACTCATTATTAGTTTCCAAATGGCGCTCTGCCAAAATTTTCAAAATAAAATTGTAATTTCAATTTTATTCAGAATTTTAAAGTTCAAATTTCGAAAATTATTTCACATTTTTCAAAATCTGCGCTTATAGCGCCAAACCTCTAACTCACCTGAGTACGAAAATATTTTTTTATTTGAAATTTATTGAATATATTGGTCGTAAAGCGTCGACGGCGAAGAACAAAGGAATTTCTAAGAAGGGGGAGGTGATTAGCAGCTGAGCCCCCTTACACGCCTCTGGACTCTAGACTTGTCACCTTCCCCTCACAACACTGACCCCGATTTTTGTTAGTTCTTTCAGATTACGATTTTGTGACTTCAAGTCTGCTCGTTTCTTCGCTCTGAATTTCCTCTCACATTGATTGAATTTTGGAACTTCCTGAATAATTTTGGTGTAGGTATGTCTGTTCGTCTGACGGTAATCAGAAGCCTACCTACCTTTTCATGTTATAACTATTTATTTGCGTACTTATTTCCTTCCTACTTGCGAAACTACAAGAATAAATAAAATTGAGATAATAATAAAAATAATAATAATGAAAATATTTTTAAAATAATAATAATAAATCGTAATAGAAATAATAAAATAAACTACGAGAATAATAAAAATTGTTTATATTACCAAAAAAAAAAAAAAACATATTTCGATTGGAGATTGATGTTAGGTAAGTAAGATACTTCCTTTAGGTAGGTACCTTCCTCCTAAAATCAAGGTGACTAACACTGGCATTTCCCTTGGAAATATTCTATGAAACTTTTACTCGTAATCTTAGCCGTACCAACACAGAATATAAAATTAGATGTTTCAGGACCAAATTTGTGGTCATAATATTTTTCATTTAGAACATCAGAAATAAACATTTTCCCTTTCTTTTCGTTTTAGAGCTCATTGAACAACTTTGGTTCTGGGTCTATCAATGGTAAACGTCTGTCTGTGTCCTCGTTCCGGGCTGAACTATGAGGAAACAAGATCCGATATAGATTAAATTAGCACGATTGTTGCGCATCAGCCTCGAGACAATCTTCTGTGAATTCCATCTAGGTAGGAACGGGTGCGCTGTCAACTGTTTGCACGATTTTACTCAAATTTAGCTGGTAGTTTGTGAATGGGCCACAGAAGATCACGCTTTTTACAATCTAATCGGTGTGTTTCCAAATGTTTGCCAAGTGGAAGGGGTACATAGCTCCTTCGTATTCATTTCATGTATGGTAGGTAGTAAGAAACTTTTGTTTAGATGTATCCGAGATTTGAATGCTGGATTTATGTGATTATTTTGACGAAGAAGAAATTTATAGCGGAACTTCCACGGTCCAACCTACACCCATCCCTACTTATCCTAACGGAATCCTAAGATATCTGTGGAAGTTATGAGTTCCTACGGCAAGGAATTTACGTTAGGATGCACATAAGGTGCAATCAATTTGGGGGCAATTTGCTAATAATTTGCTACAAGAATTTGTTTGCGAACGACAGTGGTTACTAATGATTCGAACTTGATGAAACTCACAGGGTAGGCAACACCTAAACTCACATCATTCTTGAAAAATCATGAAAACAACACGTACAAACTCAAGGTAATCCAGCACTACTTGGCGTTTGTACGTACTCTATACTCGCATGCACGTGGTTTTCTTGGATCCCAATGTTTAGAAAACGTGTGAACCAAATAACCTCTGCCAAGTTGGGTGGTCAGTGGTGTCGCGGAATCGCGTTTTCATTTCATTTTTCTTGCGAGTCCACCAAGGTAGCGGAAGCTTTGTTGCTTCCGAGTCTACCAAGGTAGCGGAAGCTTTGTTTTCACTTTTCAACGACGAAAAAAGAAATGTTCTCCAAAATCAAAATTTTCACTCGCGTTTTGTGTTTTAGACCTTTCTGAACAATTTTGGTTCAGTGTCTGTGTGTCTGTCTGTCATGAATTTCTTGTAACGCGCATAACTATACGAAGTTATTGTCTGATTCCAATGAAATTTTCAGGGATTGTGCGGGTTGGTGTGTAGACGGTCCCCTATGAAAATGATCACCTTCGGACTGATAGAAGCGACTGCGCATGCGCAAACGTGAACTCCTTGTAACGGCCATAACTTCTACATTTTCCATCCGATTTCAATGAAATTTTCAGGGATTATGTGGATTAAGTTGTAGATGGTCCCCTATGAAAATCACCGCCTTCGGAGTGATAGTAGCCACTGCGCAAGCGCAAACGTGAATTTCCTTATAACGGCCATAACTTCCACTTTTTCTACCCGATTTCGATGAAATTTTCAGGGATTACGCGGATTAGGTTGTAGATGGTCCTCAATGAAGATCACCACCTTCGGACTGATAGCATAACTTCTACATTTTCCATCCGATTTCAATGAAATTTTCAGGGATGTTACAGATTAACTTGTTTTGATGTTTTGAGATTAACTACTATGCATCGGATCATCTATACAATCGGGTTATGGATACGAGGAAGCTATGTGCCACACCCACTTGGCAGACTTTTTTACTTTTTTACTTTTTTACAGAAATTTTTTTTGATTTGGACGAAGAGGTCTAGATGCATTTCCCATTATTATGGATCATAAACTTCGACGCTCATAGCTAATACAAGAAAACATAATAAATTACAGGAAAGAAAGTAGTCAAAAATAGCACTGTCAACTGTAAGAACTATCACTGGGTTATTCAGAGATTCCTTGAGCGAAAAAAGTAGATTATGAAAAAAAGGCAATTCATCAAGAAACATTTCGAGACTGGTGATTCTTCCAAGTACCAACCGCCCGACCACCCCATGTTGTTGTCAACGCACCGGATTAACTTCTGACCCCGAACTCTTCCGTGTTTGGGTCTCTGAAAGCCCTAGCATTCCTCGCCCGCCTTCGATTTTTTTGAAGTCGTAGCTTTCGCCGCCTCGACGCTTTACGATCGCGCTGCACACACTATCTTCAAAATTGCAATTTTTATAGACTCTCACTTAACTGCCGTTGTGCGCTATTATCCCACTTTTTCGAAAAAATTATCCTAAAAGCCCAAAATAAATATTTCAAAATTATAAAATTTCAAAAAATGTACAATTTGAAGAAATTAACAAAAGTTAAGGGTTGAGCGCCATTCACATGTGTGTGCTGAGTGCAATAAAACTTTCAGATTGAAAATTGGATGAATAGGCGAGGAGAAAAACGAGAACTACGTTTGAGTTCATTTTGAAGCGCAACGTGGTGGCTGTTTCTGGAACTATTCCCGGGATGATTGGCCTTAATCCTCTTCCAGTATTTTTTGTTACGTCTGAGAAGCACCAAGTCCAGAGCAGAGTTGACTAAACCCTCTCCTGACCCAGTTTACTGGAATTGAGTGGAGGTACCTGCCGTGGTACCAAAAACTCTCAAACTAGGATTTCCAAGGTTTCAGGTGCTAACAACTTCCTGTGAAGTTTATCAAAGTTTATTTGAAAAAATCTAGCTAACATAGTACTTGACAGCAACTATTAATTGGGGGCACAAACTGCTACAATCTGGCCTACGTTGACATTAGTTTGTTGCGAGTTCATTAGCCAGATGGAGGCCTTAATTCTAACGACCGAAATCTTCTGCAACTCTCACGGTGCCAACCTACTTAGTTGATTGTCACATTAGAACACCAAATTGGGGCTCTAAGTTGATCGTGTCCCATTACCTCCCACCTCCATTTCCAAACTCACAGTTTTGGACGTCGGATGTGTTAATTTTAGTAAAAATCTCTGTTCAATTTCTCCCTTGCGAGGGAAAAACATTAAATCATGTTTAATGTTTTTCCCTCGCAAGGGAGAAATTAGATTGCCGATCACTCAGCTGATCAGTGACCACTCAGGCGCCTTCAGCATTCTCCATTGACCCTGCTTCTCAAATTTCAGCTTCCTGCGTTCAACAGGAGAGAAAATGGCCTTGGAGCTCACTCAGCTGATCAGTGACCATCTTGGTACAACTAGACCCCAAATGGAGCCGATATAACGTGGTAACTAAGAAATCGGTCCGTGGTAACTAAGAAAAAAAAGCGTTGCAGATTTGCGTGTCGGAATTCACAGAATGACCCCCAGCCCTAAAACATTAAACATGTTAAAAAAAAATAAATAAATAAATAAAATATTCCGAAAACGTCTATATTTGAAGCCATCCGTCTACTCTGCATGATGGAGGCCCACTTGCCTCTCAGGATCAGAAACTATGGGGAAAAGAGGGTTCTGCGAATATTTTAATAAATTTTCAAGTTATGGTAACAAATTAGTTACTTGAAAAAAACTAAACATTTGCATACTCATCAGAGAGGAAGGTGAAACGCGGAAAATTATTACACAACGGTTTATTATTTTGCTTCCGAGTATACCAAGGTAGCGGAAGCTTCGTTTCTCTATAGATCACTAGCCTGCAAAGAACACAGCTTTGCGCAAATGTGAATTCCTTGTCATAGCCATAACTTCTACATTTTCTACCGAATTCGATGACATTTTCAGAGTGTGCGGATTGACGTGTAGGTGGTCCCCTATGACGGTAGAGCACGGTACTTAGAAGAGATTAATGTTTTAGGAATAGCTACCTTGCATCAGATCATCAGTACAGTCGGGTTAAGGGGGTCTCAGTCGGTCGCCGTTCGGTCAGTATTTTCCTAAATTGCAGGAGCTCAATCTTTAAAAGTTGTACCTAAATTTGAAATGTTCAAGGATTATCGAAATTCATTAGTGCATCAGTCTAGGGAATTAAAAAACGGAAAAATTGGCGCTGGAATCATAAAAATCTAACAATAATTGCCGGAGAAGTATGGAGAACCCAAAGTAAATACGGTGAATAAATAATAATAAAAATAAAAGAGAATGAACCGTTTATTCCCATATAATAATAATAATATGGGAATAAACGGTTTTCCCCATATTTACCTGGCAATTATTGTTCGATTTTGATGATTCCAGCGGCAATCTTTTAGTTTTCAATTCCCTAGGGCCATACACTAATTAACATCGAAAATCCTTGAACATTTCGAATTTAGGTACAACTTTTAAAGTTTGAGCCCCTGCATGCTGACTCGGAACAAGGAACGAACGGCGACCCGTCTGAGGCCCCCTTAAGAATACGAGGAAGCTATGTGCCACACCAACTTGGCGGACCTTTTTGTGGTTGATATTTTTGTACCATTGGCAGTACAGGTGACTCAAGCGTAGTGTATTACTACTGAGTAATACAAAAAAAAATTAACGTTCCTTACATGACTCCTGTACAGATTTATTTGAAGGGCTTCTCGGCAGATGACGGTACAATAACGGAGGGAAAACTGATTCACGTCAAATCGAAGCTATTTCTGTAATTCGAATGAATGATTCTATTTTTATCCTAATCGTGGGTAGGCCTCGCCGACTGTATCGTGGAAAACAAATAAAACCTTGAATGGGAGTTGTATCGTAAAGTCTGGGTTCTGTATAAATCATTAACCGGGCAGGTTGGAATCTGAGGGTTGTAAAAGCGATGGTCCGATAAGGTGAGACACGTCATGTCCTCACCGATCAGCGGAGACGTATCGTTCCGAAGATAATCGATGGAGAAAGAAAGACGAGGAGGGTTCGAGAGAGACGAAGAATTCAATAACAAACATGAAGGAAGTGGGTTGAGTATCCACTTACCCAAGAGGAGTTTCTTCCTTAGAGAATCCCTTTTATCGTTCTTCCTTACAGTAAATCCTCAGCTTTTATCCCTGAGGTTCATTCGGTTTAATATGTGCGCGCACGATCGGTAGTCTATCATCTGGGCTATATAATATGTTCCTGAAGGTTATATTACCTTGTTTTTTATTTTTTAATGCTCCTTATTAGAGCTACCGTACGGTGCATCGAGTGAGCGGTAATAATGGAATCTAAACGTGTGTCTGCTGTTTGGAAGTTCACAGAAACAAGGATGAATGAGTGACTAAGTAGCGGGAAGAATGGAGTGAAGGTCCCCAATGAGTTGGGAGCGAGGAGATCGGTCGAATCAAGAATTGCAGTTTGGTCCCTTGTAGAATGGAAAACGGAAAGGTGGCCTATATGACGGAGAGGATGGTCCTCAATGAATTGGGGGGAATGAGACAGGAAGATTGGCGATTATAAAAGTGGAGTATTGTCTCCTACGAAATGAATGGAAATTAGTGGACCTGTATGACAGGGAGGACGGTCCCTAATAAACTAGAGGTTGAAAGAGTGGTCTTACTTGAATTGGAGGCGGAGATTTGACCCTCATCAATTCTAACTTGGTCCCTATTACTGCGGATGGTCCTCGATGAATTGGGGGGAATGAGGCAGCAAGATTGGCCTCCAAAGAATTCTAGGTTGGTCCCCTATAAAGTGGAGAATTGTCTTCCACGAATTGAATTACTATATGACTGACTACGAGCCCACCTAGGCAACATCATCTTCTTGTGTTCTTATCCTAGTTTTCTTCGTAACAATTGATTCTTCGGACATTTTATCCACATAAAAACTTACCCTCTTTGTCACTTTTTTCCTTATAAAATGCTATAAATTCGAGTAATCTCTTGTTCTCTAGTTATCAAGTACATTATTTATACGTTTATTTACCTGGTAGGGGTGTCGATAAGGTTGTTGGGTGTACTGTTGCGAGGGAGACGCGGAAGGGGGGTAACTGCCCCCGGGGGAAGCGCTGTACCCTCGACCACCCTGCAAAGAAAAGAATTATGTTAATACATAATGTCATTTTTTCACATAATAAATAATAACATATTACTGATTTGTCGATAAGCAATTGCACTTATAGTTGAGAAGTTCTCGAATCTCTTTGGTGGTGCAGAAACAGGAATGAATGATATTAGGCAGCTCCTCTTGAGATGAAATCGTAACAAAATTACGTACCACCTAAGTAAAAGGGTGGTAGGTAAACTGCTTGTATTAAAAATATGAATACAGGCTTGAATATTGCGGTACAATAATGGATGTCACTGTCTTAATAAGTGGAGTCAAATGATAAGTCGATCGAACATTGCAAACACGAGGGTATTCACGATTTTTTATAATTAATATTTATTTTTTCTATTTTAATTATAAGTTTTTAGAATCGTCAAGGGCAGTTCATTGCCGAACTTGCAACTCTTGAAAACCCTGTGGTATTTACGTAATACGCTACAAACTCAGAAATGTCTACTCTTCTTTCAATTTTCAACTATAATTTCTTAACTATGATAATTTAAATAATTTATGATGAGTAACTTTGTGCACTACCGTTGAAATTGGGGTGCGCCTGATTTAAAAAAAAATTTTAATCGCAAGTAGAACTCATTTGGACACCAGCCGTTCTCTTTTTGGATGAGTAGATCTTTTTTTTAAATGATATTTCGAAGTTTCGAATGTTTATGACGTCACGCGCCCCTCCCGCTTGGACGGGACCCCCAGCCCACTGTGACGTCATGAACATTCGAAACTTTGAAAAATCATAGAAAAAGGTCTTCTTACGCTATAATGTCGCGGTTGATGTCAAAATTCTCAGAATGAGGTCTAGTTTAAATAAAAATAACAATAAGCAGTTTTTCCGACCCGTGCGCACCACATTATACCAATAACCATAATATTATCATTGAATCTATCAATGAGGTCATTCGCATCTAAGCCACGAATCACCTTTTTAGGCTACGAAATGATGTAAATGAGGATGTCGTACAGTTTCTCAACACAGACGATCTGCTTAGAAGACTTAAGAGAACCAAGCCACACGATTTAATTCACTTAGTGAAGTGCAAATTTCAGAACAATAAGAACTAAGTGAAGTATCTTAGTTTTCTCAACGTACATTATGTATCAGAAAAAAAAAATATATTTTTGATAAAAAACGGACCGACCTTAAAACTGATGTCGGTAAACGCCAAAAAGAGAAGAATGATAATCACAGCAAATTCAGATAGTTCTTAGTTATGTAGGTAGGTACGCATTTAAGTCGCCGCCGTGCCCATCTGTAGACACAAACGTACTTCTGTATCTTTTACTTACGTATACTTTTCTTCGCAAATATACACACCCATACTACAGACTTGCTTCCACACCTGAACGTAAATCTCTATTCGTTTCAACTTGTGGGTAGGTGTGGGAGAGTTGAAACGTTAATGTCGTAATAACGCTTCTGAAGGTAAGTAGCTATAATATTTATGTCCATCGATATAATGAGCAATCACAACACCAAATAATTCCCCTACTACCTCTAGATCAGTTCCCATACTGGTTTTGAATCAGTTTCCCTTTGGTTCTCGGATAAATTTTCTCATAGATATTGAACAATTTCAATTCGATTTCCGGATCAGGCCTCTAGTTTTTGATTGGTTTCTATTTTGTGGATCAGTTATTCCAACGGCATTCCGATCTGTTTCTTTGAGAAATCATAAGTTTCAACATACTCCTCACAACAATTCCAAGGGAGGTTTACACACTCTATCATGTATTCATATGAAAGCAGTGACAAGTTTGGGAACACATACTCTATGGTACTTACTCTTGCAATACTAACCAGATCTTCGATTATGGAAGGTGGTTAGTTTGTGTCTACAGATGGGCACAGCGGTCAATGCGTAGGTACCTACCTACCTACATAACTAGGAACTATCTGAATTTGTTGTGATTAATTTTCCTCTTTTTGGTCTTTACCGACATCAGTTTTGAGGTCGGTCCGTTTTTTATTAAAAATTGATTTCATTTTATTTTTAAATTTTATAATATTTGTTATTTTTCACTTTTTAGTGGTCCTCAATTTAAATCTGAAATTAATTTCCCCTCAGTTTTCGTAATGTAGATCTGTGTCTATGACGAGGAAGCCATGTGCTACACCCACTAGGTGGAATGCCCTCTCATCACCCAACTGTACTATATCCCTCATATTTGGTAGGAAAACTTACCTACTTGAACATTCATGAACTCGTTTGATTAGGCTCATGCAGCTTCTGCGCGAATAACCGACTATAATTTCCCCCTTTCTTACCCCCGCAACCACCTTTTAGGTATCGGAATCCCCATCATATAGCATCTCATTTTAAAGCTCACAATCAGACCTTTAATTTGAATATACAAAACTGTCCGTGAACAACTCGGTCGGAAGTTACAGGGGTCGTTTTTCAATTATGATTAAGGTTTCATTCAAATTGGAGATGATTATATTTCCTTTCAATTCATCTTTTCACTTTTTTTCTAAAATTACAAGTAAAAGGCTCGAATCAGGACCTCATCACGAAAATGTCTCATTTTGGAATACGAGTACACTTACCATTTATAATTGCCCCTCACTCCTCACTCCATGTTTATTCATCCTACAGAACTCAAATTGGTCTCAAACTGTAGCAAAAGTTACTGGAAATAAATTATTCCAATATTGAAGTATATGAAAAAGTGCACTAATTTCACGGTTTTTAGCGCACTACGTCAGTAGTTGGTAGGTAAACTCGGCGCTTTGCGCCTCGGCGGGGGGCTCCGCCCCCCTGCACCCCCCGGTTTATTTCTTTTTCCATACTCTGTATGAAATCATAGGAACACAGAATGTGTTTTTGCGATGCTAGTCATCCGTTAAATAAAAAACAACAATTATAAATGTGGAGTCTTTGGCAATAATAAAATAAATAATTGTTAGACATTTAATTTGGTCTAAAACCCTATAAATGTTATATAAATAAATATGTAACTACAAGAAAAATACTATATAAATTGAGAGCTTTCCAACGAATGGTGAACAATTTCTGTGCAATGAACACTGCGGGAGTTCTATTTCCTTACCAACGGCTTGGTTGCACGTGAAAATCATTATAAAAGGCGCGTAACGGTTTTTTCTGTCGCTTTTTCGTGACGATTTTTTTTCGGTAGGTCATCGCAAAAACACATTCTGTGTTAAAAGTGCACTAATTTCACGGTTTTTAGCGCACTACGTCAGTAGCACAAGGTTATGGGAGTTGTAAATTTGTGAATAAACAACTTATACACTCAAGGGTGATAACAACTTATAACAAAATCGTTATACCAAAAACATACAATGTTTGTTTCAATTGACTCGGCTAATACCCCAGATCCTCCTCATAAAGGCTCCATTATAAACTTGAATCGCAACATCTTCATTTTAGCGAATAACATGAGCAACTATTATTTCAAAATGATGGTTCATCAAATAATCGAGCAGTCGAGGACATTCGAAAGGGTGTGGATGATTCAGACGCATAAAACCGGTTGCAAAACTGATGCGAACACCGGTTTAATGAGCGTTCTCAAGAAAACAACCAGCCTTCCCCACAGTTATTAAATTGACGAAATTACCTCGACAAGACGGCCCGGAATTGCACCCTCGCAATTAAAAATTGCTCATAAATAATTCAGGTTCGAACGCAAAAACCCACAATGGTCCAACTTTATGGACAAAGGGTGTTAAGTCCTTTTTCCCTTCGGTCGAGACGAAGAAAATTCCTCGAACGTTAATTTCACGAAGTAAATACAATTTGAAAAATGCAGGAAGGAGCAGAATGGATTTCTCGGAGAGCGATTGTCATTTCGCTGTTCTTTTGAGGACATCAGGGCAACACGGCATTTATATTTACAGATAATAAAAGATTAAAGAGGTGTACTCTGAAAAGTCTTTATGGAGAATAAGTGTTCTTTCAAGTCAGTAAATGCAAGAGGGAAAATTCCTCTTTTTCGTCGGTGGAAGGAGGAGAAGAATAAGTAATTATAAAGGAACAACTTTGAAGGAGTAATTAGGACAAAGGGCTTGGAAGGAATGACGGGAGCCGAGGAATATATAAAGGCGGAAACGAGAAAAGAAAAAAAAAAGATTGAAGAAAACCGGAGATAGACGGAAAAAGGCTTGGGAGAAGGCAAAAAATAAAAAAATAAACCGTCCCTCATTCTCATTACCGAGTCTAAATACAAATTTGAAAAAGTAAAAACAACAGTCGGACGGGTCGTTAGAGAAGGGTTTGGACAGGAAAAATGATATAGTGTTTTTGGGGGGTCGACCGGGGGGGGGGGGGGCAGTGCACCCCCGGTCACCCGGTTGGGGGTGGCCGAATCGATAGCGTGGTGGGCGTGGCTAGATGGGGAAGGGGAGGGGGTAACGGCAGTTTAGGTGCCGCCTACAACACCCGTTCGATACCCGATATTATTGTTAGAGTATATAACATATAATGAAATATATAAATACCGATGGAAGCACGAGAAACGCAGGTTGGATCGTTATTAACTGCATTTAAAACTGAGTTTTTGGTTGTTTTCAATGTTGAACCTTTGGAGTCAAGCATACAAAATTGGTCACGAAAAAGCGTTACAGTTAGTTTTTTTAAACATTTTATGTTTTTTGTGTTGTTTTGTGTTTTTATGTTTTTTTTTACTTTGGGACGTAAACGAAAACGCTGCAAATTATTACACAAAGGTTTATTATTTTTCTATATAGATCACTCGTCTGCAAAGAACACGGCTTTGCCATTGTTACCAACATGAAGAAAAACATCGATCGCATTTCGGTCAGCTAAAATTTGAACGGAGATTAAGCCTCTTTTGCGATTCACACTCGTGTTTCTGATTTATCGTAAGTCCAACCCTTAAATTCTCGTAGGGAGCGAACGGTTTGTCCTACAGGGCTCCGCGTGGTCTCTAAAAATTCTACACTATCTTAAATTGAATGAAAAACAATACCTTTATGTCGAAATTTTTTGAGTTAGGGCGCTTTCAAAATTTCAACCTACCTACATCAACCGAAAGCTTAGGGGCACAACTAGACCCCAAATGGAGCCTACATACCAAATTTCATCAAAATCGGTCCTTGGGAACTATGGAAAGTGCCGCGTACGGCGGAGGAACGGAAAATGTGTTATTCGATTTTTGGATTCTACGTACCTTGAAACGTAAACCAACAAATTTTGGGGTTGGTTAAAAAAAAAGTTTTCTTGGTCGATTCCAAAGGTGTATTGAAAATAATAAACCAAACCACCCCTCAAAATTTGATAGATAGCGTTTCAAGATATAAAGCATCTTAAATTCGAATTCCTTAGTTACCGTGGAGCGATTTGGAAGAAATTTTACATCGTCGCTCGGCAGGGGAAATGACCAATACGCCATGATGGTGAAAAGTGAGTTAAGCACACATTTTTTTTAGTTTTTTCGGTCTTCTACAAGATTTTTTCCTCTCAAATGTCAGCTTCATGGGTTGAATAGGAGAGAAAATTGGGTTGGGGCTCACTCAGCTGATCAGTGATCACTCAGGCGCCTTCAGCACTCTCCCTTGACCCTCCCTCTCAAATGTCAGCTTCCTGGGTCGAATAGGAGAGAAAATGGCTTCGGAGTTCACTCAGCTAATTGGTGACCAGTTGGTCGTCACTCTCTCTCAAATTTCATCTTCCTCCGTTGAACCACATTATAAATTAATGTGATAGCGGCTGTAATTTCGTAACGATAATTTCGCCTCGCAACTATGATGCTAAAAACATGTTCCATGTTTAAAGAAATTTTGATGTCACGGCCTGGAATCGAACTCGGGACTCCCAGACTAATGATTGATTTCCTACACATTTTCAGACTGAAAAAAATTTACACATTTTTTTCACGGACCCTGTCTGTATATGAGTCAAAAATCTAGATAAAATGTTGAATTTAATCAGGAAAATATCGTGTGAAAGCACTCGATCAAATGAATAAACAGCCTCAGTGCGTTCATGGCAACTGAAACCACTAAACTGCTATACATTCAGCTCTTTCAGAGCAGATCCTACTGAATGTACTGAATTGGCTCTGCAAGCTCGGTAATATCTGCTTTCAGAGGGTCGGAGGAGGAGCTTTTCACCATTCACATCAACCCGATTATTGCAGAACCCCGCTATCAGCTAGCTGAAGGGCCACTCTCAGAAGAGCCACATCCACTTCACAGAATGATCCCAGCAGACTTCCGCCATACATGAGGAGAATGGGAAGCCCCACTAAACCGACTGGACCTGTTTCCACGAAGAACACGACTTCAGAGCTCAGGAGCAGTTAGCAACCACCTAGTTGGACTGTTATCGTTGGGGAAATAGAGTAGCAAGGAAACAGAATACACTGCACCTACTTATTTGCAAATACTCATAAGAAATAGGTAGGTACATAATGAATTCTGTTGATCGTCGATCAATCATCGATCCCGATTGATGAAATTTTTTCTTGTTTTTTGTATCGAGGTTCAATTAGGCAAAATAAAAACGCTGCAAATAAATACACAATGGTTAATCATTCTACTGTATGAATGACACATCTGCATAGACCTCGGCTTCTTTCTACCAACCAGCAATAAAATCGCCACCCAAGAGCTATGAGTGCCTTCATTACGAAATTCTTGGTTGCTAAGGAAGCTCAACAGTGACATGAAATTCTATTCGAAGAAACAAAACAGTTCTATCAATTGAAAGAAATTGATCAGCTGACATTTGAAAGGAGATTAGGCTTCTATCAGGAGATTCTAGCTTCTAGCAGATTATTGTTCCGTCAGTGAACAATATTTGCGATTCACACTCGTGTTACTGACTTATTCCATTATTATTTCATTTATTCATTATTATTCCAAACGTATGAAATAATAAACCAAAGGCGAACTTCCCGACGTTTTGACGCTTTACATGCATTATTTGATCTTTTCCTGAGAAATGTTGGTATGTTGTCACGAGTAATTGGTACGGCTAACTGTCTTCACAGCAGGTGTAACCCCTTCAAACCCGTTTTTTAGGACGTCCCACCGTAAGACTTGGGCGTCCTTATGCAATTGATCTGGGGTAATGTTGGAAAACACTCAACAGAAAAAAATAACCACACAGTAATTTGGACCATTCTGAATCCAAATCCGCGAAAAAAAACCATAGGTGTATGTCTGTTTGTGTGACAAAATCTTGTGTCGTCTACACAGGCCTCAGTTCTCAACCGATTTTCCTGGTTCTTTGTTTGTTCGACGCGGAAAACTATCTAGTTGTGCACTACGTCGCCGGAATTTCGAATTTTGCCTTTTAAGGGGAGGGAAGGGGGGGTTAATGCTAAAAAAACGTGCGTTTGCGGGCATAATTTTGTAAACTCTGCCCAGGCCTCAATTCCAAACCAATTTGCGTGTTTCTTTTTTTGTTCAACTCAGAAATCTTCCAAATTGCTCATTATTTCACTAGCGTATCAAAATTCGCAAGAGGAGGGGGTGAGTGGGGGGTATAATGTTCACAAAATATCAGATTTTTCAAGATTTAGGTTTCTTTATAGCTTACTAATTGTATCTAAGCTTTGAAATTGAGGAAAAATTCTCATTATACCTCCGGATTTTCATGAATTATTCTCTGTACCACCGTGGAACTAATAGTGGTGCCAGAATTTCACCATCGGTGTGGGCGCGGGAGTGAACTCGAATTCGCATGTTGGGTGTCGTAGATTATGGATTTTAAAATGCTCTTCAAATTCGAGGCTCCCATGCCACTAGAAATGATATGGTTGATAAGGAAGAGGGATGGGGGGGGGGGGCATTATTTCTTGCCTAAAATATCTACTAAATAAATTAAATCAAGTGAAACAGTTTTATGGCTTACCTACTGGTTTAAATTGATCAAATGCTTATCAAATGGGAAGTCCCCTGAAATGCAAGAATTACTAAACAATATGTTTTTCTACTGGGCTAAATGAAATCAAACTTCGCAAATTAGCCATAATCGGTACCAACCTCGGCGCGACACGGAGGTTTCCAAAGACTTTGGTTGGGTGGTGATTTTCAAGCTTCCATGATCCGGGGTCTTCAGAACACCTTCACGGACCAGGGAGAAAAGGAATCCTCCATTATAGGGAACGTTGGTTCTGAAGCGGTTAACATCAAGAACAGTACATGAATCTGAGACTTTCCACTGAGTACTGTCAATCAATCTCTACTGAAACCAACTAAACGTACAGTATCGCCTTTGTAAGCTCGTTCGCATCTGCTTTAAGAGGGTCGAAGGAGATCCCGATTATGGCTCCAGCACCTTTTGGCTCCTTGCATGTACGCTCCCATGACACTCAATGAATGCTATCAGGAGCCATGGTCCTCTGCAGAAGCCTGGAGTGTAAGGACCCTTAATAACCACCGAGTTGGACCCTCGCTCCGTTATCGTTGGGGAAATGGGGTAATAAGGGCGTCGGTATAGTAAACTACTTTCGGCCAACCGCTCCAGAATGGAGGAGACGTCTCCATCAATGGTGACGAACACGAGACGAAGTGTGAAAGCACTCGGTCACGGAAGGGCGATTGATCCGAGTCAAACGGACGGGAGGGGAAGCGGGGGAACGTCATCCGTTTTCCCGGACGAGTGAGGGGAAGAAGAGCCACAAATAACGACATTGACGGCTCCATCGGCGGTCACCCGGTGACCGCAACCTCCGTGACGTCACGATAGGCCCATTACCTCATCGACCTTCCTGGATTCGAATCTTCTGGGTTGGGCTCGTCCTGATGAAAAGTAATTATCAGGGGCGGATTCTTTACTGGGTCGTCCAGAGCTCGAACTGTGGCAGCCCAGAAGTGATATTTACAGCTATTTTTATTGGCTTGAAAATGAATTTATACAGAAATGATGCTTTTATTTATTGTTAATTAAATGAACTAAAAAGTTGAAAATAAATTACCTCTAATAAGAAATATAACAGTTTAGCATTACATTTAGCATCTTCTTTTTCCTCTTGCTATCACAACGTAACACGCTTTTTTTAATAAAATTGGGACTATGATAAAGTGCTATCTCTATAAAGTTTTATATTTCTAGATAGAAGTAATTTATTTTTAACTTTTTAGTTAATTTAATTAACAATAAATAAAAGCTTGTTTTTAAAAAAGGTTATTTTCTCTTTTTTAAATCAACGACTAAAAACATTAGCTGGGGGGGGGGAGATATTACAAAGACTGACTCTTCCCATCCCCGACTCCTCCCGCCTCCGATTCCTCCCCCTCCCGCCCCACCGACTCCTCCCGCCCTCCGACTCGTCCCGCCACCTGCCCCTCCCGATCGGCAACGTTCACGTACGGTCGAGGTATTAGGTGTATTAGGTGGATGATGGTCTCCTATGAATTGGAAGTTGGTCTCAGAAAGTTAATAATTACATTGTCATGCGATTTACACATGCATGCAAAATTTCAGCTCAATCGGATACCGGGAAGTGGATCAAATTCAACTTGCAAGATTTGATTAATGACAGAAAGACCGACAAACAAAAGGACAGGTGAAACTAAATAAAAGCTAAAATAAAGCTAAATAAAAGCTAAACTAAAATAAAAGTTTTAATAATAATAATTTAATGAAGATTGGCACCCCAAAAGGGATATTTACAGCTACTTCTTCTTTTTAAACATGGAACATGTTATTGCCCTAGGGTAACTACCCGAAAAACGTTACTCGGAAGGGTTACTCGACCTTTTAAACACTCCGATCGCGCGCCTTTTCCGACACTCCGGTTTTCGGGGCGTGAAGTGCCGAGTTTTTCTTAATGCATTTTAGATATAATAATACATAACTAGGGATAATATAACTTTTGTATTATACCTACCTAAAACTGAAGGTTCTGCACTAAATTTGGTTAAAACATGTTCCATGTTTTTATAATTAACGCCGTTGCCTTCAAGTATCAAGTAATCTGGGTCTCCGGTGCTCAGTGACCTGGCGAGACACGAAGCGCCGAGTTTTTTAAATATTTTTATTCGTTAGCTATCTTGACTGAAGCACTCGTGTACGGTGTTTGTTAATTGCCAGGCTAAGAAGGAGTGTTGTAAAAAAATAAATAAATAACATGACTGAACAACGTCACAGAAACTTCAGCTCTCTACTCGGTTTGTCTATCTGGAAATTCTCAAATCAAAAATTCATGCATCAAGCTTCAAGATTTAAACGAGATGTCCCTAAAGATCAGTTCCTATCAATTTTCAGGGTGTCCAGCGATTCCCCGGGAAAAAAATTCCCTGAGTTTCCCAGGGTCAATTTTCGACTTTTTCCAGGGTTCTAAATCATTTTAAATATAAATAAATGTGATCATAGTTTCTCAAAATTCAGGTTTTAAAGGACATTTTGAAATGAGAAAGCACTATGAATATACTTAGTAGCTTATCTCAAAACATCAATGTGTAAGTACTTATCAGTCCGGGACGATGATTTTCATCTACACTCTAATCCGCACAATCACTAAAATTTTTATCGAAATTGGATGGAAACTGTAGAAGTGGCTATCAGTCAGAGGGTGATTGTTTTGAGAGGGGACCATCAGCAACTCAATTCGCTAAAATCCTGAATATTTAACCGAAATCGAAGAATAACTTAGAATAGTTTTGCCCGTTACAAAGATTTCATGACAGACACAACGAGACTTCGATTCTTGGATAAAGTCGAGAATTAACATTAAATTCATCAAAACTTGTTGGTTTACTCGAGAGAAACATTTGGGACTTCTATATTTGAAAAAAAAAATACACAGGTTATACCATATTTTTTCCGTGATTGGCAATGATAAATTGAACCGTGAAACAATTTTTTATACAATAATACAAAGGGGAATTTGCCTCACATTTATTTTTATTTTTTCGAATGAGGGTTTATTTTTATGGAATAAAACCATAGTGAGCTGCTCGAAAACGCATCCAAAAAAATTAGAGAATTTAAGGAAGATGGAAATTTTAGATGTGGTGGCAATGTGTAAGAGGCAGCCATGTTTGAAACGTAACGGATATTCTACCAATCTGACTTCAAAGGAGGTTCTGTGGCGCTTACCACAGAAGCGGAACATACACGAACTTTTAGCTTACAAGGATTAACACAAGAGTGTGTGAACTAGGAAGGAGGGCAGAACTCATGACACAAAAGTGACCAAAAGAAACAATATTACTCACTTTTGGTTTATTATTTTCAATAATAAGCCTTCGGAATCGAGCAAGAAAAAAAAATTTTAACCCCCCCTCAAAATTTGATGTTTTACGTTTCAAGGTACGTAGAATACGAAAATCGAATAAAAAAATTTCCGTCCGTCCGCCGTACTCCGTACGCGGCACTTTTCTTAGCAACACTGGACCGATTTGGTTCAAATTTGGTATATGGGCTCCATTTGGGGTCTAGTTGTGCCGCGAAGCTTTTGGTTGACGTAGGTCACTTCTAAGGGGTGAAAATTAAGGGTTGAAATTTTCAAGAGTGCCCTAGCTCGAAAACTCTCGAAATAAAGGTATCGTTTTTTCACCAATTTTAAATAGTATTGAATTTTTAAAAATTTTTGAGACCACCCGGAGCTCTGTAGGACAAACCGTTCGGTCCCTACGAGTACTTGAAGGTTTTCCTTCGATAAAACAGAATCATGAGTGTGAATCGCAAAAGAGGTCTAATCTCCATTCAAATTTTATCGGACTAAAATGCGATCGCTGTTCATTTCTTCGATTTGTATACAGTTTTGTCTTCTGCGTAACCAGTAATCAAATTTCCATATGAAGCTTTCTATTTTCCAATCGAGTGTGAAGCGTTTAGTTCTTTTTAATAAACTTGATTGTGAAGGTGTGAAGCCAGTATGGTGTGGTAGGTAGTACCTAGCTGGTAGGTAAAAAAAAGTTGGTAGGTAAAAAAAAATGTTGGTGGGTAAAAAACGCTGCAAATCATTGCTCAAAGGCTTCTTCACTCTTCAGATCACTGATCAGCTGAGAGAGCTCCGAAGCCATTTTCAATCCTATTGAATGGAAGTGCTCTTCCAGGCGTCTCCAGCATTCGAGGAGATCTTCTTCACTCCTCAGATCACTGTTCAGCTGAGTGAGCTCCAAAGCCATTTTTACTCCTATTGAATGGAAGTGCTCTTCCAGGCGTCTCCAGCATTCGAGGAGATCTTCTTCACTCTTCAGATCACTGATCAGCTGAGTGAGCTCCAAAGCCATTTTTACTCCTATTGAATGGAAGTGCTCTTCCAGGCGTCTCCAGCATTCGAGGAGATCTTCTTCACTCCTCAGATCACCGTTCAGCTGAGTGAGCTCCAAAGCCATTTTTACTCCTATTGAATGGAAGTGCTCTTCCAGGCGTCTCCAGCATTCGAGGTGATCTTCTTCACTCTTCAGATCACTGATCAGCTGAGTGAGCTCCAAAGCCATTTTTACTCCTATTGAATGGAAGTGCTCTTCCAGGCGTCTCCAGCATTCGAGGAGATCTTCTTCACTCTTCAGATCACTGATCAGCTGAGTGAGCTCCAAAACCATTTTTACTCCTATTGAATGGAAGTGCTCTTCCAGGCGTCTCCAGCATTCGAGGAGATCTTCACTCTTCAGACCACTGATCAGCTGAGTGAGCTCCGAAGCCATTTTCAATCCTATTGAACGCAGGAAGCTGAAATTTGAGAGGGAAGGTCAAGGGAGAATACAGATGGTGGTAGGTGCTATTGATGGAGAACCAGTGATCTATACAGAAAATAATAAACCTTTGAGCAATGATTTGCAGCGTTTTTTACGATACGACTCTACCTACTAGTTTATCAAGCATTATTACCTAGTCTTCGTCTTCTCTTATTTAGTTTCAAGATTTGAATCACATTATTCGAGTAGCCATTTCACTGGATCGTTTTGTGTGGCGGTGCTAGAACTCTGTCTGTTGTCGGAGTTGTTTTCGCGTAGTTTTTTAACACAGAATGTGTTTTTGCGATGACCTACCGAAAAAAAAATCGTCTCGAAAAAGCGACAGAAAAAACCGTTACGCGCCTTTTATAATGATTTTCACGTGCAACCAAGCCGTTGGTAAGGAAATAGAACTCCCGCAGTGTTCATTGAACAGAAATTGTTCACCATTCGTTGGAAAGCTCTCAATTTATATAGTATTTTTCTTGTAGTTACATATTTATTTATATAACATTTATAGAGTTTTAGACCAAATTAAATGTCTAACAATTATTTTTTTTATTATTGCCAAAGACTCCACATTTATTATTGTTGTTTTTTATTTAACGGATGACTAGCATCGCAAAAACACATTCTGTGTTCCTATGATTTCATACAGAGTATGGAAAAAGAAATAAACCGGGGGGTGCAGGGGGGCGGAGCCCCCCGCCAAGGCGCAAAGCGCCGAGTTTTTCGTATGACGTCAACAATATTCCTCGATTTTCGCGGTGTTTTGTAACAGAGGCTTCACTTGTTTAGGCATTTTATCCTACGGTAATTTTTTCCCCTTGGTTATTCCTAGTGTTAAACGTTATTCTAGGGCCCTATTATAGGATTTGACTTGAAATTCCAGAATCTAAAATTGAGGCAAATTCCCCATTGGCATGGAGTCGTCATTAACTGTCCCTACCAATTTGAAACAACATTTCTAGCAAGTAAACTCGTGTGGTAACAAAATAGTCTAGAGAACGAAGGAGAGCAATTTATCCTTAGTAAAATGCTCTTGGAGTCAGAAAAATTATTATAATCACAATAATTATCAAGACGGAACACCAAAATGATTAAAAAAAAACTTACATGCAGTAAGATGAATTCTGTTGAGGTGAATGACCAGACTGCTAATTCAAGAATTATGAAGAAGAGAAGTTCAGACTACTTGAACGTACTATACGATGTATGAGGATTTCCAGTCAAAAACCAAATGACAGAAGAAGAAAAAAACTCGTCGATGTGACCAAAAGGATACCGATACAATCTAACTCACACTCGTCTACCGTGAAATTTTGCCTCGGGGTCTGAGAAGTGATATCGAGATAGGAACTGGACTCCACTGGAAAGAGGAAATTATGAAGGAAGGACCTAGTCGAGTTATTTACATTTTATGCTTCCACGTTTCTTCCGCTTGAAAAGTTAACAAGAGTTTTATTCGGGAATAAAAAACTCGGTCCCATCGTGCGGTGATCGTAAAACTCGAGGGTCATATCATGCAGATTGTGGGAATTTGTACACCGGCGTAGGAGGGAGTTTTAGGAATGTTTCTCTAGATGTGCTCGTGCATCATGAGATCGGATTAACAGTATTTCAATACCAATATTTTATATTGTTATTCGATACAGGAAGTCGAAGATAATGAACGAATCCAGAAAACCGTCGACCCCGCAGTACAATTCTCCTTCTTATCACGTATCCACAATTTGATTTCTTCCATAATCTCCTAACATCGCTAAAATCCTTAATTTCTATATCACCCATCTTATTTAGTTGAATTCGCAGTTTTCATCAAGTATATAATAGTTACATACTATAGTGAAATAATAGTTACACACTATAGTTTTATTACATAGGTAACTAGATATATTACTATACTATAATTATATTTTCTGTATTTTAATACCTAGTTCGACCGTATTACGTTGATTGTAAATTAAAATAAAAAAACGCTGCAAATCATTGCTCAAAGGTTTATTATTTTCTGTATAGATCACCCTTCTGTATAGATTAATTAATTCTGATTTTATTAATAATAAATCGTAGATGAAGTGAGTTTCAGGAGGCACTCATTTCCATGTCGGTAGGTACTATTTTTCGAATTGTATGTACCTTGAAACGCGAAACATAAAATTTTTGGTTTGCTTTGAGCAATGGCTTCGGAGCTCACTCAGCTGATCAGTGATCTGAGGAGTGAAGAAGATCTCCTCGAATGCTGGAGACGCCTGGAAGAGCACTTCCATTCAATAGGATTGAAAATGGCTTCGGAGCTCACAGAGCTGATCAGTGATCTGAAGTGTGAAGAAGCCTTTGAGCAATGATTTGCAGCGTTTTTTACCCACCAACATTTTTTTCACCTACCAACTTTTTTTTACCTACCAGCTAGGTACTACCTACCACACCATACTGGCTTCACACCTTCATAATCAAGTTTATTAGAAAGAACTAAACGCATCACACTCGATTGGAAAAATAGAAAGCTTCATATGGAAATTTGATTACTGGTTACGCAGAAGGCAAAACTGTATACAAATCGAAGAAATGAACAGCGATCGCATTTCAGTCCGATAAAATTTGAATGGAGATTAGACCTCTTTTGCGATTCACACTCATGATTCTGTTTTATCGAAGGAAAACCTTCAAGTACTCGTAGGGACCGAACGGTTTGTCCTACAGAGCTCCGGGTGGTCTCAAAAATTTTTTAAAATTCAATACTATTTAAAATTGGTGAAAAAACGATACCTTTATTTCGAGAGTTTTCGAGCTAGGGCACTCTTGAAAATTTCAACCCTTAATTTTCACCCCTTAGAAGTGACCTACATCAACCAAAAGCTTCGCGGCTCAACTAGACCCCAAATGGAGCCCATATACCAAATTTGAACCAAATCGGTCCAGTGTTGCTCGGCAACCAAATCGGCAGAAAAGTGCCGCGTACGGCGTACGGCCGGAAATTTTTTTTATTCGATTTTCGTATTCTACGTACCTTGAAACGTAAAACATCAAATTTTGAGGGGGGGTTAAATTTTTTTCTTTCTTGCTCGATTCCAAAGGCTTATTATTGAAAATAATAAACCAAAATTAAAATATAATAAAATGGATATTAATAAAAAGTATGAAATATATTAAAATGGATAATTTCCCCTTGAATATTTATTAAAAAATATTTTTCATTCATTTTGTCATTGAAAATGAAATGTTTTTAATAAACTATGTAAATAAGGTAAAAAGTCGTTTCTAACCGCTTTAAAGGGTAGCTGGCAGCTCCTTTTAGAAACAACATTCTCTTTTAGCTGGAATATAAATTTAATTTTGGTTTATTATTTTCAATAATGACCCTTTGGAATCGACCAAGAAAATTTTTTTTCTGCCCCCCTCTCAAAATTTGATGGTTTACGTTTCAAGGTACGTCGAATCCAAAAATCGAATAAAAATTTGGCCGCCCGTCCGCCGTACGCCGCACATTTGCCACTTAGCATTGACCGATTTTGATGAAATTTGGTATGTAGGCTCCATTTGGGGTCTAGTTGTGCCCTGAAGATTTTGGTTGATGTAGGTCACTTCTAAGGGTTCCAAAATGAATTTTGAAAACGCCCTAGCTCAACAAATTTTGATATAAAGGTATTGTTTTTCCATCAATTTAAGATAGTATAGAATTTTTAGAGACCACGCGGAGCCCTGTAGGACAAACCGTTCGCACCCTACGAGAATTTAAGGGATGTAATTACGATAAATCAGAAACACGAGTGTGAATCGCAAAAGAGGCCTAATCTCCGTTCAAATGTTAGCTGACCGAAATGCGATCGATGTTTTTCTTCAAGTTGGTTGGTGGTAACAATGGCAAAGAATGTTCTCTGCAGACGAGTGATCTATATAGAAAAATAATAAACCTTTGTGTAATAATTTGCAGCGTTTTTCTAATCCAATTCTTCTTGTTTTTGAATAGGTAAGGAAAGGGTCTCAACACTCGGCCCTTCGGTTAAAAACCCGGTCGGCCAATAAAACGTTTGGGATGAAACATTCTTTAGCCTTGGACTTAATACCCGAAAAACGTGACGCCGGGGGAGTCATTCTCTACCTGTCCACTCATCCCTACTCCTCCAAACTGCACGACTAAAGCATGTTCCATGTTTCTTGAATTTTAGCCAAAGATTCGAAGCAGTAAACATCCTCGCGATTTGTTTTTAAACACACAGTTTTTTTTGTATCTTGGAAAAGGGTTCCCTGATCTCGGAAAGTTAACGTACCGATAGGTATCAAACAAGACGGGTGACCTATACAATAAAATAATAAACCATTGAGTAATAATTTGCAGCGTTTTTACAATATACAAATTCATAGACCCACATGTCATCAAGCTTCACGAAGTGCGCAAAAAAAGAAAAGCGAAAGATGAGGGTGCACGAGGAATTCGTTTTCTGCAGACGCATTTCTAGGTCAAGATAATGAACCACCCGAACCAAAATCCACTCCCGTTCCATTCATGACCCAGACTTCATGGAGATGAGAGGCGGACAGATTAAAATACTCAGCCGTTTGCATGAAAATTTAATGACCCCGCTCGCTACTTTTCCTGTTTACTTCAGTCTGTTTCCTCTTTTCGCTGACCTCATTTCTTGTTTTACCCGCAACGGACGTTCCGTTGTAACTCAAAATCGTGGATCTTATTCGCAACATGATCTCAAAGAAGCTGCAGTTTATTACACAATGTTTATTAATTACTTTCATACAAAACAATTGATATGGCTCAATCACCATATTAGGTAAAATGTTCGAGGCTTAACATCGATCCCAAATCGAACCGGATCCACCATTGCTCAGAAATAAACAAAAAACGCTCCAAATTATTACACAAAGGTTTATTATGTTTATGTCATCTCTCGCCTGACAAAGAAAGCAGCTAACCTTTGCCATTGCCACTACCTACCAACCATTTTTTCGCTTCACATCAAGTTTGTTTTGAAGAAATAACAACAATGAAGAACGAGAAATGAACAACGATCGCATTTTGGTGAGTTAAAATTTGAATGGAGATTGGGCCTGTCGGCGATTCACCATTCACACGTGTTTCTGATTTATCATAAGTACAACCCATAAGTTCTCATGGGGAGCGAACGGTTGGATCTACAGAGCTCTGGGTGGTCTCATTCGATTCTAAGAATTCAATACTATTTTAAATTTATGAAAAAACAATAAGTACCTTTATATTGAAAGTTTAACAGCTAGGAGTTTTTGAAATATTTTCAGTCCTTATTTTTCAACCCTTAGAAGTGACCTACATCAACCAAAAGCTTCGGAGCACAACTAGACCCCAAATGGAACCCACATACCAAATTTCATCAAAATCGGTCAATGCTAACTGAGAAAAGTGCCGCGCACGGCAAAATTTTTATTCGATTTTAGGATTCCACGTACTTACCTAGGAACGTAAACCAACACATTTTTTTTGGTGTTCGATTCGAAAGGTTAATTATTGAAAATAATAAACTAAAATTCAGCACTTCAACATTCCAATTATGGACGTATTCGGTTCTTGTTTTTAACCCTAAATTAAATTTGAATAAAAAAATTATTACATCTTTTATTCGTTTTGTGATGGAAAATTGAATTGATAGCTAACTAATGAACAAGGTATTAAATTCGAGATAAAACGCTGCAAATTATTACACAACGGTTTATTATTTTTATATAGATCACTCGTCTACAAAATCACCAACCATCCAATATGAGGAAAAAAAAAAAAAAATCGAAAAAAATCAAAAAAATATTCTAAAAATCAAAAACAATCAAAATCACCAACCATCGATCGCATTTTGGTCAGCTAAAATTTGAACGGAGATTAGGCCTCTTTTGCGATTCACACTCGTGTTTTGATTTATATATATAATATATATATATATCATTTGAAATATAGTATTTCTATGAAATATAGTACCTACTATACTATTTATACTATACTATTTATATGAAATATAGTATTAAATACTATATTGAAATATAGTATATGAAATATATATTATATATTTCAATATAAACCCTTAAATTTTCGTAGTGAGCGAACGGTTTGTCCTAAAGGGGTTCGCGTGGTCTCAAAAAATTTTAAAAATTCCATAGAATCTTAAATTGAAGGAAAAACAATACCTTTATATCAAAATTTTTTGAGTTAGGGCGTTTTCAAAATTTCAAAATTGATTTTGGAACCCTTAGGAGTGACCTACATCAACCAAAAGCTTCGGTGCACAACTAGACCCCAAATGGAGCCGACATACCAAATTTCATCAAAATCGGTCAATGCTAAGTGGGGAAAGTGCCGCGTACGGCGGACGGACGGCCAAATTAACATGTTTAATGTTTTAGGGCTGGGGGTCGTTCTGTGAATTCCGACACGCAAATCTGCAACGTTTTTTTTCTTAGTTACCACGGACCGATTTCTTAGTTACCACGTTATATCGGCTCCATTTGGGGTCTAGTTGTACCAAGATGGTCACTGATCAGCTGAGTGAGCTCCAAGGCCATTTTCTCTCCTGTTAAACGCAGGAAGCTGAAATTTGAGAAGCAGGGTCAATGGAGAATGCTGAAGGCGCCTGAATGGTCACTGTTCAGCTGAGTGATCGGCAATCTAATTTCTCCCTTGCGAGGGAAAAACATTAAACATGATTTAATGTTTTTCCCTCGCAAGGGAGAAATTAGATATATTTTTATTCGATTTTTGGATTCTACGTACCTTGAAACGTAAACCATCAAATTTTGAGGGGGTGTTAAAATTTTTTTTTCTTGGTCGATTCCAAAGGTTCATCATTGAAAATAATAAAACCAAAATGTTGAATGTTCTAAAACGCATTAGGTAGTATACCTAGAATTTTTGTTCTTCAAAATTCCACTAACATGGCGTTGAATCCATCAAAGCTGGAGATGTCTCAACACACGTGTCGTGTTGAATTTCTCACCGGCCAGCCCTTGTCGGGAGAGAGCCGACCGGGGAATTCCCGACACGATGACACGTGGGAGGCGGCGTGGCGTGTTTTCCCTCCGTTCAGGCTGCGGTGAGGGTTGTTGTGGAATGACTGCGGGAAAAGGAGGACAGAGAAAGAGGTGGAGGGGGGGGGGGGCTGCGTGGGCGAGGTAATTGGATGCTTCGCGAGTAGTCTGCAAACCTCGGGGGTAGTCGGGGGTGAGGAGATGGTGGAGGGGGGAAATAAAGACGAAGGGGCGGTGAAGTCGGCGAGTGGAACTTGTAAAGTGAAGACGAAGAGCGAGATAGCCAGAGTCGAGGGGTGCGAGAGAGACGGCAACTGCGGGGGTGTCGGAAAGGAGTTGTAGGAAGGAGGGGGGAGGGGGCTATTTACATTCATGAATGGACACTAGCGGCGACTGTGGCTTCCATTCATAAAACAACCCTTGGCTTACTTTTGCGTTCAAGTACACCCCCTCCCCCCCCGTCATCATCCAATTGAAATAATGGACTATTGTGTTTGGAGATACGAAGGATAATCTTGAAAGTTCCGGAGCTGATTGCCCTCTGAGTGTTGTTATCAGGACAAAGACACAATTTTATGAGACGAGCTAGTCTTCTATCATAATAGGACCCTTTAAACAATAGTAAAGTTCAAGTAGCTCCCTTTCTAATGACAGATCGCTTTCATTAGTGTCATGAAACAGCACTAAATCATCGGAGAAAACAGCATAGTGAAGTTATTTTGCTTCCAAGTCTACCAAGATAGACGAGGCAAAGCGAAGTTATTTTGCTTGAAAGTCTACCTAAGTAGAGGAGGCATAGCGAAGTTATTTTGCTTCCAAGTCTACCTAGGTAGAGGAGGCATAGCGAAAATATTTTGCTTCCAAGTCTACCAAAGTAGAGGAGGCATAGCGAAGTTATTTTGCTTCCAAGTCTACTTAAGTAGAGGAGGCATAGCGAAGTTATATTGCTTCCAATTCTACAAAGAAAGAGATTTCCATCCAATATGAGATTCTCATGGTTGTAAGGTAAGTTTGATGGTGACGTAGTCTGGATGGTTCCCTATAAATGTCATTGTCATCTGACTATCAAATGTTGGGGGCAGTGGAAGGCACTTAGATACTGATATATGGACAATGATTTCGTTCTTTACAAGGATTAACCAGTCAGTCACGGAACCAAAGTTGTTCAGAAAGCTCTGAAACGCGTATTGCGATTGAAAATTTTGATTCTGAAGGACCCAGTTTTTAGGACGTCCCACAGTAAGACTTGGGCGTCCTTATGCGATCGATCTGGGGTGAAGGAAGACAACACTCAACAGAAAAAAAAAACGTCTGCCAAGTGGGTGTGGCACATTGCTTCCTCGTATCCATAACCCGATAATATATATGATCAGATGCATAGTTGTTAATCTCAAAACACCAATCTCTAAGTACCTTTCACTAACCTCATAGGGGACCATCTACACGCTAATCTGAACAATCCTAGAAAATTTCATCAAATTCGGATGAAAAATGTAAGTGAGTAGATGACATCTACATACTAGCACATACATTGTATGTGATTGGATCAAAAAAATACTTAGCCTCGGCTGGGATTCGAACCCGCGACCCCTGGGGGACACTTGAAGTTACGGCTGTTACAAGTAATTCACGTTTGCGCATGCGCAGTCGCTTCTATCAGTCCGGGGATGATGATTTTCATAGGGGACCATCCACAACGTAATCCACATAATCCCTGAAAATGTCATTGAAATCGGGTGGAAAATGTGGAAGTTATGGCCGTTACAAGGAAATTCACGTTTGCGCATGCGCAGTGACTACTATCAGTCCGAAGGTGATGATTTTCATAGAGGACCATCTAAATACTAGTCTGTAACATCCCTGAAAATTTCATTGAAATCGGATGAAAAATGTGGAAGTTATGGCCGTTACAAGGAATTCACGTTTGCGCATGCGCAGTCGCTTCTATCAGTCCGGGGGTGATGATTTTCATAGGGGACCGTCTACACACCATCCTGCACAATCCCTGAAAATTTCATTGAAATCAGACAATAACTTCGTATAGTTATGCGCGTTACAAGGAATTCATGACAGACAGACAGACAGACAGACAGACAGACAGACAGACACGGAACCAAAATTGTTCAGAAAGGTCTAAAACGCAAAACGCGAGTGGAAATTTTGATTTTGGAGAACTTTTTTTTTTCGTCCTTGAAAAGTGAAAACAAAGCTTCCGCTACCTTGGTAGACTCGGAAGCAATAACCACACAGTAATCCGTTTTAGACCATTCTGAATCCAAATCCGCGAAAAAAACCATAGGTGTATGTCTGTGTGTGTGTGTGTGTATGTGTGTGTGTGTAACAAAATCTTGTGTACTCTGCACAGGCCTTAGTTCTCAACCGATTTTCCTGGTTCTTTTTTTGTTCGTCGCGTAAAACTACCTAGTTGTGCACTACGTCGCCGGAATTTCGAATTTTGCCTTTTAAGGGGGGGAAAGGGGGGGTTAATGCTCGAAAAACGTGCGTTTTTGGGCATAATCTTGTGTACTCTGCCCAGGCCTTAGTTCTCAAACGATTTTCGTGGTTCTTTTTTCGTTTGACGCGTAATAATATCTAGTTGTGCACTACGGCGCCGGAATTTTGGATTTTGCTTTTTAAGAGGGGGAAAGGGGGGGTTAATGCTTAAAAAACGTGCGTTTGCGTGCATAATCTTGTAAACTCTGCCCAGGCCTCAATTTCCAACCGATTTGCGTGTTTCTTTTTTTGTTTGACTCAAATAACTTCCGAGTTGTACATGATTTTACCAGAGTACCAAAATTCGCAAGGGGAGGGGGTGAGTGGGGGGATAATATTCACAAAATATCCGATTTTTCAATATTTTGGTTCCTTTACTACTTACTAATTGTACCCAAGCTTTGAAATTGAGGAAAAATTCTCATTATACCTCCGAATTTTCATGAATTATTCTCTGTACCACCATGGAACTAATAGTGGTGCCACCATGGTGCCATGATGCCATAAACCGCTTATTTCGTGGTTTTTTTTTTGTGTTTCACCTTGAATACGGATGTGAACTTCGACGGACTGCCTACCAAAACTAACAGATGAAAGTTCAATGTTACGACGTATTTCCGCTTTGGTGCCAGCCTGGCACCATTGTTGGCGTTGGTGAGGTGGGGGGGGGGGGGGGGGTAACTCGAATTCGCATGTTGGGTATCGTAGATCATGGATTTTAAAATGCTCTTCAGATTCGAGGCTCCCATGCCGCTAGAAATGTTAAGGTGGATAATGGTGGGGGGGGGGGGGGGGTCAGTATTTCTTGCCTAAAGTAATGAATAAATTACATCGAGTGAAACAGTTTTATCGCTTACCAACTGGTTTAACTGATCTAATGCTTATCCAATGGGACGTCCCCTGGAATGCATGCATTACTAAACAATATGTTTTTACCTGTTGCTCGAAAGCAGAAAAACAGTTACTTTTTATCATGAGGTTCAAAAAGTCTTTATAAGACCTTTTCTGGCAAGTAGGACAGGAGAATAATGAACCGTTGTGTAATAAATTAAAGACTTTTTTCTCGTTCGTACCAACTTTATGTTTGATATCACTACAAGACTTATTTTTTTACATCGTTTAATCAACGTTTAATATTGATTGAAAAAATAAATTCCAACAACATTCTCTAACAGAATTTATGCAAGAGACCGGACGATGCGAAAATGTCCTTCGAAGGAATTCTTAACGACAAGAACTCCGAACGAGTGGTTGGCAACGGTTATTGGAAATTGCTCCATGAATAAAAGAAAGCCGTAAAAGTACAAATCTACACATGAAATCGTATTTTTCAATTTAAATTCACGACAGCATTGGTTTTGCCGTCAAGAACAGGTACGTAGACTTCCACGGTCCGCCTCGAATAATGAATTTTTACTCTTTCAAGTCGTGGAAACGAATTGTGCGGGAATATGGAATGTAAGAAAGAAGAAATTCGACGAAAAATGTTTTTTGATGAAATTTGAGAGAATGTTGAGTGTTCACTGTGGAACTTGCCTCCTTTTTTCAATTTATCACATTTCGACGCAGATGAAAACTTGTTCAGTTCACCTAAAGCCTCGCAGTTTGAAAAATATAAGATGTGAATACGAGATGAATTTTAGAGATACAATAGAGACAATATTATGGTGGATATGACGAGGTGAGACAAGAAAATTTAGGTAAAAGTAGTATATGAAGTGAGACAGCATGCCACATGGCCGCTTCTGCGAACATTTCAATTAATATCTAAATTTCATCTCCTGCCCATACGATTACTAAATCCATTTTCGATATGTTTTTGAATGATGCAAGTGTGTTGAAATTATTGGAAAAATATATTATTATAGGTATAAATTAAGTAAGTAAAGTAAACAACCATTTCAGGTTGGATTTTCGTCCGACTGCCATTCCTGGAGTCGTGGACGTCATCAGCTGTCTTCCTAAGTGAAGATCTGAATTTGTTCTGATGATTTCGCTCATGGCTTCTCATTGGCCTCACCGCCCTGGGTTGGGACGAGGAGGAATTGCGAACTATGAGGCGAGCCCCGAACTCACGACCCCCGCAACCGGTCCGAGTCTCGTCTCCAGAGACACATGCCGTAGCTCGCTCGGTCACAGCTGACCCCTATAGTTATAAACTATTAAGGGTCGGTTTATCAGTCACCAAAGTTAACGGGGGTTTACGTATCCCCCTGTTAACTTTAACGGTGGTATAAATTATGGATACTATAAAGGTGCTGTTTATCAGTGCGAAATTAACCCACTGGTAACTATTAACTGGCTGGTAAAATTAACTGTCTGTTAGGCCGAATAATCGATTATGCATGGAAGAAATACTTCTTCCATGTAATAAAATCGAGCTTCCTCCACATAAAAAAATCGTTTTCGCAGTGTGTTTTGCATCAGAAAAAAGAATAAATTAGAAGAGGATGAAGCAATGTTCTTTGTTTTGGTGTTTTCTTTTCTAGATCTCGGTACTTATTTCCTTCTTGGTACGGCAGTAACTATTGTTCTTTGTTGAAAATTGTCTGTTCATGACAAGATCCCCGTCCACCGAGCCACTATGTCAAGAATTTTCAAATTTGCAGACGAAATAGTTCGTACGTTAATAAAGAAGTAGGTACCCTTTTCTATTTCGAAAATTTTCGGCGTGTGACCCTCCTGGCGAATGAATTTTTACATGCGTGCAGTCCATAGCACCTACAGCTCCAGGAAACCTGGCTTTTTTGTTTTTAAATAAAATTCCATCCGAGATTGAAATAATACCTACTTCCTTGGTTGCTGGTAGGTATTCTGATAAATTGGGCGGATAGCCTGGCAGTTCCCAGGGACACCTGCTTGACAATTTTACAAGCAGAGCTTTTACTGACGCCACTAAAGTCGCCGACAGACACCAACATGGTTTTTTATACCATTATACCATTTTTATCCAATCAAAATCTCATCAAAAAATCGCAATCGTCCCACTTCTCCAAATGGTCAATCCGTGATCAAACTATGTTGCCGCCTTTCTTCCTTCCGCCTTCATCCCCACTACGAATAAAATCACTCGCGATGAGATTGTGGAAAACCATTTTAATAAAAACGGAGTTGAGTAGAATGTTGTCTATTTCCACGAAAATAATGAGTTACAAGTTAAATCGATTTCGACGGTTAGGTCATCATCAGTAACAAACAATAACAAAGTTATTGTTTGTTACTGATGATGACCTAACCGTCGAAATCGATTTAACTTGTAACTCATTATTTTCGTGGAAATAGACAACATTCTACTCAACTCCGTTTTTATTTCATCCCCACTGCAGGAATTCGACCATAAACACACATCTTCGTCGCTGCTGTCTGAAAAAGAGCCCCACACATCCATTTTCGATTGTAGCATAATTGACTAACAATCAACAACGCAATTTGCAAAAACGAAAGTTCTGGGAAACAAAAACACGAGAAGTGACTCTCTTTGAGGTTAAAAAGCCTTGCATAAATCGAGTTACCCCCCTGTAACTTTTTATCCGGTCCTCGGACGACCAGTTAACTTTAAACTACGGATAACAGCTATCTGGGGACTGATAAACGCGAGCGATTGAGTTACCCGATGACCGTCGGATAAATCTGCTTTACCGGGTGGTAAAAAGTGACTGATAAACCGGCCCCATGTAGTCTTGGTCAGTTCGAGTAGAACTGTCATCTAGTACGGACTTTATGCCTTTTTTAGTGGTCAGTCACTTTTTAGAACGCTGCAAATTATTTCACAAAGGGTTATTGTTTTCCTGTATAGATCACTCTTCTGCAAAGATCACAGCTTTGCCATTGTCACTAATTGTTTGATTTTAACCCACCAACCATTGGTACCTACTACCTACCTACCAGGGCATTTTTGACAATTTCAACCCCAACCACCAATCAAATGGAAATGAAGGGTTAAAATTTTCGAAAATGCACAAGTGACAATAAATAATTCGAAATAAATAATTAGTGACAATGGCAAAGCTGTGATCTTTGCAGAAGAGTGATCTTTACAGGAAAATAATAAACCTTTGTGAAATAATTTGCAGCGTTTCCTTTTCTTACCTGCCACACCTTACTGCCTTCACACCTTCACAATCAAGTTTATTAGAAAGAACTAAACGCTTCACACTCGATTCGAAAAATAGGGAGCTTCATATTATGAAAATTTTATTACTGGTTGCTCAGAAATCAAAACTGATAACAACTCGAAGAAACGAACAGCGATCGCGTTTTGGTTAGCAAAAAATTCAACGAAGATTAGACCTTTGGTGATTCACACTCGTGATTCTGTTTTATCCAAGGAAAACCCTAAAATACTCGTAGGGAGCGAAGGGATCATCCTACAGAGCTCCGCGTGGTCTCTAAAAGTTCTAAAAAATCAATACTATCTTAAATTGGTGAAAAACGACACCTTTATTTCAAAAGTTTTCGAGCTAGGGCACTTTTGAAAATTTCAACCCTAAATTTTCACCCCTTAGATGAGACTGACATCAAACAAAAGCTTCGCGGCACAACTAGACCCCAAATGGAGCCCAAATTTGAACCAAATCGGTCCAGGGTTGGTAAGAAAAGTGCCGCGGACGGCGTACGGACGGAAAATTTTTTATTCGATTTTCGGGTTCTAGGTACATGCCTTGAAACGTAAACCATTAAATTTTGAAGGGGGTGGTTCATTTTTTTTCTTTTGGTCGATTCCAAAGGTTCATTATTGAAAATAATAAACCAAAATGATCATGGTATTCATTGAGTACTTATCTAATTGATTTAAGTTGTAATTATCAGAAATTATACGTAGTTAAAAGTTGGTAAACTTGAGCAATAAGAACAAAAAAGATCTTCAAGTCAGATTTCGGGATACTCATACTCGACTCTACCACTTCTGCTCAAATCACCTTCGTGCATGATAATCGTAGTCTATAAATTTGTAATGTGAATGATAATATCGTTTGTGGTGAGTTCTTCATAGTTTATTAGCTTTCACAAATTAATAAAGACGGCCAAACTCGGGCAGATGGCTGATAGGGTGGAGAGCTAATGTACGAGTACAATTTCCCACCTTTGACCTAACTGGGACATAAATAACCGAAATTCGGAGCTTCCCTCATCCAACCTCAGGACTCTACTAGATCATTTCACACAACAAGCAGTCAACTCTCATACTTTCCTTATCTAATTTAATTAGCACACTAACGCTGGCTCATGAGCTGTCGTATGGTATCATTTAAATTACACCCTCTAGTAACGGTAGCTAATTTGGGCCCAGTTAGAACAAGCATCACCTCACCTTCTATCGACAACGGTGGCTCTCCTGGCGGCTGTCGATGAATTACCTACAAATTAAATCCTCCTATCTTTCACCTGAATAGGATCTAAAGAAAGACAATTATAGGACGAAGACGTTTATAAGTGGGAAGTAGTGAGAAACAACACCTTTACAATGAGACAAGTAGTAGAAGGTAAGAGCGCAATATCAGCCCATCATTCTACGTAAATCCACATTAGTGGGTACTAGTTAAGGCCTACCGGACCCATATTACCCTTCCTAGAAAGGTTGGTCTGAGGCCCGTGCTCTCTATCGTACCCTTCGAAGAATTTTCATCTTGGAACGGTTCACACGCGTCGGAGGTACTTTGTTCTTACATCGTAAAATTCCAGAGATCAGAGGAACAGACCATTCCTCGAAGTTCAACCAGGAAGAGGTTGACCAAACCGAATCTAATAACGACGAGATGAAATAATTCCTGCAACTTTCAGAGCGTCTAAAGGTGCAGAGATAACTGTTATTTTGCGGTTTTGTGTGATATCGACATGGAGAAGGAACTACTCTGGTTAATTCTGGCATGTTGTTGTTTTAAAAAATTGCAAAGTCTCAGAGAAGTAGCTTCTAAAGAGGCAGCACTTTTTCCATATTGAAATCTCTGTTTGCAGTTTAATCAATTTCTTTGAATTTTTTCACTAAACTCTCATAAGCCTTCTTCTTTTGAACCCTTTCACTTTACTCTTTGGATTTGACTTGGTAAATGCAAGGAAACATTTCGGATAAAGCAATAAATTCTATAAGAAACTCCCTGAACATTGCCGAAGGTCAGCCATTTTCACTTGACATTGAAACTGAGGAACAAGCTACCAATTTCAAAAAGGTTTCCGCAAAAATCTGGGAGTAAATAATACTGTATTTGGTAACTACTGACCCATGTAGAATAAGATCGTAGGTCAACGTGAAAGAGAATGCAGAAAGGACCCAGTTGTTCTTGTTTATCTTTTCTTTAATCAGGCGAGCGCTTTCGGGACCCCTTTTTCAAGCCTAGTTCAATAATCTTTATACACAGGGAGGTAAAATTTCAATGCGGATTGTTGAACATAGACTTGAAAAACAACAATGTAGAACACGAAACTATAAACGAAAAGGTGCACTTTATAGCAAAACTGCCCAATATAGCAAAACCTTTCGACGCGATTCCTAGGGAACTACTGATGAACAAATTGGGGAAATCAGGGATTATAGGCCCTACCTTGAAATGGTTTGAGAGCTGACTAACAGAAGACAGATAGTTTCTATTCGCGGCAGTACTAGCGAAGAAACAAATAATTTTGGAATGGTACAAGGAAATTCACAATGTCCAACGCTGTTTTTAATAAACATAGAAATGAAATATCACTTCTAGAACTACTTAACTCAAAACTATAGGTATTTATTTGAGGATGTGCTCTGTGCAGGCGACACCAGTGAAAATGGTTTCAATAGCGTAAACCAAATAATCAAACAAGTAGGAAAATGATTTCATAAAAATCATCTCACTATAAACACGATTAAGACCAAATTGATAGTTTGTGGAGAAAACAAGTCCATTATAGAGGAAGAAAAACACAGCAATCCCACTGCACTCCTGTGAACCATGGGTACTGCAGGCTTTCTTGCGTCTCGTAGCAACGGAATTTTCATTCCGTGTTAAAACTGCGCAGACAAATGTTTGCGTAAAACGAAGCGCCTCAACTGACTTTTGTTAAAAGAACTGCAACATTTAGTTAAGAATTGGGCGACTCGAAGCAAATTTGGACTCTTAACACTCAGCTGCATTCCGATACAGAAATACCCTATTGAAGCGTTTTGCGTCTACCTTGATCGAGTTGTAGAACCATGAAATCACCTTCACAACAATAACAACGAAGGCATTCCGGGATCAACGACCTTACTTATCTCCCCAAGGTCGTGGCGTGATTACATCGAAGCCGAGACACTAATCGACCCGATAGCGGCCGAGTTCTCGACATTTTTCATCTCCCTTCTCCCCTATCGCTGCAATCTGTCCGACTTCTTTTTTTTTTTTTTTTGTTTCCGAAGCGATAAATATAATTGTCGAGAATTATCAAACGTGCGGGGAGGAAAAGACGCGCCGTCTGTGAGGGAAACGGTTTCCCGAAGGACGATCCTTATCGGTTTCAATCACTTTCAGTACCACTCGTTACTTCTCTCTTCCTACTTACCAAATAGATTCTGAACGTGCAGTCAACTACAAATGACGACTGCCGATAGATAAACCGCTCTGGTTCACTACAACATGAATCCAATCCAATATAGAAGGAGGAAAAGAAGAAGCGTAGGTTTATTCAAGAAAAAAATCATCACTGGAAAATTTAAAAAAAGGAAATAGGATTTTTTTGGCAAATCCGAGTTTACCGATAATAACTACTCGCACTAAAAAGCTGTGCCCAACAACCAGAAAAACGTTATAGAAAGAAATGAATCCTGGAAATTGCTTCCAACATACGTCACTCCAAAAGTTGAAATACATAAAATGAATAACAAAAAGATAATAGAAAATTAAAATTAAAATCTATTTTGCTATTTGTTTTGTTTATCTAGGCTGTAAATAAGAGAAAAAACTTCTCGCTGTGTTTCTTCCCCATCTTACACTCAAGGAATACCTATACCTACCTACCTATTAAAGTAGTTTCACCAATAATTGGTGAATACAATATAATAATGGTGAATTATTCACCATTGTTTCAATTCCATTTATCATAATCAAAATTCTGTTCAAATAACACATTCTATAATAAATTCAAAGTTACACATTCTTACATACCAATTATTTCTTGAAATTGAAGACTCTCGCAACAACGAGCCAACTCCAAAATTGTCATTTTTGAGTTAACTCTTTTTTCGAACTCGCATTTTCTAGTAATGGTTACCCTTGAAATTTCTATAACTACCTGCTTCCCTGCTTGGTAGTTCTAGAAGTTTATCGCTTCACCACGAGATCGGGCAAGTACAAACGAGTTTGAAACGACAATTTAGGAGTTGGCTCGTTTTTGCTGCTGAGTCTGTTGTAGATTTCTTGAAAATTATGGCATCAACTATTGAAACGTTGGAAACAATCGTCGTATTTCTGACTAAAACTCGACAACCAGGAGTGCCCAGATGTACTGCCTAATCTTAATGCATGTATATAAGAAAAAATTTCGAACTTCAAGAATCGTTTTAGAAAAAAAGGATTTCAATGAAATTAATAGTCAACATTTTCCATGTTAAAAATGTTAAGTTCTTCGAAAATTTGTGTAGTTTTGATAATTATATTATAGCCAATTCATTATTGTTGGTCATCCATTAGTGGACGATCGAGTAACAACGGAATTCGTGGTGGCAAAGTTGGCGTCCCGACAAAAAATTCCCCTAACGAGGCGAAGTATCATTAAAACCTAATATCGCGTGGACGAGAAAAGTTGGTTAGGCCCCGCAGCCGGTGAACTGAAACTGGATGCAAGGGAGCGTGAGAAGATGGAAACAGGTGACGTCATCCCTACTCCCCACCCCCCCTGGCGGACGGACGACCTCAATAACCAGCCACTTGGCAGGACCAGGAGGGGTTCCACCAGTTCTTTCCATCAAGTTAGCAAGGACAAGGCAAAACTAAGTGGTCCCCCCAGACCTCATCGCGAAGCCTCTCTCCGTCGCAGTTGAGCCGGAAAGGGCGTTTCAACATACGAGTTTATGCTAATTATGGTTTTCCCTGAAAAGTGTTCTGCCATTTCTGCTCCCTCACTGCCGAAAGGGAGAAAAGCTTTGTATTCGTGCAGGTCAAATAAACACGACTAGCCAACTTCTCTCTTGTTAATCTAAGCACTAAAATTCCTGACACAACCTACTCGAAATTCACCCATTGTGAAGAACAAGGTTTTCAATTTGTCAACACAGTCTTTACACCCCCTCCCCTATTTAGTTACCATCTATATTCCAGTGAGATAGAGCTAGATAAAGTGGAGCTAGGCGCGACAACTGTCACTCTGAGAACACGTGGTTACCGAGGTAGGGCGCACACATGGTAGTGTGGGGTAGGAAAGGAAGTCACGAAGCTGCAGAAATTGAGCTTATGAAGGACTTCAAGTCATTGGCTATCGATGGTCAAGAAAAGATATCAAATGAAATTGATTTGGGACTCTCTAAACTTTGGGACTGATGTCTAAACATACAATCAGTGAACTTTAATAAGGTAATGGCGTAGTTGCATGATGTTTTTGTGTTTTTGCTTCCGAGTCTACCAAGGTAGCGGAAGCTTTGTTTTAACTTTTCAAGGATGAAAAAAAAAAGTTCTCCAAAATCAAAATTTCCACTCGCGTTTTACGTTTCAGACCTTCCTGAACAATTTTGGTTCCGTGTCTGTGTGTCTGTCTGTCTGTGTCATGAATTCCTTGTAACGCGCATAACTATACGAAGTTATTGTCCGATTTCGATGAAATTTTCAGGGATTGTGCGGGTTGGTATTTAGATGGTCCCTTATGAAAATCATCATCCCCGGACTGATAGAAGCGACTGCGCATGCGCAAACGTGAATTCCTTGTAACGGCCATAACTTCTACATTTTCCATCCAATTTCAATGAAATTTTCAAGGATGTTACAGATTAACTTGTTTTGATGTTTAGAGATTAACTACTGTGTATCGGATCATCTATACAATCAGGTTATGGATACGAGGAAGCTATGTGCCACACCCACTTGGCAGACGTTTTTTTTTCTGTGTAGTGAATCTCTATTGAAGTACGTATCTGCAAATAAAACTCCCTGAAACGCTTCCTAAAATTTAGAGTCTTTCAAAGAATGGGATTTTCGGATTCAGGCGGGAAAACCTACACACGGCTTGGACACTGCGGGGTGCGTTTTTGGGCATAATCTTTTGTACTCTGCTCAGGCCTCAATTTCCAACCGATTCGAGTGTTTCTTTTTTTTGTTCGACTCAGAAATCTTCCAAATTGCACACTATTCCACCAGAGTATCAAAATTAGCAAGGGGAGGGGGTGAATGGGGGGATAATATTGAGAAAATATCCGACTTTTCAATATTTCGGTTTCTTTATAACTTACTTTGTATCCAAGCTGTGAAATTGAGAAAAAATTCTCATCAAACCTCCGGATTTTCATGAATTATTCTCTGCATCACCAATGGAACTAATAGTGGTGCCACCATGAACACCATAAACCGATTATTTCTTTCTTTTTTCTTTTTTGTGTTTCACCTTGAATACGGAAATGAAACTCGACGGACTGCCTACCAAAACAAATAGCTGAAAGTTCAACTTTACGAAGTATTTCCGCTTTGGTGCCAGACTGGCTCCAATGAGGAATTTCACCATGTCGGAATTTCCTATTTTTGACCCCAAAATCGGATTCAGGACCTCTAAAAACCCCCTAAGGCAAACTTTCAGCCCGAACTTCCTAATTTACGAATAAACAAAACAGTGTAGAAAATACGAATGTTTAAAAAAAACCGGGAAAATGACGTCATGCTGGAATAGTTCATTTATGGCCGCTTGAAGCGCTGAGATCGAGAAATCCATAGTCCCCAGATGCAAAATTTCATGAAACAGTAAAGTTCGAAATCGAAAAACTGAAGAAAAAAATAGAAAAAGCGAGATGGGGAAAATTAGGTTTCCTCTGTTTTTGTTTGATAACTTTTCTCTTAGAAAACACGATTTCGTCGTCCCAATGGGCAACACTGGGAGGAGACGGCGATCCGAACAGCCCAATCAGCGAGCGTTCCCGCTGGACGTCTGTTTTCCCGGTTAGTTTTGAAATTAAAAATTTTGATTGTCTCCCAAAAATAACAGGAGACTTATATTCCGAAATCAGCCCGATTTTCATCTATCCCACACCATTAACTATTCAGGAAAAATGCAAACAGAAATCGGTGAAATTCCTCATAGTGGTTGGGGGGGTTGAACTCGAATTCGCATGTTGGGTATCGTAGATCATGGATTTCAAAATGCTCTTCAAATTTGAGGCTCCCGTGCCGCTAAAAATGTTATGGTGGATAACAGTGAGGGGGGGAACTATTTCTTGCCTAAAATACTAAATAAATTACATCGAGCGAAACAGTTTTATCGCTTACCAACTGGTTTAAATTGACCTAATGCTTATCCAATGGGACGTCCCCTGGAATGAATGCATTACTAAACAATATGTTTTGACTATGTATCTGGAAACAATACCATCAAATTTTGAGGAGAGGGGGTAATATTTTTTTTCCAGCTCGATTCTGAATGTTTATTATTGAAAACAATAAAACAAGAGTGACATTCGTGCAGCAAACACGTTTTCACTTTCTATGCATAATAAAAAAGTCCGCTAAAATAAAATAAAAAAAATCCTCTAACATTCTGCGTTTCTGACCTTCCTGAACAATTTTGGTTCGTTTCTGACTTTTTTCAACTTTAGTTTTTGTGACTCATGATTATGTAAGTCAAAACTGGTATCACAACAGAACAATAAACTATTCTTCTTACGACTCGCCTTTTCTTTCTTTGAAGTCCTGGTCGTGGGAGTGTCTTCTCAATTGAAGCCAATGTTTTTGTTGAAGCGTTAAAATCATCACCCATTAACCTTGGATGTGGGTACTCAGCTGCTATGTCAATTTTCATGTGATAAATGGCATTAATTGTTTTTCAAATTGGCCAGGGATATTCAGTACCTGCAATTGACAATACCATGCTGGCAACAAAATCTAGGAGCCAGATGTCGTTTATGGTTATGATGGTTATAGCAGTCAGTAGTCACGCACACAGTCATGTGAGTAATTTTACACATCAAATATTAGTGCGGGATAGTGTGGTATAATTATATGATTATATGAGAATACAAGGCTCGATACAAGGTTTTTTCTTGCTGTAAACGTTTCTATCTTATACATTAGAAGTATACTTACTTCTAAAGATCACCTGTTTCTCAGTGAGAATAGTGTGTGCTACCCATTCAATACTCCTTGGTGAATATCTTGATTTTTATATGTTTACAGTTTGAGTAAGTATCTTATATTTCCGCGGACAAATTCTAGTTTATAATATCATTATTATTTCCCCCATCATAGGCGTGATTTTTCATCTAGGAGAGCTTTAGCTAATATCGTAGGTTATTTCTTTCAAAAGGAACGTGTACAAATAATGTCTTTTCATAATCTGATTTCATTTCAGTCTCCAATGTTTGATGTACCTCCAGTTTACTGGGGATCAATGGCTAGTTTATCATTGAAAATAAATTTTATATTGATAGGCTGTTGTGTTGTAGTAGTAGTCTTCTTATGTCTTCTGTAGGCTAAAACGCACAAGACCTAAAACCCTTACTCGTACTTTACTAGTCAATACTATTCGTAATACGGGGGTAATCAACCCAACACCCTAACTGTGTATCAATCCAGCTGGAGACCTGCCAATGAACGCACACGTTCGGCAATAAACTGCCCATCTCCGGAGATATTCTTGAAAACAATACCAATCTTCGAACAACGTCGAACCGACACGTCGAAACAATTGAGCCGCCTGTTTCACAATAAAAATAAATAATGAAAAATTCCGGAGCTCGGACTGAGAGACCGTAAAAAATAAAAACAAATAGTGAAATACAGTTACCGACGAATTCTCATCACTTATAGTGATATCGAATCGTTAAAGAAATTGATGTTTCCACTGAATGAAGTCGCCTCTTAACTTTTATGAGTTGGCAAATAATGGCATTTCGCCGACTCCCATTGACGTAGACTATGATAAAGGTGTTTCCGTTTGTTTACATCGGAAAAAGATGAATCATTTCAGGCCAGACGGCGGGATCAGTCGGTTTTATTAGTTTAAAAACATGGAGGTCGTTGTTTTGCTTTTGTGACTGAGGGAATCGAATTGCATAATCGGAGCTTGAGGCGTTTAGCCCATTTGAATCGACCTTGGGATCGGTCCTTGTGTGCTAGACAGATATTATCTGCTCTAAGGTCATTGATCCCGTGGAATTCCTTTCTTTTTCGTCATTGTTCTTAACTGTCTCGTTATTATTTTTTTAAACTTCTAACAATAGCTTTTCTCGGTTTGGGAGGAAATGATATTTAGAGGGTGTAGATGTTACGATACGAGTGACGAGTAATGAAGGTCGCAACGATTCATCTGGGTAGGTACTCCACTACTTGAACACCGATATAGGTGTCATTTCATATTCATTGATCGTATTAATATTTATTTTCATATTTTTATTTTATTGCAAACACGGAAATCAATCGGACAGGAATTATTCGTAGTGCCACACGATCAACTCAAAATCGCTACGATTTACTCTAAAACGCAGAATACTTACATAATGTTAGAGATCATCTGCAAAGAGAAAACCCATTCTACTTGTGAAAATTTTTCCGAATTTGCTATTGTTGAAATTATAATAATAAATTTAAATGTTCCCGTTGTGTTCTGACAGAAAAATACCTATTTTTCCAGAACCATAGAAAATCCCCATTTGTACAGCATGAGTAAATGAATGAACGACTTTTAAAAGTTTCCTTATTTGATTTCAAAAACCTGAAAAAATACTCTTCTTGTCACCCAAAACTCATGGAGTACCCACAAGCGAATTGTTGTTCTTTTTCCGATTTTCAGTAAACCATACCATCAAACACTATGCACACTTGCGCAGGGTATATTTGGACAATTTTAGGGGTACTTTTCCTAGTTGCACTCATTTCTGCCAACTCTTAGAGTACTTATCGAGTACGACGAATATACAAGTTGTATCGCGGTTCTATAAATACAAAATGCTAACTATTTTCGTACAATACTGACTTTATGAACTTATGCGCTGAAGGTTAAGTCAATTTTTTTGGGGCAATTTTGAGTTAGGTAGTTATTCAAACGTAATTTGATCCAGCCGGACACGCTACACCCACAACGATCTAACCACCCAAAATGTTGAGACCATGCTAAACCGTCGTTATATTACTTAAGACGGTATTCACACAGTAGTCACAAAAAGAAAAGAAACGAACTTTTTGACCCTATTTAAAAAAAATTAATCCCCATAGTTGTCCTAACGAACTCGTTTTTTCGTTCCTTATTAATTAAGAACATTTCGGGACACACTTGGAATTTTGAAATAATTGTTCAAGTTATCGTCCGGTGTTGCTATCACACTATTATTTACGGATATGAACAATGAAAAAAACTTCAAAAATCGTTTTCGACAAATAAAATTGTTGAAATTTTCCATGCTAAAATTGCGAGAAAATTGAGTCAAACTTGCCAATGTTATCCAACACAGTTATCCCAAGATTTTCTTACAAAGAAGCACACTGTCATCTTCATACCCACCGGAATATGATAGTTTCATGTTCTTCGGGAATTCGCTTTTGACTTACGTCTTCCTATCATGTCTAAATTTCAAGTTTAGAACCATTACTATAATCGCGTCGATTATTCGTGTACCAGAACGGAAAATTGAACGTCGCCCTCAACCCACGAGAACGTCCCGACTGTAATTGCAGATAATCCTGATATGAGAGCTAATAGAATTTCACGCTGGCGAATCATAATTTATACGAGGAAAGCCGAAGCCGATGGTCATTAGACGTTGTTCAGCGATCCGATTACATGCAAATGCCGAGAGGAGCAGTGGGTGTAATGGATAGCCAAGAAATCGAGAGTCGACTGATGATAGTCATTAGCTACGTATATAAACACGTTAGTATTCTCCTCTTGGTGCGCGGAATTTTCGAACAACTTTTGAGAATTTAGAGCACACAGTTTGTCCACATCACTTTTTCAATACTTTTCTGTAGCTTATTTAGGTATCTATTTTTAGGACGTCCACAGTAAAACTTGGGCGTCCTTACGAGATTAATCTGTGGTGAAGAAGGAAAACACTCAACGGAATCGAATTCGCATGTTGGGTATCATTTAAGTCGCTTAACATGATATGGCACTTCGTACTTCATCAAATTACTAAATTACAGTACAGTAGAAAGTTATTTGAAATGTTTTACCGCTTACTAGCTTTTAGCTACCTAGTTGAAATTGAACTAATCCTCATCTAATGTGACGTCTCCCAGAATACATGCATCATCAAACAATATATTTTCTTTAGATCCTACAAACCGTTTTTTTAATGACAATAAATGATTATAACTAATCAAATTGTTAACTTCCATTTTGTGTATTAGAACTCTTTGAACAGCTTTGTTGTATCGCACCTTAAGAACAGGACTGCAACAAGTCGAATATCAAAACTTTCGAGAAAACGGATTTGACGTTTTGAGTTCCGACAATTGCTCACAAAAGCTCACAAAATATTTTTGACATGGATAATGTCTTAAAGCTTGAGGTCTGTGAAATTTGGAAAAACCGAAATCCCCCATTCCGCCAACCTCACCATCAATTGTAGCATTTTTTGTGGCAAAAAAAAGTGTTGCGAAAAATTCCTTGACAGCCAAACGTTGCATTCTTTGAGGGAAAAAACAAGTGTCGCGAAAAATTCCTTGAGCCCCAGCCAAAAGACATATCTATGTCAAAAAAGAGAACCTGTTAACTTTTTTTCAGTCTGGAAAATGTGGGACCGATGAACAAATTCGGTAATTAAACTTCAAGAATCATTAGTCTGGGAGACGTTCGATTCCAGAACGTAACATCAATTTTTTGTAATTTAATTAATATTGTGTTTATATAAAAATATAATTTTGTTGTTTTATCTACGTTCATTTCAAGTATTAATCTTCATCTGATTTCTCCCTTAATGGAAAAATAATACCTACACATGGAGATCAAGGTATTGTTTTTCCCATCAAGGGAGAAATTAGTTTGTTTATAAAAGTGACTTGCGCCTACATATTTCTGAGGTATGCATTCCTCGACACCATCAATGAAGAAAAACAGTCTGTCATGTGAGTGTGGCACATAGCTTCCTCGTATCCATAACTCGATTGTATAGCTGTTTGAATAACTGGAGAATCGTAATAGGTGGGACAGATCGTTTATGGATGGGTTCAGAAGTGAAAAGAGTGTGTGTACTAATAGTCACATTAGTCATCCTAAATCACGTTGTGAGAAAAAAAATTCCTTCAATTTTAATCTAAAAACTCCTACGAAGCTGGAAATTCTTGTGAGATACTTAGCATCACAGCAGTAACAAATAATAATAACAATGGCAATGTCAGAAAAAACCTCTAAAAATTCTTTTAAAAGTCGACGAATGCAATTTTTTTTTTTCCAAGTCGATTTTTCTTGTTATAAGAACCTACGATTATTTACTTCTAAAGGTAAAACAAACAAGGTAAATACTTCGCCGTTTTGAGGGGAAGGGGGTTACAGATAAGAGTTAATCTATTCCAAATAATTATTGAAAATAATGAACCAAAAGCTGTATTTGAAAAAACAAAACACTATTTTACTGGTTGTTGGAAGGGAACATCGGAAAACGCCAGACAAACCTTGAAACGGTGAGGATTCATTTTATTCTCTACCACGGAGTGCAATTTGTCGTCTATCCAATTTGTCCACGATCAGTGAGAGTTAAAAGCCGAAGTACCTACTCGTATTTTGCAGCTTGACGGACGAATATTGCGGCGTTGTTGAAAACCTGAGGGGAATTTCCTTGCAGGGGTGGTTCGTATCTCAGGGATCAGGAAACTGCAGGCGGCAGGGAGATGTGGAGCAGGAAGCTGCAATCAGAGCGGCGAAGGGGGGTTGCAACTCTGCACTGCGGACAACCCTGTCCTGTGCCCGCCACGGGGGCTTGATCGGATGGGGATACAATCGATATGCCAGCACAATACCCACAAGTTACCTAACTTCTACGAGTGCCAACTAGGCTGATGAACGAAACAACGTACACTTTCAGGGCGTCCCACAATGGAGCAGGATCTTGCAGGTCTTATACATGGCCTGGGAAAGTGTGAATTGCTACTTACTAATAAAGAGTGCGAAATACGACAAAAAAAATCACAAGAAATTTCAAAAAAATTCCAACATTTTAGGAACCTCAATTTTCGTTTATTATTTTCAATAATAAACCTTTGGAATCGACCAAGAAACAATTTAACCCCCCCCCCCGCACAATCAAATTTGTTGGTTTATATTACAGGGTACCTACCTACGTAGAATCCAAAAATCGAATACAAATTAGGCCGTCCATCTACCGCACTTTCTTGGTTACCATGGACCGATTTTGATGAAATTTGGTATATGAGCTCTATTTGGGGTCTAGTTGTGCCCCGAAGCTTCTGGTTGATGTAGGTCACTTGTAAGGGTTGAAATTTTCAAAACGCCCTAGCTCAAAAAATTGCTATATTAAGGTAATGTCTTTTCTTCAATTTGAAATAACAGTGAGTAATGAGACTACTCAGAGCTCTGTAGGCCCAACCGTTCGCTCCCTATGAGAACTTAAGGGTTAGGCTAGGAACACACGGGGCGCCGTAGGGCGCCGACGCTTGCGTCAGCGTCTTTTTCATTTCCACCTCCCAAGCTAAAATGCACTGGATTGTATCAGAGCGCACACACGGAGCGTCGGCGATTTTTATCCGCAAGAGTCGGAGAATCCACGACGCTGCACCTTGACTCCGACGCTCACGGCGCTAGAGTGAGCGTCGTGGGAGCCGTGTTAAAATGTGAACCACAGCATCAGAGCGCACACACGAGGCGTCCCTACTCCCTTCGTGACGCTCAAAGGTAGACGTTTTGAGGTTGTGCTTAGTGCGTGCTTTGTTTGTTCGTTCGTCAAAAATGAGTTGTGACATGGATTTATTGATTTCGGCGGTTCAGGGAAGGCCGTCCATTTGGGACAAGACCCTCACTGACTACAAAAATCGGAACTTGACAGGGAAAGCTTGGCAGGAAGTATGCGGATTCATTCACTGCGACATACGGAAATAGTTTTTAAATTTTTCATTGTCCTCCCTCAACTCCGAATAAAGGGTGTAAAAAACTCCACTCTGATTTCGCAAAGAAATTATGGGGTGAATCCACATGAGTCGGTGTTTCTTCTTTCTGAGCCTGCGATAGAGAATAAACATTGCCACAGCTTTCTCTCTTTCCATGGTGAATGCAGGCGTCAAAGTGAGAAAAAAGACGCCTCGTGTGTGCGCGTGGGGTTTGGGCGACAAAAGACGCTGACGCAAGCGTCGGCGCCCTACGGCGCCCCGTGTGTTCCTAGCCTTAGTCTTACGATAAATCAGAAACACGAGCATAATTAGCAAAAGAGGCCCAATCTCCGTTCAAATTTTATATGAACAAAATGCGATTGCGGTTCGTTTCTTTGAGTTTTACTCAGTGTTGCGTCCCTAGCAACCAGTATTCAAATTTCCTAATGAAGGCACCCGGAGCTCCCTATTTCTTCGCATTGATCGTGAAGCGTTTATTTCTTCAAAATAAACTTGATTGTGAAGGTAAAATATGGTAGGTAGGTAGTGGCAATGGCAAAGTTGTGTTCTTTGCAGGCGAGTGATCTATTTTGCTTCCGAGTCAACCAAGGTAGCAGAATTTTAAAGGTTGAAAAAATAAATGTTTTCCAAAATTAAATTTTCCGCTCTCGTTTAAGTCTTTGAACCTTCCCGAACAATTGCGGATTCGAGTCTGTTATCTGCCATGAACTTGTAACGGGAAAACAATAATTGTTTAACTTAGTATTATACTAAGTTATAGTCCGATTTCGCCCCGATAGATCCGATTGATGGTAGCCTAACTAAGACCTTGTAACAGCCATGACGTCTAAATTTTCCTCCCGTATTGGAAGACATTTTCATGGATTGTGCGAGTTGGCGTGTAGATGGTCCCCTATGAGTGTAGTGTAAGTTATCTACTCAGAGGTTGATGATTTGAGAGAATCTACTATGCATCGGATTATCTATACAATCGGGTCATGGTTACGAGGAAGCTAAGCTCCTCACCCACTTGGCGGACTTTTTTGCTCTACTACTGAAGGCAGTAGGGTCCCCCCCCCTATATATTTGAGCTTTTTCTCACAAAGAGGGAAATTCGGGGGGCAATTTTAATCTAGGTTAAAATTTAGCAATTTTTTCTAGGTTGGGGGGGATTTCAGTTTGACCTTCGATTTTGAATTTTGTTAGGCTTTCCGCTCTCAGCCCGTACGGAGGAGGTGTTATAATTAATAATAATAATATATTTTTATTTAATCACAGCTTGTGTATTCTTATACTAACAACCTCTTTTTGTATCAAAATTAGCGGGCACCTAGGTACTTTTCTGTTACCATTAAATGTTTTATTCTTTGAGAGATAGTTAGAGAAATTTTAGGGTTTTTTCCGCGGGGGTTCTTTGGGAGTCAGTTGGCAACACTGACCGAAGGTCGGAAAAATGAGGTATCCTCAGGGTAAGTTAGTAATATAATATTAGTGATGCTCTCATGGGCTTCTTTTCATCGACCTAGAGAACAAGAACGAAATAACAAAATTGATTTTCTGACATAGGTAAGCTATACATGGTTATCAATCCAACTAGACGGTTTGTTCCCTTCCCGACCGAATCTGGGTTTTTATGATCAAACACTTGTTGGTAAAATCGACTAGTTCCCAATTAAGAGAGGTGAAATCAAAGTTATCGCTGGTGTTCATTCGCTATTGGGAACGAGTTTGTGTGCTGCCACAGAATTACTGCAGACGTCGTAAACGTTTCTGCTTCATAAACGGAACACAACACAAACGCGAAACGAGCGGATTCGGCTTTGCAGGCAGATTTGCGCGGCCAACTACGGGGAAAATGTCGTCGAAATAAGGGACAGCGAAAGTGGAACAGCGTTTTAATGGACGAGGCAGTGATTTGCGATTTCTGATGACTAATGAGCTTTTACAGAGGGGGGTGATTTCATCGAGTAGAGTTGGCATGTTTTCCTTTCAAAGCTCCGTAGTTTATAGGAGATTGATTGGCTCACAGTTTGGTTAAACGAACTAACGAAACAGCTATTTTCTCGATAAGGTCAAAGAGTGATTGACTGATTGGTTTTTGATAGACAATAAAAAGGAAAGTAGGAAGGTCTCTCAGTTCGGGTATAACTAATATGGACTTCGTATTTTGCTTCTACAACTACTTCCGAATGAACTGCACTCGAACCCTTGAACTGAAGACTCGTACCTACAAGTCGTAGTAAAATGATGATATTTTGATAATAAAGTATGAATAATCAAATTTAATGGTCATATTTTGGGTCCAGAAAAAGGAAAGTTCAGTCTGACGAATGGCCAACTCAATTTGCTAAAATGCATCCAAGAACCTCAACGATAAGATAACTCGGTCCTGCTAGAAGGATCAGGTGACTATAAGATATGGACGAGAAAGTAGTTCCTGGCAGTATCTAGCGGTCTTCCAACTTATTCTACAAATTTGGTCAGCTTAATACTAGGTATAACGTAAGTAACTATGAAAACATCTTATTCAGGGCATAGGTACTTTATTACAGTAACATATCATTAATGTATTGTCAATCCTCCAATGTTTTCCTACTTTAAGGCAATAATTTTCTGTTCAGGGCGAGGACCGCAAAAAACACTGCAAATGATTAAACAAAGGTTTATTATTTTTCTGTAAAGATCACTCGGCTGCAAATCCTACAGCTTTGCCATTGCCTCTACCTACAAACCATATTTTTACCTCCGCAATAAAGTTTATTTTGAGTGGACGATCCTCAATCAATTTAATCGTGATTATTGGTTGCCAATGCGCATGCGCGAACGTAAAAACCATCATATATGCTGGATGATGTCTACCGTTGAGGTGGTCAATACTTTAAGAATCCTCGAAACCTACCAACAATACTTCTAATTTGCAACAAATTCTCCCTCCTAGAGCTTTAATTTATCCCAGTCAAAATGCTAAATCTTTCAGTTTGAAATTGTGAAAGAACCCTCAATTTTCTGCTGAAATAACACTTTTTTGTGTGCATTGAAACATCATTTCAATCCTCAAATTTCACACTGAACCTAAAAATTATAGGCCGTTGAAAAGATGCTAATGTGGCCATGTTTTATTCCGAAGAGTACCCATCGAAATGGAAAGGGTTTCAGTGTAAAAGCTTCAATTAAAAAAATCTACTTTGACATTTTTTTAAAAATTTGGATTTTGACTTGATTTTTTTAATGTTTAATTTTTAAAAAATTATGATTTTGCACTAGATACCTTGAAAATGTCTATCCAAGGTCAAAAATACGAAAAAATCTTTAAATTGAAAAAGAAAACTTGACAAAACAAGGGGAACAAAATTGCAGAGCCATTATTGGAGATGCCTTGTAGAATCGATTATTGAAGTATGGAAGAATGGTAGAATTTCGCGTTATGGATACATAAAGTGTGCCATACCCACTTGGTATACGTTTTTTCTTTCTCTGATCAGAATAGACAAAATGTTCAAGGAATGCGACATAATAGGCCGTCCAGTACAAACCAATTCAAAATGGCTACAATTTTGGACAAGGTTTCCCACAAGTTGGGGTTAAGAAGGTGGAACATTATTCTAAGAGGCGCGCGATATTCGTGAAAATGACCAATTTCCTATTTATGCAAGTGAATTTCAACTGTTACTTGTACACATTCATTGGCAGAGTAAAGTGAGCCAGCTGGGAGGGGAAGAAAAATAATCGAGAAATGCTTCAATGCGACAAAAATAAACTTCCTCCCACGTCGGAAATAAACAAACGTAAACAGAGAGGTACTACAGTTTGAAGTAGTAGAATGCCAATTCGTTTCTAATAGAATTCATTGAAAAATACGGTTGCCACGTGTAAACGGTAACATCACGGATCAAACCATAACTAACGTGAATGGAGGGTTAAAAAAAGTTTGTTTTTGTTTACACTGAGATAGCGAGTGGGGCTGGCCGTGTCACGTCATCTTATTCAAAACAATTCCACCCTCTTCGTTGGAACTCGATTCCTCTCTCTCGCTCTATCTTTTATGCCTTCGGTTCTGAACACGTTATCAAAGGGAGGTTGCACGCTCTGAAGCACGCACAGGGCAAATACAACGTGGGAAGAGAGAGGAGGGCAGAGACAACTTGAGGAGATAGGAGGGTTTGAGCTACGTCAGCGAACTCAGGAGGGTGCTGAAGATGTCACCTCATCCACTACGTAGGCAAACCGTACAATGAAGATACGCTTAGAAGAATAAAGGAGTTAGAACTGCACCTTCAGTTCTGGGAGATTACGTCTTATAAGAGTACCTACATTAATTTACTGTCCTCACCTTCTTCGCATGAATCGAAAAGATGCATTCGGTTTACACGTGATGCCACAGACAACCAATATGCTTTGAATAATAGAATCAACCGTCCTCCCTTGAATCTCCACTAGTTTCATGCATAGTAAGGCATAATAGCGTACTAGTGTGTACTAGTGCGTATTAGTGTTCAATATTATCATGAAATCAACTTGCAATGCCTTACCTGCATTTGTTCAACAGTACCTATATGGGATCACATCACCACAGGTACGAACTGAATCACTCGTTTTAACAACCTATTTCAATATTTAAAACAAAGCGGAGTATGTAACACGTCGTCAATATCTACGAAAAAAAGAGTTACAGAGTTGAAGCTATTTCGAAGATTAGTTCATCAGTAACAATCGAAAAGTGAAGGTACATCAAAGGGTGTACCTATATCATAGGGGGTACACACAACAGCTATGTCGATCAACAACATTTTGTTGAGACGGCTGAAAATCCAATTTTTTTTAAAGAATAAATTTCCTCGTGGTTTCGACCTTATGACTCTTGACATGGCCCTAGCAATAACCCCCTTATTTGTTCAAGTAAAGATACCTGCCTGACCTTCTTCAAAAATTTAGGTTCAAATCACGAAAAAGCTCCATAAAAAAAACAAATTTTACCAAATAAAGGAAATTCTAATTTTTTTGAACGGGAATACATCAATCGGGACAAATAATTTTCCACGATCCAAGAACGGCAAAAAATGAACCAAAATCTGTGCTTTTCAACGGTGTAGATTAGAAATTCATTTGGTAGGAGAAAATCGGGTTTGAATCGTAAATGACGTGAATTTTTCAATGAAATCATCGTCCCGCATGAGGCTCCGGAGTTTACGATTGAAGGGGAGAGAGAGAGAGATGTCATAGGGGAGCTTTTTCCTTACTTGAACATAATATTAAAGGAAGGTCAGGTACGTATCAGATAGAAAACTTACCGATCTTTCCAACGGTATTCTCAGGTTTGATTTTACTTAAACAAATAGGGGGGATACGGTCGTCGTAAGGTCGAAACCACAAAGAAATTTATTCTCATAAGTGGGGGAAAAAATTGGCATTTCATGCGTGTCAACAAAATATTGTAGGGCAACTTTGATCAGAAATTAGATTTAGAATCGATCCCTGAATGTCAGCACACCTGTTGTACTCATCATTAGTAATAAACGAGAACTGAAGGTACAACATGGAAAGCACAGCTGAGAAATATAGTCTAATGATGAAATGAAGGTCGAATCGCATTGGTAGAGAAAGAGAAGGACGTATCCAATCAGATAACAGCGAAAGGATCGCTTTGTATTCCAATGGCTCCAAGAAATCGTATGACTTTCAAAAGCAGAATCACCATGGTTATCCTTGAAATACTTTCCATTGTATTTCATTCTTTCCCTGATTTTCCCATTTAATGGCGTATTTCGGTGGATCGGATATTCAGGTTTTTGACCTCATATTTGGATTCAGCACCATTGAAAACCTTTATACTTCAACTTTCTGCCCAATGTTACAATAACATTGTGATAGTAAAATGAATTAAAGAGATCAAACTTTGAAAAAAAGGCGGGCCTTCCTGAACGCGAGCTACTTAATATGTCACACAACTTGCTACGTCACATCCTTCTGTCATCGTTCAAATCTTCAACTTTTAATTGCTTCCCTAATTTCTTCTAAACATTTTCTCCACGAACAGACCCGATTACCGTTATTCCTGAGCCATACTCTTTTGAAGAAAATTTTAAAAAAAATTGACTGAAATACCCAATTAGTCCCTCCCCTTTTTTTCCATCACAAGTAGGTAAATTCATGTTGATAGTACTTACCGATACCTCGAAGCGCAAAGGCGCCATGTCCACCCATCTTCCTTATTTTTTTTATTTTTTATTTTTAATTTCAGAAAAACTCAAATTCAACAAAACTATATTGACTTTCTTGAAGATCATAGCTTGAAAATTCTTGATAAAATTAAGAGTTTAGTGTAATATTCCATTATTTTAGGAATTGTGCACTGGTGAAGATTTCTTTAGAGTTTTTCTCAAAACTCCGTTTTTGGACATAGCGCTTTTGCTCTTTAAGGTATTGTTATGATGTTGAGGTAAGTATTATGTAAGTAGGTCTGAGTGACTGCAAAATTATAACCGGCAAAACTACACTAAGTTACAGTCCAATTTGGATGAAATATTCAGAGATGGTGCGTGTTGGAGTGCACAAACCTGTGAGTTTCATCACCCTCTGATTGATAGGAGCTTACTGATTAGTCAATTGAGGTGTGTACTTCCGGAATATCTCGAGTACGAGAGAGATAGAAAGCTCCTTCGATTCTGGATTGTCACCGTCTGCTATACATAACAAGCTCATTAAAGAGCAATAGTTTGCGATGAGAGATGGAGAAGAGTTTTCTCAGAGAACCATGGTTACATACGAGCAGCCTACTGTATGGTTTGTAGGGTGGACAAAAAACCATACAGACAAACCATACAGTGCATATACCGTCATGTATATGTATATACGTCATGTATTGTAGAATAAATACCTGAAGCATGATGAGAGCATCATCATACACGAACATCATCAATAACAAGACAAAATTATGGTTCGCGGCACCGCTCGAGGGCCTGGACAACCCTCGGATTTGTGTTCAACACTGACTTAGCACCTCAACACAAAACTGAAAAATACTACAAGCAAATACTAACAAACATTTGATGTTCCTCTTTCCCCACTTCAGAAAACATTTGTCAACTGTGGAGTTGACAGACAGTTTCATGAGTGAAACCTCTTCAGTCACAACATAGCGAGCTACCCAACGAGAGGCCGCAACCGGAATAGCGAAATATAGCTAGTCAGACCAACTTCACAAGCACCAATATTGTAATAAGACACTATCAGTGACATAAGGGACCGCTGCGTAATGAGGGTTCGCCAAAGAATCGTAAAAATGAAAATAAGCGAAGACTTTCTCCAGGAAAAACTTGTTCTTAACTTCCATCAAGATTATCACAGTTGTCATAGAATACTCATCTTGTAGTGAAGACGAATCACTGCAACCGATTTAGTCTGAATATCAACTAGAAAACAAAACGATCAAAAGTATGATTGTTTTTGACATTTTCATGTCTTTGCTTTGGCACATGAACTGAAATATCGTCACGAAAACTAAGCAAATCTTGCTCACGCGACCAATAAATAAAATAGACTCACTGTGTTGCGTAGAGGACAATCAACAACCTTACATTTTGCTTTGGCACATGAACTGAAAAATCGTCACGAAAACTTTGTGTAATGGTTGACATGAAAATGTCCCAATGTGTTGCAGACTCGTATGCAAGCATTTAAAATTGAGTTTATGATTTCGAATCGAGTGTGATTTTACTTCAATACCGCGTTTATGACCTCCCTAAAATGATTCATTGAAAAAGTAATAGGTTTTTAAATCAATTTTTTCTGATGAGTGATGTTCAACTTTACCCCAGATCGATTACCCCAAGTCTTACTGTGGGACGTCCTAAAAATGAAATCCGTTTGAAACGGGACCACCATGGATACTGGTAGAAAATATTTTTAAAAGAATTAGGCAGACTGGTACCGGAATAAAGAAATACAAGCAGTACGATTTTCTTTCTTTGAGGAAAAATTCCGCCTGGACCCCCGGTTACCTATATTTACATACTTCGGACGAAATTATCGAAACACAGAATGTGATTTAGCTCACGCGTTTCACAATTAATTTCGCTACTTTCCTCCCATTAAATCAGAATCAGAATTACCAGGTTACACGATCCGTAGTTCCGTATCATCGGTATCCATGTTGTCGTCCCGGATTTCGTTAGCTTTTTTTCTAGTTAGTCCATGGCTAAAACACAATCTGTGTTAAAAACTTGGTTGTCAGATTGGACTTTAGCGTCCTTAGTCTGAAGGATTCAGGATATAGATCGGTATAACCCGATTAAGTTGACGTTTCAGCCATTGACCATAGTTGTTGAATTAAAACCTCCAACTCTATTGCACCTTTTGTAGTAACTACTTACAGGTTCCAGCACGGCAGTAATGGATGATGTTCACTTACCTGCAACAAAATAACAACGAATGAGTTTTTGAATATTAACAATTAATTTTGTTACATTTTAATCGATAATGTTATAATCAAAATTGTAATATAATTTGGATCAACGATTAATTGTTACATTTTAATCATATAAGTGGGTGTATGAAGTTGTTGTATCGAATAAAGAGGTAGAACGAATGAGGTTATGTTAGTGCTGTACCCTTATTTATCTCATTTAACCAAGTTTCTGGAAGTACTACGAGTAGTTTGCTCAAACAAAAAGGTTTAGCTAGAGTGAAATCTGTTCCAGATAGAAAATCGGCTTGAGGTTGGGTCGTGGAACACCGTTCCACCGTTAAAGCCTCAATTCCAATCTGGTGCAGGCGTACCATTATCAGTTCCATCAGATGACAGATTCTGTCATTTTATTTCAACTGATTTTTTTACTAAGCACACTGCAGGGTAGAAAGAATCTCTTCTACAAACCTTTGAGCGAATTGAATTATCCAGCTTATTTGAACAATTTTAAGGAAATTTTAACCCTTAACGCGCCAGGTGCTTCCAAATCCTCCCTCGCGCCAGGTGAGTATGGTATACTCACCCATCTCGATTTCCGTAATTTCAAGCGTTTATACCACTTTTCACGCCTCGTTTTTTAATCGTTTGACTAACATTCAATAAATTGTATACGGGCATAAATAAAAACGCAAAACCAGCATATAGCAGCCTATAGTATACTCTACTTGTATATAACTTGTAACTCATTATTTTCGTGGAAATAGACAACGTTCTACTCAACTCCGTTTTCTTTCACCATTGCTGGAGTAGGAATAAAAAATATCTTGGCGAAAAAAAATATTGAAGAATTCACAGCCTTGGCTAATTTTTGTAAACTCAAAGAGAAGACTAGTGTTATTTCTAACTGCAAGACTAGAAAACGAAAAAAAAAAATTTTCGGAAAAAAAGTTTTCAGTTTCGAAAGTTGCTGTACCTAGTACCTACCAGTCTTTATAACGTATAGTTTATAGGGATTTATCTTGTTCCCTGTAAACAATTTATACATGTTTTTCGAGAACACTCAAGACAAATAGGATAATAATCCTATTTGAGTATGGCATACTCACGTGGCACCCAAGAGTCATATAAAATTATAGGGGAACCTTAGAGAAGACCTCAAGAAGAAAAAATATTGTTCACTGTGTCCCTACCAAAAGCCTCTATACACCAATTACAAGTGTGAACAATGCTATTGCATTTTATTGGCTTTTGGTAGGGACACAGTGAACAATATTTTTTCTTCTTGAGGTCTTCTCTAAGGTTTCCCTATGATTTTATATGACTCTTGGGTGCCACGTGAGTATGCCATACTCACTTTTTATACACCGCTCAGGTGCCAGGTGAGTGTGGCATACTCATTAGGTTACAGAAAAATTATACTTGAGGTGCGCAGGGTCCATGCAGGGAGGTGGCTCTAGAGGCAGTTGACGCGGTACCCCCCAATCCCCCCCAATTTACATTGGGTCCTCAATCACGACTGTGGTGCAGGGCCGCCACCACAGCAGATCAAAAATTCTTAGTGAGTGTGACATACTCACATGGCGCGTTAAGGGTTAAAATAATAATCCTGAAATGCTCCAAAAGAAACTGAGCACTGAACTGCACAGTGTTGCACAAGCACAAATTAGTGTGAGGACGGCAATCATTGTTTGAGCTGCACAACACGGCTTGTGCAAGTCGGTGCAAATTATTTGAGTTTGTGGACCCAGCTCAACTTACTGATAAGCTCTATCTGTGGCGCCTACGTGTAAATTATCGCTTCTGTCAGCGGTGCAGCCCGAGTACTACGTGACAATGGAATCGGAATTTGATGGAATTCCTTTCGAGAGGAAACGGGGTGAAAGCAGACGGAACATTATTATCCCGGCAGACACACGAGGTCGCAATAAGAGCAGACAGGAGAGCGAGAGGGCCGATAGAGAGAGGTGATTACGTGGGAAGGATTGTGGAAGAGGAAAGAGGGAAGAGGGGGGAGACTGTGATTGATAGAGGTGACAGGCCTACGTCACAGGGTTAAGGTAAACAGATGTTGAGAGAGAGACAGAGGTATAAAAGAGAAGGAGGGTGTGAGAGAGAAAGATGAAACGATGGTAACGCGGTGCGGGGAATCCCCCCCCCCCCGGCCTTACCGACCCATCGCCGCTCCCCATTCCAACCGCTGAAGGGGTCAAGGTCGTAACACAACTTCACACACCACTACCATCTCGCTAAACCGTGTCCCCAAAGACACAGACGGAGCTATCGTGCCTCGTTCGACCTCACAAGCTATTCAGGCCTTCCTCAGTTACATAATGCCTTCCTATACGGGAATCTCTATCGTCTATCCCTTGTAAAGTGTGATTCACAACGAACCCCATCCGCGACTTGCATCATCAATCGAGTTCCAGTGATCTCAGATTCATAAATATGGATCAATGTTATACAGATCGACGAACTCGAAATACTTCCAGCGACACTGAAAGAACTTAAATATGAAAGAAAAAGCAACATTAATGCAAATAATAATAAAGTCTCAAAATACTCTTCACAACCATTCCTAGGGTGGTTCACATTTACTATCATACTCATATGGTAGAAGAGACGTACTAGGTACCTGATAGTTTGAGAGCACATTTTAACTCAATGGTCTTACTCTTGTCATGCTAACCAGATCATCGAAGGAAGGTAGTTTGTTTGTGTCTACAGATGGGCACGGCGGCGACCTATCTGGATACGCTGTGGTTATTAAGACTTAATAACATCAACATTCACGTTTTGTATTGCACGATCGACGCTTGTTGTAATACTCACTAGATCATGGGAGTAGTACTAAGTACTACTATACTAGTACTAAGTACTACTATACTAGTACTAAGTACTACTATACTAGTAGTACTAAGTAGTACTACTAAAACGTGAATAAGTGTTCCAAAACGATTGAGTAGTATGTCACTGCTATCATAGGATAGAGGATATGAGTGTTACAATAAGTGTGAATCACACTACAAATAATTGTTGGTATTCACATGCCATCATACCATCTGTTGACTAGATATTTATGTCCAACAACCTACTGCATAAGAATGTTTTCGCTGAGATTATTATTTTTCCCTTTTTGGTGTTTACGGACAGCATTTTTGAGGTCGGTCCATTTTTTTGTTAAAAAGGTTTTTTTAAAGCTTACAATCAGACCTTTAATTTGACTATACACAAATGGTCCTCCATGCAGAAATGCAAGGAACTCGGACATACCAAAACAAAAAAATCGTCCCACGACAACCCGAATTGAGTACCTCCTCTTTCGCGCGCCTCCGGCGGGTTGAAGTCGGTCAATAAGACGCCAGCCAATGACCAAGTGAAAGAGCTCCTCGAAAAAGCAGTGATGAAATGCTTCACATTATCAATGGTACATCATTGGGAGGAATTCACAGGAAAGGCTCGAGTGTGAGTGATCTAAATTGAGGGACTCCCTCCACTAAGCAGTCCGTCATAGTTCATTGAGACGGCCCACTTGAGTGTGGTGGTCGCCTGAACTATTCAAGTTATTTTCACCGTAAGTTGGCAGCCATGATGGTACGATGAGGGGGAAATTTCCATGTTTCATGAATCTCTCGTATTCTGCACTGACCTTAAGTTAACATTAATGGAAGGTTTCTTCCTGCTAGTTTTACGGAATTATTTTGACCGATTTCCCACAAGTAACTTCCAGCGACACTGAAAGAACTTAAATATGAAAGAAAAAGCAACATTAATGCAAATAATAATAAAGTCTCAAAATACTCTTCACAACCATTCCTAGGGTGGTTCACATTTACTATCATACTCATATGGTAGAAGAGACGTACTAGGTACCTGATAGTTTGAGAGCACATTTTAACTCAATGGTCTTACTCTTGTCATGCTAACCAGATCATCGAAGGAAGGTAGTTTGTTTGTGTCTACAGATGGGCACGGCGGCGACCTATCTGGATACGCTGTGGTTATTAAGACTTAATAACATCAACATTCACGTTTTGTATTGCACGATCGACGCTTGTTGTAATACTCACTAGATCATGGGAGTAGTACTAAGTACTACTATACTAGTACTAAGTACTACTATACTAGTACTAAGTACTACTATACTAGTACTAAGTAGTACTACTAAAACGTGAATAAGTGTTCCAAAACGATTGAGTAGTATGTCACTGCTATCATAGGATAGAGGATATGAGTGTTACAATAAGTGTGAATCACACTACAAATAATTGTTGGTATTCACATGCCATCATACCATCTGTTGACTAGATATTTATGTCCAACAACCTACTGCATAAGAATGTTTTCGCTGAGATTATTATTTTTCCCTTTTTGGTGTTTACGGACAGCATTTTTGAGGTCGGTCCATTTTTTTGTTAAAAAGGTTTTTTTAAAGCTTACAATCAGACCTTTAACCCATTTACGCCGAGAACTATAATTTTTGAGATATAATACAAATTTACCTCAAAACTATGTTACTGAACCTCAAATAAGCTAGGAAAAATATTAATTTAAATTTTTCACCCATAGGGGGGGCGTAACCCCCCGTGCCAGATCTGGCACATTCGTCACTCAGAGTAGTTTTTTGAGAAAATTCCAGAAACAAAATTTTTATCAAACAATATTTTGACAAGAATAATAGAGTATAGTACGCACACATATTAGACGCGCATTGTTGAGGCCAACGTCTATGAGCAACATAATAGTGGCCACTACCACTTTTCCCCTCTAATACCAGTTTCATATCTATTGATGTCCTGGTCTATGCGATCAGTCTCTCCCATGTTACGATTGTACTGATGGATAAGGTGTGGTTGAGGGACAGAAATGATCTTAATTTTCTGCTTTTGAGAACCTCTTAGGCATACTTTAGGCTCATGTCCATATTTCGTGGAAGCTATAGCCACCACACCATTCATTATCCAACCAGTTGCAAATCACAACCCCACTACAAAATGTGATCGAATATTTTGTGGCTTGAGCCTCACTTCTCTCTTTCCTTCCGAGTCTACCAAGGTAGCGGAAGCTTTGTTTTCATTTTTTAAGGCTGAAAAAAAAAATGTTCTCCAAAATCAAAATTTCCACTCGCGTTTAAAGTTTCAGACCTTCCTGGACAATTTTGGTTCCGTGTCTGTGTGTCTGTCATGAAATCCTAGCCACAACCAAAACTTCTACAATTCGCATCCGATTTCAATGAAATTTTCAGGGATTGTGCGGGTTGGCGTGTAGATGGTCCCCTATAAACATCGTCATTCCAAGACTGATAGTAGCCGCTGCTGCGCATGTGCAAACGTGTATTTCCTTTTTACGGATATAGGTTCTACATTTCCATCTCATTTCGATGAAATTTCCAGGAATTATGCGAATTAGGGTGGAGAGGGTCCCCTATGAAAATCATGACCCACAAATTGAGAGCATTTTGGGCGCATGCGCAAACGTGAAATCGTTGTAATAGCCATAACTCCTACATTCCCCAGCTCTCAAAAAAGTTCCGAATTCTTGACACTATGTGACGACTGTGCCAGATCTGGCACACCCGAGTTTCCAAGGACACCAGATCTAACCAAAAGAAGTCGAAAATGAGAAAATTTTTTTAATTCCTTCAAATTACCATAAATAACAAGAATTCATGGAAAGCTAAGAGAAAAATATTGGTATACACCAATGAGAGTGCTTACAGCAGCGCAGAGTCGGGTTATTCTCGTCGGTAGAATCTTGATTAAATTCAAACTTCACTCACGCCTAGACAAAGTCTCAAAAGCGAATGAAAATCGGAGGGGATTTGTATGAGAACCTGCTGAAGAGGGAGGCACAGAGTAGGATTGTTCATGAGCAAGCAGGAATGAACAGGAAATCGTAAAAGTCACCCCTTGCGTCGTGCCAGATCTGGCACAGTCGGCGGAAATGGGTTAATTTGACTATACACAAATGGTCCTCCATGCAGAAATGCAAGGAACTCGGACATACCAAAACAAAAAAATCGTCCCACGACAACCCGAATTGAGTACCTCCTCTTTCGCGCGCCTCCGGCGGGTTGAAGTCGGTCAATAAGACGCCAGCCAATGACCAAGTGAAAGAGCTCCTCGAAAAAGCAGTGATGAAATGCTTCACATTATCAATGGTACATCATTGGGAGGAATTCACAGGAAAGGCTCGAGTGTGAGTGATCTAAATTGAGGGACTCCCTCCACTAAGCAGTCCGTCATAGTTCATTGAGACGGCCCACTTGAGTGTGGTGGTCGCCTGAACTATTCAAGTTATTTTCACCGTAAGTTGGCAGCCATGATGGTACGATGAGGGGGAAATTTCCATGTTTCATGAATCTCTCGTATTCTGCACTGATCTTAAGTTAACATTAATGGAAGGTTTCTTCCTGCTAGTTTTACGGAATTATTTTGACCGATTTCCCACAAGTAACCAAGAGTTTTTAACTAATAAATCTCCAGTTTGTTAGTTATATGCAGTAGTGGCTGCTTGTGCTCTACACAGAGATATCGTCATCTTGCTGAATCTTCTCTTCATCCATACACCATTCTTCAGAAAAGCCATTTCTCACTCTTTCATTTTACTCCATAGCTTCAAAATACCTGTTACCAACGTTACCAGCTTCTTTTCATTGTTACATTATTTCCATTCTGTTGACTAGGATTAAAAATGAAAACCAGAGAGTTGTTTTAAGCCCTCCACGAATAAAAGTAATTAGAAACGACAAAGACTTTTATTGTTAAAAAAACCACTTATTTGGGAAGACTTTTTAGTTATTAGCTGTGGCAAATCCATCGAATTGAAGTCTGTACGATTATAATTTATTATACGAGGGTGCAGTCATTATTTTGATGATTCGTAACCCGACTTCCATTCCACAATTTCAACAGTTGAAATGAATTTGCTGACTTCGGACTCCTCCATATTGCTCTGAAGAAGGAAAGCTATAATGATTTTCTAATACAGTAAAGTATTAATTGTATGGGGTTAGTTCCGCTAGCAATAAGCACACGATAATTGTCCACGTACCTAAATAGGTTAACTATAAATAGGTTAACTACCGCACACAAGACGGTATTTCAATTAAGAAAGATCGGACTATAATGTAATCACAAGAAAGATATCTTGGTACTATCCTTATTATGTGTGTTCTTGGGCACCATTCAACAAAATCATCCCATTGTTTGTTTTAGATTGCAGAAAAAATATCTTTCTCGGCCGAATAAAGGAGAAAATTACAACCAAATGTTCGAATATTTATGAAGTTTGGAACCCATTAAAAACCTTCATCTACCAACTTATTTATTTATCTGTATCTATTAATAGATACAGTCCAATATAAACTTGTACCTATATGGATATTTTCAATTCAACGTGTACTTCAATTTTCAATAAACTACAAATTTAACCAAAAACGAGGGAAAAAGTAATTTTTGACGGAATAACTCGTTTAATCGCCAAATTTTTATTTGAACAAACGAAACAACAAACCACCATACAAAATAGATAGTTGACCATTAGTCCACTATTTTTAGTGGGAAAATCTGATAATGGCCGAGGGGTACCACCGGGCAGCAGTCAGAATTTTGCACCATTGAGTCGAACTGAGTTCTCTCCGAGAGCTCACCAAACGAGAAGGCGGGGATAGGCCAATACCTCTCCTCCCTGTTATGTCAAAACTATTCGAAAAGTTGCTTCATAAACGACTCAAACATTGATAGAAATTTGATTCCAAATCACCAAAGGAAAACAAGAAAAATTATATTTTCTGGAGTTGCAAATAATTGCAACTAAAATTAACGGAAACATGTTATACATGCAGTTCACAAGCATATAGGAGTTTCCAGGTTCCACTAAGGTCTGTATAATTCCGAGCATTTTGAAATTACTTCTAGTATTTCTTCTAGTTTTAAAATGCAAAAATGCTCGCCGATATTCATCAGAATTAGCTAAATGGTTAATATAGGACTTTTTAAACCTAAAGTTGACCCTTCCATTTTTACAATTTTTCTCTCGTGCAACAATGTCTCCTTCCAAAGTTTCGCAGCTTTTGGATTAATTCTAACTTTAATCTCTCAATTATGAAGAGGTGCGACTCACCAGTGATACACAGGCTAAAAAGACAAGTAACAGACTCAGATTAAACCGGCATTGGAATTCATTGAACATGAAAAACGAATTAAACAACGAAAATATAGCTTAAACATTAAAGAATCTCCAGCTTGCCCCCATTTCGAAATTCTGCAATGGAAAATAATGGTTGAAAACTCACATCTTCTTAACCTAACCTACTGTGTCGAACCAGATTTGGAGGTGCTGTCATTGCGTTGTAAATACAAACTGGCTTATGATTAGACTAGAACGCTACACTATCTCATAGACCAGAGCAACATCAGTTTTAACAGTTAAAAGGCTGATTATTTCGGTCCAAACTTGTGACTGTTACGGGTCCCGTTATCCTACTCTTCACTTCTTGCAGTTGTTACTAATGGTTTGATGCAACGCGATCTCCTTTTCAAATCCAAAAAGACGCGAGCTGGCTATCACTTCATTACGTGCATCAGGGGTGGATACTCATTGAGATGGTGACATTGTATCGGTGAAACCATCTCAACCAACCATCACAACGTCAGCCCCACAAGCTCAAAATCCACAAAACCATCATCGTCGAAAGCATCTATGTGGTGTTATCTGATTGGAAGAGCAGTCGAGGGCATATCCAATAAGGATCTAGATCTACGTGGCTTCACGTTGCTTTCGAAGATCGGCATCAATGAACAATATTTTTAAGCTAAGCGAACGTACAGAACCGTGTACAAGGCAATTTTGATGGATGACTTGGTGAATCGGTTCTAATGATGATTGATCATTGATAGGTGGAACTGGCGAAGACGATTGAGCTCACTACTTTTCAATAGAAATGTCGTTGAGAACCCGCATATTCTGACATTTAAGGATCTTTTGTTGAAATGATTATAACGAGCTGATGATCTCACATCAAGATGAATCCCGAATGATTCTCCTACCGCTATTAACCGCTTTGTCCCGTAGGTGGTATTCAGATATGAGCTTAGGTGTTACGCAGGAAGTGACGAACGTTGGAGAACCGCATGTTCAGTCTGTTTGTTTGTTGAATTAATTGGGTAATAGTTGAAATGGAACGTTATTGATTGAGAGAGGTTACCACACCATAATTAATAGCGGGAATTGGATGTAGAACTAATCAAGAGGCCTCCAATTAGTCCCTATGTACTTGTCACCCCCCCGTACAGGGTGTGGGATGTGAAGCACTTGCTCCCCGTGCCCTACACATTGATCCTCCTGGATTCAGAGTCCTCATGAATAGTTGATTGAGCACTTCTGCCTGACCCTCTTGTTGGGTTGCATCTGACTCAGTTATTACCGATTGTCACCTCGTTGGATCCTGTGATCGACAACCCCATAAATGGTCGAAATTTAGCATCTACCAGGTTGAATAACGGGACTCTGCTACCGAGTTCAATTCCGATACATCCATTTCACAATTAAGTTAACTCAACCGAAGCACAGAACAAAGCTAATAACAATTATTACCTTCATTTTATTAGCTAGTTTGGTATGTTTTGCATCTGAACTAACTATAACTGTACAATACTGGATCAATCCATACAGTATCATTCATGGATTGATAAATGTGTGTTCAACAAAACCATTATTGGAATTAAGGGAATTGGCCTGCATTTTTTTGTACCATAATACAGGAAGTGTATTGACCAAGAAATTCAATTGAGTTTTCCGCAGAAAAATAAGGCTTTTAAACATTTCTTTTCTAAAAATCTTCTAACTAAAAAATTTCCTCTTTTCTTCTTTAGAACATTGAGTTTTACTTTTTTTTCACATAACATTGAGTTTTACTTTTTTTCACAGAAAATTGAGTTTTCTGCCCTAGTGACTACAGCATTGGAGGGCCCTGGTGAACCCACTATAGTAGTGAAGGGCTCTGGTGTGTGAACCCACCCACTATAGCAGTGAAGGGCCCTGGTGAACCCACTATAGTAATGAAGGGCCCTGGTGAACCCACTATAGTAGTGAAGGGATCTGGTGTGTGAACCCACTATAGCAGGGAAGGGCCCTGGTGAAACCACTATAGTAGTGAAGGCTGGTGAACCCACGATAGTAGTGAAGGGCTCTAGTGTGTGAACCCACTACAGTATTGGAGGGCCCTGGTGAACCCACTCTAGTAGTGATAGGCCCTGCCCTGGTGTGATAACCACAATAAAGATGAGGTACTTACGCCAAAGTTGAAGGAAACTATGAATATGGATAAATTAAAACTACATTATTATCATTGGAAACTGTGGTGGGTTGCACAATTCTTATGAATGATTTTACTTACAATAAATAAAGTGAACTCTTATTTCACGAACATTGGCCCTACTGATTTATACTTAAGGGGTTCTCAGTCGGTCGCCGTTTATTCCTCGTTCCGGGTCAGTATTTCTGGAAATCGAAGGCGCAAAAACTTAGAAAATTGTACCTAAATTTGAAATTTCAAAGGATTTTAGAAATTCATTAGTGCATTAGTGCGGCCCTAGGGAATTGAAAAACTGAAATATTGCCGCTGGAATCATCAAAATCGAACAATCATTGCCAGAGAAAAATGGGAAAACACGTTAATTCAGTCATGTTTTTCACATAAAATATAGCTAAACTTGAAATTTTAAAGGATTTTAGAAATTCATTGGTGCATGGGCCTTGGGAATGAAAAACTGAAAGATTGCCTCAGGAATCATCAAAATCGAACAATAATTGCCAGAGAAATATGGGAAAAACATGGGAAACACCGTTCATTCAGTATTTTTCCCATTTTTCTTTGGCAACTATTGTTCGATTTTGATGATTCCGGCGGCAATATTTCAGTTTTTCAATTCCTTAGGGCCGTGCACTAATGCATTTCTAAAATCCTTTAAAATTTCAAATTTAGGAACAACTTTTCAAGTTTTTGCGCCTTCAATTTTGCTAAATACTAAAAACGAACGGCGACCGACTGAAACCCCCTTAACCGGTTTTCTTTGCATAAAAAGGCGGAAAAGATTTTTTTTTTTTTTTTTTTTTTTTCAAAAAATGTTGATGAATATGTTCCGGAAAACCGACTTTTTAAAATGGTAATTTTTACTTGGAGTTCCTCTGAAGACATCGAGCCATCGTTTAGATTCGTACGCTTTATCAAAGATCTCTTTCAAATTATATTCTCACAGTCCTCACGTCTATTAACATTTTTTTGTATAATGAATTCATTAGGTAGGCCTTTGCGTGCTCAGCTGCTCGTAGTTCAATTTTCCCTCACGCATCTCACATGTAAGCTCTGCGAAGTTGGCTTGATATGGATCTCTCCAAGACTTCACGGAGAGTTGCAGTTCTAGTCCTAGGACCATAATATTTTTATTCATTGGTTCGGACTTGAGATTTTGCAGTAAACAATAATTTGTGTGAGAAATATCAAAAGGTGAATCTCGAAACAAAACAGGTTTTCAGTATTGGGAAGATATGTACATCAAAATTTCGTAAACTCCACATTATTATTAAGTAAAAAACCTCTTGACCTCTCGCGAGATTAGTTCCAGAAAATTATGAATTCCTAAAAATTACTCATTCAAATGAATTCCTAAAAATAACTCATTCAAATGAATAAAACCATTAAATATTTGAAAAAAAAATCAAAATTCAAATAAATACAATCTAGTTTTTTGATAAAAATTGGACGACTATGTGTCAAAAAAAAAACTCTCTGGATAATATAATCAGATCTCAGATTGTGTAGCGTTGTGCCCGGTATCCCATTCAAAAGTATATTTTTGCAGTTTGTCCCCAACAACTTGAGATAGATATGTGCCAAGACGGAGGAGCAATACCGCATGGAACTCATATTCATTTAGTCCTACTTCCCTCCATCCATCAGTAAAGCAGGAAAAGGTAATTGCTCAAAAACTTCTGAAATTCCAGACCCAAATGATCATTTTGATGGACCCAATTTTTTGACCAGCTGGGAGGAAGCAAAACCCATAAACAACAAATTTTTGAGCGTTCCTAACAGCATTTGAGAAATTATAAATTATTCTGGACTGATCTTGGCGCGAGATCGATGTTTCACCGTTCGATTTATTCCGGCCTATATTTCCTGAAAGGTGGAAATTATACAAAATCAATCATTAGATATTGTACTAACCCATGACTATACTATTTTGGAGTTTTCCTTGGAATATTTCACTGGAAAGATCGCCTTTACAGGTCTTGAAAGAAAGTCAAAATGTTCATCACAGAAACCTGACATTTCTCTGGAGATGATTACTTTTTGTCATGTGCTTTGAAAGGTGATTAAACAAACAACAAAACGGGGTTTAAAAACAATGTTTTGCGGTCGATATGGCATCCCTATTCTGGATCTCCATAATTGAAGACTACAGGGGAAGAACGCACCATGTCCCATTTTGTAAACTTTTCAGGAAGTCATTTTTTCCGGCAAAAACCCAATATTAGTTCGATTTTGGTCGATACAATTTAAAAAAAAAAGGAATTTGTATTTTGGTTGTCACCATCGAGTCCGCCGTGAAAAAATCTATAAGAAACCGCCATAACCTATTTTTCGCAAAAAATCGACTTGGTGCGTTCTTCCCCTGTGGTCTTCAATTGTGAAGGTATTTCGCCGCCACGAGGAATGTCTTATCCTATTGTGCCGATTTCGGAATGAAGGCTAAGAAAGCCCGAGTCGTTAGAGAGCCTTCGAAAATGCCTCGTTGAGTCGAACAACGCCGAAATCCACCGTCGGCGCCGACCTGGCAGCTTTCTCCTGCTCGCCTCACCTCCTCTTGAGCAACCTTTTCCCGGGAAACTGTGCCAGCTCGAAACCCTCCCTATGCAGGATTTCTATGCGGTGAAATTACGTCCTGAATGCAGCGGTACGAAAATAGAGAATGATCGCTCGATGAAATGATATTGTTGGATAAGAAACCTGATGATAATAACTGGGCCTGGACAGGTTCAATATTATTTTCTATCATCGAACACTCCTTACTTGAAGCTTGATAATACTAAGGGCGGATTCTTAGGTCATATCGTATTTTGACGTTAAATAGATATTTGAAAAAATCGAAGGTGCACTGTTTTATAGTGACCGAATAAATTCCAAAAATGAGTATTTTAATTGACATAGTAATGCATACTTTAGGCACATCGAAAGCCTTTTAGTAAGGTATCTTTTTCGTTGACGACGCTCATTGAGACGCTGTGTAAGAAGCCCAAGTAACAAAAAGTTGATATACACCGTTCTTGGTCATGGTTACAAAATACCTCTGATATGTCGAGACTCAGGACAGAAACGCACCAACTTTGGACACCCCTCAAGTGGAAAGAAAGGCACACCAGATTTTTTGCTATCTTCAAGAAAAATGAGATCGCAGAATATCGTAGAAGATCGTAGAATATGAATGCAATCTTGAAATTACTTGGTGATTTGCAAGACACCTAGACCCAAGTGCATGCTTGCTGGAGATAGCAATGGGAACTGGAGGGTTAGATATTGTATAACTTCTGGCAATCAGCAGGTAGACCAACAGGGACCGGACCAAACTTTTGAAAAAGAAAAACTGTAAAATAAAATAAGTTGAGGTTCTTTGAGGTTGTTGTTAAGTACTTTTTCACCAATGAAAAAACATTATCTACATTTCGTTCTATTTCAATGGTTTGCCAGTAACTAATTGATCTTTAAAAATGACTGGCTTTGGTTGGAAATTGGGACATTGGTGAAGACGTTAAATGACCCTGATGAATGTTTCACCTGCTTTGAGAGGCAAAGCAAACACCAGCTGGACAGACCAGGTGACACCGGTAGTTGGTCTACTGTTGACAAGTGGGTAATTCGACGACTAACAACGATCATTACGAACCGTAAAAGTATCGCGAGATAACCCGACACCTCACGAGTTGTACGGCTGAGGACAGCAGCTAAAGACCTTCTTCATACGACGAACGAAAACCTGCTGATTGAAGTCTACGCTACTCATTTTTCCAAGAGAGCGTCTTCCCTCGAGTGTAAAACCTGATGAGCTTAGCGATCGTAGAGAAAGACAATCATGGTAGGACGAAAATGCTAGAGGAGCATCAGCACCAAGCAATGTGATCTCTTAGCTACCACAATATGAGATAGAACCCTTTCTTCAACTTTTTGTTTCATAACTTGCGTGATTACCTATTTCACAGACAATTCTGAGAGCAAAATGAGCTACACCCAGGTTTTTTAAATTTATTTTATTGGTTTTTAATTTCAGGATGAGATGAGATGATCTATTTAATAATTAAATATTATTTTTATTTTATTTTTTTATATTATTTTTATTTTATTTTATTTTATTTTATTTTATTATTTATTATTTTAATTATTATTATTATTTTAGCAGTAATTATTACTGCTTCCCCGCAAAAATTCGTGGATTTTGGAAGTTTTGATGACTCCACTGTCGCTTTGGGGAAGGATTTCAACTGTTACTTCCATGTTCTTGGGTCTTTTCAGGTTCTTTCATCATACCCAAGGGTGTGAATCTGCTGAAACCATCCGCTGACTCCATCTCTTGGGTGGTACAGTGAGATTACAACTAGCAAGACAATGTTTACGAAGTGAAGTACACCTGCAAGTTACATACACTTATTTACCTTTTGAATAAATTTTATTGAGCCCAGATTATTTTCGTCTTTCCCGTCGGCTGTCAACCAATAATCGATTTTGAAAAGGAATCAGTAAATTTCAGACACATTGCTAACAGCTCATTTACTCAACGAGATTCCCAATTCTGTCACGCATTCACTCGTACATTGATTAGCACCTTAATTCGGATTTTTCACGAAGCTCTGTGCCATGGATCAATGTCCTGTACAACGGCAGTGTACACCAACATGATGAATTTCGGCGGTCGGTGAAGTCCTTGTCACACAATTTCATATCGCTTTCTCCGATGGCCACTGCTCGTCGGAGACAAAATTATTCACTACGCCCCTGTCACAATCGGAGTGTCCACTATGGCGGCCATCCTACCGATGGATAAGGAAGTCTACAGGGCCGCTAATGGAATGGCCTCAGTCACATATCTGTCTGAGGTGGATGTGTCCAGGTCGTGCCCCCCTCGTCACCGATGTCATGTTAGGCTGTCGAGGATAGGATGAATCTGTCAGCTGCAACTCTACGTGGGACTCCCGCATATACTCATAGTTTCCAGGAGTATGACATACTCGTATATGAACTTTTCAGGGTTGAGCCTGCAACGGATTGCATTATTGATCAAACTTCGATCTTCAATATCAACGAGCAATTGAATCCTTTTCATAGGCAAATTCTCTCGACAATCTCAAATCCAAAATCAACATTTTGACAAGTTTTTTGAAAATTAAAACGATTGACGATACAGATTTGAATTTCATAAAGGAGAAATGCAGTATTCAAAAATACAAGAAAAATGTTTAAAAGTCTTCACCCCATGACACATAAGAGAAGTGGAAGTCCAATTCCGTCTGGTTTTTGAAATTTGACAAGTTTTTTTTTTTTACAAATTCCTTCTCGATTAGGAATTATCCCTAGAAAGTAATAGACCAAAAGTTCATTAAAATAGGATAACCAAAGTTTTTGTTGCAGATTCGAGTCTGATTGACAGCTTAGCCTCATGAATTTCCGAGAGGTCAAATCTCTAAGTAAAGCACATAATCAATTTGAGTTGGGTTGATAATATTTGGGTACCCAAAATAGGTATAGGATTATAATATGTACTCAAATCGTCTGGTTAGGAGTGTGTTATTGTGAGATACTGTCATGACGTCAGGGTAACTTCGTAGTTCTCTTTACACATCCAGTTACATAATGTTATTTATCTGCAGTCGCTTCTGGAAAGGATCACGTAACTGTGATATTGAGATGCAAACTGCGTGAGCTCGCCTTATCCGTACGTTTACGAACGAAATATTCATCCGTCATTGATTCCCTTCTTAAAATAGACATTCTGAAAACTATACTCCTTTATGATGAACTGCAGGAGATCTGTTCCACGGTTGTAATAGCGTAGAGGGTGGTTTAGCAGTTTGCTTTAAGTCAAAGGAGAATCGGTAACGCACCAAGCTGGTAATAGGGGGCTTCGTTCGCTATGATTGACAACAGAGGACATCTACAAAGGCAGAGGGAGGGTAAGGACTAGAATCAACACAATTAGCGATGAAGGGGAGAGAGAGAGACAATGCTCCATTCCAGCAGAACTACAGTTTGCCACTGACATGCAACAGCACGAGACCCAATTATTCACGTTCTCTTCCCCGCCACTGATAAATGAAGACACACCACCACATAAATTGAAAATTGTAATAATAGCTTCTTTGTTTACACTTCCATAAATCTTATTCTCAAAAACCATAATTTCCTCGCATATCACATTCTAGATTTTCTTATACAATTTTAGTTCATAATTTTCAACAATAAACCTTGGAATCGAACAAGAAGAAGCCCCCCCCCTCCGCAAAATTTTATAGTTAACGTTTCAAGATACAGAATTCGAAAAATAATGAAAACAGTTACTAGCCGCAATTTTTTTAGTTGCCATGGACCGATTTTGTGGACATTCGGTATATGTGCTCCAATTGGGGTGTAGTTGTGTGGATGTGTCCCGAAGAATTTGGTTGTCAGTCACTTCAAAATTGTGAAAAATAGGAAGCAGTTGAAATTAACAAAAAGTCGTTGCTCGAGAAATTTAGATGAAGGTATTGTTTCATCATAAATTTAAAATACTTTTGAATTTTTAGAATCGCTCAGAGCTCTGAAGGACCAACGGTTCGAACCTAATAAGAACTCGAGGGTGGGGGAAAAAACAGTAACACGAATGTGAATCATGAGGATGAATGACTGAAGTCTACCAATTTCAGGCGATCATCAGTCACCTTTCGTTGTTTCACTGACTAATCAATAACAATCAGTTGTGTTTCTTCAACTATCATGTACCAAATTTCGTAATGAAGGCACCCACAACCGATAAGATAAGTAGGTATGTTATTTTTGGTACGTTGGTATTTGGTGGTAGGTTTTCGGTAGCATCTCCGTCATATAAACTTGATTGTTAACCTTGCGTGATAAAGTATGGTCAGAAAATCCATGTTCTCGCCGAAAGGTGAGCTATACAGAAAAGTGAAGAGTCAAAATTTTATGAAATTTTGCGTTGAATCCAAATCTGTGATAAAAGGAAATGCTTGCATACGAGTCTGCAACACTTTGGGACATTTTCATGTGTGTTTTCTTCCACTACACAACAAGGTTGTTAGTTCATGTACCCAAGCATCAAAACAGTTGATTGTTCTCTACGCAACACAGTGAGTCTATTTTATTTATTGGTCGCGTGAGCAAGTTTTCGTGACGATTTTTCAGTTTATGTGCCAAAGCAAAGACATGAAAATGTCAAAATGAACCATTGTGAAATAATCTGCAGCGTTTACCCATACGAAGTTACCCCCCGATCTCAATTGTATAGTCATTCTCATGTTTGTTGACGAGAAACTGTCAGAATGTTTGTGAAAATGGTAATTAACAATTGAGAAAGTAGTGAGCGAGAAAGATACTGTATATAAACCTCCCAGGCTTCAGACTGGAAAAACTATTTGTGACGTTCTCCAAGAAACGTGCTACTATACTTAGCCGAGCCTAAGAAGGACTTTGGGATACTAGAGGGTCTGCTAACAGGCCCACTTCGATATCTCCTGGAGAAGATAGGCAAACTAACAGGACATCTGCCGCTTCTGCGAAATGGAAATGGAAGATACCGATCATATCATGTGCCACTGTGAAGCACTGGGTCGAACTAGATACACCATCCCTGGAAGTGATGCTTATCTCCTGACATTATTGCTAAGGTGGTCTACACCAATCTTCTCTGCTTTGCTAAAAAGAGGAGAGAAAGAGTTTTCGATAAACCCTTCTCAGTAGGCTAAAGTAGTGTGGAAGCATTCCACAATAGACCTTTCTAGGTCGCGTATGAGAGTGTATTAGTTACCACAGTCCTCACAACTCTACTATAATTATTATAGTAGTTCAGTATGTGCATTCTCTCTATTGTATTTTGTATTCTATTGTATTGGTAGGCATAAACAGATTCTACAGAATTAATTTGAGCATGATAAAGTCATCAGAATGGGCCATAGGGATCAAAATAGGTGTGCCCACAACTTCTTTTGGCTCTCCTGTAAAATCGCCAAAATGTCACTTACGATATTCGACCTCTGAGGTATTATACATTGTGCAGTATAAGGACGACTGAACTTTTATCAAAATCGCCATGGGAACTTGGTAAAATGCTGAACGGCGTACGGACGGAAAATTAAGCAATACATTTTTGTTTTACACACCTTGAAACGTAAACCATCAAAATTGAGAGGGGTTTAAATTTTTTTGTTGCTCGACAAAGGTTCAATATTGAAAAGAATAAACCAAAAGATACGAAACAAGGTATCTGTTACGACAATTCTTCTGACAGTGTTCACAATTTAGAATTTGAACTATCTAAACTTGACTTTTCTTTAGAACCTACTCAAGTGAGAATGATGAAAGGAGTAATTAAGAAAAGAGTTCGTCGGCAAGCATAATCGTTAATAGATATGTGGGTGTGGTGGTTAGGATGAACACTCGGCTCAAAACCGATAATGATAGGTAAGGTAAGGTGAGCAAGGGTAAGGTAAGCAACCATTTCAGGTTGAATTTTCGTCCGACTGCCATTCTTGGCGTCGCGGACGTCATCAGCTGTCTCCCTAAGGGGAGATCAGAATTTGTTCTGATGATTTCGCTCATGGCTTCCCAAACATCATCCCCCTGGGTTGGAACGAGAGATTGCCGATCGTCTAATAGACAGAAAACTTTCTGCTAGCGACCAGATTCGAACTCGCATCCCCGAAAGACGGTTTTTATCTTATCACCGCAGTCGGGTACACTGTCCACTAGACCACCGACGCCCACACTTGTATCAATTACTGAATTCATATGCTTTGTCCTCCCCATAATGATAATGATGACCCCCCGATAATGATAGTAAGGTGAACGTGGAGTGTCGAGAAAGGCCAAAGGTAGAAGAGAGAATTGGAGAATTTTTCCAATTCAAGAGAAGAGTGGATGTGACCAGACGTGGAGGTCCCTCGTGCTGGGAACTATACAAAATTTGTATAATTTAATGGGGCAAAAGAGACGGATAGAAACCAGGTGGCTCCAGTCTCGGTCATTCCCCACAGGCACACATGAGGTCGGCTCGAGCTAACTTCCTACCTTTTGCTTTATTAGTTAATTCTATTAGTTGAATTTCAATCTAGGAGAAAATTGTAATAGTACAATTTTCAACGTACCTTCTTATACCGAATACCCTTTGTATAGGTTTTCCAAGTCAGATTGAGAATTTTCCAAATCAAAATTGAGAACTTTGAAAATCAATTTGTGAATTTTCCAAAACAAAAAGAGAACTCAGAACTTTTTTGACACAGGTATATCTTGTAGAAAAGACGAAAAAGATGAGGGGATGAAGATGGAAATTCATTCATTGTTTCAAGTTCATATTAAAAAGATGAAAAAGTGCAAACGTTGAAAGACATAAATTATAATTCATAGATACTAAAAAAAATTTAAATTAAATTTAAAAACGCCACTTTTAGTGAAGTTGAATTTCACCAGCTGCCTTGGGAAGTTGTACCATTATGACCATGACCCAATTTGAGCAGTTGGTGGTAGGATGACATCTGACAGGATGTGTTGTAGCCCTTCAGATTCATTCAGTACATTTGAGACGTACATTTAGGTTTTTGAAAAAATCTTTCGGCCTATTTCAATTTCGGCACTTCTTCATAATATCAATATGAACTTGAAAAAATGTGATTTCTACTGAATATAGGTACCTACGTCAAAAGAAAAAAAAAGTTCTGAGTTATCAATTGATTTGGAAAATTCTCAATCTGATTTGGAAATTCTCAATCTGATTTGGAAAATTCTCGGACCTATACAAAGAAAGTTCAAAAAGAATCAAGCAGATGAAAATACATAAATACGACAAACGAAACAGTGAGACCTTCTTTTAGTTTTGGGTGTTTTGAAAATAGTCAAATATTTTGACGGGTTCCTCAGGATTGCCAGTCAATCCTATATCCCCATTCGGTCCTCTCAAACAGTGAGACTCGACAACGGTGGGATCCACACGAGCTCCCCCGCACAAACAAATGACTCATTTGGAAACTGTGTTTATAAACAAAGCTCCATTACACCTCGGCAATCGAAACCGTCTATTTTATGACACCCCTTCCTTCCTCCACACCACCGCCAGCCGTTGGAAATTCTTTCCCTCGGCCTGAGGGGACCCAACTGACTCCCTCTTCGGTAATTGTTCTACTAGCTTTGGTGATGAGATGCTCTGGGTCAAGGTCAAGGTCGAGGTTCTTTCTCTAATTTATTCCGCGGCCCTCTGGACGTGATTCACTGTCGTTATGTAACCCTCACTCCCCCCTTTCGTTTCTCTATCTCTTTATGTACTCTTGCCGGACGCATCTTTCCTCTCTCTCTCTTCTCTTTTTTTCTCTTTTCATTTTTTTTTTGTCGTTGGTTTCTTCTTGCCGGTAAACATTAGTATTCCCGAGTCCACCGGTGTTCCGCGTTTGTCGGGAGGCTACCTCGAGATTGACCCAGTAAAAACGGCCACAAAAAAAAAACTCGGCATCCACTTACATGAGGTGATTGCGTTCCACTGAAGATCCAAGTTCGAAATTTGGTATTCAAAGAAGTACAAAACAATTAGTATGCACAGATGCACAACACACTCTTGAAAGTTAGGACAGAACTGCGGAGTCTGTGGAGGGGTTTTCGAGGATTATTGGTAACTACTCTCAACTTCCATCACCTTAATCCACTTGAAAAGATGAAAAAAGTACAATGATATTTTTGAAAACTTCCTCTCAGAACATCCGACCAGACACTGAACTGAAAGACATCAGTTTCAAACAATCTGTGATTCCGTATGTACAAAATGCTCGTGTATGGCCTGAATGTAAATGTGCCTCACAGTCCAATGTATCTCCGTTCAATTCAATTTACTCTTCTGTCCCTGCAGACAAAGTATCCCCCCCGTACACTGTATTTTCCAGACCAATGACTGAATATCCTTCAGCCCAATGCACCCCGTCCACTGTGTTTTCCAGACCTATGTATCCTTCAATCAAATGTACCCTGTTCAACGTATCTCTCAATCTAATGAGTTTTCCAGACCAATTTATCCTTCAGTCAAATGTATCCAGCAGCCCAATGTATCCTTCAGTCAAATGTATCCTGTCCAGTGTATCTCTCAATCCAATGTAATCCCGTCCACTGTGTTTTCCAGACCAATGAACCCTTCAGTTCAATATATTTTCCAGACCAAGGTAACCTTCATCCAGTGTATTTTCCAGTCCAATCAATGTATCTATAAGACCATTGTATTCTTCATTCCAAAGTATCGATCAGTCCAATGATCCCTCCACCCAATGTAGGTACTTTCCTGTACAATGTATCCTTTTGCCCAATGTTTCCTCAATTCAATGTATTCCGCCGCCCAATTTACGTTTAAGACCACTGTATTCTTCATTCCAAAGTATCCATCAGTTCACTGCATCCTTCAATTGAATGTATGTCCAGCCCAATGTATCCTTCAGTCCAGTCCAGAGTATCTTATGTACATATTCTTCGTTCCAAAGTATCTATCAGTCCTCCTCAACCAGTCTTATGTACACTTCTGTCCAATGTGTTCTTCAGTCCCTATGTATCTCTCAGTTCAATGTATCCTCCAGTACAACGTATCTATGAGACCACTGTATTCTTCATTTCACGGTATCAGTCTGTCCACTGCATTCATCATCCAACTCTTAGTTCAATGTACCCTTCAGTCCAATGCACTCCCACTCTCCTGTAAGTTGTTTCGATGGCTTCAGATGCTGAAATTCGCGTGTTTGCAACCCTTTTTAAGTCCCCCAACGTGATTTTTCACTACCTTCCTTCGCCTTTCTTTATTTGTAAACGGGATCCCCCGCCTCCTAATGTTATTTCTAGGTCGTTGGAAACTCATTTGATAGGTCGTGTTTTTATGGGTTCAAACACCTATAAAAGCCTTGATCGCGCAGTCAAGGGTGACATAACTCTCGAATCCTACCGGTTTTTATAAACAACTCTTCCCGCGTTCTCGTCCGGATTGATTTTTATTGCTCTGATCCGACCATAATCGCGTCATCACTTTGGCATGCAAGCCGGCGTTTATTTGTGGTTTCACGAGAATCAGTTATGACGTCTGGTTTCGAGCCTGTTGCACACCGTTTCAATGCTTCCAATGACAACTTTTGCTCGAGTCTGAATATATTTTTTTCCGTCGTTATATTGTAAGTTTTATTAAAACGCTGTCAACACGGAAACACAAATAATTTATTATTCCATCACTCTGGAGTATTCTTCGCCGTAGTAGCTCAATTCAATCATTGTTGCACCTTGAATGCTCTCGATTATAGTGAGTTAATATTTTAGGCACAGAGGTGCATTGGACAAGAGGATAATAATCAAACCAATTCGATAAACAAGTCCAGAGATCTTCACATCCACTCAGGTGGGCGAGCGAAGCAAGGGGGAAGTAACAATAAACTGGAGTGCCTGTATCGGGCAATGTCGTCATATTTGGATGCGGTAATAGGATTAAAAATAACTGCGCCATGTAGTCGCATATTCGACTGGTGAAATAAACGTATTTATCTACAAAGCGGATTAGACCTCTTCCCGAGTGATAAGCGAGTTTTTCGGCCGAGAAAATTTCAGTCCCTCGTTTTTTCAAAAGGGCTTAGAAACCGGCCAAACGCCGGAGTGCCAATACCTAAATACAATCGAGATGGGCCGGGCGGTGGAGAGGTAGGGAAGGGAAATCGATGGTAGGGGACTGCGCATGCGCGGTAGGGGAGAGGGTCTGCTAACCTTGGTGCCAGAGAAGCTACGGACGACGGGTAACAGGGGGGGGGGGGGACCCAACGAGGAATGCAGCCGATTCCCCAACATTTCAAAAGGAAAAATCTTCCTCGTATTTCAAAAAACCTCTCAAACGGCTTACGACGTTAAAAAACTGAATACCACTCAACGAAGGGAGTGTAATTTTTTCCTCCACATCAAATCAAGAACTAAGTTTATTGATACACCTTCTGGGATACAGAAAAATTCAATACGATTGAAAATTGAAAAGAATACACGTTCCATCTTCTTTTATGAAGAAAAAGTCAATCAAGAGCCAATAAGTTTCTTGAATGCGGTGAAACATGATCGACATTTAAAATGACTCCGAGAATCTTTTCATCGCAAAATATACGTTGAAGTTACAGCAAAACTCGAGGTTCATGGAGTTTCTTTCGCGACGAAGAAAATGATCGACGAGAAAAAGAATATCAATTAGTAACTGTGGGATATAGATGCTTCATACGTTTCGAAGTCTCAAAATATGCTCAAAACTCACCACCGAAACTATTCAGGAGATTTTGCAAGACACAACGATATCTTTCGACCCAAATATTTGTGGCAGGCAAAAGGCGTTCTTAATTTCGAAATTCAATGTTAAAACCCAAACCACTAAATCGATGAAAAACTATTCAATTATCATTATTTATTTATTCTAGCTCTTTTTTCTTGAATTACGGATAATTACCATTTCAAGTTTGAAATTACAATTGTTTGGAAAACGTCTTGAAATCAGCAACTCACCTTGTCATCATCATCAACTGCATCAACTCCACACCATTCACCATATCCTTCCTAAAAACCTATCAAACTTCCTCAAAATCCTTTTCTAATTTCATCAGTCAGTCTTGAGAAGTCAGCCATCTTGCACCTTTTGTTCCATCTTGCTCTCACCAAAGAAAAGTTTATCTAAATTCATCCAAAGTAGTACCTGAAGTGGATTCTCAACTGTAAGCCACAAATCAAGTGCAATATCTCACCTTTCTGTTGGATTCCCTTGGACTACCAGGATTATCATCTACCACTACCAGGATATCCCCCTGTATGCTGACCACCTGCAGCTCAGGGCATCATAAGTAGCTAGCTACCAAAATCAAGGTGAGAGTTACCATAATCCAAATCTTCTGTGATCTACCCATACCTGTGATCTATCTTCTGGCTGTCTTCTACCTACCTACCTACCTGGAGTTTGGGCTTTCTTCTTCTGCTACCAACTTTGTGATATTTAGTCTCTAGTGGCCACTTTTAGGTAGGCGTCCACAGTATTTAAACCATCATAATTTATATCATTGTTGCCTCATTATTGTTTAATAAAAAGTCATAATTATCTAGTCACTGGTTATTTATTATAGTACAACACCCTTTGATATACAGTCCATTAATTTCTTGTTACTTATTTTTGCAAATCTAGTCAAACCAATAATTAAAGTCAATAAATAATAAGTTTAGCATCATCATATCAACCAACAATCGAAAAACATCATCGCACTAAGTGCTGATATAAGACTTATATCAGCAAAACAATACAAACAAACGAAAATATTGAGTAATGCACGTATTCTGGGACGTCCTATTTGGTAAGTAGGTACTGGATCGCAACCAGTAAGTGATAAAACACACATTCTTATTAACGTATTCAATGTAATCAATTTAGTTTGTTGAGGATGTATCATGCATCATTTACAGCATTCTGAGAGCCCAAAACTTGATTTTTCGTTATCGGAAATGTGACCCCCTCCACCCTCGCCATCTGCCACCATAACATTTCCAGCGAAAAGAAAATCCCGAATTTGAACAGCATTTTTAAAATCCTTGACCTACGATACCCAAGTTACTAATTCGAGCCCCCCCCCCCCCCCCCAACGTTTACAGCCTGACACAACAGTAATAGGTCGTAACGTTGAACTTGGTAGGTTCTGTTGGTAACGTTTTACGTTGATTCTGGTTGGTAATCCGTATCCAAGGTGAAACACCCACAACCCACAAAATACGCGATTTCTGGCACCATAGTGACGCCACTGATTTGATCCGGAGTGGCACTAAGAATAGGTCATGAAAACCCAGAGTCCATTGATTATGTTCCTTGAATTTCAAAGCCTAGTAAGACATATTAGGAACAGAAATAATGAAAAATCGTGTATATATTATTGTGAATATCATTCCCCCACTCACCATGCTAATATCGATACTACGATGAAGTTCCACATTAGTGCAACTAAATAAGATATCCGCGTCGAACAAAAAAAATAACTAAGCAAATTGGTTGGAAACCTGGGCCTAGAAGAAAGTACACGTTTTTGTCTTTCGCAGACCTTCAAGTTGCCCTAAAATTTTCTCTGACTCACTTCTCAAGGAAAAAATAACAGAGTAAGTCTGTCGAGAGCATCCAGCAGACAGTCGACATAATTATGAATGATGATTTATACAGATCTGCAGACGAAACTGAGCAATTGAAGGTATCAACTTGTGTAGAAATTTGGCAGAGCGCCCAGGAAGTGACGGTAGACACAATGCACGGTAGGACGTCTCTGATTTCGCCCACGTTTTCTGAACCGGTCTGAAATTAATTTTCCTTCTCTCGAAATAACGGCATAACGACCGTTCTCCAACAAGTCATATTTATTAATAAAAGAAGAAAGCGTCACGCGAGCATTACTCGAGAGAGAGAAATGAGCGGAAATTAGGAAGTGTTAAGATATTGTTTCAACCTCCATTAGACCGTTTCGTTCAAATCATTCCAACAACAGACCGACCGACAGAAAGAACCAGACCCTATCAAAAATCTGCAAAATGCGAGCAGAAATTTATTTTTATGAGGGCACAAATACAAATATCTATCAAATTGTGAGCTATAGCTTTGTACGGTAAAACTGTTAATTTTTTCAACCCATTTTGATGAGTTATTGTTTTCAAGAAACCATAGGTGGAAGGAAAGAAGAAAAATAATGTGATTTGCAGCAAGACCTGTTTCTAGGAATTGTTCGCGACGTTTGGCTGAAACTGCCCCAAGCTGCTGCTGACAATCGCCTTCATTATACAATATAAATATACATTTTCATATTAAAATATTGGTTTCCTTCACTATTTCATTTTTTTACCTTTTCAATAGTTAGAGTCCTCTTATACCGGGTGTCCCAGAAGTTATGGTCCACCCTCCGGCATTTCCGTATTTAATTACGTAATAAAATGGGCCCAACGCCATTTTTCATATTTTTTTGTAAAGAATTCAGGAAAAATACTTTTGCTCAATAAAATTGCGCGCAATCGTGCGCAATTGACACTAACTTTGTTTTTTCAAATGGGAACCCACATTTTTTATTGCAGATTCAGATTCTACGTCGAATTTCATGAGAAATTCATACCCGAGTCGATTTTTTTCATCGCGTGCAACTGGTACTTTTCGCGCGCAAAGTGACCAGGGTGCGCAAAAGTTAATTTTTTTTTAACCCCAAGTATGGCACATTTTTTTTCATTATTTTTGACGCTGAATCACGTAGTGAGGTCCTTTCTTCGATTTCATAGTTATTTTTCCAAATTTAGAAGGAAAAATAATGTTTTTGGACTTTATTTTCCCTCGCCCTTTCGCAATACGGGCTGGGTGGAGACGTGGCTAGATTAAAAATAAATTCCTCACTTATAAATTTAAAAAAATATTGAAAATAGTGGAAAGTTAAAAAAAAAAATAAATCAAAAAGCTTCTCATCTCAAAATTTTCAAAAAAAAAATAAAAGTTACAAAATCTCCGAAAACAAGTAGTAATAAAAAACTAAGATAATAATAATGAAATTTAAAAATCACAGCAACTGCTCGAAATTACCTCCTTTTGCCTGCAGACAAGTAACAGTTACTTTTAATTGTTTTTAAAGGTTTTTAGATGAGAAGCTTTTTGATTTTTTTTTTTTTTTTTACAGTAAAGTAGTACCTACTTTTCCAACATTTTTTAAATTTATAAGTGAGGAATTTATTTTTAATCTAGCCAGGTCCCCACCCAGCCCGTATTGCGAAAGGGTGAGGGAAAATAAAGTCCAAAAACATTATTTTTCCTTCTAAATTTGGAAAAATAACGATGAAATCGAAGAAAGGACCTCACCACGTGATTCAGCGTCAAAAATAATGAAAAAAAAATGTGCCACACTTGGGGTTAAAAAAAATTCACTTTTGCGCACCCTGGTCACTTTGCGCGCTAAAAGTACCAGATGCACGCAATGAAAAAAATCGATTCGGGTATGAATTTCTCATTAAATTTGACGTAGAATCTGAATCTGAAATAAAAAATGGGGGTTCCCATTTGAAAAAACAAAGTTAGTGTCAATTGCGCACGATTGCGCGCAATTTTATTGCGCAAAAGTATTTTTCCTGAATTCTTTACAAAAAAATATGAAAAATGGCGTTGGGCCCATTTTATTACGTAATGAAAAACGGAAATGCCGGAGGGTGGACCATAACTTATGGGACACCCTGTATATAACATTTAAAAAACCATATTTCAAAATTTTAAAATTCATTCGGAAATGTGTACAAATGGCATTTCACGAGCTTAAATAACAACTCCCATTCAACCAATAATTGGTTATTTACAACGATACCTACCAAATTAAAAGTGAAGTGTATGAAATTGGTCGAATGAATCATGAAATTGGTGGAAAAGTTTATGAAATAGGCTGAAAAAATGATTTTGGAGAATTTTTTAACCTAGAAAAGTGTAATCAATGCATCCGGAAGCAAAATGCAAGGTTTGGTTTTTTTCTTGTATAAATAGAATGGTGTATATAGACGGTACTTTATAAATAGAAACGTAAATTTCATCGACCTACTCTCAACACATCCCAGATCATCATGAGGTTCAGGGTAACTTGATTCACCTCTAAAGTTCAGTCTCTTTTCTTCCATAGCCAGTACTACATACTATGGCATTGTATCAAATGGAGTCGATATTCCCAGGAATTTTCGCGTTCATGGGCGCCTTTCGGCTTCTATTCCCTTTTGTGTGCTTGAGGTTTGTGAGAGGTAACGTTTCAAAGAACAGGTGAGCCGTCGATCAAAGGGTGAAAAACAAAGCTGGCGGGCCAAAGAGCGTGGTTTTCTTCCCTCATCAAAAGGGCACATGCTTCAGGCTCAGTGTATCATCTAACCACCTGTACCGACTTGTTTGTGTACGTCGCTTGCAGTTCATTCAACAAGCATTTACTTCAGAAAAGGATACATGTTTTGATCACCACTACCTACCTTCCCAACATTTAAAGTCATATCTCTGTCTATTCGAAAAAAGGCATCTGGCAACGAAAAAAATTAATATTTTTGACATTTTCATGTCTTTGCTTTGGCACATAAACTGAAAAATCGTCACGAAAACTAAGCAAGTCTTGCTCACGCGACCAATAAATAAAATAGACTCACTGTTGCGTAGAGAACAATCAACTGTTTTCTTATTGACATGAAAATGTCCCAATGTGTTGCTGACTCGTATGCAAGCATTTCCTAATAAACTTGATTGTGAAGTAGTATGTGGCAGGTAGGTTTGATTTCTTTTAATTTTCCGTTCTTGTTCTTTATTTTGTTGTTTTGTAGTTTGAATGTTACCACCGTTGATGATTGTTGCCATCGTTGAGTTGAGATTTATATCATAAAATTGGCCTTGGTTCTCACTAATGAGATAGCTTCGTTGGACGGAGTTTGTGAAATGTTGTTCACCAAAGCCAAAACTTTTGAACGTAACTTCAATAACCAAACCAACTCTGCGCTTCACAAATATAGACAACACAATATATAATATAAATTCGAAAAAGTAAAGTAGTAAGATTTTCTTAATAAACCGTAGAGAAACGAGAAAAGAAAAACAAAAACAGAGGAAAAGTCTAAAGGTAGGAACTCAAGTATTTTCAGCATGAGGGACTTTCTCCCTATTTTTCTCATGTCTCTTGGAAACAAAAGTGGAAATTGTTGTCAACCTTAACTACATTTTCACAAAAAATGGACTTTCCTCGTTTTTCTCCTGTGGTCTTCATTAGTGAATTAGGGGCTTAAACATATAGATTTATTCAAATTTGATCCCAGAATGTATTTGAATTGAAGAAGAACATGAGTTGAATCGCCCAACCACATTAAAACGTGTAGCTGAACACTATTTTCCCATTACTGAAATTCGAATTTTTACTCAATAAAGTTTTTTGATAAAAATAAAAAGTAATCAGTAATGTGAATAACAGAAAATCCTAATTAAAGTAAGTTTGACGTAATTTGAATCATTTTCACGTAAATTACATTTTCAGAAGTTAGGGAGTGAGAGGTGAAACTTGAGAGACCACACCACGACTAGGGATGTCGAAAATGTGAACAACAGAAAATCAGCAGTCACAAGCTGCATAATTATGGCAGTACTATAGATGCCGAGCATACCCACGTCGCGTCGAGAAGACAAGTCCTAACTTCAACTTTGCAGAGTTTTTGGAACGATTCACCTTTAGAAGGGTCAGATAGATGTACTTAGTATACCCCAGGAAACTGTCAACAGAACGTAATTATTTGTACATTTGTACAGGATATCCCGAGAGCCGAGTAATGGTCGTAGGTCATTCCTTGTTGTCACAAAACATACCTACAACACGGAATCAAACTGGCAAAAAAAAAATAATAATAAATAACTAAAAACTTGAAATTTGTCATAAATCTGAAAAACTTGAAAAACATATTTGTGATGTTTCTTCTGTACATAGGAAACCAGCAACTTGATTATACAATTCATTTTTCAAATAAAAAATAACCACTTCTGCCAAGCTTTAGGAAAATTGTTTTAAACATTATAAATGCTTGCATACGAGTCTGCAACACTTTGGGACATTTTCATGAGTGTGAAAGTAAGGTTGTTAGTTCATGTACCCAAGCATCAATATAAGAAAACAGTTGATTGTTCTCTACGCAACACAGTGAGTCTATTTTATGTATTGGTCGCGTGAGCAAGTTTTCGTGACGATTTTTCAGTTTATGTGCCAAAGCAGACATGAAAATGTCAAAAAAATCGACTTTTTGTTGGTTAGGACGGCAGTACATAATAGCTAATATTGTACTATTGGAGAAGTGAGATTCATATAGAACAAGCCCCGGCGGAATGCGCTTATACCTAGTTAACCACCAATCATCCGCGACCAATCGGCCAACTTACAAAATAACTCACGAATCGGACGCTATAGAAACGACAAAACTCTTCACCACGAAACCTTTTAAAAACCAATTTCGGAGGTTTTTTGAATCGTAAACTCATCTAAGGAGGAACGGAGCGATAAAAATCGAGCAGTAATGCACCAAGTCAATAACATGGCAGGCAAGGTTGGTGTTGAGTAATATTTTCCACGTTATGGAGCGTAAAAATTATGTCCCCTCCAAAGTTACTCCTCGTCGATGTGAAGGGAGATTTCTTGTCGTGACAAAAACAAGGGTTTATAGCGTTCGTGGCGAATCAGCGGAGCGTAGATCGTTCGTAGGTAAACGTGGCTCCAGCGTCAATTTTATTGGGCGTACCGATAAAGAGCTTTTAACAACGTCCACTCAGTGTTCTAGCTCACGATAGCGAAGAGGTAAAACTGAGGCCAGCAGTCATAATATGATATATTAAATGAATAAACTCCCACCATTGCAATCTGGAATTTGAAGGTGCCCAGCGATTCCCACGAAAAAAATCCCTGAGTTTTCCGGGTTTTTCAGGGTCAATTTTTGTCTTTTTCAGCGGTTGTAAAAAAAATTAAAATATTAATGAATGTGATCATAATTTCTCAAATTTCAATATTCAAAAGTCATTTTGAAATGAAAAAGCCTCCAATGCAGTGTGGCTTATCTAAAAAAATCAGTGTTTTTTCAAGCCTGTTAGGCACCTGAAAGGTGAAAATCAAGGGTTGAAATTTTCAGAAGTGCCAAATCTCGAAAACTCTGGAAATAAAGGTATTGTTTTTTCACCAATTTGAAATAGTATTGAATTTTAAGACATTTTAGAGACCACCCGGAGTTCTGTAGGACAAGCTGTTCGCTCCCTACGGGTACTTAAGGGTTGGACTAACGATAAATCAGAATCGCGTGGGTGAATCACCGAAGAGGTCTAATCTTTGTTGAAATTTTAGCTAACCAAAATGCGATCGCCATTCGTTTCTGCGAGTTGTATTCAGTTTCACTTCCTTAGCAACTATAATCAAATTTCCATACGAGGTAATACCAACTCCCTATTCCTCCGAATCGAGTGTGAAGCGTTCACTTCTTCCAAATACTTAGGCAAAATAACAAAAAACCAGTGACAATGGCAAAGCGGTGATCTTAGCAGACGAGTGATCTATGCAGAAAAATAATAAACCTTGATGAAATAATTTGCAGCGTTTTTCTAATACAGCTTTTGATGGATACTTTTTCAAACAAAATGTTGGAGAAAGGAATTTTCTGTCTATTTCTGACGATACTACAACAACATTCTATTCTAAAGCGTTTAGTATCCCAAATTTCCACGATTTTTCAAGAGTTGTACAAAATTCCCTGACATTTGACGGCTTTTACGAAATAACCCGACTTAACCTGAATTCTCCGGTTTTCCAGTTGGGAGCCAATAGCGAAGGTGACATTCTACTATTTTATATCCTAGGAATGCCGATACGACTCAATAAAGCGAATTTGGCGAGATATAAAAATGCACTCACGTTCCGCCGGAGCAGCGCCACCAGAGCGCGGCAAGACGCATTTGGCAGCCGTAAAAAGTCGGATCTCGGAAATCTGTTACGAGGTCCCTAATGGGAGCTTCGTGGCTTCGGAGAGAACCGTAGCGAAAGTCCGGCTGACGACGGATGGTGAAAAAACGCTCCAGTCATGCGATATGACTCACCAAGCGAATTTTCCTGGAACCATCATCTCTGGGACTTTTTAACAAGTTTTGTTTCGTTTTACAGCTTCGTTAAACATTTTTAGCGACTGTTGATTTCTCGTGTGACGTCATTCAACTGCGTGTCATTGATGAGACTACAAAAATTGTCAAGTATTCCAGATTCAATATCACAATTCAGACACAGAACTCCTCAGTATCAGAAGAAGGATTCTGTTGCCCAAATCTTACTGAGATGAAGTATTTCTAACCTGTCAACAGGGTTAGAAATTTGATGTGATATATGCGATATATGCGAAATTTGATGTGATATATTCGCATATATGCGAATGTACCTGATTTATGTTTTATTTAAGCAACCATTTTTAATACAAAACAGCCGAAGAAATTTTGTTCTCCGAGTACTCGCGCTTGTTATCAAGTTATGACTATTTTAATAAATATTTATTTCAACTACCTAAATACAACTAGTCGACCAAAATCTGTGATACATTTATTGTTACACTGTGATATTATTTTTAACTTCGTAGACTTTATTCCAAGTGTATTATTGTTGCTTTTAAACTATTGAATTTAATTTATTGAATGTGTGGAGGCCTGGGTGGTGCCTGTCGATGGATGTCCTTCCTGGTGGATTTTCCGCGTTTATTTTCCAAGAGATCCACTCTTGGTCAACAATTCTTAGCTGATTATGGATTCGGAATGCCACCATGGTGGGCGGGCCCGGGCTGGGCTGGGATTCTCGATTTCTCCCACACAAGATTTTCCATTACCTCGGGGTTCTCACATTTTCTTGGGAGGAGAACAACATTCACCATCTTCCATTCTCAATAGAATGAGATTTCATAATTTTTGTTTTTTTCTGTATTGAACTTTGTGTTTGGACAAGTAAGAAGTGATTATTGATTGATTGCATTCAAGACAATACTTTACAGTACACTAAGAATGGTTGGGTCTTTGTTAGATTTACATGATCGTACATTCAAGATTCTGCATCAAAATTCGAAACAAAACTTGTATCTTCAGTGTGTAATTAGCAGTGTCGTTGCAGTCTTTCTGGTCTCTCCTCAATGCCTGGTCCACATACCTGGACGATCCAGAGGCACGAAAACAAAAAACAAAAAAATTGCCCGAAAAATCTGTTTTTCTGTTATCTGAGAAATTGATAATTAACAGCCTACATGTTGACCCCTTCAGATCCACATTAGTTCTGACGAAAAAAAAATTGTTTTCCTCTTCCATATGATTCCAATGTAGAGACTGATGAACCATGCAAAGTTTCACTTTCGTAGCCAAATTAGGTCATTTTACCAATAAAATGGGTCGTAGGTTGATTGCTATAGACCCCCTACGCAGACGAAAGCTGCGCATCCAGTCTCCAAAGGTTGCGTGCAAACCATTACTTGACAGCTGATGGCTGGTAACCTTGACTGTTGGCGATTCCATCCCAACTAAACGCGAAAAAATAGCATAACCTGATGATGAATAAACGATCCTTCCTTGTCTTCAAGTTCTACCATTGTTAGTGGTTCCAGAGCAATGCTGAACACGATCGTTTGGGGTTAAAAAGAAACAGGGTTTGAAGTTACGGGTCGCCACGGCCCATGGGACCTGAGGAGGTTAAGAGCAGTTAGAAAATTCAAAGAAGAACTTGCAACTAACAGTGTGTGATCCCCAATGACAAAACGCTGCAAATTATTACACAATGGTTTATTATTTTTCTATATAGAAAAATAATAAACCATTGTGTAATAATTTAGGAAAAACCATTGTGTAATAATAGGAGAAAAAAATAATGTCAGCTTTATTGGGATTTGGGTCCAACAACAAAATCCTCCTCTTTCACCAAATTTTCGAAAAATTTATTTTCTTCATCAGGGCCTATAACAAAATATACAATAATCAACAATAAAGCTTCGACATGGCTAAGAATATAAAATATATGTTACTTTTTTATGGGAAACTTACTCAGAGGATGAGTTTAGGTTTGAACATCAAACCACAGTCGGGAACAAAGAGGTATAAACCAGGAACACTGAAGGAAAAATTTGTCATATTCACTCGCAGTTGTTCCTCGAATTCTAGTCTTAGTTATAATGCATCTTGTTAAGTTTTAGTGTCAGTTCTGTGGTAGTTGTCAATTGTTGTAAATCTTGAAGAAGAATAAGTTTACTTGTTATCTCTTATCTATTCTAGTCATTATTATTGTGGTTGTGTCTATCTGACTGTCTCGATTTGTTTTTTACCAATTTTAAGCCTGATGTTATTGTTGTTTTTCCAAATTTTATTATAATACTCAAGTTTTTTTTTAACACCAATTTAATGATTAGGTAAGTTGAGTTTTGTTTTTTGTCTGTTTCTGCCATATTTTATCTTTTAAACATTACTAGAATACTACACCTAATTTGCTAAATACTCACCTATTAGTTTATACACAAATTCACCTTAAATATCTAAATACTTACCTCCAAATTTTTCCTTCAGTGTTCCTGGTTTATACCTCTTTGTTCCCGACTGTGGTTTGATGTTCAAACCTAAACTCATCCTCTGAGTAAGTTTCCCATAAAAAAGTAACATATATTTTATATTCTTAGCCATGTCGAAGCTTTATTGTTGATTATTGTATATTTTGTTATAGGCCCTGATGAAGAAAATAAATTTTTCGAAAATTTGGTGAAAGAGGAGGATTTTGTTGTTGGACCCAAATCCCAATAAAGCTGACATAATTTACATCGGGTCGATTGTCATACACTACTAAAAAAAATAATAAAAAAAAAATAAAAATTAAAAAAAAAAATTAAAAAAAAAAATCAAAATCACCAACCATCGATCGCATTATGGTCAGCTCTAATTTGAACGGAGATTAGGCCTCTTTTGCGATTCACACTCGTGTTTTGATTTATATATATATATTTCAATATAAACCCTTAAATTCTCGTAGGGAGCGAACGGTTTGTCCTACAGAGCTCTGCGTGGTCTCAAAAAATTCTAAAAATTCTATAGAATCTTAAATTGAAGGAAAAACAATACCTTTATATCGAAATTTTTTGAGTTAGGGCGTTTTCAAAATTTCAAAATTGATTTTGGAACCCTTAGAAGTGACCTACATCAACCAAAAGCTTCGGGGCACAACTAGACCCCAAATGGAGCCTACATACCAAATTTCATCAATATCGGTCAATGCTAAGTGGCAAAAGTGCCGCGTACGGCGTACGGACGGCCAAATTTTTATTCGATTTTTGGATTCTACGTACCTTGAAACGTAAACCATCAAATTTTGAGGGGGTGTTAAAATTTTTTTTTTCTTGGTCGATTCCAAAGGTTCATTATTGAAAATAATAAACCAAAAGTGGGATCCTTCTACCGTCTGGAATACTCAAATCTTACTGAGAGCTGTTGAAGTCTTTCTTGCCTCTTCAAATGGCATTATAAATCTGCATCGTCAGAATGACCAAATCTGTCGAGGCTCTATTAATTGATTCAGCAACACAGTCTACGTTGTCATGTGACATGTCTTGTCAAATCTTGGGTAAATCGTGTTTGCTACGAAACCAATTCATTTCAAGTCATATCAATACACTCTCTTACCACTTCTGATCCATTCAAAAAAAGATATAGCCGGCGCTGTAAAACGAACAAATCGCTCGTGGTATTCACAGGTTCACGCGTAAACTGACAATAAAATGACTTTTTTACTGTGCCAATAAAGACGACTCGAATTTCCCCTCTAATCGCTCGCGCCCTGATTGTTGTGATGGCCGGGGACCCCTCCAAACCAAAATAGACAAAAACCATAATAAAATCGTTAAAAAAGAGATGTTATTTAGGTTTGCCAGGTTTCAATTGAACTGGAGATTCCTAATTTCCGATTTTGACTTTGTAAGGACCTAGACAATTTTGCATTTTGAATTTGTTCGTTTTATTCATATTCATAATTGTCTTTCAGAGCAATTGAGTGACAACGAGTAAAAACCCATAATGAGGGTTAGAAGTAAATAACTTGCACATAATTGGCATTCAAGTACGAGATAACAAATCAGTAACTCACTGCTTCGCCCCCAGGAATGTGTTGAATTGGCAACCCTGTATTAATAGAAAACGACATTATTCCTATCAAGTAGGAACAATCTCTGGTATCAGAAAGGTACATTTTATAGGCATGGATGCCCAAATGTAACTAATGTAAGATCTGTTGAAGTCTGTCGAAGCTGTAACGCCTTTCCACGGTGCATCCAAGCATGGCTTCAGTAGAAGGCTGCACTGGAAATGGGGGTGCGCCTTGATTTTTTTTAAATTTTTAATCGAAAGTAGACTACATTCTGAGAATTTTGGCACCAACCGCGAATTCTAGCGTGAGTAGATCTGTTTCTATGATTTTTCAAAGTTTCAACCGTTTATGACGTCACGCGCCCCTCTCGCCTGGGCGGGCCCCCCCAGCCCACTGTGACGTCATAAACGGTCGAAACTTTAAAAATTCATAGGAAAAGATTTACACACGCTATAAGGTCGCGGTTGGTACCAAAATTCTCAGAATGAGGTCTACCTTAGATTTAAAATAACAATAAACAGTTTTTCCTACCCAGGCGCACACCCTATTGGCAACGTCGCACGTCAGCCCTACATCCACAGGCAGGCATCACATCCCTATTTGCTTGACAGTATATTCTTGGTTTCATCACGATTTCTGAGTATCCCTACACAATTAATGCTCTAAAGTTATCAATGCCCTCAAAAAGATAATAACATGTTGAATGAAGTTGTACATTGGAGTAGGAATACTTCACAAGAGTAAAACTAGCATTAAATTGGTACATTTTCATCACAAAATCGCCAAACATCAGTTAAAAAAGACCGCAAAATTCGCTCACTAACTCAAGATGTATGAAAATGTTGATGAAATGAGTCGTTAGACTGTATTTGTACGAAGTTCAAAAGTACCAAGGAAATTACCCTTTTAATTTCATAAGGATTCTTGTTTCCTCGAATAATACATACTTGACAAATCATAACTGACTCAAAACCTTACACATAATAAATTCTGGTATTGTTAAACAGATAAATAGTAAGTGAGTAGAAGTCTCTACTCATTAGTAAGTAGGGTCTCTAAGTAGTAAGTTTTCTGAATGCCTTCTCTTTTCTTTTTGAATGCCTCTTCTGAAATATAGAGGAGGTTTTGGGTGGAATCCCTATAAATGGTAAGAGTTATGAAGTCCAAAATGGCTGAAATATGTTTTTCCAAAAATTCGCTCATTCTCTCATGCTGCATCGATAGGACTTTACTGATTTGTGCTCTCATTCACTTTTCACTCTTCTTGAATCTGCAATGATATAATGATGTTTTTATAATTTACAAATTTGAAATTTCCAACACTACCTACTCTTATAAATGTTGTACAAATTTTACTCAATTTGATGTAACAAAGTGATTTGGACTGTTTGAATCATCAGTAGCTTTGGAAGAAATCCAAAAATTCAAGTAAAAAAACGGCTGAAATATTTCTTCAATATTTATTTACGCCTTCATGTCTCACACTTCTTGAATTCGTAATGTTTATGACGTTACCAATCTCAAAAATATCTGCATGTACTAGGAAACTGAGCTTTTTACGATATATAATTAGGGACCTCAAATCAGAAGAATCATCAAAGTTTCGGATGGAATCCCAATAATGTGATAAGAGTTATGAAGTCCACACATTTCTTCCGAAAATTCGCTCATTCTCTTATGCTACATCGATAGGATTTTTTGGTTTATTTTACATTATTATATTTCATCAAGTTCAATAATGTTAGAGTTCTACTACGGAGTCTACCAAGGTTATGAATCTCCCTTTACATTGGGTAGGTATCATAGAATAATTCAGAACGGTTGGTTCAAATAGCTCGACTTAATTAATTCAGTTAAGAGATAAGTCTTTAACCCTTTTCCTGGCTAACGTGGAAATAATAATGAACACTAGATTCTTCATTAACCTGGTAGGGGTCTCATTGCTCTTTTGTAATTTGCCTATTCGAAACAAATTAAGGAGATAGTGATTCCAATTGGTAGAAAATCATATAAATCATTCAAAATCGCTGGATATCTTCTAAAACAACTGAAAACAAAGCTACCTTCTTCCCATGGAACAGCATCACGAGGGCACTTGTCTTAGTAATAACCGTTCGACTAGATTAGTACACTCCTGTGCCAGTGCTGCCAACGGTTAAGAGATTGAAATTCGGAGTAAGAAGTGAAGGGTGACTATAATATACCTGCCAGGAAAAGGGTTAAAAGCAGCAGCCAGCCCGAACAGGGAAGCAAGTGCAGTGTTGCCAAATCTCGAGCTGCGGTCTCCTACTGAAGCAGGCCACGATCCAAGCAATAATACGTGCACAGTAAGAATAGTCATGTCTTTGTTGAGACAGCAAATATGAAGATCGACCCAATAAACAATTGATTCGGAATGAGGTCCTAAGGAATAAAACTGATCCTTTGCAGAGCTTTCGGTAAATTTATCACCTTCCTCAGGGCTCGAAGGATGTGTTACCGAGTGAACATTAACAACCAGGTAATTAAAGATACCACCATAGCTGGTGGAGCTATTGCAGGTAAAATGAAAAAATTGAATGGAGGGGGGGGGGGGGGGGGGGGTATTTCAAACATCACTCCAGCTATAAATATTTAGTAAAAAATATGAGGATCCGCAGCTTGGAGAGAACGTTTGTTGAGACTCCAGCAATGAGGAATTTCACCATGTCGGAATTTCCTATTTTTGACTCCAAAATCAGATTCAGCACCTCGAAAAACCTCCTAAGGCAAACTTTCAGCCCGAACTTCCTAATTTACGAATAAACAAAACAGTGTAGAAAATATGAACGTTTAAAAAACCGGGAAAATGACGTCATCCTGGAATAGTTCATTTACGGCCGCTTGAAGCGCTGAGATCGAGAAATCTATAGTCTCCGATGCAAAATTTCACGAAACAGTAAAGTTCGAAATCGAAAAACTAAAGAAAAAAAATAGAAAAAGCAAGATGGGGAAAATTAGGTTTCCCCTGTTTTTGTTTTATAACTTTTCTCTTAGAAAACACGATTTCGTCGTCCCAATGGGCAACACTGGGAGGAGACGGCGATCTGAACAGCCCAATCAGCGAGCGTTCCTGCTTCACGTCCGTTTTCCCGGTTAGTTTTGAAATAAAAAATTTTGATTGTCTCCCAAAAATAACAGGAGACTTATTTTCCGAAATCAGCCCGATTTTCATCTATCCCACACCATTAACTATTTAGGAAAAATGCAAACAGAATTCGGTGAAATTCCTCATTGATCAGTCAGCATATTTATTTGATTCATAACCAAATTTATTTCAAAAACAAGCACAGTATTACAAGAGGAATAATTTTTTGACAGAATTGGCCAATATGACCAAATCTTAGTGATTTGTCTGACTAGGGATCTTTTCTCTTCAATATAATCGTATTTTCAGATTTCCAATAACCAAGTCAGATGACAAACCTCTTCTGGGCATTTGACAAAAATTCTCGAACTTCCAGTCATTTTGACATATTCTGGTACAAGGAAAGTAAAGGCTGTCCTAACATTCGAATACAATTGATTCGAACGATTCTTTATTTATGAACGAGTAAAATAAACAATCACAGCTGACATTCGACGGGACGTCACGAAGGTTTGATTACCTGATAAGAATAATTTACGATATGAATGAACGATATGTCTTCCAATATTATGTATTCATGAGACAAATCGAAAACGTGTGTTATCAAGCGGGCCGATTAGACTGGGTCAATGCACCGCATTTCAGACGCCCATTTCACGGGTCAGTCGTTTTAATGAAGCTTATTATTCATATTTCAATTTCCAGTGACAACTCCGAGGTCGTAAACTATTAAACCGAAACCGCGAACAGCTGCGGAGGTAATTTAATGGCGTTCCAGGGCTCATAAGTATACCACCTACCTAATAAATTGTGAGACTTCAAATTTCATTGTTGGTCGGAGATGAAGCGTGTCTTCGACCTTGACAGGCCACTGGCCTGAGTCAGGGATGCATCCAGTTTCCAATCATGATGTGAATTTTAGGCGAAGGAGGCAGTATTACAGTAAATCATGATTATGGCGCGGATTTTAGTTTAAAATTTATCAAGTAAGTTTAATATGTAGTAATAGTTACAAATTAATATGAATTGGCGCCAAAAAAATTTGAAATACACGATGATAATTGACAGTGCTCAACTATATTAAGCAATATGAGAAAAATGAAGAAATTATTAAAAGACAAATGAGCTTTGTAAAATCAATCTGTCAGCGAAATTCGAAAATGAGAAATTTTTAATTCGCTGATATAATAAGAATAGTAAGCTGGAAAATGTTGTAAATTCCTCATTAACAGGTATTTTCAGAATAATAGTGTCTTAGAAAGCGGGAAGAATGTTGTAAATTCCTCTTTCACAGATATTTCACTCACAGGTATTTGCTGAATAATAGAAAGCAGGATGGGCTTTATAGGAAAGCAGAGTGTCGTAGAAAGCTGGAAGAATGTTGTAAAATCCCTCATTCATGAAGGTTGAAAATTCTTATTATTTCAAGAATAATACTATAATACTTCCTTATGTACAGCAAGAATTGATAATGCCTAACAACACTAAGAAAAGTGGGAGAACTCGAGAAATCATTGAGAGGAATGTAATAGGTAATTTATAAAATTAGCCAATTCAGGAAAATTTGTAAACAAAAATTTCTCATTCACGAGTATTTTTGGATGATAGTGCCAAAGTAACCAGGAAGAATGTTATAAAATCCCTCATTCACAGGTATTGATGAGATTTGAAATGGTTGAAAATTGTTATTACTCCAAGAATAAAACTATAATACTTCCTTATGTACAGCAAGAATTGATACTGCTCAACAATATTAAGCAACATGAGAGAACTCAAGAAATTATAAGGAAACATAATTAAGATTTATAAAATTAGTCAATTCGAGAAAATTTGGTAGCAAAAATTTCTCATTCACGAGGTTTTTTTTTTTAATGATAGCAGGAAGATTGTCATAAATACCTCACTCACAGGTATTGAGGAGATATTAAATGTTTTAAATCCTTGTTACTTCAAGAATAATATTATATTTCCTATGTATTATAAGAACTGACAATTCACAACAATATTAAGCACAATTTTTGAGAAATTAAGAAATAATTAAGATGAGATCAGACAAGTCAGGGAAATTTGTAAATAAAAATTTACACATTCACGAGTATATTCTGAAAGATGGTGTCTCAGTAAGCAGAAAGAAGTTTGTAAAATCCTACAATTCACATCTAATCTTACAATATCAAGATAATCATAAATTTGAATGCTTTTTTCTCCACAAATAATGGTTAGTTAATGTTGTAGAGGTCATACGAATACCCCCCCCCCCCACTCATAGACTTGAGAGGGGCCTGCGATGACATAGAATATGTTCTGCAACAATTTTGATACACCACGATGCATAATCAATAGAATGATAGGGAGTTTAGTCAGGAAACATTTCACATTGAGGGTCACCCGACGCGTAAAATGGTAATAAAATTCTAAGGCTCATTATCGCAAATTAACGTAAAAATTAAACTAATTTATATCCTCAATTTTGATAACGTTTACGTACTCAAACCATGCACGTCATGTGGCAAAACGAATATGTTATATGTTAGCATTTTCTAAAATGAGTTTTTCAAATTTGGAAATATTGACCCCCCCCCCCTACCAATCAATCCTTTTGATGCAAAATGAGAGACTTCATATAGAAATGAAGATGAAATCATTTCTCTATCAATCTCACACTAGTTTGCCAAGTGGTAACAAGAACTCACCGAGGGAGCACCTGAGCAACTTTATTTATGATGATTGCAGTATCAGAAACTGCAGGGGAAATTTTCGAACTATTTTCCCTTTCTAAAAAACTACAATTTTTAACGCGAAAACGAGCGATGAGCTTGGCAAGGAAAGTAATCAATACCAGGAGGCTCCGAGGAGAAAAACAAGGTGAGGGAGAAGGTCGGGAAAACAGAACCAACCACTAAGACCCCCCCAAGCGATTTCCCGACTGAATAAAAACCGTTCACAGTAAGAAATTTTGGGGAATTTCCCGATCGAAGGACCAGGAAATTGCAGATCGCAGCTCACGAAATACCCATAAGGAAATGCCTCGGTTGAATTCGTCGAGGTATTTACTGTGAATCTATCCTTATCCAAATAACAACTAGTTGTACTCGTATTAGGTAGTACAGTTGAACTACGCACTAGTTGTACTCATAATTAGACGAGAGAATGAGTGGACAACAAATGAAGGGTCACGGGGAAATAGGATAAAACTCCATTTTTTGGCCGAATTGAGATAGGCACGCCATCGTGTAGCTTGGGAGGAGTAGAACCGAAGGGTTGTTTCACTTTGTGGAAGAAAGATCGTTTTCATACTTTTTAAAGCTAAAACAAATACGGGGCTCCGGGGAAAAAGGATCAGATTCCATGCGTTCGCAGGGAAGAAAGATCAGTGTCCGATTTAAAGACCCCTTCCCTCGCCTTTGCATGAGTTGTACGGCATCACACCAAAGATTCATCAAGCACAAAAGCTCCTACTACTGAAGATACCTGTCAGTTTTCACAACTCCTTCCACCTCGAAGAAGAAGACTTCAGTACCTAAAGCAGCTGTAACATTGGGAAACCTTCACAACGGCCCCATACCCATCAAAACCAGCAACATCAAAGGATTTAAAACACTTGTGTCAGTTTCTCGTCAACCCCGGTGTTAACATTTTCTGAGTCACTGTCCAACAAGTTGGGGAATGTAGGAGATGATGACGCCATTTCATATTGCGACGATCCTTTAGATAAATGATTTATTTATAATTTTTTGCCTTTTTGCAATTAATGTTTTGTACAAAACTACACCTAATTTGGAAAATTAAGCCACTTTTTGCCCAACATTTTTCTGGAGGTGACAGTAAGGTACCTACAAACCCTAGTAAACTTACTGAAGTGGATTACGAGATTTGAATAAACAATAGGTTACATGGTGATATAATTTTAGGTATTATGGTGACCGAAATGCGGATATTTGTGGGGAAAAAAGATCAAAGTCCTTACCTTGTTTGAAATTTCTAATTATTTCTGGAAATTATCTTCGACCTACTTAATTTTCTTTCTTGTCACTTGAACATAATTAAATTCCTGGTCAGGTGGCCCAAACAGTTCATTTTTTTTTATGCATAGCGTCTGTCTGGGACGACTTCAAACTTTGTTTTTCGATTTTCTCGGAATTAGGAAAAGAGGAGTCTGATCCTTTTTCCCCGTGACCCTTCAAATGGAAGGAGAGGTAGGAATTTCTCGCTCGGGTTACGGTCAAAATGTGAAAATTCATCAGTTTCTCGATCGTGTTACGGTCAAAATTTGAAAATTCGTCAATTTCTCGCTCATGTTACGAACAAAGTTTGAAAATTCATCAGTTTCTTGATCGTGTTACAGTCAAAATGAGAAAATTCATCAGTTTCTCGATCGTGTTACGGTCAAAATTTAAAAATTCGTCAATTTCTCGCTCATGTTACGGACAAAGTTTGAAAATCCATCAGTTTCTCGATCGTGTTACAGTCAAAATGAGAAAATTCATCAGTTTCTCGATCGTGTTACGGTCAAAATTTAAAAATTCGTCAATTTCTCGCTCATGTTACGGACAAAGTTTGAAAATCCTCAGTTTCTCGATCGTGTTACGGTCAAAATTTGAAAATTCATCAGTTTCTCAATCGTGTTACGGTCAAAATTTGAAAACTCATCAGTTTCTCGCTCATGTTACGGTAAACATTTTAAAATTCGTCAATTTCTCGCTCCTTTTACGATCAAAATTCAAAAATTTCTCGCTCATGTTACGGTCAAAATTTGAAAATTCGTCAATTTCTCGCTCGTGTCAAAATTTGAAAATTCACCAGTTTCTCGTTTGTGTTACGGTCAAAATTTGAAAATTCGTCAGCAACACGTCCGTGAATCGTCAATGCTCGAAAGATCGCAAGAATGATTACCTTCGATTCGATAATATTGAGGACGCTACAAAATTCATCGCGATGAGGAGGAAGTGTGTTCAATTTTCGAGAGAAAAATTTCCTTTCAGTCAAAATGCGTGATATCAAAACAAAATCGAATCCAAAACAACTCTAAAGTACAGACTCTTCCACAACATGGAAAGAGAATTTGGGAAACATCGGATTATTCGATATTTTCAGATTTTTTTTTTTCGCGCGACTTCAAAACACCAAAACAATGTCATTTTTGCGTGTCAAAGGAGCAGGGATTTTTATTATAGCGTTATATTAATGAAAGGAAAAACCAAAACTGACAGCGGATTCTTTTCATCACTTTAAAAATTTCACACACATTGGATATTTTGTACTATGAAACAACGGTGAGAACTGTCCGGCATTTTACAAAAAATTGACGTCGTTTAAGAATTTGAAAAAAATGAGGTGGGTGGCGTTGATGGAGGGGGTGGAATATGGATTTAGAGGAAAAATGAGAAAATACAGTCAAATTCTGATACGAAGATAGAAAAAATATACAAAAAAACTTCATTTTGTAGTATCGGCAATTTGTAATTTCCTACACAACTCTTACAAATGTATCATTTTTACCCAATTTGATGTAACGATGTGATTTAGACTGACTAATTTGTAGTTTAGAACGAAAACCAAAAATCAAGTCAAAAATGCCTGAAAATCGGTTGATTGACGCTCTCGCGTTTTACTCTGTGAATTCAATGTTTTAAAAGGGACAAACATCAAGAATACGCCCATGTTTGACCAATTTGTTCAATTGTTTCAAAAATGCATAATTGTATTAAACTAAAATTTGGATGGATTGAATAATCAGTAGTTTTGGATGGAACCCTTATGAAATAAAGTTATTAAATTAAAAACGACTGAAAGTCGGTTGAAATGTTGTTTTGTCGAATATTTGCTCATTCTCCCATGCTGCACAAATAGGACTTTTATTGATTGAGGCCCCTCGTTTCACTCTACTTGCATCCTATATCGATTAAAAAAAACGATGTTTTTATACGATGGAATTGTAGGATTTCTTACACCGCACTTACAGATGTTGTAAATTTATACAAAATTTGAAATCAGTAGTTTTGGACGGAATCTCTATAAAATGATATGTTATTAAGTTTAAAATGGCTGAAATATTTCTTTCGAAAATTCGCTCATTCTCTGCATGTGTGTGTATTCTAAGTGATGATACATAGGTAATTACGGGCCTAAAATTTGGACTGAAGAAATATCGGCAATTTTGGATGGAATCCCTAAAAAAAATTACCTTCAAGTGTTATGAAGTCCAATTTTTTCTTCCTAAAATTCGCTCATTCTCTCATGCTGCATCGATAGGACTTTCCTGATAGCCCTCCTGATAACTTCACTACTCTTATAAATGTTGTATAATTTTTATACAACATATATATACAATACTTGTATAAATTTTACCTAATGTGATATAACCAAGTGATTTGAACTGTTTGAATCATAAGTAGTTTTGGACGAAATTCAAAATGGCTAAAAATCGGTTGAAAGATTTCTTTTTATTGATTTACGCCCTCACGTTGCGCTCAACAAAAATCTGTACTGTTTTATACGTTACAAATCTCAAAAATTTCTCCATGTAACAGAAAACTGAACTTAATATATTGATTCATTATAAATTATGCACCTAAAACTTGGACTGAAGAATTATCAGTAGTTTTGGATGGCATCCCTACATGATAAGAGTTATGAAGTCCACATAATTTCTTCCGAAAATTCGCTCTTTCTCCCATGCTGCATCGATAGGACTAAAATGTTGCATAATTTTTACCTAATTTGATATAACGAAGTAATTTTGACGGTTTGAATCATCAGTAGTTTTGGACGAAATTCAAAATGGCTAAAAATCGGTTGAAATATTTATTTTCATCGATTTACGCCCTCATGTTTCACTCTTCTTGAATCTGCAATGATATAATGATGTTTTTATACTTTACAAATTTGAAATTTCCAACACTACTCTTATACCTACCTAATTGTTGCATAATATTTACCTAATTTGATGTTACCAAGTGATTTGGACTGTTTGAATCATCAGTAGTTTTGGACGAAATTCAAAATGGCTAAAAATCGGTTGAAAGATTTCTTTTTATTGATTTACGCCCTCACGTCTCACTCAACAAAAATCTGTACTGTTTTATACGTTACAAATCTCAAAAATTTCTCCATGTACTAGAAAACTGAACTTTATACGACAATTCATTATAAATTATGGACCTACAATTTGGACTGAAGAATTATCAGTAGTTTTGGATGGCATCCCTACATGATAAGAGTTATGGAGTCCACATAATTTCTTCCGAAAATTCGCTCTTTCTCCCATGCTGCATCGATAGGACTAAAATGTTGCATAATTTTTACCTAATTTGATATAACGAAGTAATTTTGACGGTTTGAATCATCAGTAGTTTTGGACGAAATTCAAAATGGCAAAAAATAGGTTGAAATATTTCTTTTCATCGATTTACGCCCTCACGTTTCACTCTTCTTGAATCTGTAATGATTTTTTTATACTTTACAAATTTGAAATTTCCAACACTACTCTTATACCTACCTAAATGTTGTGTAATTTCTCCCTAATTTGATGTTACGAAGTGATTTTTACTGTTTGAATCATCAGTAGTTTTGAACGAAATTCAAAATGCTCTACAAGAATCTGTAATGTTTTATACGTTACAAGTTTCAAAAATATCTGCATCAATGCTAAATGACTCAACTTTTTAAGATGATACGTAGTTATGGACCTAAAATTTGGACTGAAGAATTATCAGTAGTTTTGGATGGCATCCCTACATGATAAGAGTTATGAAGTCCACATAGTTTCTTCCGAAAATTCGCTCTTTCTCCCATGCTGCATCGATAGGACTAAAATGTTGCATAATTTTCACCTAATTTGATGTTACCAAGTAATTTTGACGGATTGAATCATCAGAAGTTTTGGACGAAATTCAAAATGGCTAAAAATCGGTTGAAATATTTCTTTTCATCGATTTACGCCCTCACGTTGCGCTCTACAAGAATCTGTAATGTTTTATACGTTACAAATCTCAAAAATATCTGCATCAGAGACTACTTAGAAACTCAACTTTTTATGATGATACGTAGTTGTGGACTTGAAATTTGGATGAAGAATTATCAGTAGTTTTGGACCTAAAGTTTGGTATTTGGGTAGTCGGAGGGGGGGGGGGGGGTGAGATTGTTGGACGTGTTATCAGCGGTGGGACTGAGGGGTGATAGAATATGCGAAGGTGTTGGGACTTACCGGAGGCGGCTGCTGACGGTAGGGCGAGGGCTGCTGAGGGTACGGCGCCATCGGACGGGGCGCCCATCCCTGGTTGTAGCCGCCCATATTGGTCGGCTGCGGCTGCTCCCCGGGTTTCGCGATGCCCCCGTACTCCCCGTACGAGTTTTGATACCGGTGCACGGAATTGGACGTCTGCTGCAGCAAATGGCTGAGCGTCGGCGTCGTCGCCGTCGGCTGCTGCCCCGGCATGAACCTCTGGGGGAAGGCGCCGTGAACCGGCCGAGCTCCCTTCGGACCCGGATACGGGTGTCTCACGGGGTTGAAGTGCCCGTAAGAGTTCTGATGCTGCATACCCTCCCCCATGTGCATGGGGTTCGACCCGTCGCCGTGCATAGGGTACCCGCCCCGCTGATACCCCAACCCGTACTGCATATTCGCACTATCCGGAGGAGGCTTCCCGAACTCGCCCTCCGGATGAGAAAACTGTTTGTCCGGACCGCCCTTCCCATCCTCACTGTTCGCATTATGTTCACTGTTATTGACGGGTGGGCCAGCCTCCTGACGGTACTGACTCATGTCTAGTTCTACAGGGATATTCCGCACAGGTTTTTTACCTTTAGCACTGATCACGTCCGAAACTAAACCCGTGCGAATATTCTCCGTTCCATTTTGGAAGCTATTGGCTGATAACTGGCTGGGATCCTTCACGTCATTTTGTTGGGTTTGAGCTTGTGTCGCAGCCATGTTAGGCAGAGCCCCTATCGCTGCCAACACCCCGCCACATTAGCTTTTACTTACGTTACACCGAAAATGTTCCGAAGCCACTGCACTGAACATAATAATACTCCCATCACTCGAACGAACACATGATAACATCGACCGTCGGCCCAGTCAATCGCGAAACGCCACGGAAAAACCGACACATTTTTACACCGCACAAAACATTATTTCGCATTTCTACATCAATAGATGGATAGCGCGAAAGGAGGTTAGGGCAGAAGGTTATTATGTTCCTCCGCGACAATAACAAAAACACTCGCAGCGTCGAGGAATCACTTTCGCGACGGTCCAAACCCTCGGAGGAATCGCGAAAACTCCGTCACAGGTCGATATCGACGCGTGGAAACTCGGGGAAAACGGAGTAACTCTGGAACTTCCGCACGGACAAAGGGACTACTTTTCCACGGAGGCCATCTTGGTGGAGTGATCGTACACAAGTGCGCCACCGCCCGAGTCAAAAGTCGCACTTTCACGACGTCATTTCGCGACTTTCCGACGATTTCGAGCCACCTCCTCCTCCGAAAATCCCGAAATATTTTACCGGTCCCGAAAATCCCCGTAAATTCCTCCTCAAAGTCCCCGTAAATGTCGATTGTCGGAGAAATAACGTACCGAATAGTCTGAGCGGGCGCCACCAGAGTGCAGCACCTCACGGCCGAGGCGAAACGTCGAAAGCAGTCATGGAATTTATTCACGCGTGTCACTCAACCCCAAACCAAATGTGAAAAAAAATTTTCGATTCCGTCAAATTCGTGGTCCCCAATGAATTTCTAAACCGCATTTCTCCCTCCCCCCAATTTTAGTCGGTGATTTTCGTATATTTTCAAAATTCTAGTGAAATGGCATCTCGAGGAGGAGCGATGGTCTCAGGGACTGATGGAACTGATTTTTATCACAGGCAACGTGTTGCTGCTCAATATCAAATAAGGTTGAATTTCAATATCAATTTCCAATATCCATCGGGGAAGCCCCGAGGGGTCCCATCATTGTCAAGAAGCTCGTATTGTTATAAAAATACCCGCTCCTAAGGTTATGTCTAGTTTATATTTAGGTTACCTACTGTTATCATAAATAATTTTCTAGGGACATTTGTATCGGCTAATTATCTCGGTGTTCGCCGATCTTCGAAATTGGTCGAATTTCAAGTCTAATTGTGTGAAAATGCGTGATGATTCCAGCGCCAGCAACAAGTCGAGGCTGAAATACTGCATTTTCTTCCATTTCCTGCTGTTTTTCGCGATGCTCGCGAAATTGTCGGCGGATATTTTGGACAGATTGGATATTTTCATCTTGGAGATTGAGGAGCTTCAAATACCCAAGGTACGTAAGAGTTTGGTGGAGTTGGAGGGGTGACCTGTGGCGTTGGATGTACCCTGGGGTGGTGTGGGGGTGGTAGAAACAAGGACATCCTTCAGGGGAACAGTTTACATCACTAAGGAACATCTTTCAAGTGAGTGAGGGGCATAGCTTCCTCCACAACACGACTGAATATAGCAATTCCTGAGATCTGTAGCGTTGGATGTATCCTGGGGTGATGAGGGGCAGGTAGAAACAAGGACATCCTTCAGGGGAACAGTTTACATCACTAAGGAACGTCTGTCAAGTGAGTGAGGGGCATAGCTTCCTCCACACAACACGACTGAATATAGCAATTCCTGAGATCTGTAGCGTTGGATGTACCCTGAGGTGATGTGGGGGAGGTTTTGGTCCGACAGAAACAAGGACATCCTTCAGGGGAACAGTTTACATCACTAAGGAACGTCTGTCAAGTGAGTGAGGGGCATAGCTTCCTCCACAACACGGCTGAATATAGCATTTTCAGGTCGTAATTCCTGAGATCTGTAGCGTTGGATGTATCCTGGGGTGATGAGGGGCAGGTAGAAACAAGGACATCCTTCAGGGGAACAGTTTACATCACTAAGGAACGTCAGTCAAGTGAGTGAGGGGCATAGCTTCCTCCACAACACGGCTGAATATAGCATTTTCAAGTCATAATTCCTGAGATCTGTAGCGTTGGATGTATCCTGGGGTGATGAGGGGCAGGGAGAAACAAGGACATCCTTCAGGGGAACAGTTTACATCACTAAGGAACGTCTGTCAAGTGAGTGAGGGGCATAGCTTCCTCCACAACACGGCTGAATATAGCATTTTCAAGTCATAATTCCTGAGATCTGTAGCGTTGGATGTATCCTGGGTGATGAGGGGCAGGTAGAAACAAGGACATCCTTCAGGGGAACAGTTTACATCACTGAGGAACGTCTGTCAAGTGAGTGAGGGGCATAGCTTCCTCCACAACACGACTGAATATAGCATTTTCAAGTCATAATTCCTGAGATCTGTAGTGTTGGATGTATCCTGGGGTGATGTGGGGCAGGTAGAAACAAGGACATCCTTCAGGGGAACAGTTTACATCACTAAGGAACGTCTGTCAAGTCAGTGAGGGGCATAGCTTCCTCCACAACACGACTGAATATAGCATTTTCAAGTCATAATTCTTAAGATCTGTAGCGTTGGATGTATCCTGGGGTGATGAGGGGCAGGTAGAAACAAGGACATCCTTCAGGGGAACAGTTTACATCACTGAGGAACGTCTGTCAAGTGAGTGAGGGGCATAGCTTCCTCCACAACACGACTGAATATAGCATTTTCAAGTCATAATTCCTGAGATCTGTGGCGTTGGATGTATCCTGGGGTGATGAGGGGCAGGGAGAAACAAGGACATCCTTCAGGGGAACAGTTTACATCACTAAGGAACGTCTGTCAAGTGAGTGAGGGGCATAGCTTCCTCCACAACACGGCTGAATATAGCATTTTCAAGTCATAATTCCTGAGATCTGTAGCGTTGGATGTATCCTGGGTGATGAGGGGCAGGGAGAAACAAGGACATCCTTCAGGGGAACAGTTTACATCACTAAGGAACGTCTGTCAAGTGAGTGAGGGGCATAGCTTCCTCCACAACACGACTGAATATAGCATTTTCAAGTCATAATTCCTGAGATCTGTAGTGTTGGATGTATCCTGGGGTGATGTGGGGCAGGTAGAAACAAGGACATCCTTCAGGGGAACAGTTTACATCACTAAGGAACGTCTGTCAAGTCAGTGAGGGGCATAGCTTCCTCCACAACACGACTGAATATAGCATTTTCAAGTCATAATTCCTGAGATCTGTAGTGTTGGATGTATCCTGGGGTGATGAGGGGCAGGGAGAAACAAGGACATCCTTCAGGGGAACAGTTTACATCACTAAGGAACGTCTGTCAAGTGAGTGAGGGGCATAGCTTCCTCCACAACACGACTGAATATAGCATTTTCAAGTCATAATTCCTGAGATCTGTAGCGTTGGATGTATCCTGGGTGATGAGGGGCAGGGAGAAACAAGGACATCCTTCAGGGGAACAGTTTACATCACTAAGGAACGTCTGTCAAGTGAGTGAGGGGCATAGCTTCCTCCACAACACGACTGAATATAGCATTTTCAAGTCATAATTCCTGAGATCTGTAGTGTTGGATGTATCCTGGGGTGATGTGGGGCAGGTAGAAACAAGGACATCCTTCAGGGGAACAGTTTACATCACTAAGGAACGTCTGTCAAGTCAGTGAGGGGCATAGCTTCCTCCACAACACGACTGAATATAGCATTTTCAAGTCATAATTCTTAAGATCTGTAGCGTTGGATGTATCCTGGGGTGATGAGGGGCAGGTAGAAACAAGGACATCCTTCAGGGGAACAGTTTACATCACTGAGGAACGTCTGTCAAGTGAGTGAGGGGCATAGCTTCCTCCACAACACGACTGAATATAGCATTTTCAAGTCATAATTCCTGAGATCTGTGGCGTTGGATGTATCCTGGGTGATGAGGGGCAGGTAGAAACAAGGACATCCTTCAGGGGAACAGTTTACATCACTAAGGAACGTCTGTCAAGTGAGTGAGGGGCATAGCTTCCTCCACAACACGGCTGAATATAGCATTTTCAAGTCATAATTCCTGAGATCTGTAGCGTTGGATGTATCCTGGGTGATGAGGGGCAGGTAGAAACAAGGACATCCTTCAGGGGAACAGTTTACATCACTAAGGAACGTCTGTCAAGTGAGTGAGGGGCATAGCTTCCTCCACAACACGGCTGAATATAGCATTTTCAAGTCATAATTCCTGAGATCTGTAGCGTTGGATGTATCCTGGGTGATGAGGGGCAGGTAGAAACAAGGACATCCTTCAGGGGAACAGTTTACATCACTAAGGAATGTCTGTCAAGTGAGTGAGGGGCATAGCTTCCTCCACAACACGGCTGAATATAGCATTTTCAAGTCATAATTCCTGAGATCTGTAGCGTTGGATGTAGCCTGGGTGATGAGGGGCAGGTAGAAACAAGGACATCCTTCAGGGGAACAGTTTACATCACTAAGGAACGTCTGTCAAGTGAGTGAGGGGCATAGCTTCCTCCACAACACGGCTGAATATAGCATTTTCAAGTCATAATTCCTGAGATCTGTAGCGTTGGATGTATCCTGGGTGATGAGGGGCAGGTAGAAACAAGGACATCCTTCAGGGGAACAGTTTACATCACTAAGGAACGTCTGTCAAGTGAGTGAGGGGCATAGCTTCCTCCACAACACGGCTCAATATAGCATTTTCAAGTCATAATTCCTGAGATCTGTAGCGTTGGATGTTTCCTGGGGTGATGAGGGGCAGGTAGAAACAAGGACATCCTTCAGGGGAACAGTTTACATCACTAAGGAACGTCTGTCAAGTGAGTGAGGGGCATAGCTTCCTCCACAACACTACTGAATATAGCATTGTCAAGTCATAATTCCTGAGATCTGTAGCGTTGGATGTATCCTGGGGTGATGAGGGGCAGGGAGAAACAAGGACATCCTTCAGGGGAACAGTTTACATCACTAAGGAATGTCTGTCAAGTGAGTGAGTGGCATAGCTTCCTCCACAACAGGACTGTATAGATGGTAAAGTAATAGAAATCTCAGTTTCCAATTACTCATCTCAAATGAATTTTGTAGGTCGTGATAACTCTTATCTGTGGTAATAAAATTTGGTTGATCAGCGCGGAGAGCGTACAGCTGTTACTAAATTACTGTCTAAACTAGATGTGTGTCGGTCCAGTTATTTCCCTGGAACAGTTCCAATGGTGATGAAGGTGTAACCGTTCCAAATTACTGTTTAGTACTCCTTACTGAACAAGTTCAAATCCCACTCTGATGGTCTCAACTTGCAATACAGAAGGAATCAATTCAAATAAGTGTTGAACAAGAGACAACCATTTAATTATAATGACCAAACATTTCAAGGAAACAATTACCAGTCCAGAAGATCCCTTCCCAGTTCAGAGGCGATCCGCAATACAAAATCTTCCCGTTACATGGAACTGTACTAGAGGTGTGTTGGTACAGCTCTATCGGGAATTTGGAACTGAGTATCAACTTGTAACAGTTCTATGCAGTGCCAAAAAACTCAGCCCATACAGGTCCAGTTCCATGTACCAGCAATCCAATTCTTCTTCTTCTTCTTTCTGACACAACAGCCCATTGAGAGCCTTGGCCTGTTCACAAATCCCCCTCCAGACTGATCTTTCTGATGTTTTCCTCCGCCATAGCCTAACATTCAACTCGTTCAGGTCACCCTCCACGTCCTGCATCCACGTCTTTCTTGGCCTTCCACGCAATCGGCGTCCTCCAGGATTACCCTCCAGTGCCTTTCGTAACGGGTCATTGGGATCGCTTCGGAAAACATGCCCAACCCAATGCAGCCTTCCAATTTTTATGACCCCTACTATACCAGGTTTCCTGTAAAGGGCATGCAGCTCTTCATTATGTCTTATCCGCCACACTCCTTTATCGCACACGGGACCATAGATCCTTCTCAATATTTTTCTCTCCCATGCCTGTAGTAACTTTATATCCTGATTTGTGAGCACCCAGCATTCAGCTCGGTACGTCACGATGTGTCGCCAGCAATCCAATTCCATTCCAATTCAGTTCCACAGAGTGAGAAGAATGATATTGTACAGAAATCCGTGCTTGAATAGCAGCTGTCACTATATTTCCAACAAATTAACAACCTAACTTATTTTAACTCATTGAGTCTAAAATTCAACATGAGACAACCAGTTTTTCAGTCAAATTAACTATCAACAACTCCTAATAATGTCATCTACTGACCAGGGCGTCACACTACCACCCCCTCCCCTCCCCCTCGTTCTTTTTCATTCTTCTCCAAGAGCTAAGGTACATGTCCACGCTTTACTGGCATAATTTTTTTTTTTTTTCAAATCTCCCCTCAAAGGCTAAAGGTCTATCTGATGCAGGGAGCACGTCATAAAACAAAATAAATAAATAAATAAAATATAATGGGGAGGACACCCAGGACTTACCAGACACTGGCCCTAGGGAGGAGGGAAGATGAGGAAGGTGGAGGTGGGAGACAGGGATGAAGGGAAGTGCCTCTATAGAAAGACCACTAGTTTAATTATGAGCCGTGCAGTAAGCGTCTGCTGACACCACGGAGTACACCTACTGAGATGCCCAACTCGCCCAACTCCATGGCACTTTTCCCGCACCACACTCTGTGCCACGACAAGGTCGCAGCCATAACCCTATGTCTGCTCTTGCGAGTCAATTAGCGTGGAAGAGCCTATTTTCCCTCCCAATCTGAACTTCAAAAAGAACGTAATTTTTCTTCTTAGTGATAATCCAGGATCCAGTTCATTGGGGTTGTAGCTTCGGGCATTTTCCTACAAGTCCTCCTAATAACAACTCCTAATAACGTCATCAAGTGACCAGGTCGTCACAATATTGTATCGTGGAACGGCTCTGGACCAGGAAGGTATCTTCTGGACTGGTGAGTATGGACTTTGTCTCCAGTTCTGTTCCATGTACTGGGAAGAGAGGAGGGAATCCGAACTTTACAGATATCAAATGAACCAAAGGTCGAAGATTCGCCATTCATTTATTTTTAATGAGCCGCAGTCCACTCGCTCTTCTGAAAAAAAAAAACTATCTTTACCGAACACTACCCACCAGAGGTCTCAAAAGATCCGAAGATCGAAGAACAGTGGTTCATTTTTACTGAGCTGCAGTTCACTCGCTCTTCTGAAAGATTGAGAGACCAATCTCTAAGCTGGTGGAGGGTTGACTTCCCAACAAATACTGAGACTCGAATATTCACGATCATGTTCCTATCAATTGGCACAAAATAGTTGGAAACATGACTGTAAATCCATCAACCTGCCTGTTTGAACTCGGAGAAGCTAGGAGAAACAGTACGTGAATTTGTGATTTTTTATCAAGTTTTCGAAATCATCACATTGGTACCTGTCGATTGAACATTCTAATCAGTATATCTAGAGTTTGATGGACTCACAAATTTACTAAATAATTGGATTTTGGCAGAAAACCTTGGGATTTTGAAAAGGGCTCATCTCATGCAGCGACTATTAGAATTAGGAAAACATGGGTGAGCTCCACATGTAGAGCTTGATCTGGAGTGTTTGGGTCTGTTCGGAGGGGCAGTCCAGAACCAGTCCGTAACTGAAAGGGGGGGGGGGGGGATAGAGGCAAATGGACAACTCCGGGCTCCTCCAAACCCCTCCGAACTGTTCAGGACTGCCACTCTGAAAAGACATAAGACTAGTGAAATCCAAATAACGCGATTTTTGCCTCTTTCATATTCCTTGTGCGATATTGCAAAGTAAAATAAAAGTGAGTAAAGTACCTATAAATAGAGAGTTTTTGCCATGTCAGACGCGACGACTTGAGATGGTGATGACTAGAGACAGGTGGGACCAGCAGACGCAGATGCTAACTTTTTTTTTGGTGGATTTCGAGTCGTCACAAAATAAGGTGCGGACTCTGGAAGTGACGCTAAACAGCTACCGACCTGTGAAGTCACTAGAAAATGGCCGATGGCGAACAGCTGATTCAGACTCCGGGGAGTCTTGAAATGAGTTTTTCAGATTAAAAATTAGAATATTTGCTGTATTGAAAAAGCAATAAATTTATTACTATTTTGATAGGTACCTAATTACATCCCTTTCTGACCCCACATTGCGATATGAAAACCTACCTAATGATGATTTTGATGGTTTGCACCTTTAGAAAGTAGTGAACAACACAAACCAAGCTTTTCCAGAGCTCTTACTGGATTTTTTTTGGGTCTATAATACCTTACTACCGATTTTGCAATAGCTACCTTTCTACTGGTTCCTTGTTTTCTAACAACACGTCTGTAACATACCTATAGATTGTTTGGAGTAGGTAGGTACTTCGTTTCTACCTACCAGGAAGTACAGACTATTACAAAAAAGGAAGTACAGATCTATCATACTAGGATAGATGTACGAACTTATAGACTTAACACCTAAATGCAGACATCCATGATTTTGACCTCAAATTTGGATTCAGCACCCTTGAAAACCTATATACTACAACTTTAAGTCCAATGATACTATAACATGTGGTAGAAAAATTAATTAAAGAGATCACACGTTTGAAAAAAAGGTGGGCCTCCCTTAACGCACACACACTTATGCCGCGCGCCTGTGTGAGTAGTATTTTGTAGTATCCAAGAGGTCCTCCAAGGGTTTCTGTGCATGGATACTTTTTTCAAAGACAGTTGGCTAGCTACGTCACGATTGGCTAGCTACGTCACATCATTCAAATCTTCAACGTTCCTTAGCTTCTCTGATTTTTTTTAAAAACATTTTCTCAATGAACAGACCCGATTACCGTTATTCCTGAGCCTTACTCTTTTGAAAAAAAATGAAATAAAAAAAATTGACTGAAATCCCCATTAACCAAATACCTAGGTACTATTGTGTGAAAAGAAGGAAATTTTTTCAAAGGTAATGAACTTGATAACTGTTGTAAGAGCATTTTTTCCAATTTGACATGCAACTTACAAGTACGATGATCACAGCAAACGGAACCATCAATGGGGTATTTCGGTGGGTCGGAAATTCAGGTTTTTGACCTCAAATTTGGATTCAGCACCCTTGAAAACCTATATACTACAACTTTAAGCCCAATGATACTATAACATGTGGTAGAAAAATTAATTAAAGAGATCACACGTTTGAAAAAGGCGGGCCGCTATAAATGCACACACACTAGGCAAGGACTACGCCGCGCGCGTGTGTGAGTAGAATTTTGTAGTATCCAGGAGGTCCTCCAAGGGTTTCTGTGCATGGATACTTTTTTCAAAGACAGTTGGCTAGCTACGTCACGATTGGCTAGCTACGTCACACCATTCAAATCTTCAACTTTCCTTAGCTTCTCTGATTTTTTAAAAACATTTTCTCAACGAACAGACCCGATTACCGTTATTCCTGAGCCTTACTCTTTTGAAAAAAAAAATAATAAAAAAAATTGACTGAAATCTCCCATTAACCAAATACCTAGGTACTATTGTGTGAAAAGAAGGAAATTTTTTCAAAGGTAATGAACTTGATAACTGTTGTAAGAGCATTTTTTTCCAATTTGACATGCAACTTACAAGTACGATGATCACAGCAAACGGAACCATCAATGGGGTATTTCGGTGGGTCGGAAATTCAGGTTTTTGACCTCAAATTTGGATTCAGCACCCTTGAAAACCTATATACTACAACTTTAAGCCCAATGATACTATAACATGTGGTAGAAAAATTAATTAAAGAGATCACACGTTTGAAAAAGGCGGGCCGCTATAAATGCACACACACTAGGCAAGGACTACGCGGCGGACTACGCCGCGCGCGTGTGTGAGTAGAATTTTGTAGTATCCAAGAAGTCCTCCAAGGGTTTCTGTGCATGGATATTTTTTTCAAAGACAGTTGGCTAGCTACGTCACACCATTCAAATCTTCAACTTTCCTTAGCTTCTCTGATTTTTTAAAAACATTTTCTCGACGAACAGACCCGATTACCGTTATTCCTGAGCCTTACTCTTTTGGAAAAAAAAAATAAAAAAATTGACTGAAATACCCCATTGAAATCTTAAATGGTACTTACTTACGTGAACTGACTCTCGTCGCCTGTTTATTGTAGATCTGTAGTTAGGTATGTTGGTTGATGAATAAATAATATTATACAACATTAAATGAAAAACAAGGGTGCGTTTATTCAGGAATTTCATTGATTTTCAAAAAGTAAAATTCGCACTGAGTAAACAATAGTATGCGTTGGATTCACTTGATCTTGATGCGAAGATAAAAGAATTCTGGTGACGAGTAGTTTGTTTCAAGAGATGAAAAACTTGATAATCCCCGGGAAAAAGAAAACTTTTCTATTAATGAAAGCTAACATCGAGAACCAAAACACGGGAGTCGAACGTCAAACACAACACAAAATCCTGCTACATCCGATCTAAATTGAAACTGGTTATAAAAGTGTGAGGTTATGAAGGGTACTGTCGTCAAGAAAGCCGTCGTCCTCGATGCCACCAAAAGCCAGCATTTGGCGTCGTCCATGACGACCGAGCTCGCCGTCCGAGTCGTCACGCATGCGCAGTCACCATTTTTAGACGGTTGCATGGATATTACACGCGGATGGTCGTCACAAAACACGTGGCGAGAACTCTCTAATAACCTATCAGGTTGAATTTGCCAACTCCCATTCCTGGCGTCAAAAGCCCGTATCTCACGAGCGAATTTTCAGTTTTTTCAGCTTTTTTTGGGTGTTGAAACTAGCAACTGAAGTAGAATAAGTTGAAGAATAACCGTAGAAACGTGAGTTTCACTCTAACTTGACTGCAAAACTAGTGGATTGTTTTAGTTATTTTCAAGTACCTACTTTAACTAAATTTCCATTATAAAAATGCACTAATCTCAAAGAGAGTTGAATGCTAATTCTGAAACAGTGGTCATACAAGAGCACACAAAGATTCGTTCCAAATGGTGGATCGAATCAATTCCCAAAAGCTCTGCATCTTTACAGGGGACCCCCTGCATACACGTGAATTTGTACTGCGCAAAATACACTTGATGCACTTCGTGAATTCTAGTTTTCTCTCTGAAGAAGTTGATTTTGAAACCCGCTGAATAATGAGGAATTTCACCGAATTCTGTTTGCATTTTTCCTACAAAAAATAACCGGGAAAACGGACCTCTTCAACTTGAACCGGGAACGCTCGCTGATTGGCTGTTCGGATCGCCGTCTCCTCCCAGTGTTGCCGGATGGAACGACGAAATCGTGTTATCTAAGAGGAAAGTTATCAAACCAACGCTGCAAATTATTACACAATGGTTTATTATTTTTCTACATAGATCACCCGTCTGCAAAGCCACCAACCACCCAACAAGAAGAAAACCATCGATCGCATTTCAGTCAGCTTTAATTTGAACGGAGATTAGGCCTCTTTTGCGATTCACACTCGTGTTTCTGATTTATCGTACGTCCAACCCTTAAATTCTCCTAGGGACCGAACGGTTTGTCCTACAGGGTTCCGCGTGGTCTCAAAAAATTCTATACCTACTATCTTAAATTGATGGAAAAACAATACCTTTATATCAAAATTTTGTGAGTTAGGGCGTTTTCAAAATTTCAAAATTCTCTTTTCAACCCTTAGAAGTGACCGAATATCAACCAAAATCTTCGGGCATAACTAGACTCCAAATGGAGCCTACATACCAAATTTCATCGAAATCGGTCAATGCTAAGTGGGGAAAGTGCCGCGGACGGCCAAATTTTTATTCGATTTTTGGATTCTACGTAACTTGAAACGTAAACCAACAAATTTTGAGGGGGGTTAAAAAAATTTTTCTTGTTCGATTCCAAAGGTTCATTTTTGAAAATAATATACCAAAACAGGGGAAGCCTCATTTTCTCCATCTTGCTTTTTCTATTTTTCTCTTCAGTTCTTCAATTTCGATGTCTACTGGTTTTGTGAAATGTTGCCTCTGAGGAATATTCGAAGTGAGATTTCACGATCTCAGCGCTTCCAGCGGCCGTACATGAACTATTCTTGGTTGACGTCATCATCCCAGTTTTTTTAAACGTTCATATTTTCTACACTGTTTTGTTAATTCGTAAATTAGGAAGTAAGTTAGATTTTGGGGTCAAAAATTGGAATTTCTGACATGGTGAAATTCCTCATTGGACTCCACACTTCTTCCTCTTCACATTGTAGCTCAATTTCCAGTCGAAAAAAACTGAAAAATCGCTCGTGTGATGCCTTATCGGAAGATGGGAATTGGTGTCCTCAGTGTACACGGTCTTGCCCTGCTACTTACTTTGTATAATCTCAATTGTTGAAATATTCACCATTTTTTATTTGTATTTCAGCCTTTGCTGTGGGAGTACCTGTGGTGCATTAGTATCCTGCTGTCTTTCCTCGGATTGGCCGCAGTGCGCAAGAATAAAATCTCCATCATGAAGAAATACATTATGGGCGTGGTCGGTTTTGGGCTCCTGCCTGTAATATACGCTACGATTTACTATTTGCCTGACGTATGGCATTATATCACCACTGGAGAGAAAGAGGAAATCATTTTATGGCAGGTTAGTGTGCTAGTAAATGTCTTTTTGGAGTCGATATTGTAGGTTGGTTCCGACAACAGAAATTTTCGAAATTTTTTGAGGTAGGGCGTTTTCAAAATTGCAACCCTTAGAAGTGACCGTCATCAACCAAACGCTTTGGGGCACAACTAGACCCCGAATGGAGCTCATGTACCAAATTTCATCTATATCGGTCCTTGAGATCTAAGAAAGTGCGGCGGATGGATGGCCAAATTTGTAATCGATTTTTGGATTCTACGTACCTTGAAACGTAAACCAACAAATTTTGAGGGAGGGTTAAACATTTTTTTCTTGGTCGATTCCAAAGGTGCAATAGGGGTAGGGGTATTCATGGTCTGGGAGATTCGACGTCGAATTTGGAGATTCGACGAGAGTTGGGACAGCACGATACTCCAAAGTATCGATACTCCTTTCCATACGATATTTTTCAGGAAGTATCGATACCCGATATCTTTTCGATACCGATATTATAAAATATCGATACTTCGATAATATCGGTTCAAAGTACCACCGATATTTCAAATTAAACCCATCGACCATTTTTCAATCCAAATAAAAACCCTATTAATTGAGAAGAGGCAATATATATTTTTTAAACACAATAATTAAAAATGTAATAAAAGCCAATAATTTGAAATTTAATAAAAATGAACAATCATTCCATTTTATTTCAATTCCAATTCTTATTTGCAAGAAATCTCTGTTCAATGAAATGATGTTTTCCTTCCACTAGAAATCGAAAGGATCGAGTAATAAATCAGTTACAATAGCAATAATACTATTTATTATTTGAAAAAAGCCGGTCGCACGTGACTGATGTCACCATCACGATTAATATTTTGCTTGCCTCACTCTTCTTGTAAGTTCGGGAAAACGGGTTTAAATTCCATCTAAACTCACATTGGATATTGATACTACTTTGAGGCTATCGTGGCGTTATATCGTTTCAATTGATACTATTCTGAGCCTATTTTGAGTGTTATTCTATGGCAGACAAGATACGGTATTATTTTCTAGTTACTTATTTGGTATTTTTTCACCAATTTACTTTGGTAAAATTTTCGATAATATCGTCAAGAAAGTATCGATACCTCCGATATTTTAGCCAAAAGTATCAATACCAATATATCCCCTAATAGCCCAATGTTGCACCCGTGCAACATGAAGTTCCGCGATTTTTTGTACAAAGGCGGACTATTATTTCCGGCTGATGAAGGTTTTATTTTCATTAGACAACCTTCAAGAGCTCGTGTATTTTTTTTGTTCATGTTGCTAGCATTAGGATAGCTGATAAAGAGGTTTTTATCTCTGATTCCGTGATACCGCGCTGAACATGGCGCTGTGACGCGCGAAGGTAGGTTTTCCACCGCATTTTACCTATTTGAATAAATCTATTTTCAATAAATTTCATCTTTCGTCGTTGGCATAGTTGTAAAGATCATTTAGCATTTACTTCTTCCAAGTTTTCTCCATTTTTAACTTTGCTAGAAGTCAAAAAAGGTTTGATGCACCCATGCAACATTGGGCAGCCGGTGATGGCAGATTGTTGCTCCCAGGCAACGTTTAGCAGCCAGCGCTGGTAGATTGTTGCTCCCGGCCAACAGTGGGCAGTCAGTACATGGTTTCAAGCATACTAATTAGGTCTGTTGATTTTGCCTCATTAGTGCAAAAATCCCGTAAGATGGATAATTTCGCAACATTGGGGATATTTAGTCCATAGATTTGGACAGAAGTAGTTACCTACCTACTAGATACATTTATTTGAGCAATAATGTGCTTTTTCCTATAGAAATTTTTGTTCTCATCAAGATCAGACATGATGAAGTTCTGCAATTACACGATGATGACAAAAGTTACGAAAATGAAGAAGTGGACTGTCCTATTGTGCTTTATCGTCATCAGAAAAATTGTTTTAGAAGTTCTCATGAGGGAACCAATAATAATTCAATGTTTTTATTTACAAAAGTTGGCAGTGCTTGAGCCCTTTGCATTATCGACACTGTTCAATTTTTTCATGCTTCATTTTTCAATATGACATAAATTTTCAGGAGAGTGTTACATTTTGCACTTTGGGTTTCGCTGAAATACCTACCTACTTTCTGAAAAAAGGAGGGGTCTTAGTATCAATTGCCCCCTATGGGGAGTTCAAATTGAAATTCCTAATTCTGACACTTTGTTTCATTATTCTCAGAATAAGAAACTAGTGGCTTTTGTTCATTATTCTTTGAATATCACATCTGTTCTATTCGTTAGAAACAATTCCTTATCTGGATTATCTTATTATTATTATTTTTTTTTTGAATTTCGCCAGGATTTCCTCTCAATATTTGCGTCATCTGTGATGCATTTTGACGACTGCTAGTTTAAAATTTTTCGTTTTCTGTCGTTAGATAAGTATAATGTTGAAAGAGTTCAAAAACACCTCATTTTAGAGGTCCAATCATATGAGCAACTTATGTATAAGTGATCGTTTGGAAACAAGGTAGGTATGTGATATTCGACAACGATGTAATAAAAATATTGAATTGGTCATGATAAATGGCCTGTGCATTTGTCTAACTGAGTCAAGTTACTTTGTCGAGTTCCATAGTCAGTAGGGGAATGAGAAAAAAGTATTTTTTTTCTAATACCTACCTACTGATTGTTGGTGAAGACGCCTGCTAATAATGATTTATGGAATCATTTCGTGAAATGAGTACCTCTGAAAGCTCTACTATTCCGAGTATTGCAATCGATTCTTGACTATCATAGCCCAATGTTGCAGCCGAGCAACAAGAAATACTATCCGGCTGCCCAATGTTGCACCGGAGCGACAAAATTTTAAAATTTGATAGGTATATGAGCAAATAATTTTTTTTTCTTCACTTTCACGTAGCAAGAGCTGTTTTTAATGAGAAATCAAGAAAAAATCGGAAAATTTCGAATTATTTCATGTCTTGGGCTATTAGGGGATATCGGTTTGAGTTTTGCATCAAAAGTATCGATACCAAAAAAGTATCGATACTCCGATATATCGGAGGTGGTATCGTGCCGTCCCTAGACGAGAGTCAATGCGCATGCGCTCCGGCTCATTCCACGATTCGATTTACCGCGGGCTGAAGGCGTCGTATACCGAGATTCTAGCAGCAGTGGTGCGAAGCAACTATCATAACATCAACAAATAGACCTTCTCGTCCTTTGATTTTGAGGTTTTCTTTTAACCTCACCTTTTTTGATTTTTATTCCGTTTTTCCGTTCGTTTATTTAGTTTTTATTCTGTTCGAAGTGGGTTTTTTCTCGATTAAATGAGTGGAGCTGAGCCACCTAAGCGGCTAAGGAAAAACGCAACCATCTGAAGGTCTGCGGGAGAAGTGGAAATGTTGCTTGCTGGCATTAAAGCGAGCATAGCACATTCTCCTTTCTAGCATGGAACATGTTTCAGCCGTGAACTAAGTACAAAAATGCGTTCAAAATTGTGTGAAGGAAGTAGAAATGGATTTCCTTTGAGAAAAGACTCCCCGTCGGTAGGTACCTATTCAGAAGTCTGAAGCATGATCCTTTTTTAATTCTAGCCGTAGATTTTTTCGTTCGTGTAATAGGAACTTTGTTAGAGGATTTCATTAGGAACCTCTGGGGTATTCTCATTTTTTTAACTAAAAGGAAATTAATGAACATGCGGTTCTTTTGACACTGACTTGGTTATCGTCTGATGCCGCAAGGAGCGCTACGCACAATGTCGATTTTCGACGGGGAAAAATGTGGGAGCATCATGAAACCCTCGAGTTACCGCAGTTTCGATATACGACGATTCGACGATCGAATCAGACCATGAATACCCCTATTATTGAAAAAATAAATCAAAATAGCCCGCTAGAGCGAGCTAGAAGTGCAAAAGGCGCAGTGCTGTTCCAGTGAAGTCATTGTCGTAGTTGAGAAGTTGTTATTTCCAACAATGTTTCACATCAATTCATGTTTACTTTTTCTCACGTTGCAGGATTACCCGTACGGGATGTTGTGGTACGTCTTCATCATGCCAGCCTTCCAAATCCACTTCTTCTCCCTCTACTTCGCCAACAGCCTCGTGTCCGCGTGGCAGGCCAGGGGAACCAAAAAGATCGACTAAACAACTCGACCACACTCCCGCCCTCATTTCTCTCCACCTCCGAACTTTTGATTGTTGACCTCAGTTTGACAAGAGAAACAGTTTATCAATGTTACAAATCGGAATAAGCAATCTTACGGCTTTAGTAGCCCCAGTGGCCTTTTAAACCAACAAATCCTAAATCTTCTTGTACTTAAAGATAATATTAGGGAAACAGAATTCGTGTCATTCTAGATGAACAAACGTAGTAATATTATAGTCAATAATTCACCAGTCTGTACATTACAGTTGAGTAGTTACCATTTTTTCTAAATTTTGTTTGAATTATTTACTGAAAGTAAATCACAACGAAAATTCATGCAATAAAAATTGGACTGTAAAGTTTTGTGTACATAATGTCTAGTGAACGTTAGGAGTTGGTGACGACAGCATGGATAAATGAGACAATCTTGGAGTTTTCCAAATGTTTCTTACGGATATGGGATTTTATTTACCTTCATGGGTGTTCTTCTCATGTTTTGGTTCAACCTCAATCTAACTTGGGTCATTTTCAGAAAAAATGTGGAATTCGGAGGTTGAAATTATTGTTCCACGTCTAAAGTATAAATTACATCAAGAATATAAATATGTAAACGTGAAAAACGAGGTTGAGTTTTCGAATAAATTACATTAGAACGTTGTCTTAGTGGGAAGTTGTGTTGGTCCAGGTATTTCGCTGGAACGTTCCAATGGTCACTGTGACAAGGGTGTAACTGGTCCAAATTACCGTTTCAGTTCCAATATCAGCCCAAAAGATCCCTTCCTGGTCCAGAGCTGTTCCATGATACAATATTTTCCCAGTGTGTGGAATCAGTAAGGGCGCTTCCTGGTATGTGGAACTGAACTGGAGAGAACTTCTGCGTTAACCAGTCCAGAAGGTCCCTTCCCAGTCCATGGTATACAACCTTCTCGGTCCGTCAAATCGGTCAGGTACATGGAACTGGACTGGTAAGGGCTGAGTGTTAGTCACTCCAATGGAACCGTTACAAGTTGATACTCGGTTCCACAGTCCCGATACAGCTGTACTGACACACCTAAGAACGTTAACTAAGTTCTTATTTAGTAAACCAATACGAACCACGATTTTGTCGTTCAGAGTTCACTCCAGAACTCATCAAAACACTACTTTTGGCGTGAAATTGTGAATACAGCTGGTCATTTTCAGAATATACTCGATAGCCCAAGGTAACTTTTTTACTTTTTGTAAAAATAATGTCCTTATTTTAAAAAAATTTGTAAAAAAAAAAAAAAAAAATGAGTGTAAAATTGGTTTGTTGCAAGTAGTTGACTTATTAGGGATCAAATTGGGAGGGTTCCCAATCCTAGATGGGTATCTAGCATACTCCGGATTCGAAGAAATAGAGCGCTCCTGTAATTAAAAACGATCTCAGGCTTCGCTCAACTATTGAACGCAAATTCATGTACAGTTTTTCATAGTTCACGGAGCTGACGTAATAAAATCAACAATGTGTCACTGATGTTTAAATGGAACGCTAGTAGAATCAATGAGGTTCCCAACTTCTGCAAACCTCATGAGTTCATATTTGTATGATGCAATCTACGGTTCAGGAGCTGACTTGTAAGAGCAAAACTTCGTCCTGCAGGGCCTGTGGAACCTGCTCAAAGAGCACAGTATCCACGGGTCCTGTGACCTTGACATGCCAACAATGGATGATGAGTAAGTTACCATTTTGTCAGAGCCCATTTCGTGAGAACTGATAAGGAGATCGTGAGAGTTGCCAACCCCACTGATTTCATCCAGTTCTACAGATTTTTTGATGAATCTGCAAATTCCTGGAAAACATCAAAATCCACTGAATTTTTGATGTTTTTTTGTCGATTTTCTGAAAAATTGTCAGAAAACCCTATTTATCTCTCAAAATTGCTTGTTTAGGTAGGCTTGAATACTGAGTGGGGTGAGGGTTTCTAGTACCTGATACCGTTCAGAGTCAATCCTGAGATGGTTTTAGGGTTTCGAAATCGAGTAAGAACTTATCAGTATCACAACGTCACTGTTATGAAAACCTCTATGCTGTTATTCACAGTTGACGGAGATGACATAAGAACAACAATTAGTCAATATTTTCTTGAATTACAGAAATACCTCGTTCAAAGGACGTACCGACTCAACCTTTGCAAACCTCTGCAATAAGTTTTTCATATTTGAGATGCCCTCCTGCAATCATAACTGAAACTGTTCACCGAGCTGACAAAAATGCGGTTTTCCAGTGAGGTTGCTCCATGTTTACTGGAATCAGGCACTTTTGTTCCACATTTCCAACATGATTCGACTGTTACACCCTCTTACGTTGAAGTTCCCGCGTTGTTCTCTGAAAATGACCCACTCGATTCATCCTGGAATGGGAATTGAACAATTTCGCAACTAACCAAAACTCGACACACCGCGGTTACCCGAAACATGTTCTGTCATATCACTAAAATGATGCATTTAAATTGGATTCCTCTTTCCATTCTCTGCGAAATTAAATCCGTATTTTTATAAACGAAATTGGAAGTGAAAATATTGTAACTGTTCTCTATTTTTCAAGACTTTTTATATCCCCCTAAGCACTATCTTTCAAACACGGCAATCATTTGATTTTTCCCTCTACCGTCGTTTTATCAACCACCCTCGTTGAAATTATCGTATAAAAGACAAAAATAATGTTTTATAATATTATTTTGACATCTTTAAGTGAAACAAAGAGTGCACTTGTTATATTGTACCTCTGAACTACTCAAAAGCAAAGGATAAGTGAGTAGGTAGTCGCGTAAAATACCAGCTTCCATTGCTTGCTTTTAAGTAGTTTTTGGTGATTTGTAGGTTAAATAAGTGTCGTCTTGTATTGATCTATGAGGTTCCTTTTTGTTTTACTGTGTTCGTTCAATCGCTGCCATGCTCAAAAATGTTATGTATTGATTTTTAAATACATCGTCGGTCTGTATCTTGAGTTTTATATGAGTTACGAGAAACCTTGAGCCGAAAACTTTTAGCACACTTATTATTTCACGAAATTGGTCAAATTATTAGACTAATATTTATTTTAGGAACAGAACAGGGGAAACCTGTTTCCTTGAAAGTGTCAATTTATCGTTTCAAACATGATTTAAGCTCATCTTAGCTTCTCCTTCCAGTAAATTACCCTTCTATGTTCAAATTTGTCATTTTGAAAAACCGGCCTAGTGGGTGTGGCACATAGCTTCCTCGCATCCATATCCCGGTTGTATGGATGATCCGATGCATAGTAGTTTCATCTCATTTTCATTTGCAACTGGTCCAAATTACCGTTTCAGTTCTAATACCAGCTCAAAAGATCCCTTCCTGGTCCAGAGCTGTTCCACGATACAATATTTTCCCAGTGTGTGGAATCAGTAAGGGCGCTTCCTGGTATGTGGAACTGAACTGGAGAGAACTTCTGTGCTAATCAGTCCAGAAGGTCCCTTCCCAGTCCATGACACAACCTTCTCGGTCTGTCGAATTGGTAAGGTCCCTTCCTGGTACATGGAACTTAATATATTTAATTATGGGTTAATACCAAATTGCGGACGGAGTGCAAATTTTTTATTCGATTTTTGGGTTCTACGTACCTTGAAACGTAGAACATTAAATTTTGAGGGGGGTTGAATTTTTTTTTTCTTGCTCGATTCCAATGGCTTATTATTGAAAATAACAAACAATTGTGTAAGAATTTGCTGTTTTTCAAGTAAATAACCCTCACTTAAACATAAATCTCGTAATTCCGGCAATTTAATGCACAAGTAGATAAATTTTAAACAACAATAAAATAACTACGCAAATCAGTGGGAAATTGAGTGCTACTATGTATATTGAAATGATGGATGATGACATTTTCAGGGATTTTGCGGGTTGGCGTGTAGATCTATCTCTACACGCCAACCCGCAAAATCCCTGAAAATTTCATCGAAATTGGATGAGAATTGTAGAAGTCATGGCTGTGGCAAGGATTTCATGACAGACAGACAGACACAGAACCTAAATTGTTCAGGAAGGTCTGAAACGTAAAACGCGAGTGGAAATTTTGATTTTGGAGAACATTTTTTTCAACCTTGAAAAGTGAAAACAAAGCTTCTGCTGCTACCTTGGTAGACTCAGAAGCAAAACAGGAGCATCTAGGGGAAGAAAGTGGTGGAACAGTGTGAGCGCTGCCTAGGGATGATAAGATGAACCTTCCGGAGCTCAAAAACCTAGGTTATCTCTCTTATCAGATGGCTTATATGATTAAGGTATTGTCTGTTGTTTTGAATTCTTTCGTAAATAATGGAATGCTTTAAAAATTAATGTTGTTTACCTAGGAGTACGTAGATTTTCATTTCAGACTGAATGCCTTTCTTATTGATGCCTCAAACAGATTTAATTACCTTTTTTCATTGAGGGCAAATTTCTGGTTTTCTATAGATTAGGCAGTGATCTACAGACATTACCACTAGTTGATAACGGAGGAGCATCCATCTTGCCAAAAAAGAAGAGGAGGTTCATCTAATAGTCCCGTTCCACCACTTCCTTTTCCTAGATGCTCCTGAGCAAAACCATCGATTTGCAGACATTGTTTATCGATACCCATCCCTACTGATTATAACTTTGTAAATGCGTAAATCTTAGTGTTGCTAAGGAACACCTTCTTCTCTTGAAGCCGCTGGGCTTGAATAGCTGGGAATTTCCCATTTCAGTAATTGGGTGTTTCGAAGTCTGTCAAAAATAATACTTACTATTCATGAACTATCTTCTGGGGCCCTATTCTGATTCACTAAACGCGCCCGCAGTGGCTTCGCGAAGCAACTGAGTGGTTTCCCGAAACCACTGGGTGGCTAATTTTCGGAGTTAGCGATATGGATATTATAATAGCGACCTATTCTAATTCACTAAACGCACCTTTTTCTCGTTTCAGTGGTTAACTGAAGCAACTCAGTGGTTTCGAAGGCTCTTTTCTTAGCGACTGGTCCGGAGCAGTCGCTTCACTTATCAACCAAGTGGTTTCAGTTATCAACCGAGTTGTTACTCAAAATCTTTCGGTTTTCGAGAATTTCTCGTGTTTTTTTCCACGTTAACATTTACGTATTATATAGGGGACCATTTTTCTGCATTTAGGAGTACTATATCTTTTACCCCACCTCAAACATACAGTATGTTAGGTATGCTAGTACCAAATCCTCCACATAAGAAATTGTGTAGGTACTTTTTGGAAACAGGGTGATCAGGAGATTCACATTTTGGTTGAATTACATTTTTTACCCCCACCCTAACATACAGTATGTTAGGTATGCTAGTACCAAATCCTCCACATAAATAATCGTGTAGGTACTTTTTGGAAACAGGGTGATCAGGAGATTCACATTATGGTAGAATTACATTTTTTACCCCCACCCTAACATACAGTATGTTAGGTATGCTAGTACCAAATCCTCCACACAAATAATCGTGTAGGTACTTTTTGGAAACAGGGTGATCAGGAGATTCACATTATGGTAGAATTACATTTTTTACCCCCACCCTAACATACAGTATGTTAGGTATGCTAGTGCCAAATCCTCCACATAAGAAATTGTGTAGGTACTTTTTGGAAACAGGGTGATCAGGAGATTCACATTATGGTAGAATTACATTTTTTACCCCCACCCTAACATACAGTATGTTAGGTATGCTAGTACCAAATCCTCCACACAAATAATCGTGTAGGTACTTTTTGGAAACAGGGTGATCAGGAGATTCACATTATGGTAGAATTACATTTTTTACCCCCACCCTAACATACAGTATGTTAGGTATGCTAGTGCCAAATCCTCCACATAAGAAATTGTGTAGGTACTTTTTGGAAACAGGGTGATCAGGAGATTCACATTTTGGTTGAATTACATTTTTTACCCCCACCCTAACATACAGTATGTTAGGTATGCTAGTACCAAATCCTCCACATAAGAAATTGTGTAGGTACTTTTTGGAAACAGGGTGATCAGGAGATTCACATTATGGTAGAATTACATTTTTTACCCCCACCCTAACATACAGTATGTTAGGTATGCTAGTGCCAAATCCTCCACATAAGAAATTGTGTAGGTACTTTTTGGAAACAGGGTGATCAGGAGATTCACATTTTGGTTGAATTACATTTTTTACCCCCACCCTAACATACAGTATGTTAGGTATGCTAGTACCAAATCCTCCACATAAATAATCGTGTTGGTACTTTTTGGAAACAGGGTGTTCCGGAGATTCACATTTTGGTAGAATTACATTTTTTACCCCCACCCTAACATACAGTATGTTAGGTATGCTAGTACCAAATCCTCCACATAAATAATCGCGTAGGTACTTTTTGGAAACAGGGTGTTCCGGAGATTCACTTTTTGGTAGAATAACATTTTTTACCCCCACCCTAACATACAGTATGTTAGGTATGCTAGTACCAAATCCTCCACATAAAAAATTGTGTAGGTACTTTTTGGAAACAGGGTGATCAGGAGATTCACATTTTGGTAGAATTACATTTTTTGCCCCCACCCTAACATACAGTATGTTAGGTATGCTAGTACCAAATCCTCCACATAAAAAATTGTGTAGGTACTTTTTGGAAACAGGGTGATCAGGAGATTCACATTTTGGTTGAATTACATTTTTTACCCCCACCCTAACATACAGTATGTTAGGTATGCTAATACCTACCAAATCCTCCACATAAATAATCGTGTTGGTACTTTTTGGAAACAGGGTGTTCCGGAGATTCACATTTGGGTAGAATTACATTTTCTACCCCCACCCTAACATACAGTATGTTAAGTATGCTAGTACCAAATCCTCCACATAAAAAATTGTGTAGGTACTTTTTGGAAACAGGGTGATCAGGAGATTCACATTTTGGTTGAATTACATTTTTTACCCCCACCCTAACATACAGTATGTTAGGTATGCTAGTACCAAATCCTCCACATAAATAATCGTGTAGGTACTTTTTGGAAACAGGGTGTTCCGGAGATTCACATTTTGGTAGAATTACATTTTTTACCTCCACCCTAACATACAGTATGTTAGGTATGCTAGTTCCAAATCCTCCACATAAAAAATTGTGTAGGTACTTTTTGAAAACAGGGTGTTCCGGAGATTCACATTTTGGTAGAATTACATTTTTTACCCCCACCCTAACATACAGTATGTTAGGTATGCTAGTACCAAATCCTCCACATAAATAATCGTGTAGGTACTTTTTGGAAACAGGGTGATCAGGAGATTCACATTTTGGTAGATTTACATTTTTTTACCCCCCACCCTAACATACATTATGTTAGGTATGCTAGTACCAAATCCTCCACATAAAAAATTGAGGGGGTACTTTTCGGAAACAGGGTGGGGTTAACAATGTAATTCTGCCAAAATGTGAATCTCCTAATCATCGTGTTTCCAAAATGTATCTACACGAATTTTTTTGTGGAGGATTTGGATCTAACATAGGTACCTAACATACTGTATGTTAAGGTGGGGGTAAGCATTTAATTCTACCAAAATGTGAATCTCCTGATCACCCTGTTTCCAAAAAGTACCCACTCGATTTTTTATGTGAAGGATTTGGAGCTAGCATACCTAACATACTGTATGTTAGGGTGGGGTAAAAAATGTAATTCTACCAAAATGAGAATCTCCGGATCACCCTGTTTCCAAAAAGTACCTACACGATTATTTATGTGGAGGATTTGGTACTAGCATACCTAACATACTGTATGTTAGGGTGGGGGTAAAAAATGTAATTCAACCAAAATGTGAATCTCCGGATCACCCTGTTTCCAAAAAGTACCTACACGATTATTTATGTGGAGGATTTGGTACTAGCATACCTAACATACTGTATGTTAGGGTGGGGGTAAAAAATGTAATTCTACCAAAATGAGAATCTCCGGATCACCCTGTTTCCAAAAAGTACCTACACGATTATTTGTGTGGAGGATTTGGTACTAGCATACCTAACATACTGTATGTTAGGGTGGGGGTAAAGAATGTAATTCAACCAAAATGTGAATCTCCTGATCACCCTGTTTCCAAAAAGTACCTACACGATTTTTTATGTGGAGGATTTGGTACTAGCATACCTAACATACTGTATGTTAGGGTGGGGGTAAAAAATGTAATTCTACCAAAATGTGAATCTCCTAATCACCCTGTTTCCAAAAAGTACCTACACGATTTTTTATGTGGAGGATTTGATTCTAGCATACCTAACATACCTTCTATATTTACATTTGTGGTGGGGGTAAAAAATTTAATACTTCCACATTGTGAGCCCTCACATCGCCTTGAATCTCATGAAAAAAGAGTACTCACATGAATATATTTGATACATTTTGATTTTCTAACTTTTTTCAATTCCAACTTATTACAATATGAGTTGACGATTTATCGTTGTTTATGGAGGGGGTAACAAATAAACCTAATCTATTCATTTACACATCTATTCCCCTCCCTCTCCCGTTTCCAAAAAGTGTTCATTCACCTTAATTGGTAAATTTTAACGGTACTAATCTCTTGGAAAATGAATCGGAAACACTATTGAGTTTATAATATCCATGTCGCTTCAGTTAGCAACTCGGTGGTTAAGTTAGCGACTGGTGCGTTTAGTGAATCAGAATAGGGCCCCTGGGTAGAAATAAAGAAATGAACGAATCAGCGTTAGCAAGAAGTTTTATTTCCTCTCAACAACACAGCTACGATGTGCGAAGGTAGGTACTTACAGTAAATAACTTAGCCGATAGGTATTTACAAGAATATTTCATACCTTAGGTAGGTACAATCTCTCTGAGAAGACTCTTCTAACGTTTCCTGTAGGACATTTCTCGGGGCACAATTCACGATATGGTTGCAATTTGAAGTGAAAACACTAATAAATACGGGGAAATGTTGGAATAAGCGAAATTTACGTATCCAGCTCATACATTTTCAAGGTAGGAACAAATAGTTACCTACATTTTGAATACAAACGCTTTTTTTGAAAGTTCATTCCAACAATAAGGATTGGTTCCTCTCGATCAACAAACAATCGATTAATAGAATCGATGGTTATTTTACCGCTCAATTGGGGCATTAAAAATCAATCGATTAATTCCGAAAAAGTTGGTAAAAATGGAATACATTGAAAACTTTAAGAAATTCATTTACAATAAGTTCGAAAAAAAAACACATTAAACAAAGTAGGTACTCGTAATAATAATTGAAATAAATTCTTGTCATAAATGTCCACACTTTTCAGTGACGTCTCGGTCAAGCTACCTCAAGAATGAGAATCTCAACAGACACGACAAAAATTAATGTTTGACAGATGATAAATTTAGGTGAAGTGATCTCCACTTTCTTGCTCTGGGGAAAATCCCGCGATAGACCATCATGTAGCATAATTCTTGTAGGTAGCTGTAATAGGGTGTGCGCACGTATTTTTAACATTTTGTTCCATTAAAGAAAATACCTTGAAAAGTAACAAAATTAGGTTCCCACACAAAAATCACGAGTGATGAGGGAAATGATCAGTTTACCAAATGCCACGTTAAACATATTGTTTAGTAATGCATGCTTTCCAGGGACGTCCCATTGAATAAGCATTAGGTCAATATAAACCAGCAGGTAAGTGGGTCATTTTCCTGGAAAGGTACAATCGGTATCCCAAGATTTCAGAAAACTTAAAGTTCGACTCAAGTTCTGCCGAAAATCAGGGATTAACCTCACACCATACTGATTGAATTTCGACGAAAGAACACACAGTGGGACGCTTAATTAATTAATTAAAAATTAAAGAAGAAAACCTATCGAAAGAAACCTATTGGCGTGGTTTCCGCGTAAAGGAAAATACTCGGAACCCCATCTCCATGAGGAGCGAGAACTGGGAGTTATTCCAAAAATTGAACCAGGGCGGGACGCAGGTGTAGAAAAGGGTTAAACCAACGTGGAACACGGTTTTTTCAGGTAGCAACCTAGAAACCTCCGAAAGTAACCAAGTAATCTCGATTTAACGGTTTTTCGAGCCAAAACTTGGTACCAGGGGATTTTTACGGTTGCTGAATACAGTTTTGAGGTCGAAAAATGTAAAGTTTTTAAATTGCAACGGAAAATTCAAATTAAATTGTCAACAACTTGAAAAAAGTATTTCATCTCTCCAAAAGCCACCATCACCGGCAGATGAAAGACACAAAATTCCTGAGTGGCACTTAGGTTTTTCTGCTTTTCCCGCGTTCTGGTGCTGTTCTGCTGAAGTGTAACCATATTGCTGGAACCAGCTCGGTAGAAACAAGAACTAGAGACCAAAAAGAAAAAATAATTTCGATTTGTTACCGTTTCACAGAGGGCAGATGAAAGACAGACAGTGACTGTGACACCACAATTTCGCAACTGACTCCACTTGCGCACACTTCCACACAGAAGGAATACGTTTCCCGCCGCTTTCTTTGATAACCTGACGACTAACCTCACCTCTTACAGTGGTAGTAAAACCGCGGGAAACGATAAAAAGCTGCCAAAATACGAAAACACAAAAAAGGCAGATTAAAGACAAAAACCTCCGGACAAGCACATTTTATCCTCCTGCTCGCTTTATTTGCTTCTGAAAAAATCTGTAAATCCATTTTTTTCATGTCCAGGTATATGCAATAAAGAATCACTACAAATTCAGGCCGCTGCTTTCATAGGTGATTCACAGTGTTCAAGCAAAGTTGACTACCTAGGGGTCCGGACATGGCAGATTACTGGACACAGTTTAAACTTTAATTTCTATATTTTAGCGTGAATAAGTGCATATTTTATTGATTGCCCGAAGTAGAACAAAGTTGATAGTTTATGGAGAATTTTTTTTTGACACCCAAATCATAAATGTGCATTCGGAATCTTCTCTGGACAACGATTCGCCCTTTCTGGGAAAATGACCCAAGTGATAAAACTTTTTCACTCGATGTAATGTATCTCCTCCCACTCACCATGGTGCACTCATAACATTTCTAGAGGCACGGGAGCCTCGTAATTGAAGACCATTTTAAAATCCATAATCTACGATACCCAACATGCGAATTGGAGTTCAACCCCCCCCCCCCCCTCACCAATAGCGTTGAACTTTCATCGGTTAGTTTTGGTGGGGTTCCGTCGAGGTTCACATCCGTATTCAAGGTGAAACACAAAAAAACCCACGAAATATGAGGTTTATGGTGTCCTGGCACCATGGTGGCACCTCCTAATCTGCCGCTTCGTAAGTCGAAGCCTACCCCACTTTGGAAAGGACACTCAGGTCCACACTCTGCTAGGATAGGAAGGGCGGATTTTCTTATCCTGTGCACAGGATCGGATCGTGTAAAACCCCTTATGCAGTAGGCAACAGCCAATTATAGAACAATAGGTTAAATTAGTTGAATAAGCTATGTAGAGAAAAACATCGAACATGTTCACAATTTTAAATTCTTTCTACTACCTACACTTACACACTGTACTGGACGAACTTACAGCAGCTGTCAGAGCCAATTAATACCTACCAAACCTGAGACTGCAATCTCCCTTAGCATCACTTCAACGACTAAAACTTACATTATTTTTTGGTTTGTTAGCAGTCTGGTAGGTACCTTCGAGATAAGTCTCAATCGGGCGGAAAATTTGGTATATTGTATAAACAGTAGAAACATGGACATACATTTCAATATCAGTATGAATATAGGGTTCCTAGCTCATTCAAAGGTGGTAGACAATAGAACTTGCCTCAAAATTAGGGTAGGCATCAATAATGTAGGCCTCATAAATACAATAAAACCTTGGTAGGTACCTACTTACTGAAAAATAATTTGGGTAAAAACAGTTTCGATCAATCAGCATTGAATTACAATCAAATATTGAGTTAAACACGATCATATAAAATTTTCTTCTCTGATATCTTGACATGAATGAGGTTACGTAGTGTCACGTAATTTAATTTTCAATACTTAATATACCTACAAAATGATAATGACACCTGAATTACGATGATATTTTGTTAAAAAATTACATATAATTTCCGAAACCCAGACATTTTTATCAAGTTTGAGAAAGAAGTCAGAAACACGAACTTGAATATTTCTTATTTTTTAAGCTTAGTTGGCATCAGGGCAGGTCATTTACTGGAACATGATAATTTTCAATCATATGGTTAGAAACACGAACCAGGTTATTGATCAATTTCCTAGGAACATCGCTTGTAATATGTTAATCTGTCACTTCAAATGAACTCCAATGAGAAAATCACAAAAAATATAGATAACCGTTGGTAGGCACCTTAATTTACACAAACAATGGGTATTTCAGTCAATTTTTTAAATTTTTTTTTCAAAAGAGGATGGCTCAGGAATAACGGTAATTGGGTCTGTTCGTCGAGAAAATGTTTTTAAAAAATCAGAGAAGCTAAGGAAAGTTGAAGATTTGAACGGTGTGACGTAGTTAGCCAATTGTGACGTAGCTAGCCAACTGTCTTTGAAAAAAGTATCCATGCACAGAGAAGAGATGAAACCCTTGGAGGACCTCTTGGATACTACAAAATACTACTGCACGTGGCGTAGTGTGTGTGCGTTTATGGCGGCCCGCCTTTTTTTCATACGTGTGATCTCTTCAATTAATTTTTCTACCACATGTGTATCATTGGGCTTAAAGTTGGAGTACGTAGGTTTTCAAGGGTGCTAAATCCAAATTTGAGGTCAAAAACCTGAATTTTCGACCCACCGAAATACCCCATTGTAGATAGGATCTAAAAAGAGTGGGTCTTTTGATGAAAATTTGATTTATTCCAGCTCTCGACATCATTCATTGAATGATTCGTAACCTTCTAGAGCCCCATCTTTAGTATCCATCTAAGGTGGATGTTATCTACGTTTCAGTAAGAAGGAATTCAACAGAGACTAAAGAACCAGCACAGGAGATCTTACTTTCAGCCAGGTTCTCTACTGGAAGCGATACCTGGCGACACGATGAGGAGCAATAAGAAACTTCCAACGAGCGATGCGAAGAGACTGGGGTGGACTACCAGTAGCGTGCCTTCCTTTGCGGTTGAAAAACAAGGATCCCTTCGATTGATTACATGATACGATTGGAAAATAGTGATACTGTAATTATATGAATTTGGGATTATCAATTGTAATTAATTGTATTTTGGGATTTATGAATTTAAAAGGGTTTATGATTTTGATTCTTAAAACTTGAATTATCTTACCCCAGTAAACATATATATTTGTACAACAAGGGATTAGGTGATTCTGCTTACCTGAGTCTACGACTGCTTCGAGATCTCCGAAGGTGAAAATGGCTTTACTAATATGGTAGTGCGTGATGACCAAAGCAAAAAGGCGAAAGGTTTACTTGAAAACTTTGTGATGCTAAATTAAATACTGACTTCAAAATGAAGAGTTACTTTATGAACTGATCCTAATCCTTTAAAAGCTGGTACAAAAATCCCAACTAAGTGAGGCTAGGAAGTTCTAGGTAGAAAGGTATCTTGAACTAGAGCCCAGAGGATAAAAGATTCTACCTGAGAAGTTCCTAGGGTTGCTGCCACCACCTGGGTCGAGTATTGACCTCAGGAAAAACCCAAATTATTTAAGTGCAAAATACCTGAGTCCAACGGAATTGGAAAGGGTCAAAACTCTGAAATAAGTACTGCAAAGGTTAAAAACACGTAGGGTTTTTATTCAGAAAATTATAAGTTGATTACCGTGAAGCGGATTTACGAGGGTTCTGATGGAACCGTCGACAAGAATAATCAGTAATATATTTGAAAAGATACTTGAAAATATATCAATATGACTGAAAGTATACTTGATAACGATCAATGATATCACACTTGGCTTTAAGAAATTATGCACGAAATTCGCAATAAGTATGCTTCTAAAATAAATGTATCTTGTTGTTATTTGCAATATTATGCTTATAAGAAAATAATAATTATGTAGGAACTTGATTCTACTTATACAAAATATGACTTAGTCTTCTGACTGAAAATACAATTGTTTCTTCACAACAAAAACTTCTTAGGTTACGGTTTCTCGTTACAACTGAACTATCTTTACAATATGCGTTTCTCTTTACTTTCCTATTACTTTTACAGGACGTTAAATTATGAGGGGGAGGTTTTGCCAGATTTTGAGTAATTGTAAGCGCTTACAGAAATTATGAGGGAATGTTGCTCACCCTTGGCCTAGCTTGGATCAGTGTAGATCTCCGTGGCGGTATGTTGCTTCAGGGCCTCTTCTTCCTGCAGTGCTGAAGGGGGATGCCTGGGACCGGGGCAGACTTGCCTCGTTCCGGGGTTCGAACGGCGTACCAGTTCGGGTCGGCGAAAATGGAGAGTTGGCGGCAACGTCTTGAGTCCGGGCCTTAGCTTGCGGATGTCTCAAGAACGAAGACTGGCGGGATTCTTGGAACGGCTATTGGAAATGTCCCGTGGGTTGCACTTCACTCGGATTCTCAGTTCGTTCCGCGACACTACGTTAGAGGGGATTGAGTACTGGAGCTGGGTTCGACAACTTGCGAGACGCGTGACTTCAGACTGAAAGGTCGAGGGAGGGGGCAGGCCCCTATATCCCCTCGGCCATCTTGCGGCTGGTTGCTGGAAGGGCCGCGATGGTGGCGCACTCGCGTGTCCTCAGCGGTGGTGGCGGACAGTTGTTGGCGGTTGCTGCATGGAAGGCGCATGGAAGAAGTTTGTGTGAAGATTTGGAGATTTTCGGCTTATTACACCCCCTCCTTCTCTCTCGGCCGATGCCCTCATCGGCTACTTATCAGCTCTGGTAACCGACGGAATTTGCAGCTTGGTTTCTGGGGCGACGGTCAGCAGTGCTACCTCGTAGCGCCAGCGTCTGCAGCCTGGGCACTTTGGTGGCCTGGATTCCTCGTGTTCCTTGCGGAGACACGGCTGTGGGTACGAGGGATGGTCGACGGCGTATTTCTGGCAGGAGGCGACTAGACGATTCCAGAAACTTTTACAGCTTGAGCACCGGAATTTGAGGAACTCCTTCGGAATGCGATCACAGACGGGGCAGGGTGCAGCTCCTGAGGTTGTTGGCTCCGCTGGCTCCTCTTTGCGTGCTGGGGTGACAGGAGAGAATGCTGGTGAAGGTTCCTCCTCTACGAGCCGTTTTGCTGCCGGTTTCTTTGTGTCGCCCTTCGTCTTCTCGTCGTCGTCAGAATCAGACGAGGAGGATGATGAGGAAGAGGACTGACGAGCTCGGCGTTTCGGAGTGGAAGTTTCTCCAGTTGCGGACTCCCAAGCGTTCTCCAGGGAAGCAGTGGATTGGTTGAGCTCGTTGCTGCTCTGGATGGCCATGACGCGTTGCTGTAGTCCACGCAATTCGCATCGCAGTTCCTCCACGGGGTTGGGCGTCCCAGCTGGGGCGAGATTTGCTGCGCTGGAGCGAACTGCTTTGCTCATATTGTGCGACAGGTTTGCGATGCAGGTCATGATCTCCTTACGTTGCTCCGGCATCTCCCCGAATTTGACCAGCCACGTATGTAGCTGCGCAATGCAGGTTACCGTGCGTTCTACCCATTCGTCGCTTCCTACCTCAATATCGGGTACTGGCTCTAGTCGGGGTTTTGGAAACGCCATCGTCCTGAAACAAAAGAACCAGCCGTCTTACCGACTACTCCGACCTCGCATGCTCTCACTCCACAACTCCGCCTAACCGTGCGCGTTCGCGACATCGTTAGCAACCTCCAAGATGTTCAGGGCTCAACAGTTCTCGACCCCCCTCCTACAGTAGGTATTGGATGGATCAAGCGCCTTGGTTTCCCCTAGACGTCCGGATTCAGGTTTTGAGGTAAGTGAAAGAAGAATGCTAAGTCGGTATGTGATATCTTTTGATTTGACATATGACATTGTTAAACTATAAATAACTGAATAATGACCCTTTTGTTTTTTTTTTTTTTTTTTTTTTTTTTTTTTTTTTTTTACAGGTATAATAACTTCTTTAATTGTTACAGGTTATCCAGCCTCCTCTTCGGGACCAATGTCGACAATGGAGACTCTGCCGGTATGTAGCCTTTTGTAGTCGACGATCTTTCGGGGTCGAAGGTTGTATGGTGTTGTTCCGGCAGTGGTGGTCGTGGGCAATGTGTTTCCCGTTGTCGGGTGCTCCTGTTGATGGTGTACTGTCCTGCAGCAGGCGTTCGACGTCCGGAGTCACACAGGTGGTCTCGACGAGTTCCGGCTCATTCTCGTCGTCGGACTCTAACCAGGGATCCAGGCTGGGTTGAGAGGGTCCGGGCGACGGAGCTGGTGCGGGGGCCTCGCGCGAGTGCGGCTCCTCCCGGTTGATGGCTTCGTCCGGTGCTCTCCCAACGGAAGCTGGTTTCAGACGACTATGTTGGTCTCTAGTCGCTCTCCAAAGGGCATCCTTCAATTTGGGTTTCATTCCCGTAAGTCTTCTATCCGGTTTGAGGGTTTCCGACCCTTGGTTTTCCGAGGTTATTTCGGTCCTCCTTGCTAACAGGTCCCGTATGTGTTTTTCTACGCTACAGCGATACGGTGGTAGGGCTCGCCGTATGGAGTGTGATACACGGCCGTTCGGTTCAGTCTGTACCGGTTCAGTCCCCGGCGGCCTCTTCGTCCAGCCGTCTTCCTCCTCCATTCCTCCGCGCGGATGTGCGTTTCGCGAAAGGAACCTCCCTATTTCCTTCCGACCTTCGCCCTTGGGATAGGTTGGCAGTTGCCCAGTGGGGGCTACCGCGTCGTTGTGATAAGGCTCATCGCCGCAGGTTTCTGTAGGGGGCACCTCCAGGTGTTGTACAGACATCGGTGCTACCGCTATTTCTGCCGGTATCCCGTCAACAGTCGGTCGGGGCTTCTTAACTGAGGGTTCTCGTAGATCGTAAAATTGTGGATTCGGGTTCGTCGAGGGTCGTCTTTTGACTGTGGAATTCGCCGGAATGGTTGGTCGGGAATTGTCGTCCTTTGCCGCTCTTGTTTTCAGTTGACGTAAGCGTGTCAGTGTCTTGGGGTTCTCCCATACTGCTCCGAGGACCATCTGTACTCCCGACTCGGCGTTTGTCATTGTGACGTGCTTCGTGTCGGTACGAATTCCAATGGGAAATCTTTTCAGAAGGTCGAGCCCCACAAGATCCAGGTGCGAGTCCGGCCTCTCAAAAATGTAAAACCGATGCGAGGCACGTCGGTCACCGATGCGCACAGTTAGTTCCTGTGTTCCCAGCAGGGGTATTTTCTGACCATCTGCTCCCCAAAGTTCAGTGGATGTGGGTTTAACTGGAACTCCCGGTACAGGGTGTGATAAAGCGGAGACGGCGGCGCCGGTATCCAGGATGACATCGCGGTTGTATTTGCCTAATCCAATTTTCATCCGGATCATCGGGCGTGTGGTACAGTTTACAGTGGCTTGGAAGGCTACTATCTCATCCCCGCGGATTTCTTCCTCCGGAATGTCTTCGGGCGGTAGTGTTACTACGGCGGCTGTGGGACTGGTGACACTTCCTCGAGGTTGCGACACTGGCATCATTTTCTTTTTTCGCAGGCACTCGTTCTCCAGATGTTCTCGAGCTCCGCAAAAATCACAGAAAATCGCACTCTGTATGCCGTGCGGACAGTTTACAGGAAAATGGCTATAGTCCCCACAGTACAGACACGGGTATCGGGGGCTCGGTGAGGGTTGCTTCCAGCCGGGTCTACTTTGTCCGGTATGAGGCGGCGTCGTCATCTGACTCCTACTTGGTCCCTGCGGTGTTGTCTTCTGAGGGCACTTTCCGGCGAAATGTCCGGCTTCTCCGCACGTATAGCATTTGAGGGAATCTTTGTTAAGAACTCCGGCTATATCCCATTTGAAGTCGGCAGCCTTCTCGCTTTGGTGGTCATCGTCGAGGTCTTCCGCACGCTTGACTGCTTCTTCCAGTGTGTCGGGTAGGTTACTCTGGAGGAAAGGACTAATTTCCTTATTTATTCCTCGTACGAAAGCTCGAAGGGTTTTCGTCTTCACCCACTCTCGTTGTTGTGCTGCGGTAAGGTTAACCTCGTTGCGGACTGCGGTCTTCGCGGTTGCGATGAGCTTCTCGGCGAATCGTCGTATGCTTTCCTCAGGTTGTCGTTTCGTGGTCCATAGGCGTATCATGGCTTTTTCAGGGTCTTCACTCTCGTACCACTGTAGAATAGCGTCGCGGAGGTTGGTATACGGTTGGGCTCCTAAATCTTCTTGAAGGAATCGCTTAGCCCCTCCACGGAGTCGGGTACGAAGAAATCTGAGTTTCTGCTCCTGATCCAAATCATGGGTGGCTTGGTCTACCTCGGCGAAAAATGAGGCCGCCGAAATGGAATCAGAGTCGTCCGGATTCCAAGGTTCTATTTCGAGAAACAAGGATCGTGGCAGGTCTCGTGGTTGTTGATTTTGACCTTGAGCTGGGGTTTGTGCGGTTCGGAAGAATTCTCCCATCCTGTTCATAGCCTCCGTCATGGCGTCGGCCAATTCTGCAGTTACTTTGTCGTCTCCAGGAGCCATGATGTCGTTGTTTGAATTCGTCACAGTTAAAGAGTATACAAGAAAAGCTCGGCAATATAAAAAAAATTCACTTCACTTTCCCGCAACGCTGAATCGGTAGTCGAGGGGGTTTGGCGAATTTGATCCAATCCTTTTTACTAAAAAAAAACTTTTCCTGAATAATGTCAAAATGTAAGGGAATCGCCGAAATGTTACTATTAATTCTTCTAATGAAATTTATTATGCAAAAAAAATTTGTGGTCAATTGCTCAAAATTTTATTTAAATTTACTTAAATGTGTAGGTTCGAACCGTGACTGGGTCGACCTACGTACCACTGGAATACTGAATTTAGTTCGAACCGTGAAGCGGTTCGTTCCCTATACTAAGTTACAAAACAAAACTAATGGTTCGGGTCGCGAATCGGTACGAAATTCGATTCGGTACGAACGAAGACTTGGTTCGAACCGTGAAGCGGTTCGTTCTACGATTGGTATGATATGGGTCTGGTCCGCGTACTGACTCGGTTCGAACTAGAAACTGGTTCGGACGAGGTACTGTTATGGTTTGAAGTTGGGTCGGACTGAGTTCTGGTCCGAACAAGATACTAAGGTTCTCAAACACGTGGTGGTTCGAACGGTTTGCGACACGATGGTTCTCAAACACGTGGTGGTTCGAACGGTTTGCGATACGATGGTTCTCAAACACGTGGTGGTTCGAACGGTTTGCGACACGATGGTTCTCAAACACGTGGTGGTTCGAATGAAATATTTGTACGAAACGGAATAGGCGGATTGTGGAGTGGTAATAGTTGACAATATGCACAATAAATAGTACGAATTGCGTACTGAATTGAACTCTCTGCGCTCCTCTCACTCTCCGGCTGAATCTTTTGTCTGTACAATTTGTGCGTGTACTAAAAGTGTGATAATGCGTTAATATAAAGAAAATAAAATATCAAAATATATGCAAAATTACTGATGATTCTTATTTTAATGTTCCAAATTTCAGTGGTTCAACCACCTCTCAATTCCAGGACTGGTATTTGCTTTTGTTTGTGGGTTCTGAAAATCGTAACTTTCGTTGATCCTACCGCTGGTCACCAATGTAATTATATGATTTTGGGATTATCAATTGTAATTAATTGTATTTTGGGATTTATGAATTTAAAAGGGTTTATGATTTTGATTCTTAAAACTTGAATTATCTTACCCCAGTAAACATATATATTTGTACAACAAGGGATTAGGTGATTCTGCTTACCTGAGTCTACGACTGCTTCGAGATCTCCGAAGGTGAAAATGGCTTTACTAATATGGTAGTGCGTGATGACCAAAGCAAAAAGGCGAAAGGTTTACTTGAAAACTTTGTGATGCTAAATTAAATACTGACTTCAAAATGAAGAGTTACTTTATGAACTGATCCTAATCCTTTAAAAGCTGGTACAAAAATCCCAACTAAGTGAGGCTAGGAAGTTCTAGGTAGAAAGGTATCTTGAACTAGAGCCCAGAGGATAAAAGATTCTACCTGAGAAGTTCCTAGGGTTGCTGCCACCACCTGGGTCGAGTATTGACCTCAGGAAAAACCCAAATTATTTAAGTGCAAAATACCTGAGTCCAACGGAATTGGAAAGGGTCAAAACTCTGAAATAAGTACTGCAAAGGTTAAAAACACGTAGGGTTTTTATTCAGAAAATTATAAGTTGATTACCGTGAAGCGGATTTACGAGGGTTCTGATGGAACCGTCGACAAGAATAATCAGTAATATATTTGAAAAGATACTTGAAAATATATCAATATGACTGAAAGTATACTTGATAACGATCAATGATATCACACTTGGCTTTAAGAAATTATGCACGAAATTCGCAATAAGTATGCTTCTAAAATAAATGTATCTTGTTGTTATTTGCAATATTATGCTTATAAGAAAATAATAATTATGTAGGAACTTGATTCTACTTATACAAAATATGACTTAGTCTTCTGACTGAAAATACAATTGTTTCTTCACAACAAAAACTTCTTAGGTTACGGTTTCTCGTTACAACTGAACTATCTTTACAATATGCGTTTCTCTTTACTTTCCTATTACTTTTACAGGACGTTAAATTATGAGGGGGAGGTTTTGCCAGATTTTGAGTAATTGTAAGCGCTTACAGAAATTATGAGGGAATGTTGCTCACCCTTGGCCTAGCTTGGATCAGTGTAGATCTCCGTGGCGGTATGTTGCTTCAGGGCCTCTTCTTCCTGCAGTGCTGAAGGGGGATGCCTGGGACCGGGGCAGACTTGCCTCGTTCCGGGGTTCGAACGGCGTACCAGTTCGGGTCGGCGAAAATGGAGAGTTGGCGGCAACGTCTTGAGTCCGGGCCTTAGCTTGCGGATGTCTCAAGAACGAAGACTGGCGGGATTCTTGGAACGGCTATTGGAAATGTCCCGTGGGTTGCACTTCACTCGGATTCTCAGTTCGTTCCGCGACACTACGTTAGAGGGGATTGAGTACTGGAGCTGGGTTCGACAACTTGCGAGACGCGTGACTTCAGACTGAAAGGTCGAGGGAGGGGGCAGGCCCCTATATCCCCTCGGCCATCTTGCGGCTGGTTGCTGGAAGGGCCGCGATGGTGGCGCACTCGCGTGTCCTCAGCGGTGGTGGCGGACAGTTGTTGGCGGTTGCTGCATGGAAGGCGCATGGAAGAAGTTTGTGTGAAGATTTGGAGATTTTCGGCTTATTACAATACAATTCTTGCGAAGTTTTGAGCGAACCGAATTTTCAGACGCTCACGCTGACGAAGTTTCGTATTACTCCCTAGGAAACCGAGTCGTTGTAATTCGGCTCCGGAAAAAGCAAATCCACGGCTCCCAGGGAAAACAATTGGTAAGGCCCACGTCGCCAAGAAATCACAGGACGTGGAGTCCCCTCCAGCGTAAAACTGCCGCGGCCTGATTAGCGGAAATCTACCACTACTTTCGTTAATCAGCCGAAAAATTAACGCCCACCAGGAAACCTACGCCCAATCAGCCAGGAGAGGAGGAAGGACAATACTGACGATTATCGAAACAATGGATCCCCAAGAATTGGAAAGAAACGCCCCCAGACGTCTAACAAAATGCCGGGCCAAAATCGAGGTTGTGCATCAGAATCCGGGCTCGAGTGCTTTCACGATACTGAAGCATCCGGACCAACCTGCTGCCTTCCGCTAAGTACCGAAAGAGCGGCATCACTTCAGGCTACTTCGGTCCGAGGGAACCAGCCGCCTCCAGGAAGAAGTGGGTAGCTTCCATCTTCGCAATCCTGGGAAAAATCTCTGAAGACTATAAGGACCCGGAGAGGACCTAAGCTTCAGCTTACCCGATCTCGACTTCCGTCGTTGCCGTCGCGAATCCGCGCCTTCCACGAAAAACCGAAATCTCGCGACGACGCGCGGTCAGGAGGCGTATAGGTAGGGATTAGGCTAAGTTACCACCTAAGGCTCCATAATCATTTCACGTTATCGAAATTCAGAAACTTTTCATTCAAATGTTAAATAAACCCGCCACACAATCAAATCGAATCCAGTTTTTCTCTCAAATGTCCACAAAGCCCGAAAGTGTCAGGTTCCTCGAGACGAGTAACATAGTCGAGTAACTAGATCTGGAGGTAATAGCCCCCGGATTTACCCGATTCCCGGCTAGGTTAGTTAGGAAACTTAGCGCCTAGGCAGGACATAGGAAATTCGACGAGTAGGCGCAGATTAAGTCAGGCCTAACCACTGAAACCGCGGAGGAGGCGAACCTTAAACTTATACTTTTGGAAAGTAGTGGTTTGGGCGAGTTCCCTATTTACATAATCAGCTAAAATTGCTTGATTAATGAGAAATGTAGTGATTATTATAGGATGAGCCCTCAAACATTTTCTTACATTTTAAAAGCATTCGTGGCTGCACGTCGCGATGGTGATATCTTGGATCTCTCATGTTTCATAAGGGATTACGATCCTTCACAGCAATAATTATTAGTTCTAAATTCATATTAGAATCGAGGGAACGCAAGCGGACTGAACTTGTGAAAATGTGATTCATATTCGATAGAAGGCAGCAGGAGTGGAAACGGCGAGGGAAAGCGGGGAGCTAAGTCGCCTGAAAATAGGAGACTGATCCCATCCGAAGCTCGTTGCTTAGTCGCCGCGTATCGCTTCCAGTGGAGGAGAACCCTCTTTCAATGAGAATCTGTGGAAAGTGTTATTTGTGTTGCTGAACCATGGTTACTAGTTGATTCAAGAGCAGATACTCGCACAAGGAAGGAAGGGCTCAAGAATACAGATACATTCCTACTTTGAAGACAGAAGTTTTTAGGAAGTCCCCCAGAAGTTCACTAACCTCCATGACTACAACAGAAATCAGAATTGGCAGTGATTAATCCCCCTAACCACCAGCTACAGGAATTGCTTCTACACTCTACCATCATCCATAGTGAGATTGCAATTCCCAGCACCACTCGAAACAAAGCGATTGATGTATCAACTTATGCTGATACTCCTCTTACTCTGAAGAGGAGCATCAAGTTCAAACATTTCAGAAACGCATATTGACTCCCATCGGGGCATCAAATATCCGCACAGACATTGAAATCCCAGCTGTCAAAGAAGATGTTGGAAAATTCTCGACTCAAATCGCATCTTCACTGTTGTATTCTCCACGATATCCAGTGAAACCACGAAAGGAGACTAGGAAGTTCAACAGTAATGAACCAGTAATCTCTGTTTCAAGGGAAACATAACCAAGAAGCTGAATGATCTTCACTATAAAGTTCAATGTGGAGGCTCTGCACATATCGATCAGCGCAGGTAACACAATAAATATCATCACCTGCAAACCTGCAACCCACCTTTCGCTGGATCTCACCTGCTAACAGATAGTCTGCAGCAACATCTACCTGCAGCCACACCAATTCGAAGGTCTGGAAGAGGAAGGTACGCACTCAGAAGATTCATTCCAGCCTTACTCGAACTTGAGCATGTTTTCCATTACATATTGATTGGGATTACATTATAGCATGTTACCAATCTGTTACCGGTGTTCCAATTTGAGCCAGGTAAACTCCCTAATTTTATCAATAAAGACATCAATTCATTCTTTCATTATCAAGCCACCATTATGATGAAGTCGCTGACTCCAAGACATCACCCTCAAGTTCGCCGCCTGGAACCCCAATTTCAAGCAAAAGACAAAACTGACTACTTTCATTCACAATTAACCCCTCATTTGCTCACTAATCATCACTCTTCACAACAACGAAAGGCAAGAAATACATAGGTACATCCTCTTAACTCGAGGTAGATGAAATTCAGGCACATATACAATAGGTACCCTTTAAATTACGTATATTTTGGGTGAAGCATTTTACTACAACATCACACCAAAATTTAGTGACGAAGTCTTCATTAATTCATAGAATCACATTTTACCATATAACCTTTCAACACCGTCAGTTCATATTCCTGTTTGTACTGGTCTTCCTATTTACAACACCTGTATCTTTATTTTTCAAATTTTCTGTTCATAAAACTCCTTAAATATCAAGAAGAACAACTTCTATCGATCCAAATAGATATTTTTGCTATTCCATGAAATTCCACGACCAGCTCAATATTCTCCTCAATGACAAATTACTACCCGAAGAGATTATTATAGAAGAATATTGTCTTGACACACTGGTGTTCGCGGTTTTGAAAAGATCTCGTAGCAGATTAAAAGAGTATATCGAGGATGAAAACATCCCCATTCGACCAAAAGTCTATAGGTAGGTCTGCCTGTAGATATTTGTCTTCCTCTCAAAACCAATTGAGGCATTCTTGACTTAATCAAGAGAGATTCGCTAATTTCCGAATCCTATCAACATAGGTACACCATTTTTGTTCTCGATTTCTAGAAATCGACTTTTATTCGTACGAACTCGCCATTTCAGAGGGTAGACGTCGTTCGCGGACAAAAACTCGCAGATGTGACTCTACGGAGAGGCGTCGCAGTTGATAGGATGAGCCTAATATCAGCAAGACCCGAACTCCTCTATCCAGGCGCTGTACCTGAAATGGAAGAACCAGCAATAAATGAAATATGTCAATAATTTGGTAAGAAATGGAATAAAGTCGGTTAGCCGAAACGTTGGGTCCTTCTACTCTGAGGAGCCAAATTTTGGAAATTGAGGCTAAACATAACGACAAGTGTGAATTTAATGTGTGTAAATTTGTGTTTAAGTGTAAATTTAAGTATCAATAACATTGATCATGCAAGCTAGATTTGTCTCCAACATCATAAATAGTCCAGGATTTCACGATGAAAAAGGAAGTAAGGAATGGTCAAAAATTAGTGGTCTAGATAGATAGATCTTTCTTTATTCGTTGTCATGAATGAACAAGGACATGAATGTGGTCGGACTGTCCGGCTGGGCCCTAACTTTTTTGGTTTATTATTTTCAATAATGAACCTTTGGAATAGAACACGAACATTTTTTTAACCACCCCTCAAAATTGGTTGGTTTACGTTTCAAGGTACGTAGAATCCGAAAATAGAATAAAAATATGGCCGTCCGTCCGCACTTTCCTCAGTTAGCATTGACCGATTTTGATGAAATTTGGTATGTGGGCTCCATTTGGGTCTAGTTGTGCCCCGAAGTTTTTGGTTAATGTAAATTACTTCTAAGGGTTGAAAAATAAGGGTAGACATTTTGAAAACGCCGACTCAAAAAAAAAAAAAAAAAAAAGGCTGCCAAGTGGGTGTGGCACATAGCTTCCTCGTATCCATAACCCGATTATATAGATGATCCGATGCATAGTAGTTAATCTCAAAACACCAATCTCTAAGTACCTTCCACTACCCTCATAGGGGACCATCTACACTCTAATCTGGACAATCCTAGAAAATTTCATCAAATTCGGATGAAAAATTAAGTGAGTAGATGTATGTGATTGGATCAAAAAAAGCTTAGCCTCGGCTGGGATTCGAACCCGGGACCCCTCAATGCCCTGGGTGGGACCCCGGGACAGTTCTATGCTCTACCTCTGAGCTATTGAGGCTTAGTAATGTAATGACTGGATTTGAGATTCTCACAGGGGATCATCCCATTATGAGAAACCATTCTCCATGATTTTCATAGGGAACCATCTAAACACTACTCTGTAACATCCCTGAAAATTTCATTGAAATTGGATGAAAAATGTAGAAGTTATGGCTATTACAAGGAATTCACGTTTGCGCATGCGCAGTCGCTTCTATCAGTCCGGGGATGATGATTTTCATAGGGGACCGTCTACACACCAACCCGCTCAATCCCTGAAAATTTCATAGAAATCGGACAATAACTTTGTATAGTTATGCCCGTTACAAGGAATTCATGACAGACACACAGATTCATGACAGACACGGAATTAAAGTTGTTCAGAAAGGTCTAAAACGCAAAACGCGAGTGAAAATTTTGATTTTGGAGAACTTTTTTTTTCATCCTTGAAAAGTTAAAACAAAGCTTCCGCTACCTTGGTAGACTCGGAAGCAATTTGATATACAGGTATTGTTTTTTCATCAATTTAAGATAGTGTTGAATTTTTAGAGACCACGCGGAGCCCTGTACGACAAACCGTTCGCTCCCTACGAGAACATAAGGGTTGGACTTACGATAAATCAGAAACACGAGTGTGAATCGCCAAAGAGGCCTAAATCTCCGTTTAAATTTTTGCTGACCGAAATGCGATCGTTGATTTTCTTCACGTTGGTAGGTGGTGACAATGGCAAAGCTTGTTCTTTGCAGACGAATGATCTATACAGGAAAATAATAAACCTTCGTGAAATAATTTGCAGCGTTTTTGGTATTAGCGCCTTTGTGCTTTAAGGTATCGATATATGAGACGTATTTATTGCTTTTCGATCAAGTCCTTTATAAAGTCCTTATATCTACTGTCCACCGATGAAAAGAATTAACACGAGGACCCTACCGAATCCTAAACTGAAAACATCCGTTCAACCTCCTCCGAGCTTGTCACTCGTCCAGGGAAATCCCATTTTCGGTCACTTCCGCTCAAATCCTTTACCTGACTTTTTGCTAGGTAGGCTTGGGTGAGAATTCATAAAGGGAAGGAATACGGGCGGTGATTTATCACTTGAACGCCTTCAGGAATTTACAATGGAAGCTGTGGAATATGACTGGAAATCCTAAGTGGGCCACATCAAGAAGATCGAGAATGATTATTAGTGGAGTGCCACGCACGGCTCGTGGACGGCAAAATCAATAAAAGTGGCGAGAAGTCTAAAAAATCACCAAACATCGAAATATTACTTTGAAGAACTTTGTCTGCCTAACCTACATGTGAACTTTACTCGTTTTGTTAACGAAAATGAATCGATGAGAAAAAATATTGTAATGAAAATTCAAAGTCGTGCAGCACGACCGCATGAGCGATTTTTTTTAAACGTTATTAAAAAACAACTTTTGAATTTTTAGCCATTTTCCGACGTTTTTAGTAGGTTTAGAGCCCTTTTATGCCATGTGAGAACACATTTGCGAATGAAGATGTGAAACAATCCTGTTTACAGCCCACGACCTTATCCACTCATTATGAATTTTGAGATTTTTGGTATTATATAAGACATTTTTAAGCAATTTCTAATCACATTTTTCAATGTTTTGAGAACTTTTTTGCGTACTTTAATTTACAATTATTCAATTCATGGCCTAGAAACTTTTTCTCCACAGAAATTTGCTTCCATTTAACATATTTAATCTTTATGGCTATTTTTAGCGATTTTGTAAAGCAAATTTTTGAAATTTAATCAATTTTTGGTTTTAAAAATGGTAAAATCTAGGAATCGTTTGAAATGCCCCTAAACGGATTTCTATAGAAAAACGTTTCGAAAATATTTTTCTACAAATTTGAGGCCAATGCAATACCCAAATTTTGGTTATAATTTTCAATGAACCTTTGGAATCGACCAAGAAAAACATTTTTTTAACAACACCTCAAAATTTGTTGGTTTACGTTTCAAGGTACGTAGAATCCAAAAATCGAATAAAAATTTGGCCGTCCGCCGCACTTTCCTCACTTAGCATTGACTGAGTGTAGGCTCCATTTGGGGTCTAGTTGTGCCCCGAAGATTTTGGTTGATGTAGGTCACTTCTAAGGGTTGAAAAATAAATTTTGAAATTTCGAAAACGCCTTAACTCAACAAATTTTGATATAAAGGTATTGTTTTTGTTGGATAGGTGGCAACACTGGGGGTTATCTGTTAAGGCGACGGGGGAGATAAGACAAAAGGAGGAGGGAACGACGAGTGTCGGTTACATTTTATGATCTCAATATAGATTTTAATTACAACAAATCTGCTCGTAATTACTGTGAATCCTCTTCACCAAACATGGTGTCAGAGTGTTAACGTGCCTTGTATTCCGTGGGTTACTTTTTTGGTGATTCATTCTGTGTTCAGTGTTCGACTTGGCCGTTGATATTGAGTGTTACCATGGAAGTTCGCCCTCCTCGTTTGTTTGATTTTGATGCACCCAATCTCGAACGGGAATGGTCTGATTGGTTTCAAAACTTTGGGATCTACTTGAAGGCAGCAGGGAAGGCCGATCTGGATGACGACACTAAGATTGCTGTCCTCCTCAATCAGCTAGGAGGTAAGGGTATTGACATTTATAACACTTTCAAGTTGGATGCTGTTGAGGTCTTGAGTGATATAAAAATTGAAAAAACGTGTGAGTGTGACGATAAAACACAACTTACAGAGCTTTGTGATTATTGTGCCTTACACGTTCTGAAAACTGGTACCAGACCCAAGCACACTGAAGTTGTGACAACAAAGCCTACCGAACCCAAGTACAATGACATAGTTGAGTCCTTCCGCCGATATTTCTCACCTCAGAAAAATGTGTTACATGAACGTTTCAAGTTCAACACCATGATAATGAAACCTGGGCAACCATTCAATGGATTTGTTACGGAGTTGAAGGTGGCTGCGGCTACCTGTGAATTTTCTGAACGCAACAACATGATTAGGGATCGCCTGATTACCCAAATTCAGGACCGACCACTTCTAGGACGGCTTCTTGATCAGGGTGGGGCTCTTACTCTCGAACGAGCGCTTGAAATCTGCAAGTTGCATGAAGTTCGGAAGGTGGAAATTGACGATTTTGAGGGTCAAAAGACTACTCAGACCACTGAGGTGGATCAGATCAAGAAGAAGGGTGCTTATTCAGGGTCTAAGAAAAACAGTGGTCAAAACCAATCATCCAGCCCAAAACTTGGAAGGAGAGAGGGAAAATCTGAAGGACCATCGACTGATGCCTCTGGCGACCGTAAAGTTAAGGATTGCCGGTTTTGTGGTCTGAACCATCTGAAGGGGCGGTGTCCTGCCTATGGTGAGCGATGTGCATACTGCAAAGAACAAAATCATTATGTTTCGAGGTGCCCCACGAAGCATAAGAGGGAGGAGAAACGAGCTACCCGGGCTGTTGATGTGAGTTCCTCTGACGAAAGTGATTCTTCACTGTTTCTTGACTCTATTCATGTTGACAAAGTCGATTCCTCCATGCTTGGGTGGTCAGTCTTTGCTTGTATTCGGGGTGTTAAGGTCAAATTCAAGGTCGATTCTGGGAGCCAGGTTAATATTCTGCCAACCAGAATATTCGATGCCCTCAACTCAGACAGGGCCATCGAGCTGCAGTCTTGCAAATTTCGACTGTCAGCGTATGGTAATACTCGGATACCCACTCTTGGTGTTGCCTCAATGTCTCTCCAGTATAAAGACATCTGCAGTAGTGTTGATTTCATCATAGTTGACACCAATGACAAGGCCATTCTTGGTCTGGCTACTTGTGAGAAGTTTGGCATTATTAAAAGAGTGGATGTGGTATCTGAGTCCTCATCACAGTTCAGAAACAAAGAAGATGTCATCAGAGAATACAGGGAAGTATTTCAGGGCATCGGGAGGTTTCCCGGTGAACCGTACAGTCTGAAGCTGAGAAATGATGCTGTACCCTCTCTTCACGCACCACGCCGAGTTCCAAAGCATCTTCGGGATCGGCTTGTGAATAAATTGAATCAGCTGGAGAAGGAGGGCATTATAGAAAAAATTGGATCAGCGAATGAGTGGATGCATCCACTTGTTATTGTGGAAAAACCCAACAAAACGCTGCGTTTGTGCTTAGATCCAATGGATCTCAACAGTCAACTTGTTGACAACAAATACCAAATTCCTACCCAAGATGAGATCCTCGGAGATATAAATGGTAGCTCAATCTTTTCAACTCTAGATCTTCGTGAAAGCTTTTACCAAGTCGAGCTTGACAGGAAATCGTCTGACATATGCTGTTTTGGGACTCATGTTGGGAATTATGTTTTTAGGCGTCTTCCATTTGGGATTAAAACCGCCTCAGAAATCTTTCAGAGAAAAAACACTGAGCTCTTCGGTCACATTCCTGGTGTAAAAATTTACATAGATGATGTTGTAATTTATGCCAAATCCCAGCAGGCACATGATGAGATACTCAGGGACGTTCTGGAGACTGCAAAGAAAAGTGGGATTACCTTCAATCCAGACAAGTTCCGGTTCAGAGAGGATCGTTTGAAGATTCTGGGTCACATCATCTCAAAAGATGGATTGGAAATAGACCCGGACCGGATTCGTGGGATCACTGAAATGCCTACACCATGTGACAAGAAATCCCTTATGCGTTTCTTGGGTGTAATGAAGTATGTTGGGAAGTTTGTTCCTAATTTGTCTGAGGTTTCTACACCGTTGAGGGATCTTACTCGGGATGATGTGCCGTGGGTGTGGACAGACCAACATGACAAATGCATGTCCACTCTCAAGAACATGGTTGCAGCTAATCCTGTCCTGGCTCATTATGATGATGGGAAGCCATTGGTTTTGCAGTGTGATGCTTCGTTTTATGGGATTGGATGTGCTCTATTGCAAGATGGTCGACCTATAGCTTATTCATCTCGTGCACTCACTCAGACTGAGGTGCGATATGCTATTATAGAAAAAGAGATGCTGGCTATTTGCCATGGTTTGGAGCATTTCCATTACTATACGTATGGACGAGAGGTGCTTGTGAACACTGATCATAAGCCTCTTATCAGTATTCTCAAGAAACACATCGATAAGATCCCCATTCGACTGCAGCGAATGGTGCTCAAAGTCATCAAATATACCTACAAAGTTGATTATGTGCCTGGTAGTCAGATGATTCTGGCTGACACACTGTCTCGTGCCACAGCAAGTGGTGATGTACCTGATGATGAGGAGCTCTCCTTTGTCATACACAGCCTTGTTCAGCATTTGATGTCTGACAACAAATTCAAAGATTTTGTTGATGCTACTAGAGCTGATCCTGTATTGTCCAAGGTTGTTAAGTTCATCTCACATGAGTGGCCAACTAAGCCTGAAAATGACATGAAGGTATGGTTCCATATGAAGGATGAGCTGAGTCTACATGATGGCGTTGTCCTGTTTCGTGACAGAATAGTGGTCCCTCCAACTCTGCAGCGACAGACCATGAAAAATCTCCATGAGGGTCACTTGGGAATAAACAAGACTATTCTCCTTGCTAAACGAAGCCTGTTCTGGCATGGCATGAGCTCCGACATTGATAATTACATAAATTCCTGTGTCGTTTGCCTTGAGAGTCGTCCGCTGAATTCCCGAGAACCAATGATTCCCTCAGTTATCCCCAAACGACCATGGTCACAACTTGCCATGGATATTCTGGAATTTTATGGGTCCTACTATTTGATCACTGTAGACTATTTCAGCAAATGGATTGATATGAGCCAATTAAAGGGAAAAGGAACTTCGGATGTACTAAAAGCTTGCCGCCAATTGTTTGCAACTCATGGTTACCCTGACGCTGTAATATGTGACAACAACCCATTTGGCTCTCGGGAGTTTCGAGACTACTTGGCTTCTGTCAACTGCCAACTTGTTACAAGCAGTCCCAATTACCCTAGGGGCCATGGGATGGCTGAGGCTGCCGTGAAGATTTGTGAGAACATCCTTCGGAAATGTTTACGAACTGGACAGGACCCACACGACCTCCTTTTGTTCTACAGAAATGCTGAAATTCCAGCTCTCAGGTATTCGCCAAGTCAGCTGTTGTTTGGCAGGGTCCTGAAAGACAAGATCATCTGGAATGAGGAGGTGTTGCTTCCCAAGTGCCCGGATATTGATGTGGTTACAAAAAGGCTCAATGACCTGCAGTTGCAACAGAAATGCCAGTATGATAAGGGTTGTAAAACGCTAACAGATCTGAAGGGCAACGACCGTGTACTTTTTCGGCTAGCTGACTCATGGCAGCACGGTTATGTTAGTGGTCCTGCAAACACTCCAAGATCATATTGGATTGAAGGTGAGAATGGAAAAACCTATCGCCGGAATCGTCAACACCTTATCCGAATCAAGGGGAGCTCGCGACTTAATCGAGCTGCTCAACCCTCCACTGAAGACTGCGGGACACAGCCCACTGTACAAAACCTAAATGACTGTGGGGGTGATGAGTTGATAGAAGAAGCGTCAACAATGAAAGAAGACTACTTCACAAATGATGAAGAGCATTTGCCTCAAGAAGACGTACCATTCAACCGGCAAAACGCTTCAAAGGACTCTACCCATTCACGTTATGGACTCAGGGATAGGAGTAACATAAGAATACCACCTCGCTTTAAGGATTGATTATTCTCATTTAGTAAATTATTGTGCTCTTAATTGAAATTTTAAAACTGTATTCATATTTGACAAATTGGCTTAGTACTTGAGCATTTTATTCGTATTGTGATCTCATTTGACATTGGCTTAGTACTTTCGTTAGTTCTTCAAAATGACTTTTGCATTGTGAGGTACTTCGCAGTTTGTGAGTTTTTGTTTTTTACTTACATTTATTTTCTTTTGTTGAAAGGGAAAGATGTTGGATAGGTGGCAACACTGGGGGTTATCTGTTAAGGCGACGGGGGAGATAAGACAAAAGGAGGAGGGAACGACGAGTGTCGGTTACATTTTATGATCTCAATATAGATTTTAATTACAACAAATCTGCTCGTAATTACTGTGAATCCTCTTCACCAAACAGTTTTTCCACCCATGAATAGTGAAGAAAGTTTGTGTCTTGGTTATGCGTCGTATTTGTTTTTATTTGTGTACACCATGTATAACATTATAAAATTGGGAAATTCATACCTATCTACCTAACCAGTTAACATAGGTAATGATTTTTTCAGACCCAAGTATCTAACAAATGATGATTCGTTTTTCATAATTATGTGAATATTAAAAACTAAACGTAGGTACCTGTAGATTTTTTAAAAAATCAACAAAATCGGCAAGAAGTCTTAAAAATTCTCCAAAAATCGAAATGTTATTTTGAAGAACTCTGTATGCCAAACCTACATCTGAAATTTGGTATGTGGGCACCATTTGGGGTCTAGTTGTGCTCCGAAGCTTTTTGTTGATGTCAGTCAACAAAGGGTTGAAAAATAATCGCTGACATTTTCAAAGCGCCTAAAAACACGTTGTTATTTTCATAAATTTAAAACACTAGGTATTGAATTTTGAGACTACCCATACCAAGAGCTCTGAAGGACAATCGTTCGTTCCCTACGAGCGATCGATAAATGATAGCGATAAATCAGTATCGTGAGTGTGAATCACCAAAGAGTGTGAATCTCTGTTGAAATTTGCAACTTGATTGTGTAGCGAATGATTTTTGGGTAGTGGTAGGTAGTACCAAGGTTGGCAGGTAATGACAATGAAAAGTGTTCTTTGAAAGTGATTGATCTCGACAGAAAAATAATAAATCTTTGTGTAATGATTTGCAACGTTCTACACAAGGTCATTGTAATCATTGTCATAGAAGCCGTAATTTAGTGAAACCACTCATCTCAGAATTTTAAGAAAATGGAAGAAATGTTTTTGCATTTTGTAACCTCAAAGTTACTACCTGAAAATTAGGATATACCTAAGTAAGATATTTCAATAACTAAGCACTTCAACAAAAAAAAAAATCAATAAATAAATCAAAAAATCACAAAGTAAGTGAGTTATTCATTTACTACGAAGACATACTGTATAATGTTCAATTTCTCCCTTGCGAGGGAAAAACATTAAATCATGTTTAATGTTTTTCCCTCGCAAGGGAGAAACTCAGCTGATCAGTGACCACTCAGGCGCCTTCAGCATTCTCCATTGACCCTGCTTCTCAAATTTCAGCTTCCTGCGTTCAACAGGAGAGAAAATGGCTTTGGAGCTCACTCAGCTGATCAGTCACCCTTCAGGCGCCTTCAGCATTCTCCATTGACCCTGCCTCTCAAATTTCAGCTTTCTGCGTTCAACAGGAGAGAAAATGGCCTTGGAGGTCACTCAGCTGATCAGTGACCACTCAGGCGCCTTCAGCATTCTCCATTGACCCTGCTTCTCAAATTTCAGCTTCCTGCGTTCAACAGGAGAGAAAATGGCCTTGGAGCTCACTCAGCTGATCAGTGACCACTCAGGCGCCTTCAGCATTCTCCATTGACCCTGCTTCTCAAATTTTAGCTTCCTGCGTTCAACAGGAGAGAAAATGGCCTTGGAGCTCACTCAGCCGATCAGTGACCACTCAGGCGCCTTCAGCATTCTCCATTGACCCTGCCTCTCAAATTTCACCTTCCTGCGTTGAATAGGAGAGAAAAAAGTCTGCCAAGTTGGGTGGGCAGTATAGCTTCCTCACTCATTGTAACATGGACGTATAGAATCAGTTGGCGAAAAAATTATGATTCAAAGAGTTATTGAATACCAAAATATTAGCGGTCCACCGTCTAGGACCTAACCCACACAATCCCTGAAAATTTCATCGAAATCGGTTGAATAGTTGCGGAGTTTTGGTTGTAACAATAAATTTAAAGTTCGCGCATGCGCAGCGGCTATTGCTTGACCAATTTGATTGAAACTTATAGGGTGTCTCTTAGAAGTTAGTCCCTAACTAACCTCCAAATTTGAGCGAAATCGGTTCATTAGAAACCGAGAAACCGAGGTCCCAGGAAATTCACGTTTGCGCATGCGCACTCGCTCCTATTGGTCCGAAGGTGCTGAAATTTATAGGGGACCGTCTAGGACCTAACCCGCACAATCCCTGAAAATTTCATCAAAATCGGACCACAGGTTAGTATAGTTTTGCCCGTTGCAAATTTGCGTGTCGGAATTCACAGAATGACCCCCAGCCCTAAAACATTAAACATGTTAATAAATAAAAAAAAGAAATAAAACATACCTATAAAACGTCGATAGGGAATGATTAAAAACATCGTTCATGAAATATATCGACATTTTATGTAATTGTGCCAATTCGACATTAATCTTCCGTATGATTAAATTTGAGATTCGATTACTTAATACCCAAAAGAATGAAGTTTCTATGATCATCTGGAAGAAAATAACACAAACCAACAAACGGTGTAGTCCCTCCTGACAAAGTCGCTGTCAAGATGAGTTATTTTATTACGTAATTACGACGGGTCTTTCCCGATCGCGAATTCGTAATGTATTTTGCTTGCCCTGGTATCATTGGACAGAAGTGACTGTAGATATTCGAGAAATGACCTAAACGACAATGCGAGAAGGGGGTAACGAGGGGAAAGGAAGAAAGAATGACTCATGGCAGGTTCAGGGGTGTTGGATAAGGTCAGTTACTACCTGTGAACGTATATTTGTGGAAAAGGGTGTAGTAGAACTACACCTTTTAGTAAGGGTGTAGTTGAGGATACCCAACTCCCCGTTTTCATCGGTGGAAAGTAAGTAGGTACGTGTTTTGATCGCTTTCAGTTTTCATAGCCCTGGGATGCATGCATTACAATAGAAATATTTGCAATTGGAAAAACGGGGATTAACTCAAATTGAGTGAATGAAAGTAAGATGGCTTCAGTTCGGGAGGTCTGGTTGGCCCGGGGGCGGCTTGCCTGGCGTATTCTTTAGTGTATAAACACTAGAGTTGTCTCCTAGTGATAGAAGGTGGTCCCGGGAGCCGCCATGGTGGATGAATTAGGGCCCGGTAGTCACACTTTTTTCTCATTTTTATTTTCAATTATGGACCTTTGGAATCGACCAAGAAAAAAAATTTTAACCACCCCTCAAAATTTGTTGGTTTACGTTTCAAGGTGCGTAGAATCCAGAAATCGAATAAAAATTGTTCCGTCCGTCCGCCCGCCTTACGCGGCACTTTCCTCAGTTCCCATGGACCAACGAACCGGTTATAAACTGCTTACTCTAATCAATGAATTTTATCACTTGAAATTTTACGATTCACAGTGGTTTTTGATTTATTCAGGTTCAATACTGAAAACCTCATAGGGAGTGAAAGGTTTGACCTACAGAGTTCTGGGTGGCCTCATTCGATTCTAAAAATCAAATTCTATTTTAAATTGATGAAAACTCGGCGCTCCCTGGGCAAGCCCCCTGGACCCCCGGTTACCTCTATTTACATACTTCGGACGAAATTATTGAAACACAGAATGTGTTTTAGCTCACGGGTTCAACATCATTTCGCTACTTTCCTCCAACTAAATCAGAATCTTATATCGTAATTCACCAATACCGGTGACTTTCCTCCCACTAAATCAGAATCTTATATAATTACCGCGTCATAACAAAATATCTCTTAGGTTACACCAGGTTACACGATCCTTAGTTCCGTAACATCGTAATCCATGTTGTCGTCCCAAATTTCGTTAGCTGTTTTTCTAGTTAGTCCACGGCTAAAACACATTCTCTGTCAAAACAATAACTTTATATCGAGAGTTGTCGAGCTAGGGCGATTTGACCACAACCCCTAATTTTCATCCATGAGAAGTAACTGACACTAACCATAAGCTTTACGGTACATTAATAAATAACACAAATAATAGAGAGTTTTTGCTTCACACGGGCGCACCGTGGGAGGCACCGTCCGTGGAAAAAACGTGGTCCGATGATGACCGAAAAGGTACGAAGGTTCCCGAAGTTGTCGCGGGGCCGCGCGTTCGTGAAGCCCGCCCGTTTGAAGCGCTCTTCACACGGTCGCCTCCCGCGGTCGGGTTCCTGCCAACGCAAGATGCAACCTTTAGGTAGGTTAGACTCTGATAACAGTTATTACATTGCTTTGGTTTTGCGAATCGCAAGATTTCTTTTACTTTCTTCTTCAATTCTTGCCAAAATATACTTCAAAAATGAGTACCTACCTCACATTGAAACTACTTCAGGTTACTACAGAGCACTGCAGTGGAACTTCAATAGAGGTTTATTTAACTCCGTACAAATATATATGTATAGTCCCCCCATGCGAAAAGTAATTTTAATATGGTAAACATTGCCTAACACACGTTGAATTTTGAAGTCCGAATATAATCACGAATGATGTTGGTACTTGATCATAATTTCATTTGATATTTCACTTGATTAATAGTGAAAGAAAACTGATCTAAAAATGTGTAAGGCAATAACACATTTAAAACTCATTCTTACGTATGTGCAATTTTAAAAAAATTATTATATTTAATATAATAATTTTCCCGAGTTTATTGTCATTTATTAGTATATTTTAAAATATAAGTATTTATTAATTAGGAGTAATACCATACATGAACTCTGAAAATTTTGGGACTGAGAGAAAAACTTATAACAAAAGATAGGCCTAAAATATCATCATTCTCAGTCATATGCTATTTTTTTTAAAATTGGCATTTTATAAATAGCATGTGACTAAGAATTAACACAATTATTGTGTTCATGAGTTTATAAGAAGTTTGCCAACAATTTAATTGTAATTGCAATTTGATAGTAAAATTATTAACTATGCATCAAACTGCATGATATGCAGTTTGCGCATAATATGCGCAAAATAGAAAAATACCAGTCACATTTAAAAACGGATGACACCCTGTGATTCAAAAAAATTATGAAAAAAGATGTGCCACAGTTAGGGTTCTCCAAAACCTAATTTTTGTGCAATTGTGGAGTTGCGCAACTTAGAGCGTTCAAAAAGTCAGGTTTCGCGCAATAACAAAATTTGGTTCGGGTATGAATTTGTCATGAAATTTGAAGTTGAATTCGAATTTGTGATTAAAAAAAGGGGGGGGGGGGTCCATTTGAATAAATGAAGTTGGTGTCAATTGCGCGCAATTACCCGCAAGTATTTGCGCGAAAGTATTTGTCCTGAATTCCTCACAAAAAATCATGGAGAATAGCGTTGGTCCCAATTTTTTATGCTGAATTCTGGGGAAATGAAGAGGGGTGTAACCTTTTCGTGAAACACCCTGTATACTAATACACCTACCAATAATACCCAGAATACTGTTTGGTCGGGGAAAAAATGGAGACAGGATTATATAAAAACCTATAAAAATAAATTTTTGAGGATTTGTGAGGGTGAGGTCATGAGTAAGGTATCGCTTTCTTCTAGAAGAATGACGAGTTTAGGATCGCAAACAACTGAATGTTGAATGTGAATAGTCGTTTAGAATTCCTCAGAATGGAACCAAGTGAGTTGGTTCATCACTCTAATTTGGTAACAACGTTTTCCAAAATCTCAGAAAGAAATCAAACACATATAATTTTAATTTTAGGCGTTCTACTACAGATATTGCATGCTCTCGAAGTAGGAAATGACGCAGAATTAATTTGAATTTGAGAGGAAAAGAAGGAAATTCCAATACAATTATCACCTGATTTACAAACTTGAAATAACTTTGATGCTTGATCACTGAAAACTAGGTTTTTGTAGTTGGTTCCATTCTTTGGCTTCCACTTTAACAAGAACGAAAATGGTGGCGAACTTGTCACAGACAAAATGGTGGCGGTGTCAGGTTATGATAACAGAATCCACGGAGCGTCCCGTTTCCATGGTGACAGTCACGGTCCCGTGGTAAAAAGGAGTGGGGAGGTTAGCATCAACTCCAGTTTTCCGTAGCTTCACGTTCACGGGAGCTTGCCACCGTGTGAAGCAAAAACTCTCTAATAAACCAAAAATGGGTTACCGTTAGAAAGGTGATGCAATGGAACATGTTTTAAGCTTTTGAGGGCCTCCAAAGGTAACGGAGTTTTAGCAACAAATAAAATCACCAAAATGTTTGAAAATACAAAAATTGACAAATTTTCAAGTTAGAAGTAGAAATACTATCCCAGGGTACCATTTTTCTGACCTGATCAAGAGCTCTCTACTAGGGAAATTTAACTGTCTTTCGAACGGTATAATCAGATTTGAATTTGAATGGAAAATAAGGAAGGTATCGTCAAAAACACGAGAAGGGTTCCGAACTAATCCGAACCCGTTCGGACAACTGGAGTTGGAATGAAAGTCCTGGACGCCTCTGTCCCCTTCCCTTTCAGTTCTACAGGTTCTGGTTCGATTCCGATGTGGTTCGGGACTGCTTCTCCGGACAAACCTAAGCTATACCAACAAACAGTCCCATTTTTGATGAAATTACGAAGTATTGCTCAGGTAGGGGACTAGATGGCCAACTTAGGAACTACTCACTCCCTAATCGCAGGTATTTGTCTTTTCTTAGAAAATTTTGTAATAATAGAAATTCAGGTAGAGCCTCGACGTACCTCTCAATGTCTTTGGCGCTGACAGACTTCTTGCACTTCGAAACAGCCTCCTTGAAGTCGTACGCCGTCACAGGCAAATCCACTTCGCTCTTCTTCAGCTTCCGAATCTCCTCGGGGGACCTCCCCATAATCATCCTTCTCATGCTCATCATAGATGCATCCCTATGACAGAAGCCCAAATGAGATTGAGAGTACATAATTAATTATAGAAGTAAGTAGGATGATGGGGTCTCTGCATGCAGTTTTGTAACAACTTTTATCGGAATTTAATCAATTTCAAGTGGCCATAACTTTCCTCGTTTGCACTTCTGTGCTTTAACAAGAGTCGGAAAAAAAGTGCCACACTTGGAGTTCTCCAAAACCATATTTTGGTACACTCGTGAGGTTGCGCCATTTTGAACGTTCAAGGAGCCAGGTCGCTCGAAATTAAAAAACGTCTTACAAGTATCCATAACCCGCTTGTACAGATGATCCGATGCTTAGTAGTTAAGCTCTAAGTACCTTGTACTGCCCTCATAGGGGACCATCTACGCGACAGCTCGCACAATCCCTGAAAATGTTATCGAATTCAGGTGAAGAATGGAGAAGTTATGGCTGTTGCAGGGTTTTTACGTTTGCGCATTCGCATTTATCTCCACGCTAACCCTCACGTTCCCTAAAAATGTCATTAATCGGACAATAACTTCGTATTGTTTTGCCCTTTATAAGGATTTCATGACAGACACACGAACAGACAGCGTCGAAACCAAAATGGTTCAGGAATGTTCAAAACGTTAAACGCTAGCATAAATTTTGATTTTGGAGAATATTTTTCTTTCAACCTTGAAAACAATGCTTCCACTACTTTGGTAGACTTTGGAAGCAGTGCTTTGGAACAATGCGACTTTGGAACAATGCTTCCACTACTTTGGAAGCAGAATAAAGAGAGGGGACGTCCCATTGGATAAGGATAATTGGATAATTATCCACCATAACATTTCTAGCAGTCCGCCGAGGTTCACATCCGTATTCAAGGTGAAACACAAAAAAAAAAGAAAAAAAAAAAAAAAAACACGAAATATGCGGTTTATGGTGTCCTGGCACCACGGTGGCACCACTATTAGTTCCATGGTGGTACAGAAAATAATTCATGAAAATCCAGAGGTATAATAAGAATTTTTCCTCAATTTCAAAGCTTGGGTGCAATTAGTAAGCAGTAAAGGAACCGAAACATTGAAAAATCGGATGTTTTATGAATATTATCCCCCACTTGCCCCCTCCCCTTGCGAATTTCGGTACTCTGGTAAAATCATGTACAACTCGGAAGTTATTTGAGTCAAACAAAAAATGAAACACTCAAATCGGTTGGAAATTGAAGCCTGGGCAGATTTTACAAGATTACCCCCGCAAAAGCATGTTTTTTGAGCATTAACCCCCCCTTTCCCCCCTTAAAAAGCAAAATTCAAAATTCCAGCGCCGTAGTGCACAACTAGATAGTTTTCCGCGTCGAACAAAAAAAGAACCACGAAAATCGGTTGAGAACTAAGGCCTGTGCAGACGACACAAGATTTTGTCACACACACACGGACATGCACATACGGTGTCTAAAACGGATTAGTGTGTGGTTATTTTTTTTCTGTTGAGTGTTGTCCTCCTTCACCCCAGATCGATCGCATAAGGACGCCCAAGTCTTACTGTGAGACGTCCTAAAAAGTGCAGGACTGACATTCCAAGTTTCCAAGCTCTTACAACGTCACGGCTCAAATCCCCAATGAAAATCTACTTCGAACCAAAAAATCAAAATATGTCGGAGAGTGTGAGTTACATTCGACCATTTTTGAATGCCAACTGTGCTCTTTGAATTCACCCAAATTGAGGACTTCAACAGTCAGTCGTTACTTGCAAGGCTACAATTTTCCACACGTCAATATTGTTAAAAGCTTAACAATCATCTTTGTTTTAGGCAAATCAAAATGTTGCCTGTAATGCTCGAAAGTCCTATGAGAAAATTTTGGTATTTCCATGTCATGGATGTTTCCATATTCAATAATCTAGGTCGTACAGCTCACGTTTCTCTGTCTCCACATCTAAAAAGGGTTCTTCCAATTGTTTTCTACCGCTATATTCAGTTCTGATTTTTATACTAAACTAGCTGAAAAGCCTACTAAAAGAAGGGAAAAACGATTCCACCCACTCCCTCCGACTCCTCCGGCTCTCCCCACTCCCACGACCCCTCGGCGACGTGCATACGTACATGCATACGGTTGGGGTTTGGTACTTGAGTATTAAATGGAGGCCACCTAACCTATAGAAATATTTCGTACCGGATACCAAAAATAACTACATAATTGGAAAGAACACACTTTAATAGATTTACAGGTGAAGTTTAGAATTAATCCGACGCCTGGTTCTGACGTTGTGCAACCCAGAACGCAGCAATGTCAGTCAGGATGGAGTTGAAAGCGTCGCCGCTGCTAGCAGTAATGGCGCGCACTCCGGTCAACGACCCTGACCTTGGCCTACTTGGAGGGGATTCTGCGAGTAGACACATGACTCATCTGATAACGCTTGACTCACAACAATACTAGAATAGTTCTACTACAACATCTATAACAATTTAACCTTCTATAAGTGCCGCGGCGCGTTTCGTAATGGTGGCCTCCGTTTAATACTCAAGTACCTGGGGTTTTATGTAATTAGATGATAGTGAAATTGAAGTTCGTCTTTTGTTAAATGATCAACCTAGCTAAGTTTAAATTAAATTCCGAGCGAAAAGGGATTAACGAGACAAAAAAACGTGACAAAAAGGTGTTTCTCATGATTGACAAAAGTGTCAAATAAACTTCAAAATCAAGTGACAACAACGTGTTTCAAAAGCTGAGTCAATTTTTTCCATCAAAACTATATTTCAACCACCACTGAGATCGTATATGCCTAAAAATCGATAAATCACTGAAATATCACTGGTTGATCATTGTTCTCCACCGCTTCTTAGCACCAACCAAGTTGTACTATAGCCTGCATGCGCAATCTTGTACAACCAATCTGTTGAAGCGATTTCATGAATACAATAAACGTTTTCAGTCTACATAGCAATGTCTTTAAAAAAATATTACCTGCAAACATTGATGATGTCGGAACATGTGTAACCTTCAAGATTGGCAGAAATTTTGTTATACTCCAACGTCGGATCGAGTTCCAGATTTTTGAGACATAACTTCAACAAAGCAATTCTCGTATCATCTGAAAAATTCAAAGATACTATCAGCAAGGAGCATTTTATTTATAAATCGATATGTGCCAATTGTGAACCATACTGAATATTCATAATTAGTTATCCTAATTATCGCTCAAACGATACGAAAAACAAGCTTCACTCCCGAGAACGACCAAAAAGAAGTACAATGGGGAGACACCTGCTGAGTGGGGACTCGTCTCCCACCTCGACGTCCTTCTCTTATAAGGACACATCCTGCCCATGAGGGGTTTTGAGTCATCAAAAATTAACTTCCCTCGACCGGGGATCGATCTCCTATGGTTCCGACTAAACTATATTCACACTTCTGAGTCGGAGCTTGATACCACTGAGCTAAGGAAGTGAATGGACAGAAATGCGAAGAGGTCGCTGATCACAACATCTCCCCCACCGTTAGGAAATCTTACGTACTCCGTTACCTAGTCAGGGAGGCTGCTTTGGCTGGCGTTTTACAACCCAGTGAGAACACGTATTTTTGACTGGCTTCGGAGTTTTTTTTGGTTATTGTTCCTTATTGACGGGGTGGGGGATCTGCTGACCTCAACATTTGTTCAAATAGGCGGTGGCTCGACTCGTGTCTTTGGAGGGAGTTGTTTTGATGGCCTAATCTTAATGAATTATTGTTTCTCTGAGAAATTCTGAGGAGACCATTTGGGTCTGGTACGACTGCGCCATACTGTTGAGTCATCAAAAATTAACTTCCCTCGAATGGGGATCGATCTCCTATCGTTCCGACTAAACTATATTTACACTTCTGAGTCGGAGCTCGATACCACTGAGCTAAGGAAGTGAGTGGATAGAAATGCGAAGAGGCACTTACTCGTCCGACTAAACTGTGAATGATTATTCTAAAACTCTGATGTTTTATTCTCGTTTATCCCAATTAGTTTGCCTACTCAAAACTCAAAACCTGTTTTGGTACCTGATAGTTAAAATTCACAATTTCTCAACTTATCAGAAGGAAATATAGATGTCCATTGACTGATCACTATCCTACTGGTAAATTGTTAATTCACTAAATTCTTGTTTCAAGCTTTAACATTGAAATGCAACGTCCATTTAGATCTGTTTCAATCAATCTTACAACTTGTAAACATTTTAATTTGGGTACCGAAAATTGAGCTGAGACATCCTATGCTCTGTTTCTCTCAATGCTCTTTTGCCGCAGTTTGCCAGCAATATCGAGACAGGGACTCTTAGTACTACCGTTCGAGTGAATACGGAAGTTTTACAAACCACCCATAAGAGTACTTACCTTACTTATACTGATTCGATCAAGGATCTGAGATTGTAACAACAAATTTTACACATTACTTTGCCTTTGGGAATTACCTGCAGGCACCCTCCCTTTAGTGATCCAGTAATGGATCAAATCATGGATGCGCCAGATTTTTTTTTTAATTTTTAATAGAAAGTAGACCTCATCCTGAGAATTTTGACACCAGCCGTTCTCTTTTTGGATGAGTAGATCTTTTTCTATGATTTTTCAGTTTCGAATGTTTATGACGTCCCATCGGTTGGAACTGCCAGGTAATTTATTCTTGCACATTTCATATTCAAACATAAATATGTCACTTTCTTGGGGGGAACCTAGGTATGTATCGGCGTACTTATTCGCTAGCCTAGGGGAACTCTCACGAATCTGTATCATTTCATGTACAAGTGACTATCCTAATTTACGATTATTATCTGAAGAACTTCGACAGTTTCATACATACGTCTTTATCTTGTATAATAAATCCTCGCCTTCGGAACTTGTGTCCGGATCAACAATCAAATAACCTGTTTCTGCTGAGGAAGTCTTACTAGATTTTAAATTAGTACTTTCATTCCAACACTTCATCGACAATTCAGGTTTCAGAGCGTTCCTAGGACAGAATCCCAGCTTACAAATGCAAGTAATGAGGGAGAATACAATACCGTCCGGGAGGGGGATGAAAATCCTTTTTTCGAATCTCCTTCTGAAGGCCTCGTCGATGTCCCAGGGATGATTGGTAGCTGCAAGAACCATGATGATTTTCTCTTCCCTGAAAGAAACAACTAATTAAAAACTCGAAATCGATAAAGTAGAGAATTAATTAGAATCATTATTAATTATTTAGAATAATGATATTTGCAGAAAAAATAATTTCAGATTAATTTTTGAGCAAGTAGGTACTTATTCATTGTTTTTAAATGAGGAGGTTGATGTTTTCAGCCTCCCAATATTTGTTTGATATTCCATAATTAAGGAGAACAGTCCAAAAACGTTTGCCAAGTGAGTGTGGCACATAGCTTCCTCGTATCCATAACCCGATTGTATAGGTGATCCGATGCATGGTAGGTAATCTCAAAACATCAATCTCTAAATATCCTGCACTAACCTCATATGGGACCATCTACACGATAATCTGAACAATCCTGAGAAATTTCGTCGAAATCGGATGGAAAAAGTAGAAGTTATGGGTGTTACAAGGAACTCACGTTTGCACATGCGCAGCAACTACTATTAGTCTGGGGGAGGTGATTTTCATAGGGGACCATCTATACACCAATCTGAACAATCCTAGATAATTTAATCAAATTCGAATGAAAAATGTAAGTGTTATGGCTGTTACAAGGATTTTACGTTTGCGCATGCGCGGAGGCTACTGTCAATTTAAAGACCTTGATTTTCATTGGGGACCATCTACAACCTAATCCGCATAATCGCTGAAAATTTCGTCAAAATCGGATGAAAATGTGGAAGTTATGGCCGTTACAAGGAATTAACGTTTGCGCATGCGCGGTGGCTACTATCAGTCCGGGGGTGATGATTTTCATAGGGGACCGTCTACACTCCAACCCGCACAATCCCTGAAAATTTCATCGAAATCGGACAATAACTTCGTATAGTTATGCCGGTTACAAGGATTTCATGACAGACACACAGACAGACAGACACGGAACCAAAATTGTTCAGAAAGGTCTGAAACGTAAAACGCGAGTGGAAATTTCGATTTTGCAGAACTTTTTTTTTCAACCTTGAAAAGTGAAAACAAAGCTTCCACTACCTTGGTAGACTCGGAAGTAAAAATCGATTTTTTTATTTTAACTACCTAGGTGTCGCGGAATCGCGTTTTTATTTCATTTTTCTAGTTAGTTGCCAACTACAAAACATTAATCATTTGGCAACAAGTGATAATTTCAAGACCTGTTGCGAACGGAAATAAATATTGATTCTTCTTGCTAGAAACTGAAAAGTGCGTAATAATTTCTAATAGTTAAAAAAATATAGATAGATAGAATAGAAATAGGGCCCAGCAGTAGATAGTTCGTGGATAAAGTTTCCACACTAGGTACATGAAATCACGGACATTTTTGTAAGAACAAAATTTGAATCGGATGACCAGTTACGAATTTTTGAAAATCTAATAATATAAAACGCCAACCGTACGTACGTACGTACGTACGTATGCACGGAGGGGTCGTGGGAGTGGGGAGAGTCGGCGGAATCGGAGACGGTAGGAGCTGGGGGCGGGAGGAGTCGGAGGGAGTGGGTGGAGGAGAGAGTCGGAGGAATCGTTTTTGCCTACTTTTAGTAGATAAACCATAATCATGCCAGATTATTTTCAAGTGCGTTATTCACTTCACAATAGGATTCCTCAATAGAATAGGATAGATGACTTTCCTTAAGGCAGAGTTATCAAAACTGTAGTGTAGGAAACTCCTAGTCGTACTCTTGAAAACAACTTTTTGCTTCCTCAAATTTCTTTATTCATGTAACAAATGCATAAATATGTCTTTCAACTCAACGTTGAAAAGCGAATTATTTTGATTTTAAAATTTCACGTTACCCTGACAATGACGCTCGAATGCACTTAGAAAGAAAGTGATTTATAGGTCTGCCACAGAAACTTTGCATCCCATTGGCGCATTCTTCTGGAGAACGTAGATCGAATTATCTCTTATCGTCAACCAAATTCCCGCGCGTACAATAATTTTTCGGGAATTTCTCCCCTCAAAAGTGACATGATTCCCCTCCTACTGCATCTCGAAATTCGTGCATTTCCGAAATTGAAATTTCGTGGCACTACACGAACATCAAATTTCTCACCGCTCCAATGTCTGTGTGAAGGATTCACCATGGAAGGTTGACTCGATCGTTATAGTTCACGGATCCGCCACCTAGGGGGCGCCACATGGACGCAAAGTTTCTGTGGCAGTCCTATAGCTAGGTGAGGTGGAAAGAAAAGATATAAGTAAATTATTATTCCAATGAACTATAATCAAATAAAGTTTCCCTTCTGAAGTGAATAGAAATCAGTGAAAACACGATTATATTGCTGGTATCTCTCACCCGGACATGGAGTTGATGCCGTCCATTTGTATGAGGAGCTCCGCCTTGAATCTTCTTGAAGCCTCGTGCTCAGAGTCCGTCCCTCGTTGGGAACAGAGAGAGTCGATTTCGTCTATGAATATTGTGCTTGGTGCGTAAAATCTAGCCTGCAACGAGAGATATGATCTTGTGCATTGAAACCAGAATATTATTCTTATGAATATCAACCTGAATAGGACATTCATTGGAACTACCAATACAGTCTGGATTCTGATTATAAGAAGAATAAATTAATGATCCAACGAAATTTGTGAAAATCACGTTAAAATTTTGGTCAGCTAAAATTTGAACGGAGATTAGGCCTTTTGCGCTTCACACTCGTGTTTCTGATTTATCGTAAGTCCAACCTTTAAGTTCTCATAGGGTGTGAACGGTTGGTCCTACAGAGTTCTGGGTAGTCTCTAAATGAATAATATTTTATTTCTCATTGTCGGTACATAGTAGTACATAGTGTAAGTCAACAATATTCTTCAAATATAATATAGTTTGTGGCTGTAAGCAACAATCGTCATTGTAAGTCAACTACAGTAGAACTCCAATTATCCGAATTAATGGGGACCGGGACCCATTCGGATAATCAAATATTCGGATAACCGGAGTTTTTTTTTAAAAATTGCCACGTTTTGATATTGCACTATTTTTTAATTGAATTAAATGAAAGAAACATGATATTTTCACATGTTTTAAATATAAATAAAATGTACTTATGTACAAGTTTAGAAATGAAAATCATTGTTTTTCAAACATCTCCGTCAATGTAAGCTGTTTTGCGGTCTTCATCCGTTTTCGGGCAGCCAGATCACGCATTCGCTTGACGGTGAGCAGTTCCAAGTGGTCACACTCGGGCTGACGCTCCATCCACTTCAAAGCAGTCTCGAGGCCGGCAAATGCTTCACTAGCTGATGGTCCAGCGTCTACTTCAACATCAGCAGAAAGTTCTTCTTCCACTTCCACTTCAACATCTTCTCTCACACTTTCAACAATTTCATCGTCATTGAGAATTTGAAAACCAGGGTCAGACGTGTCACAAGCCATCCACTCTCCTACATCTTCAGCACTTACTTCTGTACAACCAGGAATTTTTACAATCATTTTTCTTATTTCCTCTAGTGGCAACGCATCTTCATCCTCTCCATTTTCTTGTTTCTAATTTTCTTCAGATTTTCTTCAGAGCGAACGCGGAAACACTGGCTTCGCGGGGGGAAGAATACCTAATAGCGCACTTAGACTTTTTTTGGACAAATTTTTTTCTGAAAGTGATTCGGATAGGTAATCGGCGATTCGGATAGTCGGAGTTCGGATAATTGGAGTTCTACTGTAATAACAACCATCAGGTACGGGATCAACAAAAATCATCACGAGGTTAAAAGAAAAACAAAGAAAATTCTAAAAATTCAATACTATTTAAAATTGATGAAAAAACAATAAGGAGGTACCTTTATATCGACATTCGTTGAGCTAGGGTGTTTTCAATATTTCAGCCCTTATTTTTCAACCCTTAGAAGTGACTGACATCAACCAAATGCTTCGGGACACAACTAGACCCATCATTATTGAAAATAATAAACCAAAAGGAACTTATGACCTCCGGCTTCTCTGAATGGCTCCGTCAAGTTGCTTCGAAACCACAACTTACCATCTCGAATAGCAGTCTGACTAGTTTCTCAGACTCTCCTCGGTACTTGGAGGTGAGCGTCGAGGAAGAGACGTTGAAGAAAGTCGTGCCACATTCGGTAGCCACTGCTTTGGCCAGCATCGTCTTCCCTGTCCCGGGCGGTCCCACCATCAGCACACCTTTCCACGGTCTTCTGATACCCTGAAATATCATTTAGTCATTAACTCGTATTTTGGGGGTCAGTGTAACATGTTTCCAACGTTAAGGGGATCTCAGTCGGTCGGCGTTCGTTCCTCGTTCCAGGTTAGTATTTCCCTAAATTGAAAGGGCTCAAACTTTAGAAATTGTACCTAAATTTGAAATGTTCAAGCAAATTTTCGAAATTGTTAAGTGCGTGGGCGTAGGGAACTGAAAAACTAAAAGATTGCCGCTGAAATCATCAATATCGAACAATAATTGCCAGAGAAATAATATTTCTCTGTCTAATAATATTTTTCTGTCTCTAATATTTTTCTCATATTATGAGAAAAACCAAACTCAATAAACAGGTTTTCCCTTATTTCTCTGGCAATTATTGTTCAATTTTGATGATTTCAGCGGCAATCTTTTAGTTTTTCGATTCCCTACGCCCAAGCACTAACGAATTTCGAAAAATCCTTGAACATTTCAAATTTAGGTACAACTTTAAAAGTTTGAGCCCCTTCAATTTAGGGAAATACTGACCCGGAACAAGGAAATAACGCCGACCGACTGAGACCCCCTAATGGGATGTGCAATATATTTGATTTTCTTCGCATAACTTGTCATCAGATAACATACTTTGAAAAATTCAGGTAGAAGGAGCGGAAGGACCATGGCTTCCTGCAAAACGCTCTTGGCCTCCATGAGCCCCGCCACTTGACTCCACTTCACGTCCGGGTGTTTTTGAAGAATGTCTTTCTCGAGAGTCTCTACGAGGTGAGATTCGTATCCAAGGGGCTGGAAAACTTTGTCATCTTTTGAGTTTGATCTTTGTTGCTGATGGTGGTCGTCAAATTCCCCACTGTAAATCGGCAATGAAATTAAATAATAATAACATGTACAATACATACTGATCTCTCCATCTGTAATAAAACACTGTAACATCTCCGAAACCCTGATTTATGGGAAATTGGGATAGAAATGTTGGAAAACTTACAATTACTTCCTACTTCACTAATCTTATTGACATGATTCGTCGAATAAAACCTGCCATCTCTTGCTCTACCTTTCTTTCGAAGAAACAACGAAAAAACGAGATCTGGTCCTTACTGGTACTCATTATCAGAAAATCTGCAAAATTCGAACGAGTCTTTTTCTGACATTGCTGAATATTTACAGTGATTGTTACTGTGTTTCTAAGATGCAATTTTCATTCAATTATGACTCATGATGGCTGCATTCTACGTCACAATATGGTCGCCAAGCAGATATCCCGTTGCTTTTTCATTAAGCTACTGAGAACTGGGATGTTGAGAGGATTTATATCGCACAGCGAGTGACCAGGGCAAGACGTCTCACATCGTTTTTGTCAGGCCTGACAGGTCTTGCATTAACCTGGATGTCCAGATTGTCAATGGCAGCTTAGACATGGAGCAGTCCTGTGGGGCTAAGACACAGAGTACTGGAGACAAGGTAACAGAGGAGAAAGCTAATGTTAAAATGGCGTGGAAGCATTTTTGAGGCTGCCTCAGTTGCGCCCCCTACTTTCAGCTGAAGAACTACTACGGAAACTGATGTGGTGGGAGGCCACACTCTCTTCATGCCGCTTCTTTTCAAATCCTTTCAAATGACCAGAGATTGATAACTTTTCATTTTGTCGTAATTTAGATTTGCGAGAGTTACATAGAAAAACTAATCGAGTCGAGAGGTATTTTCCGAGTTGCCCCTACTATTGTTGTTGTCCCTATTTCCAGTAGTTCAAATGTTCAAATGGCAACTGCAACCCATAGAAACGTTTGAAACCCAGTGTATTATTAAAAATCGCTCAATTTTTTCATACATATCCAGAATACAACTAAATGTTATCAAATTAATTACTTAGATGCGGCCGGTAATGCCCCAAGGAGAAAAATATGTGTTAAACAAGGTGAATGGGGTAGTTGCATGGGTCGGAATTTCGTGTTTTTGACTTCAGATTCGAATTTAGCGCACTTAAAAACGTATCTGTACCAGTTTTCAGTTCGAAATTCCATTTAGTTTAGCCGTATTTCAATAAAGAAGTACCATCCTTTTGGTTTATTATTTTCAATAATGAACCTTTGGAATCGACCAAGAAAAAAAAAATTTTAACACCCCCTCAAAATTTGATGGTTTACGTTTCAAGGTACGTAGAATCCAAAAATCGAATAAAAATTTGGCCGTCCGTCCGCCGTACGCCGTACGCGGCACTTTTGCCACTTAGCATTGACCGATTTTGATGAAATTTGGTATGTAGGCTCCATTTGGGGTCTAGTTGTGCCCCGAAGCTTTTGGTTGATGTAGGTCACTCCTAAGGGTTCCAAAATCAATTTTGAAATTTTGAAAACGCCCTAACTCAAAAAATTTCGATATAAAGGTATTGTTTTTCCTTCAAATTAAGATTCTATGGAATTTTTAGAATTTTTTGAGACCACGCGGAGCTCTGTAGGACAAACCGTTCGCTTCCTACGAAAATTTAAGTGTTTATTTCGAAATATATATATATATAAATCAAAACACGAGTGTGAATCGCAAAAGAGGCCTAATCTCCGTTCAAATTAGAACTGATCGAAATGTAATCGATAGTTGGTGATTTTGATTTTTTTAAAAAAATTTTTTGATTTTTTTTTAGTTATATATATATATTTTTTTTTGATTTTTCTCTTCATATTGGATGGTTGGTGATTTTGTAGACGAGTGATCTATATAAAAATAATAAACCGTTGTGTAATAATTTGCAGCGTTTTTAGTGTTGGCAGGCCACTCCTCTTACGTCATTCCTAAACGAGAATCTCAGGATAGAGTGCGTTGAGATCACTGCCATCGAGGACAATTCGAGTCAGAAACATTGAAATATACTTGCAAAATGATGGTGATGATTAAAAAAAACTTTGAAATATATTTTTCAGGTTTTTTATGTTTGAATTAATCGTTTAAATTGAAAATTTTGAAGCACAATTTTGGCTGTTTTTCTTTTTGTTGTGTTGGCGCTAAAACCTCACGTTACTTTTACGGTCATAGTTATCACGTTATCAGTTTTTCGGGTGGCCCTTTCTCGTAGTGTGGTCCGAGTTGTTACCATATTATAGTTTACACCAGTATTTACCATAATTTATTAGTTGTTTGGTTTAGAAAAGATAATTTCACCATAAAGTTTCAAGAAGCTTTTAATAAACGCTTGCATACGAGTCTGCAACACATGTCTTCACTTTTTCCCGCTACCTACCCAATCTGCTTTCGAATGTTGTTGATAGTTCTTTTAATCTCAGTTTCTTCCGTAAGTACAACGGTTTTGGCAGTATATCATTTATGCGTAAATGTAGGGCTTTCCAACGAATGGTGATCGATTTATCTACGAACGCGAATGACGAAGATAAAGTTCGATAGGAACGACTTGGCTGTAAGTAGAAATCATCAGAAAAACAACCATAACTTTTTTTCGTTGATGTGCCAAAGTATTGACATGAAATGTCAATATGCCAGAAAGGAGAGCCATTGACTAGAGTTTTGAGGTAGCTTCCCTGGAAAATATTCCGTACATAAATATTGGCATGTTGTACGATTTTTACGTCAATAACAACAAGTTCGTCAGCGCCGAAATAAAAGGAGCCAATAATGTGAGGTAAGTTGACACTTTTATAGTAAAAGGTCAGTTGTAACTGTGATTTCTTGTGTGTAGTACTTCTTCGTCCAAATGGTTGCTCATTTATTGGAAGTTTCATTGTAGTGTCATTATCCTGTACAACGTAGTACCAATGAGTGTTAGTAAATTGTTAAATAAAACGATGTTGGTTATGTCCACCTTAGAAGAATCTATTGTAATGTAATGAATTGGCACTTCAAGACTGTTATGGAATATTTGGTGAATTTTATTTTTTGTACAACTTGTTGATATCACAACACAACACAAGGCAAGTTTTAAAGTCAAGCGAATAATCTTTTTCTTGTACAACACCTGTTGAATAAAATTACCAACGGGTGTTGAACATTTATAGTTCATCGAGTGAATCAACCTATTTCACTCCCCCTCACGAGATGGTTTGCTGGGTTCCTTTCCAATCCCAGTTGACGTCGAAATTCCATCAATTTGCAAGCTGGTACTGCCTTGGTAAGGATGTCCGCAGGCATTAATTCCGTTGGGCAGTACTGGATGCTTACGTCTTGATTATTCAGTGCTTCACGTATGAAGTGTTCCTTCAATGCTATATGCTTTGATTTCGCATTGATAATCGGGTTCACTGCCCAGCTTTGTGCGGCCTGATTGTCGTTCAGCAGGTCAATGCAGTCGTGGCGAATCCCGATGTCGTTGGCAAGGTTCTTCAAGTGGATTGCTTCTTTAGCGGCTTCTGTTAGCGCCATATACTCGCTTTCCGCTGTGGATTGAGCAACGGTTCTTTGTTTCTTTGCTTCCCAGCTAATTGCAGATCCAGCGTAGGTGAAGAAGTATCCGGTGTATGAGCGACCGTCGATGTTACAGCATCCCCAATTGGCATCGGTATATCCCCTGATGGGTTGTCCGGTTTTTCTGAATACAAGGCTCAAGTCTTTGGTCCCTTTCAGGTATCTCACGACATGTTTTGCAGCCGACCAATGTTGTTTTCCATGGCATGAGTTGAACTGTGACAAGTAGCTAACTGCATACGCAATATCTGGACGGGTTGCTGTTGCCAAATACATGAGTGACCCAATCAGATTTTGATATGGCACATTTGTCTCGTCCGGTTTTGCCTTTTCAAGTTTTAACCCTGGTTCCATGGGTGTTGATAAAGGTTTGCATTCCTCCATTTTGAATTTGTTAAGTATTTTTTCAATATACTTTTGTTGAGTCATTTGAACTGAGTTTTGAGTTTTCTTGAATTCTATGCCGAGACAATAATTTAAAGATCCAAGATCTCGCATAGCGAAACAGTTCATTAAATTTTGTTTAATTTCGCCCAATTTAGATTTGTTAGAAGAAGCCAAAATCAGATCATCTACGTATACTGCGAGAAGTGTTCTGTCTCCCCCTTTCTCGAGTACGTATAAACAAGGGTCTGCAAATGATGGTTCGAATCCCAGGGCTTGAAGTTGGGAATCAAGTCTTTTGAACCATTGTATACCTGCCTGCTTCAGTCCGTACAAAGATCTTTGCAGTAGGCATACTTTTTCTTGTGGTCCCTTGAGATCTTCTAACATAGTTTTTGTCTTATCAAATAGTTCTTGATCGTCACTTTCTTCTATTAGGATTTCTTGCAGATATTTTTCCAGATTTTTAGGTTTTTTCATATATATTTCTGCATCTACATCTCCATTCAGGTATGCGGTTGTGACATCGAGTTGGCATATTTCTAAGTTTTCCTCAGCCGCTATCCCCATTAGAAATCTTATTGTTTTGAGCTTCACGACTGGAGAATAAGTTTCGTAGAAATCAATACCAGGACGCTGAGTGAATCCTTGTGCGACCAATCTTGCTTTCTTTCGATCCAAAGTTCCGTCCGCATTTAATTTTTCTTTTAATATCATTCGGTATCCGATTGGATTTTTCTGTTTAGTCCTTCTGGTTATTTTCCACGTTTCATTTTTAATATGTGCCTTGATTTCATTTTTTATTGCTTCTTTCCATTCATCTTCATTTTCATCGAATTCTTCAAGAGTTTCTTCGGTATAGTATGATATATTACCCTCTTTTTCAAAATTGAGTGGTAATAGTATTTTTCCTGATCTTGTTTTAATTCCTTCATGCTGAGGTTCGGCTTGTTTTGGAGCATCTATTTCTATCATTTTTGTTGAATCATTTTGGTTTTGTCTTGTTTCGTTTTCGTCATTCTCTTGCAATTCTACTTGATTTTCTTCAGCTCGGACTTGTTCTGTTTCATTTTCTTGTGATTCTATTTGATTTTCTTCACTGTTTGGAGTTGCCGCTGGTGCGTTGACCTGTCGTCTGCTTTGGTTCCTGTTAACTGCTGGTAACTGGAATTTGTAGAACGTTGGCTTCGCAGGTTCCTCCAGTGACAGTTTCAGTTCTTCGTCCGATTTGAAGAGTGCTGAGTATTTGTCCAGTACTTTGACATCCCTGGAAATCACAATTTTGTTTAAATGAGGTGCCCAGATCCTGTAAGCTTTTGAGATTTCTGAGTATCCCATGAATATCCCTTCGTTTGCACGAGGGTCAAATTTTCCTCTATTCTTGCGTTTGTCCAAGAAGAATGATTTTGCTCCAAATAAATGTAAGTGTCTGACCGATGGAATTCGTCCAACCCACTTTTGAAATGGTGTTGAACCATCAAGTGAACTTGATGGACATCGATTCAGGATATAATTTGCCGTGTTTATTGCTTCTGCCCAGAATTTTTGTGGCAATTTTGCTTCAATTAATAAACACCTAGCTTTGTCCATAAGGGATCGATTTTTTCGTTCGGCAAGCCCGTTTTGTTGAGGAGTATGAGGTGCTGACAATCGTCTTTGGATACCCCATTGGTTCAGTTGTTTATCAAATTTTGCGTTACAATATTCTCCCCTGCCATTATCAGTTTGTAGGAATTTTATGCGTTTCCCTGTTGAGTTTTCTACTTCATTTTTGTATGTTTTGAAAGCTTCTATTACATCGTTTTTCTGTTTTAGGAAGTATATCTTTGTATATCTAGAGTATTGATCAGTAAAACTAACATAGTATTTTGCTCCTCCTGGTGATGGTGTCTGGTACGGTCCCCATACATCTGAATGGATGATTTCGAGGAGTCCAACATTCTTTGGAGAGTCTGTCGTTTTGAACGGTAGTCTAGTCATCTTACCTTTGATGCAGATCTCACAGTCACCAAGATTTTCTGATGGATTGAAGTCTAGTCCAGCAATAGTTTCTTTTCTTTTGGCGTTTTTCAGATCACCTTCGTTGAGATGTCCCAGTTTTCTGTGCCATAGTTTCATGCTGGAAGATAGGTAACATGATTCGTGGTTTTTCTTGGGTTTCACGTAATAAAGTCCATTTGATCGATTAGCTTCTAGAATTATATCACCGCACTTGTTCCTAACTTGTGCTGAATGTTTCTTAAAGATAATTTCATAGCCTCTATCTGCGATTTTCCCAACCGACATGAGATTTGTTGTTAGATCGGGTACGTACAGAGTATCTTCTAGATTTATAGTGCTATTTTCGAGGGTAATTTTTACTTTTCCTCCGCCCTCAATGGACGTTTCGTGACTTTTTGAAGCTAATTGTAATTTATGTTTGGGCGTTTCATCGAAATTGATGAATTTAGATTTTGAAGAACATAGATGTGACGTGCAACCACTATCTAAACACCATGATTGTTGAGAATTATCTTTGTTTGCGTTTGAGGATAGACAGGTTTGACTAGCTAGAAAAGTTGATTCGGGATTATTATTTTTCTTGTTTTTATACCAGCAATCTTTAGACGTGTGTCCAAATTTGTTGCAAATTTTACATGTGATTTTAGTTTTAGTTGGTTCATTCTTAGCATCATTTGACGGAATGCGTTTGTTGAAGTTATGGTTTTTCATTTGAAATTTTCTGTTTTTCCCCATAAATGATTCTTCAGCCGAGGTTGACATGTTATGATCGCGCGCTTCACTTTCCTCAACGATTTTTATTTTTAACTGTTCTGGAGAAGGTAGTTCGTCGCGAGATTCAATAGCAACACGGAAGTTTTCGAATGTAGATGGTAGAGAGTATAGCATTATGATACTTAATAAATCTTGATTTACATTTATGTCCATTTCTGCTAACTTGTCTACATTGTCTGTGAATTTATTTAGGTGGTCTCTGATATTATCACCCTCTTTCATGCGATGCAAAACGAGTGATTTCAAGAGAGTTGCTTTCCTAGCTGGACCTGTACTTTGGTATATGTTCTTTAATGTGTCCCAAATGTCTTTTGAAAATTCACGATTCTTGATTTGTTTCAATTCGGATGGGGAAATTATAAGTAAAAGCTCTGATTTAGCATTGATGTCCATATCTAGCCATTCTTCTACTTGTTCAGCATTTGTGTTGTCACTAACTGGTTTCGGACATTTGCCATTAACATATTTCCAAAATCCATTTCTATTAAGAAGTGCTTGTGCTTGGATTTTCCAAGTATCATAATTGTCCCGTCGAAGTAGTTCTATTTTATGATTTGTACCAGTCATTTTTGCGTACAATTATAAATCAAACATTGACTTACTTCGGTTTTTCCTTTGGGATGTTCGGGAATTGAATGGTTTTGTTTTACTCACGGAATTGAAGTCGTCTAAGCACAAAACACGTCGATAAGTCTCATAATCTATTGTAATGTAATGAATTGGCACTTCAAGACTGTTATGGAATATTTGGTGAATTTTATTTTTTGTACAACTTGTTGATATCACAACACAACACAAGGCAAGTTTTAAAGTCAAGCGAATAATCTTTTTCTTGTACAACACCTGTTGAATAAAATTACCAACGGGTGTTGAACATTTATAGTTCATCGAGTGAATCAACCTATTTCAGAATCTAGCAAATTTGCGAGGTTGTGGCTCGAGTATCACCAGAATACCGCGTTTCTTCACAACCATGTACGATTTCAGCTACAGTGGAGGGAATGCCAGTAGGAAACAAAATCTTTGATGCAACATGTTTCGATTGCGCAGCTAGCAAAATTCAGTATGAAAGCACCACAAAGTGTGAGTGATTCTCCAATTTTATTGCCACAAACGAACGTAAACAAACAGAGGGTTGCTATCAAAGGACCCCCCGGGCAAAGGATCCCTCTGGCACAGTACCCCCCATCGATAACCTTGCGTCAGGGTAACAGTGGTGTAGGGGTGTCTTGGCCGGTACTCTGTGCCCCCTCCACACCCGTGACATAGCCCCCTCCCCACAGTGTCCAAGCTGTGTGTAGATTTTCCCGCCTGAATCTGAAATCCCGTGTTTCGAAAAAATCTCTAAATTTTTAGGATGCGTTTCCGGGAGTTTTATTTGCAGATACGTACTTCAATAGAGATTCTGTACACAGAAAAAATACAAAAAAATATCATGCAACTACCCCATTGTTGCAATGAGGTTGGGAACAAGCGATCATGAACGCGATCTGTTGCACTCATCTGGAACTATGTCCTGGAGCTCCACCAATCAGAACGCTTCTAGGGCTCCCAGCTTCAGCTTTCAGCCCAGGGGGGCTAAGATAGAGAAAATGTGATAAATATGATTTACAGCAAGCAATGTCGGAGCCAAATGTCGGGAGTGGGACCCAACAACATCATGGCGTGGGGAAAATGCCAAGGAGTTGCTCGAGTTGGGCATCTTGGCAGGTGTACTCTGTGGTATCACACCCCACCTTCCTTCCTCTATCTCACCATAACATTCCTCATCGTCGGGTGACTTCTGGGCATCCTCTCTATTACAATTTGTATGATTTATTTCTTTTTTGTGTCTTGCCCCCTCCATCTTTGAGGAGACATCACAAAAAAGTATCCAAGAAACAGTACTGAAAATATCAACACCGACCAGAGAATACCATAACTGGTAGGGAGTTTTAGCAGATTTTCGGATATTGAGAATCAGTAATTAAAACATCATCGCAGAGCGTTTTTCTTTTTTCCCATCAATGGAATACTGATACAACTGCTCTCGAGCGGCCAACGACGCGAACTACACATGATACTTTCTTCTAGGGTTCAATCCAATAACAAATTCAAAATGGTCAAAAATTGACATTGTATTCCACGATGAGTGCGATATTGTACTTCGAGGACAAATTAAGATTTTTCTTCTTCCAGATGTTTATCAAAATCTATAAAAATTGAATTCACGGTACTTAGGTGTAAGTTAACTTCTGCAATTATTTAATTACATATAGAGCTCATTCAATATTACAAAAGCCGAACTGTTAGCTCTAGCGTCTTACCATTGCTTCAAGCGTTAGCTGGTTGGAACGAGACAGGTTATTGCTTGCCAGTTTAGATAATCACAGATATTTCAAGTTACCAATTATAGGAAGCTTCTGCAGCTGGTACAATAGACTCACTTTAAATTTGAGGTAAGTTCTTTGAAAACATCCCGGAACGAAAATCGTTGGTTTGAATACTTTGATCGCAACACCAGTCTTCTAAATTCTTGAAGTTTACGTTCCCTGGATTGACCACAGATACTATTTTGAATCATTGATGACAATTCATAAATAAAAACGATATATAAAGCTCATGTATTTACGGTCGTCATTAAATAATAATTTTGGGGCCTAAATTTGTTTCTAATCCTCTGTTTGATAATAAATTTTTGTTAATAAATTTAATATCTAAATGAGAAGATTTGAGAAACGAGAGAGAGGTATTATACCTCGCGAATAGACCGACTTTTCTAAACATAATCCACTTTATAAAGTGCTAACTTATACTTTGCAAAGTAAATGGTGATTTCAATCTTCAAGTGAGTAATTTGAAGTACAATGATGTGATCGAAGTTTTATGTGATTCCCTCTCGTTTTTAGAATCTCCCAGCTGTTGGTTGAACAAAGAATTAAATACACTTTATCATCAATGGTAGGAAACCAGACGACATTTACCTCTCTGACACTTCCCCGGAGGAACCTCCTATGTCCTTTTTGGCGTCTTCAAGTTTCTCATCCTGACTTCCCGACGAACTTTTCTTGGTCAGAGACCTGGACGATCTTCTCGTTCTGTAGTTGGTACCAGATACACCCATGATTGGGACGTTGTCTTTCACCTTAGGAACGCTCGAACTGTGGGAGCTCACCCTGCAAGTCAAGTTCAATCTTTTTTAGATTAAAAAAAAAAAATAAATGAATAAAACAGAGACAGATTGACTTAGATCTATCTCGATACTGAAGCCAAAACCATGACTACAGCTCCTCATCAACTCCTTCAATAACATGATATTGTTTAAAAACGTCAAAAATGTCATTAGAATGTAGGAAGGTAAGTATAACCAAAATGTTGAGTTTTGACAATTTTGAGAACCTGTCCACCATAATTGGTGAACCTGAACGACATTATGCGGCACTGAACTATTGGATTTTAACCCCCAAACTCAATGAAACTTCAGCATTGATGCAAACAGTTTCAGCTACATTACAGGATCAAGTGGTATCATATTTACACATAAACATTACTATTAAAAACTTGATATAAAAGAAAAATAAATAATGAAAACGGCAACTGTACACTTTTCGATGGTACCAACTGATGGTCTGTTTGAAGAGGCAGTCCTGAACGGTCCACAGGGGTTCGGAGGAGTCCATTCGCCTCTATCCCCTCCCCTTTTCAGTTACGGTTTGGTTCCGAACTGGTTCCGGACTGCCTCTCCGAATAGACCCTTATGAACACGACTGAATAGGGGTGGGGGTCGAAATCTGGAAATTCACATCCACACTGTAACAGGAAGTAAGAAAGGCAAAGAAGCGTTTCCTCCACCTATGGGATTTCACTGGCTTACGGTAAAATGAAGGGAAGGTTTTCTATCAAAGGATGTCATCCACCAAGGGTGTGCGTCAGTCCTCTACATGTGGACTTCAAAATCGAATGTTAAGAAAATCTGTACAACAACTTGCACGCCAAAAATCGTCCAATACAACAATTGTCTTCACCGTTTCTTAATTCTTAAATGGGGAATTTGCCTCACATTTTTTTTTCTTTTGAATGAGGGTTTATTTTTATGGAATAAAACCATAGTGAGCTGCTCGAAAACGCATCCAAAAAATGTATAGAATTTAAGGAAGATGGAAATTTTAAATGTGGTGGCAATGTGTAAGAGGCAGCCATGTTTGAAACGTAACGGATATTCTGCCAATCTGACTTCAAAGGAGGTTCTGTGGCGCTTACCACAGAAGCGGAACATACACGAACTTTTAGCTTACAAGTAGTGCGCACAAGAGTGCGCCGCGAACTGGCAGGAAGAACCCAGACACAAAAGTGACCAAAAGAAACAATATTACTCACTTTTTTACAATACTATTCTACCTACTAGTTTATCAAGCATTATTAGTCTTCATCTTCTCTTATTTAGTTTCAAGATTTGAATCACATTATTCGAGTAGCCATTTCACTGGATCGTTTTGTGTGGCGGTGCTAGAACTCTGTCTGTTGTCGGAGTTGTTTTCGCGTCGTTTTTTTTTTCGTATGACGTCAACAATATTCCTCGATTTTCGCGGTGTTTTGTAACAGAGGCTTCAATTGTTTAGGCATTTTCTCCTACGGTAATTTTTTCCCCTTGGTTATTCCTAGTGTTAAACGTTATTCTAGGGCCCTATTATAGGGTTTGACTTGAAATTCCAGAACCTAAAATTGAGGCAAATTCCCCACGTACAAAACGAGAATCCACCACGGGTTTTCGGGAACTATTCGAGTCCTCCGCAAGGGTGTTTTGAGAATGACAAGAAAACACGCCTACATTAGGCGTGTTTTCAAAAAAAAAAGTAAAGGCAGGGGGAGGGATAGGGAGGGGGTAGGGAGGTAAAGTTCATAGAAATTAAATGCGAATGAAATTTTTGTGTTGGAAATAAATACAGTTCCAAGTTGTATGATTCATCTTTGTTGAATTCTTTTAGAGAAGTAGGTAATTCCCCCAACTTACTTAAAACGAGTGGAAATGAGTGATAGCGTGGAAACTCGTCGATGTGCGACGTCACAAGAAAAACGTCGATCGCACCCACCAGGCGGACGACGCAACGTCTTTGGCAAATTTTCAAGACTTTCCAACAATTATGTTTTCGCACTTTATCACAACTATTCGAGGCACCTACTGAAGCGTTTGGTGGAAAAAAAGTCTCCCCATGAAAGGGTGCATGAAAACAGACCCACCAAACTAGGGTCAGGTTTTTCTGCCTAAATCCACGTTCGTACCTAACGTTCTCATTTAAAAATGATGCGAATAACTTCAATGATGCCAGGAATATTTACCTCAGCTTTGGTGGTGGCGTTCTTCCTCGATACCCGCACATAAATTTGAAGGTAGGAAATACCTAATCGGAAGGATCTTGAGCATTACATCCGAGAGCGAGCACATTTTTTTGCATCAGTCACAGTCAGCTTGTGAAATGGTTTCATTGGGATTGGATCAGTGCCAATATGAACCCCAAAAATGTTTATTATTTCCCGTAGTATTATATCTAACACTATTTATTTAAATACAAGCTTCGCACTCACGCATTCTACTGAAAAACTCGCTGATAACGATAAAGAACGAGACAGGAAGGAGGTGGAAGGGTAGGTGAATGAAATCATCGGTCCAAAGATCCACCGGGGTGAAGTTAGCAATAGATTCTAGCAATAGAAAAAATCGATGGGGAACCTAGCAATAGATTCTGGCAATAACTTTTTTTTTCATTTCGAGTGGATTGCTTTCATGAAAAACATTCTTGTTGACAACAATATGAATCATTCCCGACCTAAAATTGAATTGCAAAGACAGAAAATTCGAGAATGATTTTTTCCCGAAAACTTCTAAGTCCCGCCGCCCTCCGAGTTTAGTATGGGCGAACGGCGTTTTTATTTTATATCTCCTGAACCACTTGCTCTCTCACCTTTAAACTTGGTGAGGATGTTGGGTGTGTAGAGAGGAATGGATTCCAAGTGTCAAAATTCCCCGGGCGGCCGTCAGGGGCCGGGGGGAGGGGGGAATGTGTTTCGCGATTATCAGGGTTCCGGGAAAAATGGCAAAAATGGGTCAAGGAGGGGGTCTCTCACTTTGGAACTATTTTTCCTAGATTCCTAGATAGTTTCTCTAGGGGATAGCATAGCCAGATTTGGCCGGGCGGCCGTCAGGGGGTGGGGGGGATTTTCCAAAAAAAGTTATTGCTAACTTCACTTTTGCCTGAAAAAGGGTCAAGGAGGGGGTCTCTCACCTTGAAACTCGGGCAGTATGTAAGTATGCCGAGTAGGTAGGAAGGGGTGGTGTCAAATTTGCCCGGGCGGCCGTAGGGGAGGGGGTACCGAATTTTAAAATTTGAAAATTTGAAAAATTCAAATTCGCGTTTTTTCCGCGTTTTACGTCATTCTGAACACATTTAGTCGATATGTTGAAAGAGGGGGTTTTGAACGAAATTTTTTCTAAGTCCCAGTCCCGAGGCTGGCTGCATCGCAGAAAAACGTCCAAGTCCTGATGCCCTCCGAATTTAGTATAGGCGAACGGCGTTTTTATTTTATATCTCCTGAACCACTTGCTCTCTCACCTTTAAACTTGGTGAGGATGTTGGGTGTGTAGAGAGGAATGGATTCCAAGCGTCAAAATTCCCCGGGCGGCCGTCAGGGGCCGGGGGGAGGGGGGAATGTGTTTCGCGATTATTAGGGTTCCGGGAAAAGTGGCTAAAATGGGTCAAGGAGGGGGTCTCTTACTTTGAAACTATTTTTCCTAGATTCCTAGATAGTTTCTCTAGGGGATAGCATAGCCAGATTTGGTCGGGCGGCCGTCAGGGGGTGGGGGGGATTTTCCAAAAAAAGTTATTGCTAACTTCACTTTTGCCTGAAAAAGGGTCAAGGAGGGGGTCTCTCACCTTGAAACTCGGGCAGTATGTAAGTTTGCCGAGTAGGTAGGAAGGGGTGGTGTCAAATTTGCCCGGGCGGCCGTAGGGGAGGGGGTACCGAATTTTAAAATTTGAAAATTTGAAAAATTCAAATTCGCGTTTTTTCCGCGTTTTACGTCATTCTGAACACATTTAGTCGATATGTTGAAAGAGGGGGTTTTGAACGAAATTTTTTCTAAGTCCCAGTCCCGAGGCTGGCTGCATCGCAGAAAAACGTCTAAGTCCTGATGCCCTCCGAATTTAGTATAGGCGAACGGCGTTTTTATTTTATATCTCCTGAACCACTTGCTCTCTCACCTTTAAACTTGGTGAGGATGTTGGGTGTGTAGAGAGGAATGGATTCCAAGCGTCAAAATTCCCCGGGCGGGCCGTCAGGGGCCGGGGGGAGGGGGGAATGTGTTTCGCGATTATTAGGGTTCCGGGAAAAGTGGCTAAAATGGGTCAAGGAAGGGGTCTCTTACTTTGAAACTATTTTTCCTAGATTCCTAGATAGTATCTCTAGGGGATAGCATAGCCAGATTTGGCCGGGCGGCCGTCAGGGGGTGGGGGGGATTTTCCAAAAAAAGTTATTGCTAACTTCACTTTTGCCTGAAAAAGGGTCAAGGAGGGGGTCTCTCACCTTGAAACTCGGGCAGTATGTAAGTATGCCGAGTAGGTAGGAAGGGGTGGTGTCAAATTTGCCCGGGCGGCCGTAGGGGAGGGGGTACCGAATTTTAAAATTTGAAAATTTGAAAAATTCAAATTCGCGTTTTTTCCGCGTTTTACGTCATTCTGAACACATTTAGTCGATATGTTGAAAGAGGGGGTTTTGAACGAAATTTTTTCCAAGTCCCAGTCCCGAGGCTGGCTGCATCGCAGAAAAACGTCTAAGTCCTGATGCCCTCCGAATTTAGTATAGGCGAACGGCGTTTTTATTTTATATCTCCTGAACCACTTGCTCTCTCACCTTTAAACTTGGTGAGGATGTTGGGTATGTAGAGAGGAATGGATTCCAAGCGTCAAAATTCCCCGGGCGGCCGTCAGGGGCCGGGGGGAGGGGGGAATGTGTTTCGCGATTATTAGGGTTCCGGGAAAAGTGGCTAAAATGGGTCAAGGAGGGGGTCTCTTACTTTGAAACTATTTTTCCTAGATTCCTAGATAGTTTCTCTAGGGGATAGCATAGCCAGATTTGGCCGGGCGGCCGTCAGGGGGTGGGGGGGATTTTCCAAAAAAAGTTATTGCTAACTTCACTTTTGCCTGAAAAAGGGTCAAGGAGGGGGTCTCTCACCTTGAAACTCGGGCAGTATGTAAGTTTGCCGAGTAGGTAGGAAGGGGTTCCCCCCCACCCTCTGACGGCCGCCCGGCCAAATCTGGCTGTGCTACCCCCTAGAGAAACTATCCACGAATCTAGGAAAAATAGTTCTAAAGTAAGAGACCCCCTCCTTGACCCATTTTAGCCACTTTTCCCGGAACCCTAATAATCGCGAAACACATTCCCCCCTCCCCCCGGCCCCTGACGGCCGCCCGGGGAATTTTGACGCTTGGAATCCATTCCTCTCTACACACCCAACATCCTCACCAAGTTTAAAGGTGAGAGAGCAAGTGGTTCAGGAGATATAAAATAAAAACGCCGTTCGCCTATACTAAATTCGGAGGGCATCAGGACTTAGACGTTTTTCTGCGATGCAGCCAGCCTCGGGACTGGGACTTAGAAAAAATTTCGTTCAAAACCCCCTCTTTCAACATATCGACTAAATGTCTTCAGAATGACGTAAAACGCGGAAAAAACGCGAATTTGAATTTTTCAAATTTTCAAATTTTAAAATTCGGTACCCCCTCCCCTACGGCCGCCCGGGCAAATTTGACACCACCCCTTCCTACCTACTCGGCAAACTTACATACTGCCCGAGTTTCAAGGTGAGAGACCCCCTCCTTGACCCTTTTTCAGGCAAAAGTGAAGTTAGCAATAACTTTTTTTGAAAAATCCCCCCCACCCCCTGACGGCCGCCCGGCCAAATCTGGCTGTGCTACCCCCTAGAGAAACTATCCACGAATCTAGGAAAAATAGTTCTAAAGTAAGAGACCCCCTCCTTGACCCATTTTAGCCACTTTTCCCGGAACCCTAATAATCGCGAAACACATTCCCCCCTCCCCCCGGCCCCTGACGGCCGCCCGGGGAATTTTGACGCTTGGAATCCATTCCTCTCTACACACCCAACATCCTCACCAAGTTTAAAGGTGAGAGAGCAAGTGGTTCAGGAGATATAAAATAAAAACGCCGTTCGCCTATACTAAATTCGGAGGGCATCAGGACTTAGACGTTTTTCTGCGATGCAGCCAGCCTCGGGACTGGGACTTAGAAAAAATTTCGTTCAAAACCCCCTCTTTCAACATATCGACTAAATGTGTTCAGAATGACGTAAAACGCGGAAAAAACGCGAATTTGAATTTTTCAAATTTTCAAATTTTAAAATTCGGTACCCCCTCCCCTACGGCCGCCCGGGCAAATTTGACACCACCCCTTCCTACCTACTCGGCAAACTTACATACTGCCCGAGTTTCAAGGTGAGAGACCCCCTCCTTGACCCTTTTTCAGGCAAAAGTGAAGTTAGCAATAACTTTTTTTGAAAAATCCCCCCCACCCCCTGACGGCCGCCCGGCCAAATCTGGCTGTGCTACCCCCTAGAGAAACTATCCACGAATCTAGGAAAAATAGTTCTAAAGTAAGAGACCCCCTCCTTGACCCATTTTAGCCACTTTTCCCGGAACCCTAATAATCGCGAAACACATTCCCCCCTCCCCCCGGCCCATGACGGCCGCCCGGGGAATTTTGACGCTTGGAATCCATTCCTCTCTACACACCCAACATCCTCACCAAGTTTAAAGGTGAGAGAGCAAGTGGATCAGGAGATATAAAATAAAAACGCCGTTCGCCTATACTAAATTCGGAGGGCATCAGGACTTAGACGTTTTTTCTGCGATGCAGCCAGCCTCGGGACTGGGACTTAGAAAAAATTTCGTTCAAAACCCCCTCTTTCAACATATCGACTAAATGTGTTCAGAATGACGTAAAACGCGGAAAAAACGCGAATTTGAATTTTTCAAATTTTCAAATTTTAAAATTCGGTACCCCCTCCCCTACGGCCGCCCGGGCAAATTTGACACCACCCCTTCCTACCTACTCGGCAAACTTACATACTGCCCGAGTTTCAAGGTGAGAGACCCCCTCCTTGACCCTTTTTCAGGCAAAAGTGAAGTTAGCAATAACTTTTTTTGAAAAATCCCCCCCACCCCCTGACGGCCGCCCGACCAAATCTGGCTGTGCTACCCCCTAGAGAAACTATCCACGAATCTAGGAAAAATAGTTCTAAAGTAAGAGACCCCCTCCTTGACCCATTTTAGCCACTTTTCCCGGAACCCTAATAATCGCGAAACACATTCTTCCCTCCCCCCGGCCCCTGACGGCCGCCCGGGGAATTTTGACGCTTGGAATCCATTCCTCTCTACACACCCAACATCCTCACCAAGTTTAAAGGTGAGAGAGCAAGTGGTTCAGGAGATATAAAATAAAAACGCCGTTCGCCTATACTAAATTCGGAGGGCATCAGGACTTAGACGTTTTTCTGCGATGCAGCCAGCCTCGGGACTGGGACTTAGAAAAAATTTCGTTCAAAACCCCCTCTTTCAACATATCGACTAAATGTGTTCAGAATGACGTAAAACGCGGAAAAAACGCGAATTTGAATTTTTCAAATTTTCAAATTTTAAAATTCGGTACCCCCCTCCCCTACGGCCGCCCGGGCAAATTTGACACCACCCCTTCCTACCTACTCGGCAAACTTACATACTGCCCGAGTTTCAAGGTGAGAGACCCCCTCCTTGACCCTTTTTCAGGCAAAAGTGAAGTTAGCAATAACTTTTTTTGAAAAATCCCCCCCACCCCCTGACGGCCGCCCGGCCAAATCTGGCTGTGCTACCCCCTAGAGAAACTATCCACGAATCTAGGAAAAATAGTTCTAAAGTAAGAGACCCCCTCCTTGACCCATTTTAGCCACTTTTCCCGGAACCCTAATAATCGCGAAACACATTCCCCCCTCCCCCCGGCCCATGACGGCCGCCCGGGGAATTTTGACGCTTGGAATCCATTCCTCTCTACACACCCAACATCCTCACCAAGTTTAAAGGTGAGAGAGCAAGTGGATCAGGAGATATAAAATAAAAACGCCGTTCGCCTATACTAAATTCGGAGGGCATCAGGACTTAGACGTTTTTCTGCGATGCAGCCAGCCTCGGGACTGGGACTTAGAAAAAATTTCGTTCAAAACCCCCTCTTTCAACATATCGACTAAATGTGTTCAGAATGACGTAAAACGCGGAAAAAACGCGAATTTGAATTTTTCAAATTTTCAAATTTTAAAATTCGGTACCCCCCTCCCCTACGGCCGCCCGGGCAAATTTGACACCACCCCTTCCTACCTACTCGGCAAACTTACATACTGCCCGAGTTTCAAGGTGAGAGACCCCCTCCTTGACCCTTTTTCAGGCAAAAGTGAAGTTAGCAATAACTTTTTTTGAAAAATCCCCCCCACCCCCTGACGGCCGCCCGACCAAATCTGGCTGTGCTACCCCCTAGAGAAACTATCCACGAATCTAGGAAAAATAGTTCTAAAGTAAGAGACCCCCTCCTTGACCCATTTTAGCCACTTTTCCCGGAACCCTAATAATCGCGAAACACATTCTTCCCTCCCCCCGGCCCCTGACGGCCGCCCGGGGAATTTTGACGCTTGGAATCCATTCCTCTCTACACACCCAACATCCTCACCAAGTTTAAAGGTGAGAGAGCAAGTGGTTCAGGAGATATAAAATAAAAACGCCGTTCGCCTATACTAAATTCGGAGGGCATCAGGACTTAGACGTTTTTCTGCGATGCAGCCAGCCTCGGGACTGGGACTTAGAAAAAATTTCGTTCAAAACCCCCTCTTTCAACATATCGACTAAATGTGTTCAGAATGACGTAAAACGCGGAAAAAACGCGAATTTGAATTTTTCAAATTTTCAAATTTTAAAATTCGGTACCCCCTCCCCTACGGCCGCCCGGGCAAATTTGACACCACCCCTTCCTACCTACTCGGCATACTTACATACTGCCCGAGTTTCAAGGTGAGAGACCCCCTCCTTGACCCTTTTTCAGGCAAAAGTGAAGTTAGCAATAACTTTTTTTGAAAAATCCCCCCCACCCCCTGACGGCCGCCCGGCCAAATCTGGCTGTGCTACCCCCTAGAGAAACTATCCACGAATCTAGGAAAAATAGTTCTAAAGTAAGAGACCCCCTCCTTGACCCATTTTAGCCACTTTTCCCGGAACCCTAATAATCGCGAAACACATTCCCCCCTCCCCCCGGCCCCTGACGGCCGCCCGGGGAATTTTGACGCTTGGAATCCATTCCTCTCTACACACCCAACATCCTCACCAAGTTTAAAGGTGAGAGAGCAAGTGGTTCAGGAGATATAAAATAAAAACGCCGTTCGCCTATACTAAATTCGGAGGGCATCAGGACTTAGACGTTTTTCTGCGATGCAGCCAGCCTCGGGACTGGGACTTAGAAAAAATTTCGTTCAAAACCCCCTCTTTCAACATATCGACTAAATGTGTTCAGAATGACGTAAAACGCGGAAAAAACGCGAATTTGAATTTTTCAAATTTTCAAATTTTAAAATTCGGTACCCCCTCCCCTACGGCCGCCCGGGCAAATTTGACACCACCCCTTCCTACCTACTCGGCAAACTTACATACTGCCCGAGTTTCAAGGTGAGAGACCCCCTCCTTGACCCTTTTTCAGGCAAAAGTGAAGTTAGCAATAACTTTTTTTGAAAAATCCCCCCCACCCCCTGACGGCCGCCCGGCCAAATCTGGCTGTGCTACCCCCTAGAGAAACTATCCACGAATCTAGGAAAAATAGTTCTAAAGTAAGAGACCCCCTCCTTGACCCATTTTAGCCACTTTTCCCGGAACCCTAATAATCGCGAAACACATTCCCCCCTCCCCCCGGCCCATGACGGCCGCCCGGGGAATTTTGACGCTTGGAATCCATTCCTCTCTACACACCCAACATCCTCACCAAGTTTAAAGGTGAGAGAGCAAGTGGTTCAGGAGATATAAAATAAAAACGCCGTTCGCCTATACTAAATTCGGAGGGCATCAGGACTTGGACGTTTTTCTGCGATGCAGCCAGCCTCGGGACTGGGACTTAGAAAAAATTTCGTTCAAAACCCCCTCTTTCAACATATCGACTAAATGTGTTCAGAATGACGTAAAACGCGGAAAAAACGCGAATTTGAATTTTTCAAATTTTCAAATTTTAAAATTCGGTACCCCCTCCCCTACGGCCGCCCGGGCAAATTTGACACCACCCCTTCCTACCTACTCGGCAAACTTACATACTGCCCGAGTTTCAAGGTGAGAGACCCCCTCCTTGACCCTTTTTCAGGCAAAAGTGAAGTTAGCAATAACTTTTTTTGAAAAATCCCCCCCACCCCCTGACGGCCGCCCGGCCAAATCTGGCTGTGCTACCCCCTAGAGAAACTATCCACGAATCTAGGAAAAATAGTTCTAAAGTAAGAGACCCCCTCCTTGACCCATTTTAGCCACTTTTCCCGGAACCCTAATAATCGCGAAACACATTCCCCCCTCCCCCCGGCCCATGACGGCCGCCCGGGGAATTTTGACGCTTGGAATCCATTCCTCTCTACACACCCAACATCCTCACCAAGTTTAAAGGTGAGAGAGCAAGTGGTTCAGGAGATATAAAATAAAAACGCCGTTCGCCTATACTAAATTCGGAGGGCATCAGGACTTAGACGTTTTTCTGCGATGCAGCCAGCCTCGGGACTGGGACTTAGAAAAAATTTCGTTCAAAACCCCCTCTTTCAACATATCGACTAAATGTGTTCAGAATGACGTAAAACGCGGAAAAAACGCGAATTTGAATTTTTCAAATTTTCAAATTTTAAAATTCGGTACCCCCTCCCCTACGGCCGCCCGGGCAAATTTGACACCACCCCTTCCTACCTACTCGGCAAACTTACATACTGCCCGAGTTTCAAGGTGAGAGACCCCCTCCTTGACCCTTTTTCAGGCAAAAGTGAAGTTAGCAATAACTTTTTTTGAAAAATCCCCCCCACCCCCTGACGGCCGCCCGACCAAATCTGGCTGTGCTACCCCCTAGAGAAACTATCCACGAATCTAGGAAAAATAGTTCTAAAGTAAGAGACCCCCTCCTTGACCCATTTTAGCCACTTTTCCCGGAACCCTAATAATCGCGAAACACATTCTTCCCTCCCCCCGGCCCCTGACGGCCGCCCGGGGAATTTTGACGCTTGGAATCCATTCCTCTCTACACACCCAACATCCTCACCAAGTTTAAAGGTGAGAGAGCAAGTGGTTCAGGAGATATAAAATAAAAACGCCGTTCGCCTATACTAAATTCGGAGGGCATCAGGACTTAGACGTTTTTCTGCGATGCAGCCAGCCTCGGGACTGGGACTTAGAAAAAATTTCGTTCAAAACCCCCTCTTTCAACATATCGACTAAATGTGTTCAGAATGACGTAAAACGCGGAAAAAACGTGAATTTGAATTTTTCAAATTTTCAAATTTTAAAATTCGGTACCCCCCTCCCCTACGGCCGCCCGGGCAAATTTGACACCACCCCTTCCTACCTACTCGGCATACTTACATACTGCCCGAGTTTCAAGGTGAGAGACCCCCTCCTTGACCCTTTTTCAGGCAAAAGTGAAGTTAGCAATAACTTTTTTTGAAAAATCCCCCCCACCCCCTGACGGCCGCCCGGCCAAATCTGGCTGTGCTACCCCCTAGAGAAACTATCCACGAATCTAGGAAAAATAGTTCTAAAGTAAGAGACCCCCTCCTTGACCCATTTTAGCCACTTTTCCCGGAACCCTAATAATCGCGAAACACATTCCCCCCTCCCCCCGGCCCCTGACGGCCGCCCGGGGAATTTTGACGCTTGGAATCCATTCCTCTCTACACACCCAACATCCTCACCAAGTTTAAAGGTGAGAGAGCAAGTGGTTCAGGAGATATAAAATAAAAACGCCGTTCGCCTATACTAAATTCGGAGGGCATCAGGACTTAGACGTTTTTCTGCGATGCAGCCAGCCTCGGGACTGGGACTTAGAAAAAATTTCGTTCAAAACCCCCTCTTTCAACATATCGACTAAATGTGTTCAGAATGACGTAAAACGCGGAAAAAACGCGAATTTGAATTTTTCAAATTTTCAAATTTTAAAATTCGGTACCCCCTCCCCTACGGCCGCCCGGGCAAATTTGACACCACCCCTTCCTACCTACTCGGCATACTTACATACTGCCCGAGTTTCAAGGTGAGAGACCCCCTCCTTGACCCTTTTTCAGGCAAAAGTGAAGTTAGCAATAACTTTTTTTGGAAAATCCCCCCCACCCCCTGACGGCCCGCCCGGCCAAATCTGGCTATGCTATCCCCTAGAGAAACTATCTAGGAATCTAGGAAAAATAGTTTCAAAGTAAGAGACCCCCTCCTTGACCCATTTTAGCCACTTTTCCCGGAACCCTAATAATCGCGAAACACATTCCCCCCTCCCCCCGGCCCCTGACGGCCGCCCGGGGAATTTTGACGCTTGGAATCCATTCCTCTCTACACACCCAACATCCTCACCAAGTTTAAAGGTGAGAGAGCAAGTGGTTCAGGAGATATAAAATAAAAACGCCGTTCGCCTATACTAAATTCGGAGGGCATCAGGACTTGGACGTTTTTCTGCGATGCAGCCAGCCTCGGGACTGGGACTTAGAAAAAATTTCGTTCAAAACCCCCTCTTTCAACATATCGACTAAATGTGTTCAGAATGTCGTAAAACGCGGAAAAAACGCGAATTTGAATTTTTCAAATTTTCAAATTTTAAAATTCGGTACCCCCTCCCCTACGGCCGCCCGGGCAAATTTGACACCACCCCTTCCTACCTACTCGGCATACTTACATACTGCCCGAGTTTCAAGGTGAGAGACCCCCTCCTTGACCCTTTTTCAGGCAAAAGTGAAGTTAGCAATAACTTTTTTTGGAAAATTCCCCCCACCCCCTGACGGCCGCCCGGCCAAATCTGGCTATGCTATCCCCTAGAGAAACTATCTAGGAATCTAGGAAAAATAGTTTCAAAGTAAGAGACCCCCTCCTTGACCCATTTTAGCCACTTTTCCCGGAACCCTAATAATCGCGAAACACATTCCCCCCTCCCCCCGGCCCCTGACGGCCGCCCGGGGAATTTTGACGCTTGGAATCCATTCCTCTCTACACACCCAACATCCTCACCAAGTTTAAAGGTGAGAGAGCAAGTGGTTCAGGAGATATAAAATAAAAACGCCGTTCGCCTATACTAAATTCGGAGGGCATCGGGACTTTGACGTTTTTCGGGAAAAAATCATTCTCGAATTTCCTGTCTTTGGAATTCAATTTTAGGCCGGGAATGATTCATATTGTTGTCAACAAGAATGTTTTTCGTGAAAGGAATCCAATCGAAATGAAAAAAAAAGTTATTGCCAGAATCTATTGCTAGGTTCCCCATCGATTTTTTCTATTGCTAGAATCTATTGCTAACTTCACCCCGGTCAAAGATCCAATAAGGATGTTGTGAACCACCCACAACAACAACAGACACGCACCATTAGTTACTTCGATAACCGCCAGATCGCGGAGGATGGCCCAGAAGGAAACATAACTTTACACAAAAAACAATTTAGCTCAAAAACAACTCTTTAATAATCTTTAATAATCTTTAATAATCTCTTTAATAAACTTTAATAATCTCTAAATTTATAAATTTTAGAAAATATATCTCGGAGCAAGTAAATTTTATTTTGGCACTCTAAACTGTGGGGATTACAAAAAAATTATTTTTGGTTTTAATTTTAATTATATTTCTGGTCACACACCAGAAAACGTGGTATTTTGTTCACAGTAATAATGGGGAGGGCAATTTTGATTCATTATTTCAATAATGAACCTTGGGAATCGACCAAGAAAAAAATGTTTTTAACCCCCCCCCCCCTCAAAATTTGTTGGTTTACGTTTCAAGGTATTCATGTTTGGTGTATGATTTTGATTTGGTATTATGGGCTTCATTTGTGGTCTAGTTGCGCCGCGAAGCTTTTGGTTAACTAAGGAGTGAAAATGGGGTATTTCAGTCAATTTTTTTTATTTATTTTTTTCAAAAGAGTAAGGCTCAGGAATAACGGTACCTAATCGGGTCTGTTCGTCGAGAAAATGTTTTTAAAAAATCAGAGAAGCTAAGGAAAGTTGAAGATTTGAATGGTGTGACGTAGCTAGCCAATCGTGACGTAGCTAGCCAATCGTGACGTAGCTAGCCAACTGCCTTTGAAAAAAGGATCCATGCACAGAATCCCCCAAGGGTTTCGTCTTGGATACTACAAAATCCTACTCACACACGCGCGCGGCGTAGTCCGCAGCATACTCCTTGCCTAGTGTGTGTGTGCATTTATAGCGGCCCGCCTTTTTAGGACGTCCCACAGTAAGACTTGGGCGTCCTTATGCGATCAATCTGGGGTGAAGGAGGACAACACTCAACAGAAAAAAAAAAATAACCACACAGAAATCCGTTTTAGACCATTCTGAATCCAAATCCGCGAAAAAAAACCATAGGTGTTTGTCTGTGTGTGTGTGTGTGTGTGTATGTGTGTGTGTAACAAAATCTTGTGTACTCTGCCCAGGCCTTAGTTCTCAACCGATTTTCCTGGTTCTTTTTTTGTTCGTCGCGGAAAACTATCTAGTTGTGCACTACGTCGCCGGAATTTCGAATTTTGCCTTTTAAGGAGGGGAAAGGGGGGGTTAATGCTCAAAAACGTGTGTTTTTGGGCATATTCTTGTGTACTCTGCCCAGGCCTTAGTTCTCAACCGATTTTCGTGGTTCTTTTTTTCTTCGACGCGGAAAACGATCTAGTTGTGCACTACGGCGCCGGAATTTCGAATTTCGCCTTTTAAGGGGGGGGGGAAAGGGGGGGTTAATGCTTAAAAAACGTACGTTTGCTGGCATGATCTTATAAACTCTGCCCAGGCCTCAATTCCCAACCAATTTGTGTGTTTCTTTTTTTATTTGACTAAAATAACTTCCGAGTTGTACATGATTTCACCAGAGTACCAAAATTTGCAAGAGGAGGGGATGGGTGGGGGGATAATAATCACAAAATATCCAATTTTTCAATATTTCGGTTCCTTTACTGCTTACTATTTGTATCCAAGCTTTGAAATTGAGGAAAAATTCTCATTATACCTTAGGATTTGCATGAATTACTTTCTGTACCACCATGGAAACAAAAGTGGTGCCACCATGGTGCCAGGGCACCATAAACCTCATATTTCTTGGGTTTTTTGGTGTTTCACCTTGAATACGGATGTGACATTCGACGGACTGCCTACTAAACCTAATAGATGAAAGTTCACTGTTACGACGTATTTCCGCTTTGGTGCCAGACTGGCACCATTGGTGGTGGTGGTGGTGGTGGTGGTGGTGGTGGGGGGGGGGGGATGAACTCGAATTCGCATGTTGGGTGTCGTAGATCATGGATTTTAAAATGCTCTTCAGATTCGAGGCTATCATGCCGCTAGAACTGTTATGGTTTATAATGGTGGGGGGGGGGTGTCACTATTTCTTCCTTAAAGTAATAAATAAATTACATCGAGAGAAACAGTCTTATCGCTTAACAACTGGTTAAACTGATCCAATACTTATCCAATGGGACGTCCCCTGGAATGCATGCATTACTAAACAATATGTTTCAAACGTGTGATCTCTTTAATTAATTTTTCTACCACATGTTATAGTATCATTGGGCTGAAAGTTGTAGTATATAGGTTTTCAAGGGTGCTGAATCCAAATTTGAGGTCAAAAACCTGAATTTCCGACCCACTGAAATACCCCATTAAGGGTTAACATTTTCAATAGTGCCCTAGCTCGAAAACTCTCGAAATAAATGTATAGTTGTTTCACCAATTTTAAATAGTATTGAATTTTTAGAATTTTTTGAGACCACCCAGAGCTTTGTAGGACCAACCGTTCGCTCCCTACGAGAACTTGAGGGTTGGACTTACGATAAATCAGAAACACGAGCGTGAATCGCAAAAGAAGCTAAATCCGTTAAAATTTTAGCTGACCGAAATGCAATCGTTGTTCCTTTCTTCGAGTTGTAACTGCGTCCTTAGCAAACAGTAATCGAATTTTCTAATAATTAGGGTGTAGTAATAATAATTATTCCTAATAATCCCTGTTTCTTCTAGAGTTTGAAGCGTTTATTTCTTTCGCTTATTTCTTCCAAATGAACTCGATTGTGAAGTAGTTATGTGGTAGGTAGGTAGTAACTGTGGTTGGTGACATTGGAAAAGCCGTGTTCTTTGCAGACGAGTGATCTATATAGAAAAATAATAAAATTTCGAATTTTGCCTTTGAAGGGGGAGGGGGGTAAAATGCTCAAAAAACTTGCGTTTTAGGGCGTAATCTTGTAAACTCTACCCAGGCTTCAACTTCCAACCCATTAGCGTGTTTATTTTTTTGGAAGAGAATGGGGAGGGGGTGAATGGGGGGGGATAATATTCACAAATAAATCATGGATTTTAAAATGCTCTTCAAATTCAAAGCTTTCTGCTTTATGGTAGATAATGGTGAGGGGGGAGACCATTATTTCGATAGTTGAGAAGGATAATGGGTTAGTTTTAGGCTGGCAACAGTGGCAACCACTATATCAGCGCTATATTAAGACAATTTGGCTTCATTTCTTCGAGTATTTGAGAAACACTACGACTTTGAAGCTCTTGGGCAGATCTGTGATAGCACTCTCGCATCGAAAAATTAAGAAAAACGCTTTTTTTGGTATACAGCACTTACTTTCCTATTTTTGAAAATTACTTTCCTGAAAAATAGGAAAGTAAGTGCTGTATAACAAAAAAGCGTTTTTCTTAATTTTCCGATATAATATATCGATATAATATATAGGTAATAATATTATTATAATATATATCATATTATAATAATATATATAATATATATAATATTATAATAATATTATTATATATATATACCTAATATATTATACAGGGTGTAAGCCTAACTGGTCTGCCATACGGTACCAGTCGATTCTACAACTAATTTGCAACAAAAAATGTCGCTTAGCGATTTTTTTTAAACCCTTCGTTTTCGAGTTATTTCAACTTTAAACTTTTTTTTCGTGATTTTGACCTTATGTCATTAAATTGGTCATAACTCCGTTAATTAGCTGTGTAAATTACATTTTGAGGATACCGTTGGAAAGAGCATTAAATTTCCTATTGGATAGATGCCTTAACTTTTTTTTGAGTCAAGGTTTGAGACATAAAAACGTCCTCTAAAAAGTGAATTTTACGTAATTTTGGAAACCTCGCATTCTTTCAATCTCAAATTGAACTACGAGAACCCATACTTTTTCAAAATGCAAGAAGAGTGAAAACTGCGCCAGAATCTCAGCTTTCCAAAGGTATGATTAAAACATAATCTACAACCGTATTTTGGGGAGAAATTCGGGTTTGAACGCGGAAAAACGTGAATTTTTTCAACGAAATCGGCGCTCCACCTAGTCGATCTGAGGGGTCGGACGATAGCAGTGGGTGGGTCGGCGCCGCATTACACCGCGAGGCCTCTGGAAACAGAAGGCCAGAGCGCTGATTTCGTTGAAAAAATGCACGTTTTCCCGCGTTCAAACACAAATTTCTCCCCTAAATTTGGCTGTAGAATATGTTTTGATTATACCGTTGGAAAACTGAGATTCTGGCGCAGTTTTTACTGTTCTTGCATCTTGAAAAAGTATGGGTTCTCGTAGTTCAATTTGAGATTGAAAAAATCCGAGGTTTCCAAAATTACGTAAAATTCTCTTTTTAGAGGACGTTTTCATGTCTCAAACTATGACTCAAAAAAAGGTAAGGCATCTATCCGATAGGAAATTTAATGCTCTTTCCAACGGTATCCTCAAATTGTAATTTACACAGCAAATTGAAGGAGTTATGGCCGATTTAATGACATAAGGTCAAAATCACGAAAAAAAGTTTAAAGTTGAAATAACTCGAAAACAAAGGGTTAAAAAAAAAATCGCTAAGGGACATTTTTTGTTGCAAATTAGTTGTAGAATCGACTGGTACCGTATGGCAGACCAGTTAGGCTTACACCCTGTATAATATACAGGGTGTAAGCCTAACTGGTCTGCCATACGGTACCAGTCGATTCTACAACTAATTTGCAACAAAAAATGTCCCTTAGCGATTTTTTTTTAAACCCTTCGTTTTCGAGTTATTTTAACTTTAAACTTTTTTCGTGATTTTGACCTTATGTCATTAAATTGGTCATAACTCCGTTAATTAGCTATGTAAATTACAATTTGAGGATACCGTTGGAAAGAGCATTAAATTTCCTATCGGATAGATGTCTTAACTTTTTTTTGAGTCGAGGTTTGAGACATGAAAACGTCCTCTAAAAAGAGAATTTTACGTAATTTTGGAAACCTCGCATTCTTTCAATCTCAAATTGAACTACGAGAACCCATACTTTTTCAAGATGCAAGAACAGTGAAAACTGCGCCAGAATCTCAGCTTTCCAATGGTATAATCAAAACATATTCTACAACCGTATTTAGAGGTGAAATTTGTGTTTGAACGCGGAAAAACGAGCATTTTTTCAACGAAATCGGCGCTCCGCCTAGTCGATCTGAGGGGTCGGACGATAGCAGTGGGTGGGCGGGCGCCGCAGTAGACCGCGAGGCCTCCGGAAACAGGAGGCCAGAGCGCTGATTTTGTTGAAAAAATGCACGTTTTTCCGCGTTCAAACACAAATTTCTCCCCCAAATTCGGCTGTAGAATATGTTTTGATTATACCTTTGGAAAGCTGAAATTCTGGCGCAGTTTTTACTGTTCTTGCATCTTGAAAAAGTATGGGTTCTTGTAGTTCAATTTGAGATTGAAAAAATGCGAGGTTTCCAAAATTACGTAAAATTCTCTTTTTAGATGACGTTTTCATGTCTTAAACCTTGACTCAAAAAAAAGTTAAGACATCTATCCGATAGGAAATTTAATGCTCTTTCCAACGGTATGCTCAAATTGTAATTTACACAGCTAATTAACGGAGTTATGACCAATTTAATGACATAAGGTCAAAATCACGAAAAAAAAGTTTAAAGTTGAAATAACTCGAAAACGAAGGGTTTAAAAAAATAATTGCTAAGAGACATTTTTTGTTGCAAATTACTTGTAGAATCGACTGGTACCGTATGGCAGACCAGTTAGGCTTACACCCTGTATATTATATAATATATAATATATAATATATTATATATATTTTATATATATATTATATATATTTGATATAATATATAATATATATTATAATATATAATATAATATTAATATAATATTATATATTATATATTATATATAATATATATTATATATTATATATAATATATATTATATATATTCGATATAATATATAATATATATTATATATAGATCAGCTCAGGTGTCTCATTACTGAGATTTCTTATTGTTTATAATATAGCTGCTATTACCTGGTTTTGTTAATTGCTGGCAAGAGTTCCGGATCTCTCTTGCGGAGAGACGCGACCCACTTATTGGTGACGACCCGCGAGTTTGGGGAAGTGTGGTTGTGGTGCCTTTGATCTTCGCCCGTCTCTTTCGTCTGCACCTCTGTCAACAGGCAACTATCAGAACCGAACCTGGGGAAGCCTGTGGGAACACGTGCGAACCATGCAGAGGTAAGAGAAAGCATGCCAAGAAGAAGAAGAAAAAGAAAGGTATTCTGGCAGAGTACCTACTGAAGTATTTGTTATATTGTAGGCAACTATTACAGTACATTATAATGCATTCACTGTAATATTCGAAGAAGGAACAAGCAAAAACTATAAACTCAGTTTGAATTCTCATCGAGAGTACAGCCTCACATGCAAAAATTAAGGTAGAAGCGTTTTTTTTTACACAATGTTCGGTGTGACGTGGGGGGTACTCTGGTCATTTATCAACTTATCGCCTTCAGTTGCTCTCAGGAACCTACTTTTCCAGGATAAAAACTGCAATATGTTTTGCAATTTTTCTCATTTTGCTAATTTTGACCACGAAGAGGGGTTTTCAAGAATGACCACGCATGCATACCTTTTCTAAGACAAATAAAATTATACCAAATTTTGATATTTTAGCGAATTTTCAAGGAAAAAGGACCTAATGCAATGGGAAAATGAAAAATTGTAAATATGTATATGTATATTATATACACTGCTTTAGATGAGGCAATGACAGGTCCTCGTCCTAGAAGCTGTCATTTAAATCTGGAGTCTGGTCGTCAATCTCGATAGTGATTTCTGGTTGGTTTTTGCATCACAACCCACTGCACTGGCCAGCTCACGGAGCATTTTAGCCAGGCTTTGCAGCAGCTGCGTGTGTTGCCATACCGTTTCCGGCAATTGCTGGTTATTATCTTGAGGAGCTTTGGTGGGGCAGCAACCCTGATCATAATTGTAGATTGTAGGCCCTGGGGGGTTAAATGACAACCCCCCCAGTGGTGATCAGGTCCTGCCCCATCCACTTCTGCAGTTGGATGCCCCGGAAAGAGTGTGGGAACAAAAGTAGGTTTCGGGGAACTTTGTGTAAAAAATCGCTTCTTCCTTAATTTTTGGGAGTGAAGATGTACTATTTGACCGCAGGCTATATGGTTTGGTAACTCTAAAGATATTCATATACAGAAACTAGGTATCCTTTGTAGCAATAAGTAAGCCATAATGTAGGGTAGTAGGTACCCTTTGTACTCAGCCATCTGAACCATAAAAGAGTATAATAGAAAGAAAATAGACAGGTTCGTATAGGGAAAATTCAGGTACTACAGGGTGTCACGAAACCAATTCACAGTACTTCAGGAAGCGATTCTACAATATTAATTTGCAACAACGTTTCCCTCCTAGCACTTATTTTACCCTCCCAAAATACCACTTTTTTACTTTGAAATTTTTCCTCGTGTTTTCGACTGAAATGGCCACACTCCCTCATTTTCCATGGAAATTTAGCTCTGATTAAACCGTTGGAAAGAGCGTTACATTTCCCTTATAAGATGAATGCTTGACCACCTCGACCATGAAAATTTGTAAATTTCAATTGTTTTCCAAACATTTTGGTGATTCTTTCCTACTAAAAAACGGTATTCTTCAGAGGCCCTCAAAAGTTTGGAACAGTTTGGTTTTTTATTTTTTCAGCCTTCCAGAAGTAAACTATTTTTTGAGTTCATTGTGACATTTGAGTGTTTTTTCACGATTTCAAAGAGCATGATGTACCATTTTCAGTGTTTAAGCGGGATAAAAAAAATTGCTGAGGGAAAATCGATTCCCGAAGTACGAGTAGACACAAGACCAAGACTGCAGACTCAAGACTGCAAAAACAAGAAGCGGAAAAGCGCCATCCTTGGAATCACAACAAACTATTATAGTATTCATATTTGTCCCATTTTTGCTGGAAAATTAATCTTCTGATGTTTCCAACGTAAATTTCACATGGTAACTGTACTCTATTGAAAAACGTGAAAGATATCACGTGGGAGACGTTAGGGTACCCGTCGTGGAACAAGACAAAACATTTCATAATTTAGAAGAATGGTTTCCTAATTTGGGACACTAGGGGGCCCACTTTGGAGTATATTTGACTTGGTTGATTCATATTGCACAACCTACAGGGCTATTTTCCTCCTTTCCGGCCTTTTTTGATCATATCATCTGCAATAAAACTTCAAAAGAGCCTTGAAGAATGAAAATTGGCCATGATGATTTTGCACATCAAAAATCACTAGGTAGCTCCCCCAAATTAGGAACAGCGTACTTCAATAACAGTTTGGATGGAAGTTGGACAAGAACCCAAACGAGTTCGTACTTTTGACTGGTGAACAGCAAACAATTAAAGGGTAACCGAAAAACAACAGGAGCTTCCAAAGTAATTTTCAAAAGAGACTCTGATAATAAATTTTTGGAAAAACTGCACTGGTACCAACAAATCACAGCAATGTTGACAGAGTCTACTTGTGGGATGTCAAAGCTGCAAATTAAATTCTATTTCACTGATTAGCTACTAAATTTATGTGATAGTTCGTCATAAAACCCAATTACGAATTATTCTCAATCCAAATTACTGATGATGTAACCAAGAATAAAAAGAAAAGGTGTACGATTTTGACTTACGAGGTTAATCAGTATCAAGCTTGAGTGGGCTTCTCTGTCTGCTGTTTTGATAACTTTACACTAAAGAGAGCATGATAGAAAATAATGATGGATTTATTGGAATCTTCGCGAAATTAAATCGAAAATTCTGTGCTCCACAATGAAAAGTACCAGTTCATTTTCCTGTAGGGAAAATGATCTTGAGGACTTAGTATCAAGATCATTCATAGGTAGAAACGGTCGATCGTCATAATTGCTGTCTTATTTGCTGATTATGAATTACCTACTATTTAGAAAGCAGATAAACAAGTAGAAAGTAGGCCTTTTTCAAATTAAAAAAGAAAATCTACAAGAATACAAAAACATTCAAAATGTACCAAGGGAGTATAAAATGGTAAAACAAACGATGAAACATTCCAATGATTGAAATATTTATGGAAAAACATAGAGAGAATAGGTACTACGCAATCGACTACTTAGGTAGTTAATGGATATTATTTATCACTGTCAATAAATTAAGCTAGAATAACTAGCGTTAGTAGGGGTGATCGATGAGGTGTCTTTCATGTTTTCAATTTAATTTTGTTTTTGTTTTATTGTTTGCTTTGTTCTGATGATAAATAATATTAGGTAGGTATCTTTCCAATATTAGGTATTCCACTCTCCTGGTGTTTCTTATAAAGTGTGCGCCGAATATAGGAAAGATAATAAACTCTATGTATTAATTCATGATTGAGTAGTTTTGGTACCTAATTTGGTCTTTACTGTGTCAACCCACTAATCGTTACACTGGACAGCACTAATTGTTACATATCTTAGCTTAGACAGCTGAAGGATGTGACAACTATACTTTTTAGTAGATTAAAAAATAAAATAAAATAAAAAAACATGATAGATCAATAATAACGGGGTTTTCCAGACAATTGCTGAAAGTGCTTTCTAAAAATCCTCATTGGCGTTCATACAACGAGTTAATAATTCATCAAGGCGTCACTGACCACAGATAGATATCTAGTTGCTCTAATAACGATAAAGACTCTTTAGAAGTAAACTACTTGGTGCTAAACTAAGTTTTATTGAGCAAACGTCTCGACATTTTCTTTGGCAAACCCATTTATTCCATCTGGCAACTAAAATATAAATCGAAACAGAGACATTAGTCATACTGTGTAGATACATTATTTAATCATGTCCTTAGAGTTCGAGAAATGTTATCTTTCCCGAAAAGTAAACTCCACTAGCCTTCTTATGTTTACAACATTTTTCTTTTGAACTCTATAATTTGCAAATTCTACTCAAAGACTGACAATAATGAGGAATTTCACCATGTCGGAATTTCCTATTTTTGACCCCAAAATCGGATTCAGCACCTCTAAAACCCCCTAAGGCAAACTTTCAGCCCGAACTTCCTAATTTACGAATAAACAAAACAGTGCAGAAAATACGAATGTTTAAAAAAACCGGGAAAATGACGTCATGCTGGAAAAGTTCATTTATGGCCGCTTGAAGCGCTGAGATCGAGAAATCCATAGTCCCCAGATGCGAAATTTCATGAAACAGTAAAGTTCGAAATCGAAAAACTGAAGAAAAAAATAGAAAAAGCGAGATGGGGAAAATTAGGTTTCCTCTGTTTTTGTTTGATAACTGTTCTCTTAGAAAACACGATTTCGTCGTCCCAATGGGCAACACTGGGAGGAGACGGCGATCCGAACAGCCCAATCAGCGAGCGTTCCCGCTGCACGTCTGTTTTCCCGGTTAGTTTTGAAATTAAGAATTTTGATTGTCTCCCAAAAATAACAGGAGACTTATTTTCCGAAATCAGCCCGATTTTCATCTATCCCACACCATTAACTATTCAGGAAAAATGCAAACAGAAATCGGTGAAATTCCTCATTGCCTTCTTCTTTGGGGAAAATCTCCTATGGCTTCAAATCGCCCGAAGGAGGAGGGATCTCAATTCGTAGCGTCATTTGTCTGTCACTGCGTTCACTCAATAAGCTTGAGCACCAAGTAGTAGCCTCCTATATCAAGAAAACTCTTCAGAATCGCCATCGACCTGACTATAAATACCAATAAATGCAATCTATGTTCACGAATACAAAAGGTATCACTTCTCTAAAAACATCCAAACTTACCTTGATTCCTGACAGTGGGAGGAGAAGGCGAAGTTTGGCGAGATCGTCTCGTTCGATTCGGTCTAGCTGTGACTTTAGTGAAGGAGATGGGCGAGAAGCTGTCCAGAAGCATCGAATCCATCATGTGGGCCATCTGTTGGAACCCATCTCTGGCCGGCGTGCTCGTCCTGCAGACAGAGATACAACAGTCGTCGAATAAGGAATGAAAGGAGAGTCAAAATAGACAAAAAGTTCAATGGACGTGTTTTGACCGGTTGTGAAATTTGAAACTCGAACTACGTCAATTTCGACGAAGTTTCTTGATAAATGATCGATAATTTACTTACCTACCAGGTTATGTGTATATGCTGGAGTAAAACTCTCCTTTTTCTACAACATGGAATAGGGTGTGCGCCTGGGTAGGAAAAACTGTTTATTGTTATTTTTAATATAAGGTAGGTAGACCTCATTCTGAGAATTTTTGTACCAACCGCGAACTTCTAGCGTGCGTAAATCTTTTCCTATGAATGTTCAAAGTTTCGACCGTTTATGACGTCACAGTGGGCTGGGGGGTCCCGCCCAGGTGAGAGGGGCGCGTGACGTCATAAACGGTCGAAACTTTGAAAAATCATAGAAACAGATCTACTCACGCTAGAAGGTCGCGGTTGGTGCCAAAATTCTCAGAATGTAGTCTACTTTCGATTAAAAATCTAAAAAAAATCAAGGCGCACCCTCCATTGTTTGTTTAGATATTCATTGAGTAAACTTATTAGTTAACAAGCGATTACTAATGCTCTATTATCAGCGACTTTTGATGTTAGAAAGGAATGTTTTATGTTAGAGAATACTTCTCCTCGGTAGGTACAAGAAGATATTCAGTTTCACGCCAGTTCAAACTCAATAATACGTATTTCGGTTAACACATCCCAACCAAATTCAAAACACACGAGGTTAACTTGAGGACCCAAACAGTACCAACAGAAGGCAGGATATTTCACCTTCCACTTCCATAATTCCCTTCCATTCACTATTTCACTTTAGGGATGTCCCCAAAGTATCGATACATTTTCCCCTGATATATATCGTAGTATCGATACTTTTTTCCAGTATCGGAAGCGATACTTTTTTACCTCTCACATTAGATAAAATGCTATCTATTTTTGATCTCCCACATTAGATGAAAGTCTCGAATTTTAGTAGGTACCTCTTTCTCTACGTAGATTGCTGGGAAACCAACCACTTCAACAAACTAAACAAAGATGATGTACCACCACCTCCAGCTGTCTATGATAACCTGCTGTCCTCTATCTAGGAAGGACCACCAAAATATTAACCCAAACAAGTGCAATACGAAAACGCTGCAAATTATTACACAATGGTTTATTATTTTTCTATACAATCGTCTATAAAGCCACCAACCATCCGGAGATTAGACCTCTTTTGCGATTCACACTCGTGTTTCTGATTTATCGTACGTTTATTATTTTTATGGTTTATTATTTTATCATTTTAATGGTTTATTATTTTTCTATTTAATCGTCTATAAAGCCACCAACCATCCAACATGAAGAAAAATACTTGGAAAATGTCACCCCACGCATATTTAAGCAAAAACCTCTTTTTTGGCCGGTTATTTGCCCATAACTTCTATACGAATTAAGCGATCGGAATAGTTCGACGTTAGGACCAACTAGACCCTAAATGTAGTCTATGTGCGAAAGAACGGGTTTTTTAGACCGATTCTAAGGCCTTTTATGGCCCGGACGGCGGACGGACATTGCAAATTTGGATTCTACGCACCTTGAAACGTAAAGTGACAAAGTTTGAGGGGGGGTTATACAATTTTTTTGCGATACGATCACATAGGCTTATTATTAGAAATAATAAACCAAAAGCGCCTAAACAAAAAAATGATTTATTGTATTGTTCATTCTATGTTAATCATTATCCTCGCGATGGTGAGATGTCACACTGATGGAGAGAAACATAAAAGGCATTTTCACCCATTTTGGTTTATTATTTTCAATAATGAACATTTGGAATAGACCAAGAAAAAAATTTTTAACACCCCCTCAAAATTTGATGGTTTACGTTTCAAGGTACGTAGAATCCAAAAATCGAATAAAAATTTGGCCGGCCGTCCGCCGTCCGCGGCACTTTTGCCACTTAGCATTGACCGATTTTGATGAAATTTGGTATGTAGGCTCCATTTTGGGTCTAGTTGTGCCCCGAAAATTTTCGTTGATGTAGGTCACTTCTAAGGGTTCCAAAATGAATTTTGAAATTTTGAAAACGCCCTAACTCAAAAAATTTTGATATAGAGGTATTTTATTTCCTTCAATTTAAGATTTTATAGAATTTTTAGAATTTTTTGAGACCACCCGAAGCTCTGTAGGACAAACCGTTCGCTCACTACGAGAATTTAAAGTTTGGACGTACGATAAATCAGAAACTCGAGTGTGAATCGCAAAAGAGGCCTTTTGTTAATTAATTTACTTATTTAATACTAATTTACTTAGTTAATTATTTGTACATTAATCTCCGTTCAAATTAAAGCTGACCGAAATGCGATCTATGTTTTTCTTCATGTTGGATGGTTGGTGGCTTTGCAGACGAGTGATCTATATAGAAAAATAAAAAATAATAAACCATTGTGTAATAATTTGCAGCGTTTTGCTAAAGTATCAAAAAGTATCGATACTTCAAAATATCGATACTTTTTGATACTTACTAGATGTATCGATACGATATTATATCAATACTTTTGAATATCGGACATCCCTATTTCACTTCTTTACTATTATTTCTAAATTACTTGTCACAAGAAGATAGTAAGATTGGGTGCCAGTGCCACTGATAAGTGATGTGTATCGTATACATCGAGGTAGAAGTACTTCTACCTGTCACCGTCCACTTCCATATTTTCCTACTATTCACTATTTCGCTTCTTTTATATTATTACTTTACTATCATTTCTACATAACTTTATATAGATTATAGCACAATTAAATAATATCACAATAACACAAGAAGATAGTACGCTTGGATGCCAGTGCCATTGATAAGTGATGTGTCTAGTATTACTTCTGTAGATAGGTAAGAGTCCACTCGGTCAGTCAAAAGCGAGTTTAATAATGCCCAACATGAATAAGGCTTTTAGAAGAATATGGTTGTGGCGAGGAATTTCCAGAATGATAGGGTGGTACCGATAATTTTCGGAAGATACCCTTTGTAATTTTCGGTACGTGTATTCTATTCAGTTGTCGGTTTCATTTCTTTTCTTACTAGTACGTTTCGGTTTCAGGAAATTTTGAATGATTGAGAAGTGCTTCAGTAATGGCTAGCGTCATTCAGAGTGGATGCTAAAATGGTGTTATCTATACAATAAAATCTTGCCCCAATATGTGGACTAAGTACTAATAGGTACCTATAACTACACTCTATTGCGAACTTCTGGGACTGTTTTGGGAATGATTATGTAATAATTTTTCCATTCTTGTGCGATTGTTAGAAAAAACGGTATGAAAACTCAATGATTTCGAGTAGAAATATGAGTTTCTATTTGCAAGATATTGTAGGAACAAGGGAGTACGAAACCAGCAAGTTAATCCATCATCATAATCGAGTCCGTAAGTGTGATTACATCAAAAGTGGGTCAAACATGTTCACAGGAAGTCCATTGAGGAGAGATTATTGATTACTTATTCATCAGAGGCTGTTGACTCCATTGTCAGGTTGTCCCATTGTGGATAATGACGTTGCAGATCGAGGTCTATCGCCAGGTAAGTAACCCCAGGGAGGTTTGCGATGAGAATGATTGTGAAAAATGGGGGAAATCATTTCACTTTCTTTTCAGAAAGATCAGAAGCTGGTGTCAGTCTTTGTTTTTAGAGTCGCGGAGTTTAGTTTTCTCCTGTAATGGGTTCAATGGATACATTTTAGTAGGTACGTTGATTTCACTCGGTACAGAAGTCAAAAGTAATACTCTTTCCCCTATACAAAATGTTGTCTATTTGTAATGTATTGGGGGGTAGGGTTTGTTCATGATGGTTCATGTGTTATATAGCATTTCCAAATCTAATTCAACATTTTCCAAATCTAATTCAACATTTTCCAAACCAAATTCAACATTTTACAAACCAAGTTAAACATTTTACAAACCAAATTCAACATTTTACAAACCAAATTCAACATTTTACAGAACAAATTAAACATTTTATTAAATCAACCAGCATTGAAAAGAAGATTAATTGGGCATTATCCACAATCTGGAGTGAAAACGTCATAAAGAAGAGATGCTCCGCCTGTTCCTTTTTTTTGCGTCTCGACGCTCTCCTCAATGGATACGACTGATCATCCGTCCAGGTACATCAAAGTTCTGAGTTGTGTCGTTGTGTATGGCAAAGTGGTGATATGAGTGACTACTATGACTCTTCCAGTGATGATTCATTACAAAATTGTAACATCAGGAACCACCAATGCCCAATTGTTTGGTGATTTCTTGAACGAACTACGAGAAAAACTGCAATACTCAGGTAACGAATTCGTACTGGTGATGGATAATGCGCAAATTCACCGCTCTACCGAAATTCGACAACTGGTTGATTCAAGTGCATTCGATGGAATAAGTCAAATGTTTCTTCCACCTTATTCCCCGATGCTGAATCCAGCTGAGAGTGCATTTTCTACAATTTAGACCGTGGTGAGGAATATTCTCAGCGAAGAACGAGACCATGTCTTACCACGTGCAATTGAACGCGGAGTAGCGGCTATAACTCCATGAGACTGCTCGAATTATGTTATGAACGCTTTGCTTCTTCTACCAACGGCGGCAGCTGGCCAACCTTTACACTAGTACCAAATTTCGTTAAAAATGAAATGAATGTTGAATTGGTTTTGTAAAATGTTGAATTTGGTTTGTAAAATGTTGAATTTGGTTTGTAAAATGTTGAATTTGTTTTGGAAATTGTTGAATTTGGTTTGTAAAATGTTGAATTTGGTTTGGAAAATGTTGAATTAGATTTGGAAATGCTATAGAATGAAATCTAGGGACATCCCCAGAATTCCGGATCGATAATGTTGTGATCAAGCATCAAACCAATAAAACACAGAACGTGTTTTTCGGGGATTGAATGCGTGACGTTGACCGTTCTTGGAATATTAATGTAAGAACTAGTTAGGTAAATGGTGAGTAGGTATTCAATTCACCACGAAGGTGAGATTATCCTCGCAAAAGTCTGCTGAATGAGTGGCACTTAGCTTCCTCGTGCCTATCTAATCATGAAGTGGGCAAATAATGTAGAGAGGCATATAATTGTGCAAGCTCGATGAATCCACTTGACACATTGATATGACCACCGATAGTTATACAAGCAAACCTTATTTCTCTCTCTTGAAAATCTATTTTTGAATTGTTCAAAACGTACCGACATATCCGACCCTCAAACGACTGAAATAGGGTACCTCGACCTACCCAAAACATGGGAAGGAAAGTATTGGAACCAGTTCTCTCAAGCTCACTCCATAGGTAGCTCTGATTGACATCAGATCAAATTTCTGCACTTATAATGGTGACAGTGACTATGATTATCTTGTGTAGGTAAGGAAGAATGTGCATTTAGTAAACATGGTGACAAAAACTCCTACTTTGGAGCTTTACTTCTACATCCTAAAAACATGACGTGAATGCAGAGGAATTGCCCTCAGTTTCTTATTCAGAATCAGCAGTCTTAAACATCTAGGCTCCCTGTGAAATTTAAGCTTTTTGGGTCCACTAGGAGCGACTTTAGCTCGCCCAGCTAAATTGCATCACTTCATTGGATACATTATTCCCATTATCAAGGAGTCTTATGATGCTCAAATGTGACAAACATTTTCAAACCAAATAACCTCAGTAATAACACATTCTGTGTTAAAATCTTACATATATACCGCAATACCTTCTGTTATAAAAATCTACAACACGTATTTATTTGTTTCAGCATTACTCCAATGATAATTAAAAATAAACAAAAGGAATCTTACAAAGAAAACCTGTCAAATATCATTCTATTTTTACGTGAGTCCAAAGCCAGATCGTTTTCACTAGTTCAACCGCTTTGCCGAGGTCGATGGGAACGAAATTACTCCCGGGAAGAGGCACGGAGGATGGAGCACTCTAAGATATTACTGTTTCCCTTATAAGACACATGATGCACAGATTTCGGGATGGAGAGCCGTTGCTGAGCTCACGATTAAATTCTCCATCAACCAACGAATGAACGTAAGTTTTTGGTCTTTTAATACACTTATTATAAAATGTTTAATTCACATAAATTCAAAGTTTGTGGACTTTTTCGGATTTTGGTCTACAGTTTACACGTAAGTTTTTCTACGTTAAAGACGAGAAACGTGAGGGTGGTTTTCTCAGGAGGAAACCTTTCGTGAAACTGCTACATTAGAACGGGGCCGGGATTTACTGCACAGAATCCTAATACGTCATAATTTATACTAATTATGATTATAAAATTATCGTCCAGTTCAAAAATGTCTAAGTAAAGATCTAAAATGTGCTCAGTCACTTGTAGTGTTCTTTACACCTGTTGGTATTCGAAATAACAAAATTGGGAAAATAGTCATGCTTGGAATCAAATGGATATGTAGTAACAATAATTAATGAAACTGAGATTTTTACGAATCTTCTGAATAATTGTTGCTGAATTTATTGGTTGAGTAAATTGCATTACTTTTTCTAACAAATTTTATGTTGTGATTGGATAACAACGTAGTCTTACTCATAAAAAAAGTTTTTAAATCTTCCAGGAAAGAATCGAACGGGTTGGGAACATTATACGTTTCACCTTCATCTCAATTACTCTAAACGTTTTTCAAAGTTTCTCAAAGGCTCTGCGTAGATGTTTTACTCTTGAATAAACTCAAAATTTGTGAAGTATTTCGAATTGTTATCTATTTTGTACAATACTTGAGTTTTTTAACGTTAGAAGAGAAAAGTTGAGGTTAAAAGCCGAGAAAACGACGATGTCCCAAATCAAATGGATAAAATCCGTACCAATGAATGAAATTGAGATTCTTATGAATATTTTTTGCTGAATTTGATTTGCCATAAAAAATTGTATTACTTTTTTGGGCCAAATTTCATGATTTGGTTGGAAAACAACGCAGTCCTACTCATTTAACGTATTTACATCTTCCAAAGAATTGGACCGGGAAAGAACCGAACGGATTGGGAACATGTGAGCTTTCATTTTCATCTCAATTATTCTGAAAATGAAGTTTTACGAACTTAAGACTTGGTGATGTTTAATCAACTCAGAATTTGCGGACTTCTTCACAGTTCTTGGGTTTTTCAACGTTCAAGATGACAAAATTGAGGTTTTCCTGAGGGACCGAGGCCGGGGTTTACAGTGCCTTTTCAGAATAATCCGAGAATATTTGAGTAGCTCATTCGATACGACCAATTATCAAAGTGCACAAATATTTTGATAGAGCTCAAAAATCTTGAGATTTTTCTCATTTAGGTAGTTACAAGTAGCCGTAAATACCATGAAAATTCAAAATTACGGAAATATCGTGAAGCTGAGAAAACGGATGTGTCTAAAATCTAATACCTAGGTAATTAGTTATAACCATGAATAAAAGTAAGGTTTTTATGAAACTTTCGATTATCTGTAGCTAGAATGATTTGGTACTGAACCAAATTTTACCAAATTCCACGTTGTGGTTGGCAAACAATGCAGTCCTACTCATCAAAAGTTTTTACATCTTCCAAAGAAATGGACCAGGATTGAACGGATTGGGAACTTGTGAGCTTTCATCTTCATCTCAATTATTCTGAAACTGAAGTTTTACAAACTTATGACTTGGTGATGTTTAATCAACTCAGAATTTGCGGACTTCTTCACAGTTCTTGGGGTTTTCAACGTTCAAGAAGACAAAATTGAGGTTTTCCTGAGGGACCGAGGCCGGGGTTTGCAGTGCCTATTCAGAATAATCCGAGAATATTTGAGTAGCTCATTCGATACGACCAATTATCAAAGTGCACAAATATTTTGATAGAGCTCAAAAATCTTGAGATTTTTCTCATTTAGGTAGTTACAAGTAGCCGTAAATACCATAAAAATTCAAAATTACGGAAACATCGTGAAGCTGAGAAAACGGACGTGTCTAACATCAAATAGGTAATTAGATATAACCATGAATAAAAGTAAGGGTTTTATGAATCTTTCGATTATCTGTAGCTAGAATGATTTGGTACTGAACCAAATTTTACCAAATTCCACGTTGTGGTTGGCAAACAATGCAGTCCTACTCATCAAAAGTTTTTACATCTTCCAAAGAAATGGACCAGGATTGAACGGATTGGGAACTTGTGAGCTTTCATCTTCACCTCAATTATTCTGAAATTCAAGTTTTCACGAGACGTTATGTAGTCAACGGAAGAATTTTAGTGGATGTTCAATAAAATCCAAATTTGCGGACTTCTTTCCAGTACTGGGTTTTTCAACGTTCAAGAAGACAAAATTCACAAACTTAATAGACGTTATGTAGTCAACGGAAGAATTTTAGTGGATGTTCAATAAAATCCAAATTTGCGGACTTCTTCAGTACTGGGGGTTTTTCAACGTTCAAGAAGACAAAATTGTGGTTTTCCCGGGGGACTGAGGTCGGGGTTTGCAGTGACTATTCAGAATAATCCGAAAATATTTGAATGTTTGAGTAGCTTATTAGATACGACCTTAGTTATCGCTACTTCATCTTCATCTCGATTATTCTGAAATTCAAGTTTTCACAAAATTGATAGACGTTATGTAGTCAACGGAAGAATTTTAGTGGATGTTCAATAAATCCAAATTTGCGTACTTTTTTCCAGTACTGGGTTTTTCAACGTTCAAGAAGACAAAATTCACAAACTTAATAGACGTTATGTAGTCAACGGAAGAATTTTAGTGGATGTTCAATAAAATCCAAATTTGCGGACTTCTTCAGTACTGGGGTTTTTCAACGTTCAAGAAGACAAAATTCGCACGCTGGGAAGAACACTGGTACATCTCCAAAAATATGATATACCATGAGATAAAGATTGAAGTGCTCTACCGGAGAATGATAGTGGATCAACGATAGTTGAAACTGAGTCCGTTAGGGAGCAGACGAACATTTGAGGTTCTGAACGTAATGACCAGCGTGTGCAGTTGGCAAGAACAGTAGTTCATCAAGTCTTGTTCTGAAGGTTGTTGAGTAGGGCATTTACGGAGATGTACCAGTGTTCTTCCCAGCGTGCGAATTGTGGTTTTCCCGGGGGACTGAGGTCGGGGTTTGCAGTGCCTTTTCAGAATAATCCGAAAATATTTTGAATGGTCGTAACTTATTAGATACGACCATAGTTATGCTATTTCATCTTCATCTCGATTATTATGAAATTCAAGTTTTCACAAAATTGATAGACGTTATGTAGTCAACGGAAGAATTTTAGTGGATGTTCAATAAAATCCAAATTTGCGGACTTCTTTCCAGTACTGGGGTTTGCAACGTTCAAGAAGACAAAATTTAGGTTTTCCCGAGAGACCGAGTACCTACCTATTCAGAATAATCCGAAAATATTTTAAATGTTTGAGTAGTTCATTAGATATGACCAATTATCATAGTTTAAAAATCTCTTTAACACATCAAAAATGATGAAATTTTGCTCATTTAGGTAAATTCCATCAAAATTAGAAAATTATGGAAATATCGTGAAGGTGAGAAAATGCACGTCTCAAATCAAGTGGATAATGAGTAATAATCATGAATAAAATTAAGGTTTTTCTGAATCTTTTTAATGTCTATATTTAGAATGATTTTACAGAACCAAATTTCACGTTGTGGTTGGAAAACAACGCATTATCACCCATCAAAAAGTTTTTACATCTTCCGAAGAAATGGACCAGGAAAGAACCTGACGGATTGGGAACTTGTGAGCTTCCATCTGCATCTCAAACTGAAGTCTTACAAACTTAATAGACGTTATGTAGTTAACCGTAGGATTTGCGAGGATTTTGATACCCCACTTAGATAAGATCGTCATTGCAGAAGAACTCACATCTCGTGTACTACGGGAACAACATGCTAAGGTGGTGAGTATTACCTACCATATACTACGAAAAACCTCACCTGAAGAAAGGGTCGTTGAGAAAAACCGTGAACGGGTTCCCGAGACTGAAAAAAGCCATTTTTCCTCCGCAAAATGATTTCACCGCATCCACTGAACGTGTAATGAAAGGAACGCACAGGAAAGACTGTTCCGAGGAGATACGGCGTTGTTATGGCGATCCCTTGTGAAGAGAGGAAACCTGATCGATAGTCTCCTGTGCGCGCTCCGTTCAAATGTCCGAACCTCCCTGCGCCAACCCGCATTCGAGCTCAAGCGGAAAAATATTGTCCCCTGACCGAATTTTCGGCATCAAACCGCATTTTTTTTTCCTTCGCAAAATCCTTTCAAACCTCTCGAAATGAAATCCCTAACGATCGAATGGTTGTCAGAAAACTAAGAGGGTCCTTGGTGATTTGTATGCGTTGCTCTACGACGGGTTTACAACGTTGTACAACACGTGTGGGAACTTGTAAAATAGGCCAAGGTCTGTTATTGTAGGTCAGGCACGTGACGGGAAGCACCTGGTTTGAAGGGGGCTTGCTTTCCTTTCAATTTTTCCCTCAAAGATGAATCTGAAATTAGTTTTCATTCAATGGGAAATAATAAATTTTCAATTTCGCTCTTCCTTTTTACAAAACACTTCAATTCCAATTTACAGATATTTAAAATTTGAATAGACGTAATAATTAATCAATGTCGAACGGGGATGTCTGTCGAGACAAAACTCCAACATCAAGATTCTCCATTCTTAAAGAATCCTTCCTCAATATCGAAAATGCGGAAGCTTTGAATTCGTACGAAGTATTCGGCGATAGTCTTTCCTCGTCGTATGAATGATAGATTGGTGGCTGCGGGTGCAGGGAAAGCCTCGACTTGGAATATGGCGCTGACGGATGAGAGTAGCTTCAGGATGCTAACTGGATATGACTACCTTCAAAAGCATTATTTTAATAGATTGAAGATTGTCGACTCGCCAATAATATATTATGTCCACCAAGTAGGTAGTCTGGGAGAAATGGACATATTTTGGTTTATTATTTTCAATAATGAACCTTTGTAATCGACCAAGAAAAACAATTTTTACCCCCCCCCCCCCTCAAAATTGTTTGGTGTGAATCACCAAACAGGTATACTAAGTAATCTCCGTTGAAATTTTATCTGAATAAAAAAAAAAAAAAACGCTGCACATTATTGCCCAAAGGTTAATTATTTTCTGTATAGATCACCCTTCTGTATAGATCACTGGTTTTCCATCAATAGCACCTATCAACATCTGTATTCTCCCTTGACCCTCCCTCTCAAATTTCAGCTTCCTGCGTTCATAGGATTGAAAATGGCTTCGGTCATAATAAGTACCACACCAACTATATCATCATGCAAGGTTCACTATCAACTTCATTTTGTCAGAAAGTAAGTATACTACCTACCAGTAGTTTATCCGAGAGATAAAGGTTCCCTCATGTTCTTAATAACATTTTTGGTTCTTGGTTACCAAGGAAGCACAACTGAATACCCGATGAAACTCGAAGATAGAACACCCGTCTACATAGATCGCGGCTTTTTCATTAATGCTACCTACCAGCGATATCATCGTAATCTGAGGGTTGTGGGTGACTTCATTCTTGGAGTAAGTGCTACCTAACAGCAAAATATCTTATCCGAGAGATGTGGGTTCCCTCATGTTCATAACAACATTAATCTTTGGTTATTGGTTGCTAAGGGTGCACAACCGAATAACGATTGCTCTTGATCAGCTGAAATTTGAACGGAGATTAGGCCAATTTCCGTCAATAAACAGTTTTCCTATTCATACACGTGTTTCTGGTTTATTGTAAGTCCAGTCTAGGGATGGCATATCGAATGAAAAATATCGATATACTGGTCAAATGATATATCGTCATTAAGATATCGATGCCTACGATATATCGGAGAAAATACATCGATATTTCGATATATCGGAAGATCTAACTTGGAAAAACGTGTTGAACTAGATACGAAAGTTAAAACATTTTAAAGCAATACAAACATCATTTTGGAAGAAATATATCAATACTTTGGAAGATCTACTAGGAAAAACGGTCGAAGTAAGTATTCAACCTGCCATAAAAAGTTAATGGGTATGAATTATCGAAATTATCATGTCTAGTTTAAAAAGTGCGAAAATGTCATGGTTGTCAGAGCACTAGGTCAGTAGCAAAGGGTTTTTGTGGTAGCAAATTTGGGGATAAACTACCCTCAGGGATTCTAAAGCATAACAATAAAAGTCATGGATACCCTCGCCTTAGCAATGTTTCATTAATTTATAAATTGCTTCAACTCGTATAAGTATTAGGTAGTTTTAATCTCGACGCGCCTTCGTTACTTATGGCTCAAGTAAAAAATGAACCTTTGGAATCGAGTTAGAAAACCATTGTACCCCCCCCCCTCCCCCACCACCCTCCGTTGTTGTCAGAATGTGAAACGAATCATTAACATAATAACATAGATATATTATGTTACAAATTGACACAATTATTAATATTAAGAGGTAGGTACCTAATTTCAATAAAATGACGATTCCGGATTAATTATCTTCTACACTCACGATCATTAGTTTGTAAACAAAATATGAGAACAGTTATGCCCATAGCTCCGCTATTCGTATAGTCAATATGTTATGGAGAACATGAAAATGTTCATTAAATCGAGAGCTTTCCAACGAGTGGTGAACGATTTTTGTGGGTTAAAAAGTGTAGAAAAGGAACAAACCTAACAACGGGGTCGTTGTAAGCGGAAATCATTATAAAGGCACTGTAACACAATTTCGTTACGCAATTTCGTGACAGTTTTTTGTGCTATGTGCCAGGGCAAAGACATGAAAATGTCAAAATATTTAGACTTGAGCGCCACTGTAGGTGTATACCATCATGTTTGAGATGAAGTCAACAGTCTGAAATCAACCCATCACGTAGGTACCTACAAAATTTGGAATAAAATTACTTGATTTGTTTCAGGTAAAGGCGTCCCTTCTCATCTATTCATTTTAATATTTAATTTTTACTTGTTGAAAACAAGTCACGATATATCGGTAAATATATCGATATTGACCGATAATATCGGTTCTCTGTATCGATATAAATACATCGATATATCAAACGTCATATATCGATATATGAAATATATCGATATATCGTTGCCATCCCTAGTCCAGTCCTCTTAGGGAGCGAACGGTTGGTCCTTCTGAGGTAAGGGTAGTCTCAATACATTCTAAAAATTCAATTCTATTTTCAATTGGTGAAAATACAATCCCTTATATTGAAAGTTTTCGTGCTAGGATGATTTGAAAATTACAACCTATATTTCTCATCCCTTATTAGTAAAATTGACAATAACCAAAAGCTTCGCAGGAACTAGACCCCAAATGAGAGTCCATATACCAAATTTCATCAAAATCGGTCCCACGGCGGACGGGCGGACATTTTTTTTTCGATTTTCGGATCCTACATATCCCTACATAATGTCCCGGTGTCCGTCTACAAAGCTTCCCCTTCCCTTCGGAAATGAGGAACCAACCAAGAGTTCTCAACATCTGGTAAACCTTGCAGGCTTATGTGAAGGCTTTGTTGAATTATCGTGTAAAAGTAATCCTCTCAACTTTGCTCTTATTTACCTGCATGGTGGCAGTCGTTGACGATGGAAAGCTCAGAACACAACTGTGACCGTGTCTACCTCTCAAGTAACTAAACCAAGTCTGAAGACCTTCAATGAGTGAATGTATAAATCGAAAACAAGAAAGTCCTTCCATCTCCCAAGGATTATTATTTTTAGGGCATAAGGTTTTCCCGGGATATTTACGACCGATAGCACAGAAAACGCGGGAGGTCCAAACTCATTTTTATACAAACGACCGCTTTTAACAAGCGAAAAGCTTTCACGAACTGTATAGTTGATAGCACTTTTAGTCGATATTGACTAAATGATTTGTATTGAAGGTCGAAGTTACATTTTGCCAAGTTTCAACTACTATATACGATTAGCGGCGTACTCAATTCTAAATAAATTCTTGAATGCTAGATATTAATTAATTAATTAAATTAAATGTTTATTTATTAATTAAATTAATTAATTAATATTTAGATATAAATAATCTAAAATAGTCCCATTTGTGCAACATGAGTAAATGAGCAAATGTTTAAGAAACTGGCCAAACAATTTTTTAGCAATTGTTGAAATATGACATTTTCCATTTTGAAAATGCTTATATAAATGTTATATAAATACATAAATGTTTGAATATGTGTTTTCTAAAAATAACCTCAAACAATCTTATTTTGATTGAATTGTTTGACTTTTTAGAAATGTCCAAAAACTCTGAAAATCAAACTTAGCCTTTCTTTTGTTATAATACCTAATGAATTATAAATTTATAATAATAAACCGTTGTGTAATAACTCGCAGCTAGAAGAGAAAAAATAAAAGTTTTGAGAAACACGCAAAAGAAATTATCACCAATGCACAATTCCTAAAATAATGGTTTATTTCACTAACATTTCAATTTCTTCAATAAAATTTCAATTTATAGCCGTCAAGAAAGTCAATAATAGTTCTGTTGAATTTGAGTTTTTCTCAAATTAAAAAAAAAATAAAATAAAAATGTGGAAGGTGGATGGACATAGCGCATTTGTGCTTTAAGGTATCAATATTTAATTTCATAGTATTATAACATTTTCGAAACATTTACCGTACATACTAAGAATTTTGAGGTTCCAAATGCATAGTTTCATCATTTCTGTGTATTAGGGTGTCATTGTTGCCTCTGAAAAGGAGTCGAGTGTAAAGGTTTTGAGAAAGTTGATCTTCTAGAAACAGTTGGAAAGTTATTACAAGCGTAATAACTCGATATTGCTTGTGTAATAATGTCTTTTCGTTTGCTCAGGAGGTAAATTTGCTTAGGTATTGGGAAATTAAGGTGAGGAGTAATTTATATTTACGCAGGCTCGACATCTATAATGTATTCTGACCAATAATATAGTATAAATTACATCAAGGAACGAAACTGTCTTAACAGGACGGTATTAGATGGTGTAGTAATGATCTTTAATATTAGTAACACAATCAAAAACTTGTTCACGACGATGATAACGTTTTTCGCTTGGTCACAAGTACCCTGGCACTGGCTGACTGGATTGTGATGGTGTCATCAAGCAATCGTCTAAGAGCCAGCTTCATACTACCTCCCGAGTTTGAGCTGAACCAAGCTACAAAACCACGAGAAATTGATGTTTAGATAAAATTTAGATGGCTTCACGCGCTATCCCTGAAAGCGGCAGCAAAATCGGACTGTGATTCTGCCTAGTTAGGCTCGAGAAGAGGGGCCGACCGATAGGACAAACTGTTCAAAAAGGCCTAAACCTTTTTTTGACCAGCTGCTCAACGAAAAAGCTTCCGTATTGTTGGTCGTGAGGAAACGTGAAGGAAAATGAAGGAAGTGGAATTTCACAAGCCTCAAAAATTCCAGGGTCCACACAATTTTTCGATTTTTCCACGAAACAGCGAAATTTCCAGAAATAGCGAGATCGAACGTGAGTGCATCGAACGATGCTGAAAACACGGCGCACCAAGGTATATCCCACCTTCAAGACTGAGCAGTCATGCGGGTCAACTCCCCTGAGTACGACTTCAACGATGAAGATGGTGAAGATCCCTTTCACTCCCATAGATTGAAAATAATAAATAAAAAAGTGGGTGTGGCACATAGCTTCCTCGTATCCATAACCCGATTATATAGATGATCCGATGCATGGTAGCTGATCTCAAAACGAAAGTCTCTAAGTAACTTGCACTACCCTCATAGGGGACCATCTACACGCCAAGTACAATCCCTGGAAATGTCATCGAAATCGGATGAAAAATGTGGAAGTTCTGTTTGATACAAGGAAATTCACGTTTGCGCATGCGCAGTGGCTACTATCGGTCCGAGGGCGATGGTTCTCATAGGGGACCATCTACAGCCAACCAGCAATATTATTTCAGTAATAGTCTGAAATTTAGAAAAATAAGCGAATTCCAACTACCTAGTAGGTAGGTCTTATTTCTAAATAGGTAAATATTTGTCTACCAACATATGAGCCCTCCCTGTCAATGATTCAGGACTTCCATTAAACCGTTTTTGGTTTATTATTTTCAATAATAAGCCTTTGGAATCGAGCAAGTAAAAATTTTAACCCCCCCTCAAAATTTGATGTTTTACGTTTCAAGGTACGTAGAATACGAAAATCGAATAAAAAAATTTCCGTCCGTCCGCCGTACGCCGTCCGCCGTACGCGGCACTTTTCTTGGCAACACTGGACCGATTTGGTTCACATTTGGTATATGGGCTCCATTTGGGGTCTAGTTGTGCCGCGAAGCTTTTGGTTGATGTAGGTCACTTCTAAGGGGTGAAAATTAAGGGTTGAAATTTTCAAGAGTGCCCTAGCTCGAAAACTCTCGAAATAAAGGTATCGTTTTTTCACCAATTTTAAGTAGTATTGAATTTTTAAAAATTTTTGAGACCACCCGGAGCTCTGTAGGACAAAACGTTCGGTCCCTACGAGTACTTGAAGGTTTTCCTTCGATAAAACAGAATCATGAGTGTGAATCGCAAAAGAGGTCTAATCTCCATTCAAATTTTATCGGACTAAAATGCGATCGCTGTTCATTTCTTCGATTTGTATACAGTTTTGCCTTCTGCGTAACCAGTAATCAAATTTCCATATGAAGCTTTCTATTTTTCCAATCGAGTGTGAAGCGTTTAGTTCTTTCTAATAAACTTGATTGTGAAGGTGTGAAGCCAGTATGGTGTGGTAGGTAGTACCTAGCTGGTAGGTAAAACAAAGTTGGTAGGTAAAAAAAATGTTGGTGGGTAAAAAACGCTGCAAATCAATGCTCAAAGGCTTCTTCACTCTTCAGATCACTGATCAGCTGAGTGAGCTCCGAAGCCATTTTCAATCCTATTGAACGCAAGGAAGCTGAAATTTGAGAGGGAAGGTCAAGGGAAAATACAGATGGTGGTAGGTGCTATTGATGGAGAACCAGTGATCTATACAGAAGGGTGATCTATACAGAAAATAATAAACCTTTGAGCAATGATTTGCAGCGTTTTTACTTAAAAACTCAAGTTTACTACGTTTGATTTCGATAGTGCAAATGATCTTCCATGGAGGTCAATTTTTTCTTGTCCGAATTTGAACATTTGGTAACCGAAATCAAGATCATTACTAAGTAACAGAATTCAAATCAATTTTCAGATCGAAAATCGGCTCATTACATCGAACGGCATATAAGAACTACGAATTACAAGTACAATAGATGCCCAATATTCCTCTGCCTTGAAGCCCTGTGCGATGCAATGGAGAAAGTGGAAATGACTCTTCACTGGGTATACGAAAACTCTTACCAGTAAACAAATTACGTAAGCAACCTAAACAATTGAAACAATTTGAAATAAAAATGCAATAGCTTTTAAATTAGTCGAATCAAAATTATAAGTCGTTGGAGGAGATAAAGTTTGAGTTCATAGTCGAAAACGATTACATGGAAATCATTTCCCTAATTCATTGGGAAGGAATGATGATGAGTCACAAAGTCAAGGTCAAGGTTCACCTAACCCGTAGTGTTACAATTTACAACCAACTCGCTTTATCTACGGCGTCAATTGGAAATATCTCTGAAAAATTATATTTCATACAGCGTTTCAAGGGTCTCCGGAAAGTCACGTTACGACCTCAATCTGCCCCAAACATGCCAAGTTGCAGTCACTCGTAGTTGTAAAATACTTCGTGCCGCCCTCGTGGCCCCCTTCGTGGAGGTAAAGCCTCCTTACCTGAACTTTTTTATCAAGGCCCTATAGCAAGGTTGGAGGTACACACAATACATGTCGCAATGACATGATTATTTATCAGGACTTTCCACTCTAAATTACACATCAATTTGCAGTTCAGGAAAACAAAAGTAGAAAAGGAGCAACTTACTACGAGTATACAATACGCAACTTACTCGTATACAACAGTTTATTATTTTACTGTAAACATCACCCGTCTGCGAAGAACATGGCGTCTATCGACCTTTCTGATCGAAGGTGATCAAAAGCCTTTGAAATGGTCATTTCTCTCGAGTAAACCAACGAATTCCGAAGATTTCAACATTCAATCTCAAATTTCTCGAAAAATCGAAGGTGGAAACAAGCTTTTGAAGTGGTCATTTCTCTCGAGTAAACCAACGAATTCCTAAGATTTCAACATTCAATCTCAAATTTCTCGAAAAATCGAAGGTGGAAACAAGCCTTTGAAGAGGTCATTTCTCTCGAGTAAACCAACGAATTCCGCAGATTTCAACATTCAATCTCGAATTTTCCGAACAATCGAAGGTGGAAACAAGCTTTTGAAGAGGTCATTTCTCTCGAGTAAACCAACGAATTCCGAAGATTTCAACCTTTTTTTCGACTTTTGCTATATATTGAAGGTGAAAAGAGGGTTTTGAAGTTGCCTTGTCTGTCGAATGAACCAACAAGTTTCGATGATTTCTACTTTCTTTTTCGACATTTTTAGTATATTTAATGTGAAAACAGGATTTTGAAGTTGTTTTGTCTCTCGAATGAATCAACAAGTTTCGATAATTTCTACCTTCTTTCTCGACTTTTTCAGAACATTGAAGGTGAAAATGACCATTTCAATGAGAATAAAGAGTTTCTTATCACGAGGTAATATTTTAAACTGATACTTCATCCTCGTACGTTACCAAAGGACGCTAGAGGTTTGACTGAAATCTCGCGTGTCGTTCACCATAAAAAAAAGCACTTTTGGAGATTGTTTTAAACGTTATCATTACAGGGCTGGAAAAGATAGGGGAGGCAATCCAAGTTGAATTTGTGAGTCAAATCAGGCACAATTCTGAGTGTCTTTGATATCTACTTTTTGTAGCACTCTTCTAGATGCACCGGCCGGCAGTAGGTCAGAACTCAATTCTCTTGACCGAAATTCGCGTAGCTCATCGAGGTCGATGACATACTTGTGTACTCGTAATTGTATTTCAAATCTCCCCTCAGCCCACTCTTTCGCATCATGAGACAACAGAGATTTACAAATTTCATCATATACTTCCACTCAAAATAAATAGAATATATAGGATTTTATTGCCCAAAACATCACTACAAACAAGTGGGTGTGAAACATAGTTTCTTCGTATCCATAACCCGATTGTATAGATCATCTGATAAATAGTTGATAATTTCAAAGCTTCAATCTCCGGCAACTTCCTAGTACTCTTCGAATTTGGTGATCACGTGACGGTGTCATTTATAGGGAAAACCATCCAGTTTTTCAACCACATAACCCCCCCCCCCCCCACCGCAAAAAAAAGGTTCATCGAAGTCAGACATAAATGCCCGTTACAATGATTTGCGGACACACAAACCGACTGACAGACACGAAACCAAAATTGTTCAGGAAGCTATAAAACGTAAGAAACAAGTGGAAAATTTGATTTGAGGACTTATTTTTTTCATTCCTGAAAAGTGAAAACAATGCTTCCGCTACCTCGGTGGACTCGGAGGAGTCTTTGCTTCAAATTACATGACTTCTAAGTCAAAACTGTAGGATTTTAATTTACTTTGGACTTCCTAAAAAACTGGGTGACGTGATGAGATTTCCATTCGTTAGGAGGTGTTTATGCATCCAAAATGCAAAAAAAGTTCCTCTGGACTTCTAGACCTTGAGAAATTCCAAAAATTGTGTGTTTTTGGAAAATATGTGATTTTTTTGCATAAAGTGAACCATATTATTTCCTCAACTAGTGTTCCTACAGCAATTCAAAAAAAAAAAAAAAGTCTGCCAAGAGGAAGAGGCACATAGTACACGTCAATCCGGACAATCTCTTATTATTTCTTCGAAATCAGATGGGAAAAGTGGATGACAAGGAGCTTTGACAAGGAATTCGCATTTGCGCATGCGCACTGACTACTATCAGTTTCGGGCGATGATTTTCACAGGGAACTATAGATGGTCTCCATTTCGTACAATTGCTGAATATTTCAGCGAAAATGGATTAAAAATGTAAAGTTATGGCAGTTACAAGGATTTTACGTTTGCTCATGCGTGGAGGCTACCATCGTTTTGGGGGCCATGATTTTCTCAGGGGACCATTTATACCCCAATCCACATAACCACTGAAAATTTCATTCAAATCAGATAGAAAATGTAGAAATTATGGCTGTTACAAGGAAATACACCTTTCCTTTCTGACCCTTTCACCCATACTATATAATTAGAACGACGGACTGACAAACTGTAGAACTCTCTCGACGGCCTGAAGATGATGTCTTTACCTCGAAAGCGCTCGCCTCCTGTACTCGACTTGCTGGTTACGACGGATTCTCCAATACGGTACGTAGACAATAATTGTAAGGAAATATACTTCGCACATGCGCAGTGGCTACTATCAGTCTGGGGGTGATGAATGACCATTAAATTTCCTTAACCCTGTACTTGGCAAAAGTATCCATATGGCGATTCTTTCAAATTTCCCCCCCCTAAAGTATACTTTAGGCCCTCCAAAGACAAGCTAAATTGAAAAAGCTTCTAAAATGTTGAAATTTGAACAGATTTTAAACACTTGTGGTATAGTAAGTACCTACTTATACATCTAACTTTGTCACCGATGAATGAGATTGTTATTGAATAAAATGTATTACGTTCTATTTCAATCATAATAAAATTATAAAAAATGGGGAAAAATAATCCACAAAATAAAATAATGGAAGAATTGCTATAGTAGTACTAGCATGCGTATTATATCTTCTCAATTGCTGCTCATACCAATTAGATAAAATAGTAAATGCGAATGAACGACAATACAACTAAGCAGTCTAAATCAAAGACGGAACGAGTTAATTATCAACAAAATATGGTAGTTTTCCTTTGGGGATTTGTTTCAATTTTCCCCTACAGTAAGGTTCCTTGACCCTCTAAAAACATGATGAAAAACTGAAAAAGCTTCAATACTGTTAAAATTTCAACAGAAAACACGTATGGTATATTAGACGTTGCTAAGTACAGGGTTAAGAAAACATAACTTAAGGAAAACATGATAACTGTCCAAGATTCCCATTAAATTCTTGTAAGCACCCACAAGATTTCAAAACGTTAAAAATGTCTAAATTTCAGAAAATTTGGCTCGGGAGGAACCACTTTTTTTCCACTCCAAACTGTGCGGATTTCACAAAAACTTTATTTGTTATTGAGCTTTCCAGCGGTACAATCAAATCATTTTTTACAATGTAATTTAGGGGAGAAGCTTGTGCTTGAAGGCGGAAAAATGTGATTATTTTAGACGAAAACAACGTCCTCAACGTGCTACAAGTAATTACTCCCCCCCTCCCCCCTCGATCAACCCCGGAGTCCAAAACGTTGATTTCGTTTTTTAAACACAATTTTTTCCCCAAAATTTGATCGTGAAAAATTGTTTGATTATACCCTGTTTAGTACCCTGTTTATACCCTGTTTAGGTAGTTATTACCCTGTTTGGTAGTTCTATCAATTATTGCCTGAAAACGAACAAAAGTTTCAAGGTTGCGCACCTCTGTGTATAAGGTAATTTATGCAGGGAATGTGCAGGTTCATTTCAGTATGCAACGAGCAGGTTTCATTTCAGAGTTGATTCATCAGCTCACCAGTAAACGGAGCGGGATGAGCGGGACAAGACCCTGACCCAGAAGTCGTCTCTGGCTGGAGGCATCGGGATTCAGAAGTCGGAGCTGAAATGAATTTCACGGCCTTCTCTCTCTCATCCAGTCGTTAGTCGGCATGAGCGTCTTGATCAACGGTTGTCCTAGATCTGCTCAATGAACAACTTCAACTCGCGACGCTTGGATGAAACTGATAGCTAACTGCTGAAATTAACCCGGAATGTACATTTAATGAAGATCTCGAACCGTTCACAACGGTAATCAACAGTAGTACGTACTTGAAGGTAGATTATGTCTCAGCTCATGATCTCTAAAACTTAATTTTATAACTGAGGCACTGCAAGATGGTTGTTAAAACTTGATTGCTGTATATGTTTGATCTTTTGGTTTATTAATTTCAATAATAAACCTTTGGAATCGACCAAAAAAAAAATAATTGTTTTAACCGTCCGCTGTCCGCGGCACTTTCCTTAGTTTCCATGAACCGATTTTGATGAAATTTGGTATACACGCTCCATTTGGGGTCTAGTTGTGCCTGAAGCTTTTGGTTAATGTCAGTCACTTCTAAGGGTTGGAATTTTGAAAACGCCCTGGCTCAAAAAATCTCTATATAAAGGTATTGTTTTTTCCATCAATTTAAGATAGTATTGGAATTTTAGATTTTTTAGAGACCACGTGGAGCTCTGCAGGACAATCCGTTCGCTCCCTACGAGAACTTTCGTTCAATAAATCAGAAACACTGGGTGAATCGCAAAGAGGCCTAATCTCCTTTCAAAATGCGATCGCTGTTCGTTTCTTCGAATTGTACTTAGCGTCCTTAGCAACCAGTAATCAAATTTCCTGATGACGGCACCCACAACTCCCTGTTTCTTCAAAGTGAGTGTGAAACCTTAATTTCTTTCAAATAAACTTGATTGTGAAGTAGGTATGTGGTAGGTAGGTAGCATCTATGGTTGGTGACAATGGCAAAGCAGTGTTCTTTGCAAACGAGTGATCTATATAGAAACATAATTAACCTTTGTGTAATAATTTGCCATTTTTCTCATGCCGACCCCTCAAATAGAGAATTTAAAATGAGTGGTTACCATCCAGAGTTACCATAAGAATTTTAGGTCTTAAAGGAAAGACATTAAACCACACCTTATAATAATTTAAATAACTTCCATGGTTGGTGACAATGGCAAAGCTGGGTTCTTTGCAAACGAGTGCTCTAATATAGAAAAATAATGAACCTTTATAATAATAAATAAAATAATAAATAATAACTTCTAAATATACAGTGTATATAATACTCGACTCGCCAAACATCCTCATAGGGAGCGAAGGATTTGTCGTACAGAGCTCTAGAAGGTCTTATTCGATTTAAAAACTATATTCTATTTTAAATTGATGAAAGAAAAATTCCTTTAAATCGAGAATTTTCGAACTAGTGCGTTATGAATATTACAAACCTTACGTTTCACCCCTTAGAGACTGTCACTAACCAAAAACTTCGTCTAGTGGCAACTAGACCCAAAATGGAACCCATATAACTTTTTCCGGTGAAATTCTTAATTTTTTTTCAACCAATTTCATACACTCCATTTAATGAGGTATCGATGTATATGAGTAATCATAGCTGGAAATAATATAAACTATGTATATAAAAATTCATTTTCATAATTTAAGCTTGTAAAAATTCCATTCCATTTCGTATAAATATTCAAATTATGCAATATTTGGGTATAAATATTAAAATTTTGAAATATTCTGTTATGAATATTAAATTTTTGAAATAAAGGTATAAAATGTAACAAGTAAAATTTTATTATATTATAGTAAAAAACTTTGATACCAAAATGTTTCAAAATTTTAATATCTCTACCAGAATATAATATATATTGTAGTAGGTATATTAATCATAATCTGCAATATTAATTGAAATAATACATACTAATGTTGTATAATTTTTATCATTATGTACAAATGGCATTTTACAAGCTTTAATTACAAAATTGAGTTTTAAAATACCTACTACTTTTTATTATCCTTTCCACCTATGATCACTTATATACAATGATACCTCATCAAATAGAGTGTTTGAATTTGGTAGACAAAACTGTGAAATTTATTGAAAAAGTTATGAATTTTAATGGAAAAAGCTATCTACCAAATTTCATCAAAATAGGTCCATGTTGACTAAGAAAAACGGCGGGAGGATGGATTTTTTAAATTCGATTTTTGGATTCTACTTTTTGAGTTAAATTTATTTTGCTTGATTCCGAAGGATTATCAACTATTGAAAATAATAAAGGGAGAAAAATAAATGAAGTGGTTAATTAAGGTACGTTGATTGAAGCAGGGCATGGATCACGCGAGACTCACAAATCATGAGGGACTTGGTGAGTACTGTGGCGCACTCAGGCCGACACGACGCGATAACGTGACGCACTGAACCGGCGGGTAACTGCAAGAAACTGAAAGGCGGGCAGCGGACTTGAGCTCCTCGGGGGAATTTCCCCTCCCGACAGCCGTGGAAGTCCTGCCGAGGTCAATAAGGTTCTCGCCTGCTTTCCAGCCATCGTGCCTTGGAAATGTCGCCGATTCCCTTTGGGTTTCTTTTTCCAGCGATCAGAGGCTCATTGGGAACACACGGCACCGATAGAAAACATGAAGTTTCCTTTATCGCGAAATCTGCGATCGTAGAAGTCGGCTGTGATGTGACCTCAGGTGGATGGAAGGTGGCAGATAACAGGGTTTTGCCCTCAATCCACTCCTTTACAGCCTGTTCGACAATACGAAATAATTCTACTTTTCTACCTTGCAATCACCAAGAAAAAGAATTTCTCAAAAACAGAATGGGAATGATTATTTCAAAAAATGCACTCAGATTTCACAAAATTTTCAGATGAATGCATGAGTGTGTTTTAGTTCATCAACTTGGGGGCCATAATTTATGTAGGGGACCATCTACACAAAATTTATCAAATTTGGATAAAAAATATAGAAGTTATGGCTGTCACAAGGAAATTCATGTTTCAAGCGAAGTGGCTACTACCTCTCCGGGGCGATGATTTTCATAGGGGACGGTCTATATGAGATTCTAGCCTCCAACAATCCTTGCCGAGCTTCAGTGCTACTTCCCGCCACGTCAACGAACTACCATTCCTGATTACTATAACTACCATTCTAAAGATTGTTGTCTGGTAATCGTTTTCATTTCTCATATTCGTGGCGGGAGATAGCGCTGAAACCCGACAAGGGTTGCTGGGGGCTAGACTCTCATACCATCCCGCACAATCCCTAAAAATTTCATCGAAATCGGACATTAACTTCGTATAATATAGCCCGTTACAAAGATTTTATGACAGACAGACACGGAAACAAAATTGTTCCTAAAACGTAAAACGCGAGTGGAAAATTATTATATTGGAGAATATTTTTTCAACTTTGAAAATTGAAAACAATACTCCCGTAACCTTGGTTGACTCGGAAGCAAAATGTTCTACAAAATGAAAATGTCCACTCGCGTTTGACGATTGAGATCTTCCTGAACAACTTTGGTTCCGTGTCTGTCATAAAGTCCTTGCAACGGGCTATACGAAGTTATTGTCCAACTTCTACATTAGTCGTCCAAATTCATTGAAATTTTCAGGGATTGATTGAGTTGGCATGTAGATGGTCCCCCATGAAAATCATCACTTCCAGACAGTAGCCGCTGAGCATGCGCCTTGGTAAACAGCCTTGTACAGTAAAAGCCTTGTAACAGCCATACCTAAATCCTACATTTTCCACCCGATTTCGATGGTCCCCTAAAAATCATTACCACTAGATTGAGGCCTAACAGCCACAACTACTACATTTTCCATTCGAATTCGATTAACTTTCAAATATAGTGTGTGCTGGTGGGTGATGGTCCCCAATAAGGATAGCGCAAAGTACTTCGAGATCAACGGCTATTGTAGCATACCAATGACTGATGATAGAAACCTGTTTCTATGAACCTGTGCGGACTTTCAAACATCGGACGGAAGCTTCAAAAGAGCAAGGAGACCTTCATCTGAGAGTGAAAAACATGTTGTTTTCTTATAGGATTGCCGTGAAACGTACAACTGGGAGAAGTCCTGGATAACTATTACTAGAAAGAAGTATGGCCACAGTGCTGGACCATTTGAAACCGGACTTTACTAAAGCGGAGACCGAAATTTGACAGTACAGAAATCAAGTCACGACCAGCATTCAAGGTGGAGAGATTTTTGTGAGGGTGAAGAGGTCTGAGTTCAAAACCCATTGACTAAAGGATTCAATAAAGGAAGGAGGATAGTCAGGAAAATAAGGCCCATATCATACGTCGTGGAGATAGAAGGGGTACAAAGAAGAAAACTTGTAGATCTACTGAGGGCAGCTTGAGGAATATTGGAGAGGGGAGTAATATAATATACCAAAGACAGATGATAGAAACCCGTTTTTAGGAAGTCTCGTACAAACAATATACAATAAAAGTTCAGTTTCGTTCCAGACATTGATGTACCAGTATATTACAGCTATGAATCGGCTCATCTATAGAGTCAGGTTATGGAGACGAGGAAGCTATGTCCCACACCCACTTGGTAGGCTTTTTGCTCCCGAGTCTACCAAGGTAGCGGAAGCTTTGTTTTCACTTTTCAAGGACGAAAAAAAAAGTTCTCCAAAATCAAAATTTTCGCGTTTTGCGTTTTAGACCTTTCTGAACAATTTTGGTTCCGTGTCTGTCTGTCTGTGTGTCTGTCATGAATTCCTTGTAACGCGCATAACTATACGAAGTTATTGTCCGATTTCTATGAAATTTTCAGGGATTGTGCGGGTTGATGTGTAGACGGTCCCCTATGAAAATCATCATCCCCGGACTGATAGAAGCGACTGCGCATGCGCAAACGTGAATTCCTTGTAACGGCCATAACTTCTACAATTTCCATCTGATTTCAACGAAATTTTCAGGGATGTTACAGACTAGTATTTAGATGGTCCCCTATGAAAATCATCACCTTCGAACTGATAGTAGCCACTGCGCATGCGCAAACGTGAATTTCCTTGTAACGGCCATAACTTCCACATTTTCCACCCGATTTCGATGAAATTTTCAGGGATTATGTGGATTAGGTTGTAGATAGTCCCCTATGAAAATCATCATCCCCGAACTGATAGAAGCGACTGCGCATGCGCAAACGTGAATTACTTGTAGCAGCCGTAACTTCAATTGTCCCCCAGGGGTCGCGGGTTCGAATCCCAGCCGGGGCTAAGTATTTTTTTGATCCAATCACATACTGTCCCCCGATCAAAAGAATGAACGTTAGGACCGACCTATTCCTAAACTGAAAACATCCGTTCAACTCCTCCGAGCATGTCACTCGTCCAAGGAAATCCCATTTTCAGTCACTTACCCTCAAATCCTTTACCTGACTTTCCACTAGGTAGGTTTGAACGGAAATAAAGAGATTCACAAGGGAAAGGAATTCAGGTGCTGATTTATCACGCCTTCAAGAACGTAAAGTATCTACAGAGGAAAATAATAAACCTTTGTGAAATAATTTGCAGCGTTTTTATTCGATTTTCGTATTCTACGTTCTTTTACACGTAAATCAACTAATTTTGAGAATCTTTAAATTTTTTGTGGTCGATTCCGAAGGTTCATTATTGAAAATAATAAACCAAAACTGTTCAAATTGGCACTTGACCGTTGAAACTACCAATTTTTGGCTTACTATTTTCAATTATGAACCTTTAGAATCGACCAAAACAAAATTTAATACCTCTCAAAATTTGTTGGTTTTTGTTTCAAAGTACCTATGTAAAATCCAAAAATCGAATAAAAATTTCCAAAAAAAATATGCCAAAAAACGGTGTCACTCCTGACAAACGTTGAGATGAGTTATTTTATTACGTAATTACGTCAGGTTACTATTCTTTCTCGATTGCGTTCGTAATGTAGGTATTTTTCTCGTCCAGATATCATTGGACAGAAGTGAGGCATAACTTAAACTCCAATATAATATGGGGCTAACGAGGGGGGAGGAAGAAAGTATGACTCACGGCAGGGTCAGGGGTATTGGATTAGGTCAGTTACTACCTGTAAACGTATATTTTTGGAAAAGGGTGTAGTTCTACGTTGTGGATACCCAACTCCCTGTCGGGCCTCGCGTTCATTCTTTTGATCGGTGGACAGTACATCTACTCACTTAATTTTTCATCCGAATTTGATGAAATTTTCTAGGATTGTCCAAATGGTCCCCTATGAGGGTAGTGGAAGGTACTTAGAGATTGGTGTTTTGAGATTAACAACTATGCATCTGATCATCTATATAATCGGGTTATGGATACGAGGAAGCTATGTGCCACCCCCACTTGGCAGACTTTTTTTTTCATTCCAAACGTATATTATTGACCGAAACGACGTGTATTCTTCCCCTCACTCCTCCTCTCCTCATCACCAGAAAACCTCTTGAAAACGTGGGTACATTGTTTTCTTGCAAAAGTCGGTCGTCACAAGTTGGCAGAAATTCAACTGCTGTCGCATCGTCCGAATCGCCCTCATCCGGTCACCTTCATTATATTGTCATTGGTGGGAACAATCTGGTCAAAGCGGAGTTGATGAGGTCGCAGCCACCTCATTGCTCACTGGTTGATGAGTCCATCAACAATTCAAGAAACAGAATAACCTCCTCACGTATCTTCACAATCGGACATCACATCAATTTGGTGCATCTTTTCGATAGGTAAATAATTTTTATGAATGATAAATGATTTTTACGATCTTGTTGACAGTTTTGGATTGAAAGACGTGAATACAATAATTTTAGTTTATTATTTCCGAAAACAAACCTTAGGAATCGACCAAGAAAAATACTTGGAGCCTTCGGCCATAATTACAAAACATGAATGTGCTTTAGCCTAGAACGTCAAGTATCGATCAGGAACGTTAATTATCGACCGAAGTTCATAATATTTGCATTATTGAATTTTATTCTCTTATTATACCAGGTCACTCCCTAGCAATGGATGTTTATTGATATCGCGCTACTTTCGTTTCAATCTCATATAACGTTTTTCGGCATTTAGGTCCCGGCTAAAGCATTTTCATTCTAAAATTCTAAAACCCCCTCAAAATTTGTTGGTTTACGTTTCAAGGTACGTAGAATCCGAATATCGGATAAAATTTTGCCCCGGTACGCGGCACTTTCCTTAGTTCTCATGGACCGATTTTGATGAAATTTGGTATATAGGCCACACTGGGGGTCTAGTTGTGCCCCGAAGCTTTTGGTTGATGTCAATCAACTCAAATGAGGGTAGACATTTCCAAAACGCCCTAGCTCAAAAGCTTTCAGTATAAAGGTACCTATTGTTTTTTTCGTCAATTTAAAATAGTATTGAATTTTAGATTCGAATGAGACTACCCAGAGCTCTAGGACCAACCGTTCGCTCCCTATGAGAACTTGAGAGATGGACTTACGATATTTCAAACAAGTTTTCGAGGTTCCTGATCGGTACCTGACCATTGAGCATAGAAGTAACTATTTTTCTATTCTCGCTGTATCTGACCCGTCCTTACCTCCGTGAGAAGGTGTCACTTGGTAGTATTGTCCCTTTCCCTCCTCCCTCATTTTCCTCATAACCAAAACCAATACTCATTGAAGCCCTTACTCCACTCCAGGAAGAAAAAAGGGTCCATTTGAAAAGTATCTACACTGCATGCAGATACATCTGTACATGGATATGTCTTATGATGGCAATTTAAATGATGAGCTCACTCAGCTGATCAATGACCACTCAGGCGCCTTCAGCATTCTCCATTGACCCGCCCTCTCAAATTTCAGGTTCCTGCGTTCACCAGGAGAGGAAATGGCCTTGGAGCTCACTCAGCTGATCAGTGATCATCAACTTTGATGATGTATAGAAAAACACGTTGCATTGTTTTGTGTGTCGAAAATTTTGGAATGACCCCCAGAACTAAGACATATCCATGTCAAAAGTTAAAGTGACAGGGCGGAAGATGATTGACTTCAGTTACATATTTGACCAGGATAAATACACTAATTTACAGGATATACAAATAATGGATAATGAAATGGACTTAAAATAAATCGAAAACGTGAGAGTGCATCCCAAAATACTGTACTGACAAAAATAGGCCTAATATCCGTTCAAATTTTAGCTGACCAAAATGCGATCGTTGTTCGTTTCTTCGAGTAGTACTCAATTTTGCTTCCTCAGCAACAAGTAATCAAATTTCCTTGTGAAGGCACCCACAATTCTTTATTTCTCAGAATTGAGCGTGAAGCGTTTATTTCTCCAAAATAAAGTTGATTGTAAACCGAAAATATGGTTGATACGTAAGTGGGATTGACAAAGCTGTGTTCTTTGGAGGATAGTGATCTATACGGAAATTATTATTTAGTGATTATTAAACTATGTGTAATAATTTGCAGAGTTTTAAAACTTGATGAGATGTTGAGATATAGGGTACCCAAGTGTACCAATTGTCACCACATTCGCTAGTATTTCCGAAATTTCTTGTTTATTACTCAAATTATCCATATTGTTCCAGGCAATATGCAAGTTCTAGAGTCAAGAGTGTGGACTGTATGAAAACAGCCAAGTACAACCCTACCCGAAATATCCTTAGATATTTTCTTGTCAAGAGATGGGGAAGTCCAGTGATCTTTGCACTCTCTTAGCATGTTCAACATTAGCATGCATAAAAACTATTTTAAGAGAGGAAGCTATTTTAGGAAGGTTGTTGAACTTCTTGATCACGACAGTTTCATTGAGATCGTAAATTCAATTTTTTTTTGTGAACTTCTTCAAGGCTATTACCTACACAACAGTTAATTTCCAGAAATATCGCCAATTTTGATTTACACAATATTTCGGTTAATTATAGCACGATCCACTCGAGTTAATCACTGCGGTCGACCTCAATCGCAGAAGGAATGACTTTTTCAAGTTGTCGACTTGATAGGCCTGCATTGTTATGGTTGGAGTTGCCATGGAACTGGAGGCTCCAGAGGCTAGACTGACCAGAAGGAGTACTGAGGGTCAACGACCCCCTGCATCGATATTACTTCCTTATGACACGAGGTTGACCTCTCAATGGTCATGGAATGGATGAAAGAAAGAAATGAAACTCACAGTCATTTAGGGTCCAGTTCCCAACTGTCATGAACATTTGAGCGAAATCCGACCATTAGATCCTGATAAATCGATTCTTCAGTCAATTAAACTTCATTACTCTTGGTCTTGTAGGCAAATATGGTCGGTAGCAAGATGGAAATGTAGAATTCCGATTTCTGGCTGCATCCTGATTAGTCACACCAAATAACAGTGTAGACATTCATAGAGGGATCTTGGGATAAATACACATTGGAAAAACAACCTTGAAAAATAATCCTTGAAATCATCGAAATCGGACTAAGATTTCGAAAGTTTTGCCCAGAGCCTGGAATTGATTATCGACCAAGGACAAAAATGGCTTTAAAAAAATTTTAAATGCAAAACTCGAGAGAAAATTTTCATTTTAGAAACGACAAATTTCTATATGCATGTTTCCAACATCCTGAAAATGTTAGTTTCGTGGCTGGTTGTGTGTCCGCAAATCATTGTTCGGGAAAATAAAGTAATATATAATAATAGTAATAATAAATATTATAATATATAACATAATATTAAGTCTTGTTTTGATTGAACTTTTAGAGCCTGGCCGTGTTGGTACTCGATGAATTTCATCTCTCCAAAGATGACAAAGATGTGGGTCCTCCAAAATAAAATGTTGCACTTTCCGTTTCAGAACAATGTGGACAATTTAGGTTCAGTATCTGTTTGTATGTCCGAGGGAAAGCTAGGGTTTTGGACGGAACGGTACCAAAAGACTGCCAAATGGGAGGCACATAATTTCAAAACTTCAATCTCCAGTTTCCCTTCAAATTCGATGGTCACATGACGATGAGATTCATAGGGAACCATCCAGAGTCTCAATTTCGGTTAGCAATGGTTACCAATGATCCTATCGCGATGAAATTGATAATGGACCGACGAGAATCCCAAACCACAGTTAGGCAAAAAGTAAATACTATGACAAAGGTAATTATAGAAGGAATTGCAATTACCAATTTGACTTACTTGGGTAATTAGTAGTTTGAACTGAGCAACTACTTACTTTTACCATTTACGTAATTGGCAATTGTATCTGCTACTTTAAATGTTAATTAAAATTACTATCCACTAAAAATGTTCTTACTAAATAATTTAAATAAATAAATATAATTGTATAAAGCAATAAAATATGGACAAGTGGTGTCTCATTTTCCATGTAATTTTGGACGTTGAATCGATTAAAAGAGGTCCAGACGGTTCCAGTTTCATCAAAGATAAATAATCCCACATTCTGGTCCAAAACGGCCCCCAAAACGTGGTTTTTCGGATATTAGGGCCACCCACGAGGGAAAATTAAATATTCCCTACTAAATTTTAGCACTTCGTTGTCCCCACTCTTTTCAGCAACTATAATGCTCTTTCTACTTGAAATAAACCCTTGTGAAATTTCATAGCGCCCAACCCGTTCTCCAAGCGAACAAAATTACTCCATCTTGACATTACGCTCTCCAATCTGAGATGATGGAAAACCCAAAGTATGGCACAATATTTCCACTTTTTCAACGGTGAATCACGTGGTGATACTAATTTTCAATTAGCTACCTCAGTTTCAAAGCCAATGATTCATTATTGAAAATAATAAACCAATAAGTAGTTGGGAATTTAACGATAACGATCAACTACTGTTATTGGTAATTTAAAATTAATTAATTAACTTCCAACTCTGTCACAAACACACGATCCCTGAAGATTTCATCAAATTCGGATAGAAAATGTAGAACTTATGGTTGTTTCGAGGGTTACACGATTGTTGATGTCCAGTAGCGACTATCAATCCGAGGGCGATGATTTTCATAGGGGACCATCTACATGCTAATCCGCACAAACCCAGCACATTTCACCAAAATCGGACAGTAACTTCGTATAGTTTCCTAGTTATAAGGATTGGCTAACACACAAACCGACTGACTGACAGACACAAAACCAAAATTGTTCAGGAAAGTCTAAAACGTAAAACGCGAGTGGACATTTTAACTTAGGAGACTATTTTTTGCTTCCGAGTCTACCAAGGTAGCGGAAGCTTTGTTTTCACTTTTCAAGGACGAAAAAAAAAGTTCTCCAAAATCAAAATTTCCACTCGCGTTTTGCGTTTTAGACCTTTCTGAACAATTTTGGTTCCGTGTCTGTGTGTCTGTCTGTCTGTGTGTCTGTGTGTCTGTCTGTCTGTGTGTCTGTGTGTCTGTCCGTCTGTCATGATTTCCTTGTAACGCGCATAACTATACGAAGTTATTGTCCGATTTCAATGAAATTTTCAGGGATTGTGCGGGTTGGTGTGTAGATGGTCCCCTATGAGAATCATCATCCCCGGACTGATAGAAGCGACTGCGCATGCGCAAACGTGAATTCCTTGTAACGGCCATAACTTCTACATTTTCCATCCGATTTCAATGAAATTTTCAGGGATTATGTGAATTAGGTTTTAGATGGTCCCCTACGAAAATCATTGTCCCCGGACTGATAGAAGGAACTGCGCATGCGCGAACGTGAATTTCCTTGTAACAGCCATAACTTCCACATTTTCCACTCGATTTCGATGAAATTTTCAGGAATTATGTGGATTAGGTTGTAGATGGTCCCCTGTGAAAATCATTGTCCCCGGACTGATAGAAGCGACTGCGCATGCGCAAACGTGAATTCCTTGTAACGGCCATAACTTCCACATTTCCAATCCGATTTCAATGAAATTTTCAGGGATGTTACAGATTAGTATTCAGATGATCTTCATGAAAATCACCACCTTCGGACTGATAGTAGCCATTGCGCATGCGCAAACGTGAATTTCCTTGTAACAGCCATAATTTCTACATTTTCCATCCGATTTCAATGAAATTTTCAGGGATGTTACAGAGTAGTGTTTAGATGGTCCCCTATGAAAATCACAGAGAATTGTTTTTCATAGAGGGATTCATTCATAGAGGGACGGTCTCCTGTGAGAATCTCAAATCCCATTAATTGCAGGTCATCGGTAGCTCAGAGGATAGAATCTTGATTTAAGCTCCAAAGGTCGCGGGTTCGAAACCCAACCGAGGCTATGTATTTTTTGATCCAATCACATACACCTACTTACTTAATTTTTCATCCGAATTTGATAAAATTTTCTAGGATTGTCCAGATTAGCGTGTAGATGGTTTCCTATGAGGATAGTGAAAGGTACTTAAAGATTGGTGTTTTGAGATTAACTACTATGCATCGGATCATGTATACAATCGGGTTATGGATACGAGGAAGCTATGTGCCACACCCACTTGGCAGACGTTTTTCTTTGAAAGTGAGAACAATGCTTCTGCTATCTTGGTAGACTCGCAATATAGTAGCAGTGTACTATGTATTAGTATTGATGACATTTTCAGAGAAACGTCTGAGTTAGTCTCCAGGCAGACCCGATGAGTTCCATTGTTATAAATGGTGCGCTGTTAACTATAAAAACTGAATTCCTTTTAACTATGATGGTTTAGGCTCCAAGACAATTGCCTGTAAGTTTCATTGCATTAGGGTCAGAAAGAGGAGCAAAAACAACCTTTGGGGGAAAAAAACTGTCAAATTTCTTGTCCTGGAAAAAATTCGACAAAACTAGGCCCTTCGGGCCTCGCCTGGACCCCCGGATGCTTTTCTTTTAGAGCCTACGGCTAAAATTCAAGAAACATGGAAAATGCTTTAGCCGCGCTTTCTTGTTCTGTTGATTTTAATTTTGCTTCCGAGTCTACCAAGGTAGCGGAAGCTTTGTTTTCACTTTACAAGGACGAAAAAAAAAGTTCTCCAAAATCAAAATTTTCACTCGCGTTTTGCGTTTTAGACCTTTCTGAACAATTTTGGTTCCGTGTCTGTGTGTCTGTCTGTCTGTCTGTCATGAATTCCTTGTAACGCGCATAACTATACGAAGTTATTGTCCGATTTCAATGAAATTTTCAGGGATTGTGCGGATTAGTGTGTAGACGGTCCCCTATGAAAATCATGATCTTCGGACTGATAGAAGCGACTGCGCATGCGCAAACGTGAATTCCTTGTAACGGCCATAACTTCTACATTTTCCATCCGATTTCAATGAAATGTTCAGGGATGTTACAGATTAGTATTTAGATGGTCCCCTATGAAAATCATCACCTTCGGACTGATAGTAGCCGCTGCGCATGCGCAAACGTGAATTTCCTTGTAACGGCCATAACTTCCACATTTTTCACCCGATTTTGATGATATTTTCAGGGACTACGCGGATTAGGTTGTAGATGGTCCCCTAAGAAAATCATCACCTTCGGACTGATAGTAGCCGCTGCGCATGCGCAAACGCGAATTTCCTTGTAACGGCCATAACTTCCACATTTTTCACCCGATTTTGATGATATTTTCAGGGACTACGCGGATTAGGTTGTAGATGGTCCCCAATGAAAATCAAGGCCTTAAAATTTACAGAAGCCTCTGCGCATGCGCATACTTAAAATCCTTGTAACAGCCATAACATTTACATTTTTCATCCGAATTTGATTAAATATTTTAGGATTGTCCAGATTAGCGTGCAGATGGTCCCCTATGAGGGTAGTGAAAGGTACTTAGAGATCGGTTTTGAGATTAACTACTATGCATCGTATCATCTATATAATCGGGTTATGGATACGAGGAAGCTATGTGCCACACCCACTTGGCAGACGTTTTTTTATTTGGAAGAATGCGATCAAACCTATTCTGCTATTTCGATAGCTTTTAAAAACGTCTGCCAAGTGGGTGTGGCACATAGCTTCCTCGTATCCATAACCCGATTATATAGATGATCCGATGCATAGTAGTTAATCTCAAAACACCAATCTCTAAGTACCTTTCACTACCCTTATAGGGGACCATCTACACGCTAATCTGAACAATCCTAGTAAATTTCATCAAATTCGGATGAAAAATGTAAGTGAGTCACTACTCAAAAAATCCAAAAATATCTCGGCATTGCTGGGAATCGTACCCGTGACCTCTCACTTGTCAAAATGACTCGCTGTACATGTGCTACAGGCGCCAGACAGTAGGTAGTGTAGAATTTGAGGTTGTGACCAATGCACGGCTGTTACACGGATTTTACGTTCGCGCATGCGCATCGGCTACTATAAGTCCGGGGGTGATGATTTTCATAGGGGACCATTTACAATCTAAGCCGCATAATCCCTGAGAATTTCATTGAAATCGGATGGAAAATGTAGAAGTTATGGCCGTTTCAAGGAAATTCACGTTTGCGCATGCGCAGTCGCTTCTATCAGTCCGGGGATGATGATTTTCATAAGAGACCATCTAAATACTAATCTGTAACATCTCTGAAATTTTCATTGAAATCGGATGGAAAATGTAGAAGTTATGGCCGTTACAAGGAATTCACGTTTGCGCATGCGCAGTCGCTTCTATCAGTCCGGGGATGATGATTTTCATAGGGGACCGTCTACACACCAACCCGCACAATCCCTGAAAATTTCATCGAAATCGGACAATAACTTCGTATAGTTATGCGCGTTACAAGGAAATCATGACAGACGGACAGACACACAGACACACAGACAGACAGACACACAGACACACAGACACACAGACACACAGACACACAGACACGGAACCAAAATTGTTCAGAAAGGTCTAAAACGCAAAACGCGAGTGAAAATATTGATTTTGGAGAACTTTTTTTTTTCATCCTTGAAAAGTGAAAACAAAGCTTCCGCTACCTTGGTAGACTCGGAAGCAAAATCAGTCAGACCTTTCTGAACAATTTTGGTTCCGTGTCTGTGTGTCTGTCTGTCTGTCTGTCATGAATTCCTTGTAACGCGCATAACTATACGAAGTTATTGTCCGATTTCAATGAAATTTTCAGGGATTGTGCGGATTAGTGTGTAGACGGTCCCCTATGAAAATCATGATCTTCGGACTGATAGAAGCGACTGCGCATGCGCAAACGTGAATTCCTTGTAACGGCCATAACTTCTACATTTTCCATCCGATTTCAATGAAATGTTCAGGGATGTTACAGATTAGTATTTAGATGGTCCCCTATGAAAATCATCACCTTCGGACTGATAGTAGCCGCTGCGCATGCGCAAACGTGAATTTCCTTGTAACGGCCATAACTTCCACATTTTTCACCCGATTTTGATGATATTTTCAGGGACTACGCGGATTAGGTTGTAGATGGTCCCCTAAGAAAATCATCACCTTCGGACTGATAGTAGCCGCTGCGCATGCGCAAACGCGAATTTCCTTGTAACGGCCATAACTTCCACATTTTTCACCCGATTTTGATGATATTTTCAGGGACTACGCGGATTAGGTTGTAGATGGTCCCCAATGAAAATCAAGGCCTTAAAATTTACAGAAGCCTCTGCGCATGCGCATACTTAAAATCCTTGTAACAGCCATAACATTTACATTTTTCATCCGAATTTGATTAAATATTTTAGGATTGTCCAGATTAGCGTGCAGATGGTCCCCTATGAGGGTAGTGAAAGGTACTTAGAGATCGGTTTTGAGATTAACTACTATGCATCGTATCATCTATATAATCGGGTTATGGATACGAGGAAGCTATGTGCCACACCCACTTGGCAGACGTTTTTTTATTTGGAAGAATGCGATCAAACCTATTCTGCTATTTCGATAGCTTTTAAAAAATCAGTCTTTAGATAGGAAGGTGTTTTATAGTTATATTGAGATTACAACATTATTTGAAACAACCCTATAACATGGAAGTATCGCATAGGTTACACGATCCTCAGTTCCGTATCAACGACTAAGCAAAGTTTCGTGACTCGATACCATTCCTAGTTATCGTTCCGGAAAAACGAAACACTTTTTGCCAGTTAGGTCAAGGCTAAAGCATGTTCCATGCTAAAAAGTCCGAATTCGATTAAAGTTCTAGGCATATGAATGATAAAATTGACATAAAATAATGATGAAATTGCCTGGTTTTCCTTGGAGGGGAGTTGAAGTTTGTTCCTGAATTCATAGCAATCCAACCAGCAATACTCTGGAGGATAGCAAAATATTCTGAAAAATCGACATAAATCTGAATGAGTTCTCTCTCGTGTTGTTGTTTCTAAGGGTAGGAAACAAACAACTTGGTCGTGAAGTTAATTATAAATACTTATCTTATAAGAACTATTATTTGCCAAAGATGTTAAGTTATGCAGATGAACGCAATACCTAATTTTAGAACCAAAATTCTTAGTACACATTAGGCATTCTGTGTGAGGAAGCTATTCTGCCCACCCAACACTGCAGTTTTTCCAAGCGGGTTCTTTCTATTCGTAATGGATGAAGAACAAACAAGTGGCCAATTAAAACTGGAGCAAACATTAGACTGCCCACAAAATGAATTGAATTTTTTTTGCAGTTATTATACGCCGGGTGATCACTTTGTTAGTTCAAGTACAACGATTTCGCTCGGGTCAGTTACCTTCCTCCAGGTTAATTACACCGTAGTCAACCTTAGCTTGCTGATTGCAGCAGCGATGAGGTCTGCGTGATCTCAACCCGGAAGTTCAGCGAGAAAATATGCTCACATGGCAATTACCTCGTGTCAGACAACCCACGATCGATGACACCCCAAATATGACACCTTTATTAGCCGGTGACCCTGATTTTATTTTGCATTCCCATCAAATCTATCGACTTTCGAAATCGATTTGACGGCTGAGAGGTTGCCACAACTACAAATTTACAAACCATTAGCTTAGGGCGGGCGTCGATACGGAAAGGTGGATCACGACCTCGGTCGGGCTTTTAAGATTATTGCAACTTGAACGACGTTTCATTGTTACTCTATAAGACGATGTGGGGACGATTGACTAATATTTTGATGTATTCCGGTCTATTTCTCGTGAAAAGTTGTGTCAATATAACTAGGACTGACATGCGATTGAAATAGAGAACTATGTAGGCAATTAATCCTTAAGATGATACGTATAATTACCCGTAGGTATGATACGTAGGTATGATTCCCCCAAAAAACACCCGGTAAAAAAGTGTTGAGCGAAGTTAACAAAAAAGTGGTATCTATGGCGCGCCATATTGATATTTAATTAGCTCCGTTATTAAACACACAAAAAGATAGACGGACTAAGGGAGGACAGTAGGGAACAACTTGCAATCTAGCTCACCCTTAACCCTAATTGAAACATGGTGTCACTAGTGTCACCGAAAACATCTCAGGAACTAGCTGCCTCAAGGTGTCACCGGAGTAGCCTAAATTAAATTGCAATTTTAAATTTAATGAACAGGAGAATTTTTTGTGGGCTATTAGTCTTAAAACGCTGCAAATTATTACACAATGGTTTATTATTTTTTATTTTTCTATATAGATCACTCGTCTGCAAAGCCACCAACCATCCAACATGAAGAAAAATATCGATCGTATTTCGGTCAGCTTTAATTTGAACGGAGATTAGGCCTCTTTTGCGATTCACACTCGTGTTTCTGATTTATCGTACGTCCAAACTTTAAATTCTCGTAGTGAGCGAACGGTTTGTCCTGCAGAGCTCCGGGTGGTCTCAAAAAATTCTAAAAATTCTATAGAATCTTAAATTGAAGGAAAAACAATACCTTTAAATCGAAATTTTTCGAGTTCGGGCGTTTTGAAAATTTCAAAATTGATTTTGGAACCCTTAGAAGTGACCTACATCAACCAAAATCTTCGGGGCACAACTAGACCCCAAATGGAGCCTACATACCAAATTTCATCAAAATCGGTCAATGCTAAGTGGCAAAAGTGCCGCGTACGGCGTACGGCGGACGGCGGACGGCGGACGGACGGCCAAATTTTTATTCGATTTTTGGATTCTACGTACCTTGAAACGTAAACCATCAAATTTTGAGGGGGTGTTAAAATTTTTTTTTTCTTGGTCGATTCCAAAGGTTCATTATTGAAAATAATAAACCAAAATAGAGTTATGATAAAAATGTCCTAAGAAATCGATGAACAAAGTTTCAAATTTTTTGTCATAACATAATTTTTTACTTCTAATAATTTACAAACTATTCATCTCTGCCCATTAATTTTCAATAATAACCCTTTGGAATCGACCAAGAAGAATTTTGAACCCCCCCTCAAAATCTGTTGGTTTACGTTTCAACTTACGTAGAATCCAAAAATCGAATAAAAATTTTGCCGTCCGCGGCACATTCCTTAGTTACCATGGACCGTTTTTGATGAAATTTGTTATATAGGCTCCATTTGGGGTTTAGTTGTGCCGCGAAGCTTTTGGTTGATGTCAATCACTTCTATAGCTTGAAAAATAAGGTCTGAAATATTCAAAAGTGCCCTAACCTGAAAACTCTTGAAATAAAGGTATTGCTTTTTCACCGATTTTGAATAGTATTGAATTTTTAGAATCGATTGAGACCACCTAGAGCCCTGTAGGTCAAACCGTTAGATCTCTACTAGAACATAAGGGTTGAACTTATGATAAATCCGAAACACGAGTGTGAATCGCAAAAGAACTTTTAGCTGACCAAAATGCGATACCTGTTCGTTCCTCAAGTTGTACTCAGTTTTGCGTCCTTAGCAGCCAGTAATCAAATTTAATAATGATGATACCCACAACTCTATTTCTCCGAATTGAGTGTTCAAAATAAACTTGAACTAGTGGCAATGGCAAAGCTGGCGAGTGATCTTTACAGAAAAATAGGCCTACCTCTGTGTGATAATTTGCAGCGTTTTAAATTTAAATTTAAATCTAGTCAATCTGGTGACACCAGGAAAGACAGCAGCTGTGGAATTCCTTTGATGTTTTTGGTGACACTAGTGACACCATGGTTCAATTAGGCTTAATTTGGTCAGTCTATCTGCGCATAACATTCGAAGTAAAATTTTGCCCTTTACATTTTGCCTACTCTTATCTCTAAACAACTTGTTACTTAATCATCTTTCACAACACCTTCACAATTTGTAGAGACGAAAGGAAGGCCGCTCTCCATCTGAACTGTAATATATATAAATTGTGAATTTGTCTAATAGTAAATTCATGCTCACAAGTTGTAAGGTTGACTTCTTTTCAGATCAGTCCAATCAACCTCACACCTTGTTGAATTTTTTTTTCGTGAAGTTATCGGATGTTGACCGGAGACGACACACAGATCAGTTCTAATCACCCCAATAGTTGACTTCTTAAATTGTAATGGAGACACACTCTCTCAACAACTCCGTCTCATGCCGTAACAAGTAGTCCAGAGCAAGGAGGAATACAAAATTGTGCTGGAGTTCATCACCATCTACCTCGATCCCTGTGTCCACCCGATTATACCAGGTGGGTTTCAACTAAACATCCCGGTTTGTTAATGTTCTCTCCTGTGAGACGAACTCATTCACAACCTTAATTAGTTTAACCTATTAAAACGTAGGAGTAGATAATATTTAGCATTTCCGAGTCAAATTTTAGCTTCTCCTAATCAAAATTATGGATTTCCATCAATGGATTGCAATTTTTGACGTTCTAATATTCCAATTTTGCTGAATTTTAGAGGCAAGAGGGAAATAATGCTCACTACTTCTTCTTTTCACCGTGATCAAGCTTGGTTCACATAGGTGCGTAATGTCCGTAGTCCGTAGTGCGTAATTGGATGCTATTGGCTGAGCCGATTGAGGGGGCGGGAGCAATCTTTGCGGACGAAGACTTTTGGAGCGGAGTGCATCGTTTTGAAAAATTAGATATTTTACGCATTACGGATGAACTTCGATAAATTTCGGCAAACTTCGTGAAAGCTCTCGTCGCCTGTTCATCGTTCAGCTGTTCGTCGTTGACTCGGTCTCGTTTTTGGTTTATTGAACAAACAATTAGGGATGGGTATCGTTATAAAAGTATCGATATTTTGTATCGATACTGTATCGTATCCGAGTATCGATATCCCAAGTATCGTTGGGAATGAGTATCGATATTTTAAAATATCGAGTATCGATACTTTAGTGTCACAAACTATCAATATCATCCAATTTTCTCAAGGAAAATAATTTTTTCAACAACTTTTATTCATTTTTCACTATTAAGAGTCCAAGCAGAGTGATTGTTCTCATGATATAAACGTTATTTGTGCAACCAAAGAGTAATAACCCAAAAGCCTCTCTAGCTTCTTCATTTTTAGCCATTATGTTGAATTTTCCGCGAGCACAGTATCGATATTCGATATTTAGAAATATCGGATCCAAAGTATCGATATCCAAAAATATCGGATAGTGCAGTATCGATACTAAAATATCGAGTATCGGTACGAAAGTATCGATATTTTGAAATATCGAGTATCGATACCCATCCCTACAAACAATCCGATTGCCCATTCCGGGTTGTTATTTGGTTTTCATTTTCGTTTTTGCATTGTGCTTTGCTGGATATGAATTTAAGTGATTTTAATGAGAGCCTCATTGATCTCGTCCGATCAAATTATGTCAATAAATCCTCAGAAATCAAATCATTCTCCAATAACCGCATGAAAGAAGTCTGCGTATTATGTGGAAATATGATTGATTCAACTTCCGAAAACCTATTTTGCTTCCGAGTCTACCAAGGTAGCGGAAGCTTTGTTTTCACTTTTCAAGGACGAAAAAAAAAGTTCTCCAAAATAAAAATTTTCACTCGCATTTTGCGTTTTAGACCTTTCTGAACAATTTTGGTTCAGTGTCTGTGTGTCTGTGTGTCTGTCTGTCTGTCTGTCTGTCTGTCTGTCATGATTTCCTTGTAACGCGCATAACTATACGAAGTTATTGTCCGATTTCAATGAAATTTTCAGGGATTGTGCGGGTTGGTGTGTAGACGGTCCCCTATGAAAATCATCATCCCCAGACTGATAGAAGCGACTGCGCATGCGCAAACGTGATTTCCTTGTAACGGCCATAACTTCTACATTTTCCATCCGATTTCAATGAAATTCTCAGGGATATTACAGATTAGTATTTAAATGGTCCCCTATGAAAATCATCACCTTCGGACTGATAGTAGCCACTGCGCATGCGCAAACGTGAATTTCCTTGTAACGGCCATAACTTCCACTTTTTCTACCCGATTTCGATGAATTTTTCAGGGATTATGAGGATTAGGTTGTAGATGGTCCCCATTGAAGATCACCACAATCGGACTGATAGTAGCCACTGCGCATGCGCAAACGTGAAATTCCTTGTAACGTCCATAATTTCTACATTTTCTATCCGATTTCAATGAAATTTTCAGGGATGTTACAGATTAGTATTTAGATGGTCCCCTATGAAAATCACCACCTTCGGACTGATAGTAGCCACTGCGCATGCGCAAACGTGAATTCCTTGTAACGTCCATAATTTTTACATTTTCTATCCGATTTCAATGAAATTTTCAGGGATGTTACAGATTAGTATTTAGATGGTCCCCTATGAAATTCACCACCTTCGGACTGATAGTAGCCACTGCGCATGCGCAAACGTGAATTCCTTGTAACGGCCATAACTTCTACATTTTCCATCCGATTTCAATGAAATTTTCAGGGATGTTACAGATTAACTTGTTTTGATGTTCTGAGATTAACTACTATGCATCGGATCATCTATATAATCGGGTTATGGATACGAGGAATTTTGGTTTATGTCGGATTTTCAAGATATAGCTAGTTTTAAGATTTTTCTAGTTCTCACTTTTTCATTTTTTAGGGAAAACTCATCTTGCTCAAATCTCCTCAAAAAGTACTCAGACTTATAGGAAATTTCATGTAGAATCCGAATATGTACTTAGCTTTCAAGTAAAACTGTGTTAAACCCCCTATTTTCCACAAAACGTATCAAGAAACACCGGTTCTCAACGTGTTTTCTTCGGGTTTTCCCTCACATTTTGCCACTTGAAAAAAAAAAAATTAATGCTAAAAAAATTTTCTCGGGCTTTTACTTTGTAGGGGGGACACCCCAGAGGAGAATGAGACCAATCGCAGCCTCCTAAACCCATTAATATCGAAGGAATGAGCTTTTTCATGGCACTGAGATGAAAATTCACAAAAACTGTTGGTTAATTTTTCGAGATAAGTATGTGCTTTCTTAAATCTGTTTTCCTCAAATGGATTTTCTTTTCTTCTACATTTTTTATGCTTGTCACTTATTCAGAGTAAGATCGAAAATAGGTACTCATAGGGGGAGTAAATCACAATTGGGAAACTCTCGTTTTGTTAAGTGATTTTAATTCAGTTTTACAAACGAAACACAATAAACTGCAGAAAAGTTGACGGTGTAAATCTGTTTCATGAAGGCTGAAATGAATCAATAGTTGGTACAATGTTTGGTTATTCCTCCACCTCAGAGGTTCCACCAAGATATAAAACCATGGAAGAACGGTACAAAGGGTATTGGGAAGTTCACATGATGGCGGACTATTGTTGGACCTTAAAAAGAGATTTACCTCAGGCGGCGAAGTTTTCTCTACAATGATGCCGGCGATGAAAAAATTTTTTTTAGCCTTAATTTTTTTTCAAGTGGCAAAATGTAAGGGAAAACCCGAAGAAAAAACGTTGAGAACCGGTGTTTATTGATACGTTTTGTGGAAAATAGGGGGTTTAACACAGTTTTACTTAAAAACTAAGTACATATTCGGATTCTACATGAAATTTCCTATAAGTCTGAGTACTTTTTGAGGAGATTTGAGCAAGATGAGTTTTCACTAAAAAAATGAAGAAAAGTGAGAACTAGAAAAATCTTAAAACTAGCTAAGTATATCTTGAAAATCCGACATAAACAAAAAAAAAACTGACGTCAGATTCAGATTCAGCGCACCAAATACCATAAGAAAAGTGGTGAAAGAACGAGGCAGCCAGACCACCCCTAAATTACGTAATCTAGAGTTATTGTCGCCCAAATTATGTTTGACAAACAGCCCCGACGCAGGTTTCTTGCAGTGACCGGAACACAACTCAAGCAAGACCCAACAGTCTGAGGAAAATTAGGATTATGAATAAAGTATCAGGGCGCGGATATCACAACGTATAACTCCTCACCCCGGGGAAACACCGTATAGCCGTAAGGGGAAGAAATGACCAAGAATCCAGTTTCTTACTCTTTAGTAATAATAATCCAATCAGCAGATGAATTTAGCGTGGGTAGCATAATTCAGAAACAAATCTACACTAGGAAAGTACAATTAATCTGAAAAAACGCTCAATTTTTTTTAAATATAGGAAACCATTGACTAGATTGTGAAGTTGACACGACAGACATTTTTTCCCTTAAAGTATTGCTTCCGAGTCTACCAAGGTAGCGGAAGCTTTGTTTTCACTTTTCAAGGATGAAAAAAAAAAGTTCTCCAAAATCAAAATTTTCACTCGCGTTTTGCGTTTTAGACCTTTCTGAACAATTTTGGTTCCGTGTCTATCCGTCTGTCATCAATTCTTTGTAACGCGCATAACTATACGAAGTTATTGTCCGATTTCGATGAAATTTTCAGGTATTGTGCGGGTTGGTGTGTAGACGGTCCCCTATGAGAATCATCATCCCCGGACTGATAGAAGCGACTGCGCATGCGCAAACGTGAATTCCTTGTAACGGCCATAACTTCGACATTCTCAATCCGATTTCAATGAAATTTTCAGGGATGTTACAGAGTAGTGTTTAGATGGTCCCCTATGAAAATCATGGAGAGTTGTTCTTCATAGAGGGATTCATTCATAGAGGGATGGTCTCCTGTGAGAATCTCAAATCTTTCCGTGACAAGGCTTCAATAGCTCAGAGGACAGAGACTTGATTTATGCTCCAGGGGTCGCGGGTTCGAATCCCACCCGAGGCTAAGCATTTTTTTGATCCAATCACATACATCTACTCACTTAATTTTTCATTCGAATTTGATGAAATTTTCTAGGATTGTCCAGATTAGCGTGTAGATGGTCCCCTATGAGGGTAGTGGAAGGTACTTAGAGATTGGTGTTTTGAGATTAACTACTACCTACGCATCGGATCATCTATACAATCGGGTTATGGATACGAGGAAGCTATGTGCCACACCCACTTGGCAGACGTTTTCAAATTGATTCAACTTCCGAAAACCTGGGTTAAAATACATTTTTGAGGGAATTTGGTCGTTTTGAACATTGCGATTCTTCACAACAATTCAATAACATTATTTTCAATAATGAACCTTTGGAATCGACCAAGAAAAAAAAATTTTAACACCCCCTCAAAATTTGATGGTTTACGTTTCAAGGTACGTAGAATCCAAAAATCGAATAAAAATTTGGCCGTCCGTCCGCCGTACGCCGTCCGCCGTACGCGGCACTTTTGCCACTTAACATTGACCGATTTTGATGAAATTTGGTATGTAGGCTCCATTTGGGGTCTAGTTGTGCCCCGAAGCTTTTGGTTGATGTAGGTCACTTCTAAGGGTTCCAAAATCAATTTTGAAATTTTGAAAACGCCCTAACTCAAAAAATTTCGATATAAAGGTATTGTTTTTCCTTCAATTTAAGATTCTATAGAATTTTTAGAATTTTTTGAGACCACGCGGAGCTCTGTAGGACAAACCGTTCGCTCCCTACGAAAATTTAAGGGTTTATATTGAAATATATATATATATAAATCAAAACACGAGTGTGAATCGCAAAAGAGGCCTAATCTCCGTTCAAATTAGAGCTGACCGAAATGCGATCGATGGTTGGTGATTTTTATTTTTTTATTTTTTTTATTCATTTTTTTCCTTCATATTGGATGGTTGGTGATTTTGTAGACGAGTGATCTATATAGAAAAATAATAAACCATTGTGTAATAATTTGCAGCGTTTTTTACATCAAAGGTACTTACCTCGTTTTCCGAAATGGGTATACCCAGAGTTGCGCATTAGCTAACTAGGTAATTTATTAGCTAGTTAATTTTTCAACTAATAGCTAATTTAGCTAGAAATTTTAGCTGTTCCTCGACAGCTAATAGCTAAATATTTAGCTGCTTGCTTCAGCTAAATCGTAGCTAATTTAGCTGTTAGCTATTAGCTATAGCTAATTTTTGCCCAACACTGGGTATACCATTTACCGGGCCTACAAGTAGGCAAATCACCAAAAAGACGATTAAAATAATTTTTTTCGAAGTTAATAATTAATAAGAAATTATTCGATCGATGAACAGGGCGAAACAGCAAAACAGCTGAGCGCGGGAAAACAATTCTGCGCAGAACCTACTGCGCGCTTCTGCGTAATCGCGTAATCATTTGGCCATGTGAACGCTCTTTTACGCATTACGGACTTTACGGATTACGGACCACCCCCACTTCTCTTTTTGCGCATTACAGATTACGGACATTACGCACCTATGTGAACCCAGCTTCAGATTTCCCTGGAAGGTAAATACCGAGTCTACCTCGGTAGGGGAAACATTGTTTTCAAAGATTACAAGAAAAATGATCTCCAAAATCAAAATTTCCACTCGCGTTGAACAATTTAGACCTTCCTGAAGGTGGTTTTGTGTAGTGAGTGTTAATTTTTTTTAAAATTATTTTTCTATCCAGATCACTCGTCTCCAAAGAACACAGCTTTGCCATTGTCACTACCTACCAACCATAGGTATTAGGGTAGGGTGGGGTAAGTCCCCGCACTTTCGAATGTTTTCCATTTATAAACACCTACTAGGTCAATATCCCTCAACCAACTCATTGGGATACTAGTTTGGGACCTTGGCTATAATGCCTGACAATTTTCATCACTATGTCATCAGTATTATGGAAGAACTGAACGTTTTTTAAAAATTTGTGTCTGCGGGGCTTTGCCCCACAGGAAGGGGTAAGTCCCCGCAGTCATGGGGCAAATCCCCGCAGTGCGGGGGTTTGCCCCATTCTGGGGAAAGGCATTAATTTCAGACAGAAAGCCAATATATTTATTCAAATATGCTCATCTATTCAGTCAAAACATCACATTTTTTACAAGATAAAAACTTTTTTGAAGTTCACATGCCTTAATAACAGTAAGCAACTCATTTTTTTAAACAATTAACAAAGGGTCACAGTCAAATAGTTTATAGCATTTGCTGGTAATAAATTTCCCACACATCTTCAATGCACAATGAAAAGTCAATTGTAGAATATTCGAAAAATCACAAAACATTGAATTAAATGCAACACAACTAAAATTTGAGACAAGAAAAAAGTTAAATGATCGTCCAGGAAAATACATTTTTCTGATTTTTTTTTCCTAAATTAACACATTGTTTGTTTAGTAACAAAGTAAGCAGGTATCGCGTTTAAAAAAAGTACAACAAACTGCAGGATTCCAATAACTCCCAAAATGCTGGTTAGATACTTGTACCTTTAGTTTCTGGAATTATAAAATGAAAGAAGATAGTGGGGAACAGAATACAAACAAGTTACATACAAATAGGTAGTGGTACCTGACATATAAGTCAATTCTGTGCATGGGTAACTGCATGAAGGTACCTAAATTTATCATCGCCGTCTTCCAAATAAAAACGAAGGGGCAAGTCCCCGCACAAATTTTGTGCGGGATCTTGCCCCACAAAGAGTGCGGGGCTTTGCCCCAATTTGCCATTTTGACTAAAATCGACCTCAGACAAGTAAAAATATGGTTACCAAGAGCGTTGTCACGGGGTTTTGACGGGGAAGAAGCACCTTTTTCTGACGCAACACAACAGACACGAATATCAACGATTACGGAAACATAACATTGAAGTAAATAATCATAAATATTACATCAGAGCTGAGGAAAACAAACTTACCTCATTTTGTATGTCACCACGCTGATCCGCACTACAGGAAATTCCACACAGAACTCGCGACATGGCAATTGGCTTACCATCCAACGGACATAGTCATAACTTGCACAGTAACACAGAAAACCCTTGTGCGGGGACTTCCCCCGTGCGGGACCTTACCCCACCTTACCCTACGTACCTACTTCAGAATCAAATTTATTTGGAAAATGTTGGATGAAGATACCTATTTTCCTCTCTCGATCATGTTGACATCTCATTTGTTACTCACGATCATATGTTACTAAACATGCGCATAATTCAGCTTTCCGTACAGGTACATTCATGTTAGAGACCATGTACCATGTTTAATAAATTGAGAGCTTTCCAACGAGTGGTGAACGATTTGTATACGATGATAACCGGAGAAGTTAGAGTCCCGTGGCAACAAATCGGTTGTAAGCGAAAATCATCAGAAATTTCCGCGTAACGCTCCCCTCATAACGCTCCCCGCGTAACAAATCCCGCGTGACGATTTTTCATTTATGTGCCATAGTAAAGACATAAAATGTCAAAATGAACGCTTCACACTCAATCCGAAGAAATAGGGAGTTGTGGGTGCCTTCATTAGGAATACTGGTTGCTAAGGATGCAAAAACTCAAGAAACGAACAGCGATCGAATTTTGGTTACCTACCTAAAATTTCAACGGAGATTGGACTTCTTGTGAGATTCACACTCGTGTTTCTGATTTATCATAAGTTCAACCCTTACGATCTGGGAACTTACGGTTTGACCAACAGAGCTCTGGGTGGTCTTCGGTCCATTGGAACTACGGAGTATGGCGGACGACGGATTTTTTTAATTCGATTTTCGGATTCTACATACTTTAAAAATAAAATATCAAATTATCATTATTATTAGTTTTTCTTCTTTTGCTCAATTCTGAAGGAATTGAATCATACCAGGAATGGCAGTCGGACGAAATCCAACCTGAAATGGTTGTTTACTGTACTTTTTTTTTAAATTGCAAAATAGTAAACCAAAATTAAGGGGGGTAAACGCAGAATTTACAGAGATAAGGAATGCTAAGTTCGGTGGTTCATTACTTCTCGAAACGAGCTTCAATAGGAAACATCCTTAAGAGATTCAACAAAGCGAAGTAGAGTGGATTGCAACAGTTATTGGGAAGATAGGTAGCATTGGTAAGAGATAAGTGCCGGGGTGACATTGCGCATTATTGTGTACCATCACAAAGGTGATTCAGAGATGAATTCATAGAACGCACTCTTCACGTTAATTTGGGCTTTCCAGGTGACCATGAAACATTTATATTATCTTATGGAGAACTTGCGTGATAATGACTCGATATAAAAAGCTGAATGTTTAGAAGGAGCTCCAGTATTTCTCATCGTTCAACCGTCTGTTCAACATGTCTAACAGAGTTGCAGTGGTGAGTTATTCAACTTTGGTATCTTATTTAATATTGAAACAACTTAAGCAATACGCTGGTGGAAAAGTGATGTGCCAGGGGAAGTGATTTGTAGAACACTCCTCAAAGCTAGGCTACTATAACAATAATTGAAGAGCGCAACTTGCAAAAGGGGCTAAGTGCCGTTCAAGAGAACTTAGAAGGAACTAAAAAAAAAACAGTGTACATCTAAGAAAAGTTAGCACAATTTTATTGAGAAAAACGTTAAAAACACAACTTAGGGAATGTAATCAAGTAGTATATTGGTATAAAATATATTATGCAGACATTTTTATTTATTAAACTTTTCTACCAAAAGGGTCTAAGTACCATACAAATTGCACATAAGGTAACTCAAAAAAGCAAGCAGCTAGTAGTGAAAAAATATCATATTGAACTATAATATTCATATAGATAATGTGTACATCAATTTATTATTGTGTACTATTGATTTGTAGTGTTATTTCTAGGAATTATGACGGCCAATCGAACATTAAAATCTAAGCCAGAAAAAGTCTTTAGATTAATAATGAGCTCAAAGATTTAAAAAAAATTAGAAAAAGATTAAAATGAAAATAAAGCTCATTGGTTTGAATGAATGGAATTATGACGGCCAATGGATCTTTAAAATGTAAGGCACCGAAAAAGTCTTATGATTAATAATGAGCTTAAAGATTTAAAAAAATGAGAAAAAGATTAAAATGAAAATAAAGCTCATTGGTTTGAATGCCTACTTCTCATTAGCGACTAGCTCCTGATAGTAAATTTGGTTTTCTTGTTTTACAAAAGGAATCATATTTTCAATATCTTTTATTTTGGCAGCAGACCAAATTTTGGGCTCACTGACAAGTGCCTGAATATCAACTTGTCGAAAAGTCTCCATGTTGATACCTCTCTTGAATATCTTCACTTTTCGAGCTGGTGCTACATCACTGTAGCTACTCTTCACTTCTACATATCCTTCTTCAAGCAGAACTCGATTGAATTTGAATGAAACAAGCTGTGATATCCCAAGAGTCTTGGTGTCCAATGTGTCCTTGGCCAATGCCGTCCAGTTATAGAATGTGTTCATTACCTTGACCATGAAAAAGGGTTCAGTTTGCTTAGAATTCACGATTATTTCAATCAAGTCTTTTGGAACTTCAGGTGTCTTCCCCTTCTTGGCACGCTCTATACTCCGAAGTCCCTGTCGCAGGACAAAAATGTATGGCCCCACAAAGGGTACCGCTGTTCAATTTCTTCAAAAGTGCCTCTGGCAATAAGGGTTATGTAGAGAGCCAAAACCTTTTGGAAAGTAAACCTACCAGATCACGTGAAACATGGAGCTATAGAACACCCTTCTACCTCCATGTCATCGGTAATGCAACCTCATGATACTTAGGCCTATTTGGTTCGAGAAGCTAATTTCAACCTTGGAGCAGCACTATCGTCATAATATTCTCAGAGCAACTCCACTGAGGCACATAGGCCCCAAATCAACGAAAAAAGCTCATTGTGAAAAAATGGCACTTAGACCCTTTTGCAAGTGGCGCTCTTCAATTATTGTTCGGTCCTACGCTGCAGTTTGCTTCCTCTCAATCGAAGATAGAGTAACGTTTTCAGAAGATCAGACCTCCCTCTCAAATTACAAACTAAAAATTTCAATTCGCATTTTCCATTTCTGGGCTTTTTGAACATTTTTGGTTCCGTGCCTATCTCGAGCACATCTAAAGAGAATTTGGGTTGTATTTCGATGAAATTTCCAGTGTTTGAGGGGGTTAGCCCACAGATTGTAACCTATGAATTCAAATTTATGACCAACAGTAGTAACTGAACATCAATTTCTTACGATCTGATCTTCCGTTTTTGCTCAAATTTGGATTCTCCAAGATGATTGCTCATCAATTTCATCTCGATACGATTGGTAGGAGCTTCGATAGGTTCATACGAAAAAGTCATCGTCAACAAAATAAGAAACAACTTCTTGATACTGTGTGTCAGTCGAGAAAACTATCAACACAGACGTGAAAACTAAGTTTCATAATATAGTTCCATTATTGTACAATCAGTCATAACGCCTACCATGAATTCCACATTTGTGTATGTTAGTCAGTAGGTGGGAGCTACTTCCACTTTGATTTGTAAGGTGCTCAAAATAACGAAAATGATCTGCATTTTCTCTATTGAAGAAGACATTTTCGAATAATATTATTTCATACTAGTTGAATAACCTGCTAAAACAGGCCAAAACAAATCGTACATAGGTGAAAAAAATTTTGATGTCACGGGCTGGAATCGACCCGGGTTTCCCCGTCGATCGGCGACGTACACGTACCTACGGTTGGGTTTTGGTTTATTATTTTCAATAATAAGCCTTTGGAATCGAGCAAGAAAAAAAATTTTTTAACCCCCCCTCAAAATTTGATGTTTTACGTTTCAAGGTACGTAGAATCCGAAAATCGAATAAAAAAATTTCCGTCCGTCCGCCGTACGCCGTCCGCCGTACGCCGTCCGCCGTCCGCCGTACGCGGCACTTTTCTTAGCAACACTGGACCGATTTGGTTCAAATTTGGTATATGGGCTCCATTTGGGGTCTAGTTGTGCCGCGAAGCTTTTGGTTGATGTAGGTCACTTCTAAGGGGTGTAAATTAAGGGTTGAAATTTTCAAGAGTGCCCTAGCTCGAAAACTCTCGAAATAAAGGTATCGTTTTTTCACCAATTTTAAATAGTACAGAATTTTTAAACATTTTTGAGACCACCCGGAGCTCTGTAGGACAAACCGTTCGGTCCCTACGAGTATTTGAAGGTTTTCCTTCGATAAAACAGAATCATGAGTGTGAATCGCAAAAGAGGTCTAATCGCCGTTCAAATTTTATCGGACTAAAATGCGATCGCTGTTCATTTCTTCGAGTTGTATTCAGTTTTGCCTTCTGCGTAACCAGTAATCAAATTTCCATATCAAGCTTTCTATTTTTCGAATCGAGTGTGGAGCGTTTAGTTCTTTCTAATAAACTTGATTGTGAAGGTGTGAAGCCATTATAGTGTGGTAGGTAGTACCTACCAATAGTTGGTAGGTAAAAAAAAATTGGTAGGTAAAACAATGTTTGTAGGTAAAAAACGCTGCAAATCATTGCTCACTGATCAGATCACTGATCAGCTGAGTGAGCTCCGAAGCCATTTTCAATGCTATTGAATGGAAGTGCTCTTCCATTCAATGCTATTGAATGGAAGTGCTCTTCCAGGCGTCTCCAGCATTCGAGGAGATCTTCTTCACTCCTCACATCACTGATCAGCTGAGTGAGCTCCGAAGCCATTTTCAATCCTATTGAATGGAAGTGCTCTTCCAGGCGTCTCCAGCATTCGAGGAGATCTTCTTCACTCCTCACATCACTGATCAGCTGAGTGAGCTCGAAAGCCATTTTCAATCCTATTGAATGGAAGTGCTCTTCCAGGCGTCTCCAGCATTCGAGGAGATCTTCTTCACTCTTCAGATCACTGATCAGCTGAGTGAGCTCCGAAGCCATTTTCAATCCTATTGAATGGAGGTGCTCTTCCAGGCGTCTCCAGCATTCGAGGAGATCTTCTTCACTCCTCACATCACTGATCAGCTGAGTGAGCTCGAAAGCCATTTTCAATCCTATTGAATGGAAGTGCTCTTCCAGGCGTCTCCAGCATTCGAGGAGATCTTCTTCACTCCTCACATCACTGATCAGCTGAGTGAGCTCCGAAGCCATTTTCAATCCTATCGAATGGAGGTGTTCTTCCAGGCGTCTCCAGCATTCGAGGAGATCTTCTTCACTCCTCACATCACTGATCAGCTGAGTGAGCTCGAAAGCCATTTTCAATCCTATTGAATGGAAGTGCTCTTCCAGGCGTCTCCAGCATTCGAGGAGATCTTCTTCACTCTTCAGATCACTGATCAGCTGAGTGAGCTCCGAAGCCATTTTCAATCCTATTGAACGCAGGAGCTGAAATTTGAGAGGGAAGGTCAAGGGAGAATACAGATGGTGGTAGGTGCTATTGATGGAGAACCAGTGATCTATACAGAAGGAAGAGCTATACATAAAATAATAAACCTTTGAGCAATGATTTGCAGCGTTTTATGTATTAAATTGCATAAATGGCAATTTTAAACGGGTTCCATTTTACAGGTAACTGGAAGTAACAAGGGGATCGGTCTCGAGATCTTGAAGAACTTGTGCTCTCAATTCGATGGAGCTGTGATCTTGACATCTCGCGATGAGAAAAGAGGACAAGAAGCTGTCAATGGGTTGAAAAAGGTAAAGTACCACTCAAAATTTCAATAATATAATATTTTCGATTGAAAAATCCAAATCCAAGAGGTTGATAAAAATATGAGATTCCTACGATGTGATAAGATAGTTAGCTTGGAGATTGTAATGGATTTATCAGGGTAGATGTTAATCACCATAATATGGTGTTTTCCATGAAATGTAGTCAAATGATGGATTTAAGATTTTTTTAACAGACTTAATGCAGAAGTAATATTGATAACAACTGAATGTTTCTAGAAAGACCTCTAGAAAGAATATTCTCCATTCCCGCCAATTCGGATTCCAACTTGGTAAGAGTACCGAAATTGCAGCCAATGCTCTGGTTTCTGATATTCTGTCTTGCCTGGAGGATAGAAGGCGTACTTCCATTCGTCTAAACGGTCTCAGTAAGGCATTCGATAGGTTTTTCATGATAAGCTCCTATCAAAGCTTTCAGGGTACGACAGACGCTGCTTCGATGACGTTGCAGTCTCCTTCTTTGAAAAATTCTTTTCTGGGTGGAGTCAGACGGTATTTTTTAACGGCTCAGCATCTGGTTCATTCCCAGTACCCTGTGGGGTCAAGCAGGGGTCAGTACTTGGTCCGACACTTTTCTTGCTATTTATAAACGACCTTGCTTATCAGTTTGATCATTGCCCAGAAAAGGTGTTCTTATTTGCCGATGATGTGACGGTTTTGGGTTTTGGCAGTTCTAGCCCTGATCTCTGCAACAGTATTGGAAGGGCGGACCGGCTGGTGAAGTCCTGGTGTCATGCCAACTCCCTTCATCTCAATGTTGATAAAACGCAGGATCTTATCTTTTCCCTCGACGGACGTTCTGTGACCTCTATCAATTTTCTGGGACTACATATGGACAACAGGCTCTCCTGGAAGTCGCACATCAACCAGCTTGCTGATAAGTTGGCTTGCACCAACTTCGCACTTCGACGCCTTCAAGGTTACGTTTCTCTTCCAGTGATCCGCGACGTGTTCTTTGCACTCTTCATGAGCAGGGCTTCATATGGCATTAGTTTTTGGGGGTGTTCTGATGGGAAAGATGTGATTTTCAAGCTGCAGAAATCGGCAATCAGAATAATGCTGGGCCTTGATTACGTGGAGAGTTGCCGTGGCCGTTTCAAAGAGCTAAATTGCCTCACAATTCCAGCACTATACGTGTACAAGTGCTTGTGTCTGGTATTCAGAAACTCTTCCGTTCTCCAAGGTGGAATTGACATCCATTCCCACAATACGCGTTCTTGCAGTGAATACCGAACGACTCAAGTACGCCTCTCTGTATCTGTGCGTAGTGACCCGTTACAGAATGGTGTTAGATTTTTTAATCATTTGCCTGTTAGTTTGCGTTCCTTATCTGTAGATTCTTTCGAACGTAGAGTTAAGCTTTTATTAATTGACGCAGAACTTTACAGCATAAGTGATTTTTACCATATAATTTTTTAAGATCCTAGTCAAACAGTTATTCATTTGTTATGTATTCATTCTCAATTTTTGTATTTGCCTCTTATTTTGTTTTGTTGACGATTGTATTGCCATTCTTGGCCTTTTCAATAAAAAATATTTGATTTGATGTGAGCGTTGGCCATCTCACGCCTAGCGTACATCCGTTCATATTGTGTTTTGTAGGTTTCTTCCAATATTTGACGATGCCAAAACCGTTCTTGTCGATGTATAGAACATCTCTTTCCGGTGTACTTAGCTTCATAAACATTCTATTTGGAGAAGTATCCAACTGCCTGAAGATTTTATGAGCAGAAATATCAACAAATCGGTACATTGTGGTAAATTTTAGGTTTTTTTAACCCTGGAGGGTTATATTTGTTGGATGTGACCTCGTCTCTCAGAAGTCGGGGGAGTCGCAGAAGTCAACAAGCTCAGTAGTTCAGAAACCAGTTGCATTCATTCTTCTTAGATTTGAATTTATAACTTGACATCTTCATCATGTCATACACTACCTATCTACGTATTAGGATTTCATCAAAATTTCTAAGACAATACTGAAATTCGGTTAACTAGACATTGAACTCAACGAGAAAAGTGGTCCGTCGTGGCCAATGTTTGAAGGAGACCGATGTAATCGATTATTTGAACCATATCGATAGTCTATGACGTAACGATGGAACAACCAATAAGCAGACAGTGTGCTTGTTGTACCTACATACGATTATACCTGCTTTGAAAGAGATTATCGAACGAGTGTTTATAAAGGTTTGGGAAAATACTTATGTCAAATTGCTACAACTATTATAATTCTACTCCTACAGGAAAATCTGAACCCGGTTTTCCACCAGTTAGACGTGAACAATGAAGAAAGCGTCAAATCATTAGCATCGTTCATCAAGACCAAATACGGTGGCCTTGATATACTGGTCAACAATGCTGCCATTGCTTTTCCTGTGAGTTCACATTATTATAATAATTTATACTATATATATCATTTATGATGTATATTGATATTTATAGATTTCACAAAGAAGTAAGAAAGATTGTAAGTTGATATTTCGGTGAACTGCCTTTTTTCAAAAATTAGAATAAATTAGTGGAAGATTGGATACAACAGGTTGTTGTTGTGGGGCTGGTTGCTTGATTTTGTTGACGCTCTTCATAACCAACCTGCACAGCATCAACAATTTGGGAGATACCCAGTTATTCTTTTCTTCTTGCCTAGTTTTTCTGACATCTTGGTTCATTTATTCAAATTCAGTCCAGGTGGTCAGTTGGTACCTAAAATCGCAAGAATTCTCTCTCTGATTGTAGAAGAAGCCGATTATTTGGCAGGTGCTTAAAACGTTTACTCCGTAGCCTCATCAAACGTGGCTTGATGGTTATGAGCATGTTTGGCTACAGGGAGCTGCCGGGTCTGGCTTACAGAGGTCCTGTGGTTGTTGATGCGGAGGCGCCACGGCTTTGACAACATGAAAAGCTTCTAGGTCCGAGCATTTTTTCAGATGAGTTGATAGACACACATCCGAGATTGACACTCTACTGAACCCCGGCAATTATACGAGTGATTGGAGTTCTTGGAGAAGAAAGATGGACTTTCAATCACCAGATTGCTCAATTTACACCTTGGTCTTTTGCAAGGATGTATAGGTGGCTGGTTCCATTGACCAATGGCACTCGTTCCAAAGGAGTGGGCGGATTTTGTCTGAAGCGGACTCTTGGGCTGGGTACACACGTTCAGAATTTCCGGAGAGGAATTCCTTGAGGAAATCCTCTGAGGTTTGCCAGAGCCGGATGGAGCCTCCACACCACCCATAAAGCCTGAGAGGAAAACTGCTCAGTCGTCCGGATATGTCCCTGATTTCTTGGACGAATCTACTTTTGGTTTATTATTTTCCTAAAATAACCTTTGGAATCGACCAAGAAAAAAAATTCAGGGATCATTCTGTCTTGGAGGGATCTTCGAAGGGATCTTTGAGGATCCCTTTCTACCAGTTTTCCTCGCAATCCAGCCAGAAAACGCTCCAGATCTTCTCGATCGCTACAGAGTCTGTCTCCCCTGATGGACAATGATCGAGGGACAGAGCGTTTAGTGTGGGGAGGGAGGGGGGGGGGATGGCAGCTGTCAAAATGCACGTACAATGGGGTATTTCGGTGGGTCGGAAATTCAGGTTTTTGACCCCAAATTTGGATTCAGCACCCTTGAAAACCTATATACTACAACTTTAAGCCCAATGATACTATAACATGTGGTAGAAAAATTAATTAAAGAGATCACACGTTTGAAAAAGGCGGGCCGCTATAAATGCACACACACTAGGCAAGGAATACGCCGCGGACTACGCCGCGCGCTTGTGTGAGTAGTATTTTGTAGCATCCAAGAGGTCCTCCAAGGGTTTCTGTGCAGGGATACTTTTTTCAAAGACAGTTGGCTAGCTACGTCACGATTGGCTAGCTACGTCACACCATTCAAATCTTCAACTTTCCTTGGCTTCTCTGATTTTTAGGACGTCCCACAGTATAACTTGGGCGTCCTTATGCGATCGATCTGGGGTGAAGGAGGACAACACTCAACAGAAAAAAAAAAATAACCACACAGTAATCCGTTTTAGACCATTCTGAATCCAAATCCGCGAAAAAAACCATAGGTGTATGTCTGTGTGTGTGTGTGTGTGTGTGTGTGTGTATGTGTGTGTGTGTGTAACAAAATCTTGTGTACTCTGCACAGGCCTTAGTTCTCAACCGATTTTCCTGGTTCTTTTTTTGTTCGTCGCGGAAAACTATCTAGTTGTGCACTACGTCGCCGGAATTTCGAATTTTGCCTTTTAAGGGGAGGAAAGGGGGGGTTAATGCTCGAAAAACGTGCGTTTTTGGGCATAATCTTGTGTACTCTGCCCAGGCCTTAGTTCTCAACCGATTTTCTTGGTTCTTTTTTTGTTCGTCGCGGAAAACTATCTAGTTGTGCACTACGGCGCCGGAATTTTAGATTTTGCTTTTTAAGAGGGGGAAAGGGGGGGTTAATACTTAAAAAACGTGCGTTTGCGTGCATAATCTTGTAAACTCTGCCCAGGCCTCAATTTCCAACCGATTTGCGTGTTTCTTTTTTTGTTTGACTCAAATAACTTCCGAGTTGTACATGACTTTACCAGAATACCAAAATTCGCAAGGGGAGGGGGTGAGTGGGGGGATAATATTCACAAAATATCCGATTTTTCAATATTTTGGTTCCTTTACTGCTTACTAATTGTACCCAAGCTTTGAAATTGAGGAAAAATTCTCATTGTACCTCCGGATTTCCATGAATTATTCTCTGTACCACCATGGAACTAATAGTGGTGCCACCATCGTGCCAGGACATGGTGCCATGATGCCATAAACCGTTTTTTTTTTTTTGTGTGTGTTTCACCTTGAATACGGATGTGAACTTCGACGGACTGCCTACCAAAACTAACAGATGAAAGTTCAATGTTACGACGTATTTCCGCTTTGGTGCCAGACTGGCACCATTGTTGGTGGTGTTGAGGGGGGGGACTCGAATTCGCATTTTGGGTATCGTAGATCATGGATTTTAAAATGCTCTTCAGATTCGAGGCTCCCACGCCGCTAGAAATGTTAAGGTGGATAATGGTGGGGGGGGGGGGGGGTCACTATTTCTTGCCTAAAGTAATAAATAAATTACATCGAGTGAAACAGTTTTATAGCTTAACAACTGGTTAAACTGATCTAATGCTTATCCAATGGGACGTCCCCTGGAATGGATGCATTACTAAACAATATGTTTTAAAAACATTTTCTCGACGAACAAACCCGATTACCGTTATTCCTGAGCCATACCCATTTGAAAAAAAAAAAACAAAAAAAAAAAAAAAATTGACTGAAATACCCCATTGTTGATCCGTAGCCTTGTTATCTATTGCTGTCGAAAAGCGTCCATCCATCAGCATCAAATCCACATCGAGAAATGTGGCTGAAGTCCTTGAATAATGCCCATGTGAACTTAACTGAAAACTGTGAGTTGAGCTCCTGAAGGAAATCAAAATTTCCAACAAGCTGACTATTGAGTGTTATTCTCACCTAAAAACAATGTGATTTTGGTTAATTATTTTTTGAACCATTGTTAAGCTAAGTGTGGGAACGAGATGATGACACATAAAAATTATCTCCTGTTTCTCCTAAAAACTTTCGGCGAGCATTTGGCTAAAACATCTGTTCACGTGAAGCTAGAAAAATTGTGGTTTCTTTAATTCTGGTTATTATGAGATGGATTGTTTAATATTTTGAATCACAAAATTAAAACTAGAGGTTAAACTCATTTTTTCGCGAGTTTAAAGTTCAATTATTTTCTGACACCATCAAAATCGCAGTGAAACTTGGCTGGCAGGACACTTATAATTTTGTTTTTATTCTTGTAGCGGGACACCAAGGAGCCTTTTACAGTTCAGGTCGAAGAAACGTTGAAAACCAACTATTTCTCACTGAAGAGCGTGTGCAAGGAGCTGTATCCACTCCTGAGGCCCCACGCACGTGTTGTCACTTTGACCAGTCTGGCTGGCCACTCACACATGATTGAAAACCTCGACCTCCGCAAGAAATTCACCGATCCAAACCTCACAGAAGAAACTCTCGATGGCCTCTTGTTAGAGTTTAAAAAGTAAGTCTTGATTTGAACATCGAGTTAGTTCTGAGTAAATCGTCACTTGAGGCAACACTACGTAGCTACATACAATTTTGACGAAAATGATATTTCACGTAACTAAATTCAGGATTTTGCGCTTCTTTGGCCAATTCTCTCAAAAATATACTTGCTGCGAGCGCTTAGATGAGATAAACGACCATCTCAGATTGAATCATCAATTGGTTAGCTTATCAATACCCCTTATTTAACAGTTATTCAGTCATTTTGATACTGGTGGGAATAAAACATAAGAATAGCGAAAACAAGTATGTCAGGTTACTGTGGCACATAGCTTCCTCGTACCCACAACCCGATTTTATAAGATCTGATGCATCGAAGGTAATCTCTAAGTATCTCGGACTACCCTCATAGGGGACCATCCACACGCCAACTAACACAATCTCTAAAAATTGCATCGAAGTCGTATGAAAAATGTAGTTGTGGCTGTTACAAGGGTCTCATGTTTGCGCATGTGATTAGGCTGCTATCAATCCGGGAGCGATGATTTTCTTTTCTTTTTCTTTTCTGATGTTGGGGATACAACCCCAACATGCAAAATTCTTGAAAATGCAATCAAAATCGGACAATAACTTCGTATAGTTTGCCCGTTACAAGTATTGGACACAGAAATTTGGTTTTAGAGAATTTTATCTTATAAGGACCCTCTCAAAATTTAATAGCTTACGTTTCATTGTATGTAGAAACCAAAAATCGAATAAAAGTTTTTCATGCAATTCGTCGCGATTTTGATGAAATTTGGTATGTAGGCTTCATTTGGGGTCTAGTTGTGCCCCGAAGATTTTGGTTGATGTAGGTCACTTCTAAGGGTTCAAAAATAAATTTTGAAATTTTGAAAACGCCCTAACTAAAAAAATTTTGATATAAAGGTATTGTTGTTCCTTCAATTTAAGATTCTATAGAATTTTTAAAATTTTTTGAGACCACGCGGAGCCCTGTAGGACAAACCGTTAGCTCCCTACGAGAATTTAACCCCTAATAGCCCAAGACATGAAATAATTCGAAATTTTCCGATTTTTTCTTGATTTCTCATCAAAAACAGCTCTTGCTACGTGAAAGTGAAGAAAAAAAATTATTTGCTCATATATCAAATTTTAAAATTTTGTCGCTCCGGTTCAACATTGGGCAGCCGGATAGTATTTCTAGTTGCTCGGCTGCAACATTGGGCTATGATAGTCAAGAATCGATTGCAATACTCGGAATAGTAGAGCTTTCAGATGTACTCATTTCACGAAATAATTCCATAAATCATTATTTGCAGGCGTCTTCACCAACAATCAGTAGGTAGGTATTAGAAAAAAATACTTTTTTCTCATTCCCCTACTGACTATGGAACTCGAAAAAGTAACTTGACTCAGTTAGACAAATGCATATGCCATTTATCATGACCAATTCAATATTTTTATTACATCGTTGTCGAATATCACTACCTGGTCTCCAAACGATCACTTATACATAAGTTGCTCATACGATTGGACCTCTAAAATGAGGTGTTTTGGAACTCTTTCAACATTATACTTAGCTAACGACCGCAAACGAAAAATTGTAAACTAGCAGTCGTCAAAATGCATCACAGATGACGCAAATATTGAGAGGAAATCCTGGCGAAATTAAAAAAAAGAAGATAATCCTGATAAGGCATTGTTTCTAACGAATAGAACAGATGTGATATTCAAAGAATAATGAACAAAAGCCACTAGTTTCTTATTCTGAGAATAATGAAACAAAGTGTCAGAATTAGGAATTTCAATTTGAACTCCCCATAGGAGGCAATTGATACTAAGACCCCTCCTTTTTTTCAGAAAGTAGGTATTTCAGCGAAACCCAAAGTGCAAAATGTAACACCCTCCTGAAAATTTATAAGTCATATTGAAAAATGAAACATGAAAAATTGAACAGTGTGGATAATGCAAAGGGCTCAAGCACTGCCAACTTTTGTAAATAAAAACATTGAATTATTATTGGATCCCTCATGAGAACTTCTAAAACAATTTTTCTGATGGCGATAAAGCACAATAGGACATTCCACTTCTTCATTTTCGTAACTTTTGTCATCATCGTGTAATTGCAGAACTTCATCATGTCTGATCTTGACGAGAACAAAAATTTCTATAGGAAAAAGCACATTATTGCTCAAATGAATGTATCTAGTAGGTAGGTAACTATTTCTGTCCAAATCTATGGCCTAAATATCCCCAATGTTGCGAAATTATCCATCTTACGGGATTTTTGCACTAATGAGGCAAAATCAACTGACCTAATTAGTATGCTTGAAACCATGTACTGACTGCCCACTGTTGGCCGGGAGCAACAATCTACCAGCGCTGGCTGCTAAACGTTGCCTGAGAGCAACAATCTGCCATCACCGGCTGCCCAATGTTGCATGGGTGCATCAAACCTATTTTGACTTCTGGCAAAGTTAGAAATGGAGGAAACTTGGAAGAAGTAAATGCTACATGATCTTTACAACTATGCCAACGACGAAAGATGAAATTTATTGAAAATAGATTTATTCAAATAGGTAAAATGCGGTGGAAAACCTACCTTCGCGCGTCACAGCGCCATGTTCAGCGCGGTATCACGGAATCAGAGATAAAAACCTCTTTATCAGCTATCCTAATGCTAGCAACATGAACAAAAAAAATACACGAGCTCTTGAAGGTTGTCTAATGAAAATAAAACCTTCATCAGCCGGAAATAATAGTCCGCCTTTGTACGAAAAATCGCGAAAGTTCATGTTGCACGGGTGCAACATTGGGCTATTAGGGGTTAAGGGTTTTACGTACGATAAATCAGAAACACGAGTGTGAATCGCAAAAGAGGCCTAATCTCCGTTCAAATTAAAGCTGACCGAAACGCGATCGATGTTTTTCTTCATGTTGGGTGGTTGGTGGCTTTGCAGACGAGTGATCTATATAGAAAAATAATAAACCATTGTGTAATAATTTGCAGCGTTTTAGCAACGAATGAAACCACCCAGCCGATCAACTATTATCGAATGAGCAATAATTATGGAGACTATTATCGATTGTATTTATCTATTTATTTATACTCGTACATTACGTTATAATCACGAAGCTAGTCTAGGAAGAGGTAGGGGAGGGACCCCCAGCCACCCCTAGTGTTTAGAAGGGGCTTTTCGGGTCATTACAGGGAGGTTCCGGTCACCGTTGCTCCGTAAGATGAATCAGAAACACGAGTGAGAATAGCTAGTGAAAATTCACTGGCGGAAGTGAGGCAAATTATCTGATCAAATGCGATGTTTTTCAGACGGTGATCTTAACAGGAAAATAATAAATCGTTGCGCAATAATTTTGCTATCGTGTCTACCAAGGTAGCAGAAGCATTAATGTCAGTATAGATGGACCCCTATGAAAATCATAGGGCTCCCAAATGAAAGTAGCCCCTGCGCATGCGCAAACGTAAATTTTCTTGTAACAGCCACTCTTTCTACGTTTTCCATCCGATTTCGAAGACATTTTCAGGAATTGTACGAATTGGCTTGTAGATGGTCCTCTCCTATGAGGGTAGTGCAAGGTTGACGTTTTGAGATTAGCTACTATGCATCGGATCATCTATACAATGGAGTTATGGGTATAGGGAGGAAGCTATGTGCCACACCCAGTTGGCAAACTTTTTGTGGAAACGAAAAAAATATTGTCGTTTTTAGAAAGGCCCACGTTTCAGTTAGTCCTAGCGTATTTGTAAGAAAATTGCCTTATTCACTTACTTGCGTCATTTTACTTGTTTGTAGTTGTTTGTTAATTAATATTGTAAACATCGTTTTCCAGACTTGCCAAAGATGGCTCCTATGCGGAAAAAGGCTGGCCTGGTAGTGCCTACGTAGTTTCAAAAGTGGGTGCCAGCGCTCTGTCACGAATTCATCACAAGAGGTTCTTGTCGGACCCAAGGGAAGACATAGTTATCAACCACGTTCACCCTGGATGGGTTGACACGGATTTGTCCAACCACAAAGGCCCGTTGACTCTCGCAGAAGGTATGATTGTTTTGATTCGAATTGTATCGCTCGAGTTGATACTAATGTAGCTTGTGGTTTCCTCGTTCAACATACATTAATAGTCTCAGCTAACGACCCCTCTTACCTACATTTTTATCTCAAAGAGTGTTGCCCTAAATCAACCTCTTGGGAAATAACTTTTGTAGGTATAGACGATACGATACGAGTGTTTAATATAATACTCGTAATATTGACAAGAGAATATCTATACGCGACACGAGCTGAACATTAAACTGATAACGCACAGATTAAATGGTGTTATTTAGCTTCTACAAACCTACCGTAAAGTAGGGAGCGTTGAAGGCCACTCATCGTTCTTCCCAAGTATACTTTTTCTTCGGGAAATTTTAAAAAGTATATTCTCACCGTTACTTTCACCTCGAAGTAGATACATATACCAATGATCGAGAGAATGCATCAGAATCCTCGACAATAATAATCAATAATCAAAAAGGACTCTCTTCGTGATTCCTTAGGCGCGAGGGACTCTCATCGTATTTACCAAGAATAATATTCCTTCGGGGATTTTTTAAAGTATATTCCCGCCGTTCTTTTCTCCTTTTACATATTATTAGAACCACCAAAGAACTATTCGTACTCGCTTCGGCGGTACAAGTACTAAAATTAGAACTAAAGAACAACGAAATGCAGAAGAAACCTCAAGATTAATCAAAAGTTGTTTCTTTTGATTAATCTTAGAAATTTCCCCGAAGAAATATTATTCTTGGGAAATACGATGAGAGTCCCACGTGCCTAAGGAGTCACGAAGAGAGTCCCTTTTTGATTATTGATTACTAGCTGAAAAGCCCGTAAAAGCTGGCAAAAAAATTTTAGATATGTAAAAAAAAATTTGATGTCGTGGCCTGGAATCGAACCCGGGACCCCCACGTTTGGGCGACATACGTACGTACGGTTGGCGTTTTATGTATATAATATAGATTGATATTTCCGCCGTTCTTTTCTCCTTTTTGCATATTATTAGAACCAAAGAACAATTCGTACTCGCTTCGGAGGTACAAGTACTAAAATTGGAACTAAAGAACAACGAAATGCAGTAGAAACCACAAGATTAATCAAAAGTGTCTCTTTTTGTTTTTTCTGTGGACCCTTCGTAACGCTACAGTCTGTGAGGTAAATGTAACGCATGGGGTAAGTGTAGACAGGCTCTCAATCACTCCCAAATGCAGTAAGAATGAAAGATTGTAAGTTCTCTAACTCGACAGATGTTTCTTCTTGACAAAAACATGTCAATATGCCACTTTAAAATAGCCTAGAGAGTCTAGAAATAAAGAAGACTTCTTTATCGCACTTAGTGCGATTTCAATTCGGAACTTACATTTCCCCTACCTGGCTTTACTCAATAATTCAAACTCCCACAAAATCTTCTAATTTTGCTCTCAGTTATGTTCGTTTTAATAATCCCCAATCAAAAAATACCTACTTCGTAAGATTTTCTTTCCATAACGACCCAAATTTGTATTTTCCAGGTGCTGCTGCTCCTACCTATGCGGCTCTCCTCCCGAAAAACTGCGATTCTCCCAAGGGAGAGATGATCTGGTTCAACAAGGAAATCTGCGATTGGGTCAATGGCCCAGTTCTATGGGACCATTTTACCGCTCAAATGAAGAAATAACTACGCAGCAACGCGTCTCATAACCTTTCCTCCTATTCCAAAGAAACATAATCACAAGATGTATATATTATCTGCTTAACATTAATAAAATAGAAGTTTAAAGTTCATTTGAATTACTTATCTACTCACCTACCACTTTTTTGGCGTGCTGTCGAGAAAATTACGAAGTGCATTACCAAATCATGTAAGTATGTGGTCAGTTTTTTTTTTCGTTACAAATTATTTTATTCTTCTGGACAAAATACGGTCTCAGTTTATCAAGGAACCGAGTGTTGACATCAAGAGAATGGAATAATTATCGAGAGTACCTACGAGTTGCTTTCAATTTCAATTTCAAGGAGGCACCTTAAAGGGAATTCACTTCGAGGGTGAAGAACCAACATACCCTAACTCACTTTTGTCATTTTTTCAGGAGACTCAAAAAAATGCCGGCACCCCACTGGCCCATACTCTCTCTCTTCTCAATCTCAATTTTGGGCCACGTTTTTACTGTACATTTTTCTGTTTCGGGCGGATTATTACCATATTTATTTATGAGGGTTGTTCTGAGAGCTACATGACATCTTTGAGAATGGCGGCTGTAATCGTTTTTGCTGAAAAAATCGCTCAAAAGTATATTAATAGGCAAAATAAGAGTATGTACTAAAAAGGTAAACTTTTTTTTGGTGAATATTTTTGAATTGTTTGCATGACAGCGCGTTTGGTTACGTCGAGACAAATCCAAAATGCATTGAAAAATGAAAATCGGTTGATCGGTTGTAGAGATCAGCCAGATTAAAGTTTGGTATTCTCCCTCTCACTCGCACAACTGTCGTCCGCTTTAGCCTTAACCACGTCTCTCTTGGTAATGTTTTTGACACCATTGAGTTCCCGCATGACTCCAACAAGTAACTGACCGCTTTTTTTTGGAAAAATTATTGGCTAAGTGGAATTACTTGAGATAGGCTATGTTGGAGACAGATTTTTTTTTGTTTGTTGTTTTTTTGCTGTTGTGTCAACAAACAACAAACAAGACAGAACCATTTTAGCTCAAGTCCTCAAGACCGAGCAATAATAGCCTAAGTCACAGAATTGGGCAGAAAATTAATGACCCAAGTCAAGCAAGATTTTCCTTGCATCATTTACCTTGGTAAAATAATCATAATCTATTCCTTTTCAACATTAATTTGTGCAATGGGTTTACTGATTCCACTAATAATAATTTCCACATGCTCAGAACACAGAAATAATTATAAATAACTCAAAATTTCATGGAGGAGGCTAGACGACCATACCCGATGACAGGGAAAACACTGACTTATACTCTTGCCTTTATTTAAAGAGCTCTGGACCGTGGGTTCCAAAACCCCTTCCCTGCCAAGAGGTGGCAATGTTGCAAGGTGCTCACCTTGCGGTGAAAACCCTTGCGGTGAAACCTTGCGGTGAAAACGGTCACAACCCTTCGCGGTCAAAACCCATCATCCCTCTTCCTTCTTCCTCTTCTATCAACATACAATTTAATTATTTATCGTTCGGTGAACATTTTTTGTAATTTAAATTCGTAACTTACTAATTATTCTGATGAAAATGAGTCCAAATTTCCTGTAATTCGGCGAAGAGGGCGTAATTCGTTTGGGTGGATTGGCCGGGAGAGGGCTGCTGAGTTTTAATCGTACCTGCCTCGAGTTTATACTCGATATGTTCAATTTTTCTCGCTGATCACGATTTTGGTGATGGGATGATCGAAATAATTTGTGAATCAAGTGTGCATTTGCAGAAGAGGGTAAACTGTTGGGGGGCTGGGGGGGTTCACGGGCGGAGGGGTCGCGCAGGTATACCTCGACCTTCCGCTGGGGCTCGGATTCTTGCAGCGATGCCGAACCTTCGGGGCCTTCAAAAATCCCAGAGCTCTTTAAATAAAGGCAAGAGTATAGGCTCTTGTGATTTTCCACTTTGACTTGAGCACTGTTGCCTTAAACGATTTTTCTCCCGTTTCCGTTGGCTAAACTGTTTATCTGACCACACCATTGGATCCAGCACACTTTTTTCTATAAGGTTATGACCTTATCAATCGTACGCGTTTATCAGTCCCCAGATAGCCGTTACCCGTAGTTTAAAGTTACCTGGTCGTCCGAGGACCGGATAAAAAGTTACCGGAGGGTAACTCGATTTATCTAAGGCTTTTTTTGACCTCAAAGAGTCAGTTTTCGTGTTTTTGTTTCACAGAACGTTCGTTTTTGCAAATTGCGTTGTTGATTGCTCGTGAATTATGCTACAGTCGAAAATGGATGTGTGGGGCTCTTTTTCAGACAGCATCGACGAAAATATTGCTCTGGTCGAATTCCTGCAGAGGGGAAGAAGGCGGCAACATGGTTAGATCGCGGATTGACCAATTGGAGAAGTGGGACGATTGCGATTTTGCTTCCGAGTCTACCAAGGTAGCGGAAGCTTTGTTTTCACTTTTCAAGGACGAAAAAAAAAGTTCTCCATAATAAAAATTTTCACTCGCGTTTTGCGTTTTAGGCCTTTCTGAACAATTTTGGTTCAGTGTCTGTGTGTCTGTCTGTCTGTCATGATTTCCTTGTAACGCGCATAACTATACGAAGTTATTGTCCGATTTCAATGAAATTTTCAGGGATTGTGCGGGTTGGTGTGTAGACGGTCCCCTATGAAAATCATCATCCCCGGACTGATAGAAGCGACTGCGCATGCGCAAACGTGAATTCCTTGAAACGGCCATAACTTCCACATTTTCTACCCGATTTCGATGAAATTTTCAGGGATTACGCGGATTAGGTTGTAGATGGTCCCCAATGAAAATCAAGGCCTTAAAATTTACAGAAGCCTCTGCGCATGCGCATACTTAAAATCCTTGTAACAGCCATAACATTTACATTTTTCATCCGAATTTGATGAAATTTTCTAGGATTATCCAGATTAGCGTGTAGATGGTCCCCTATGAGGGTAGTGAAAGGTACTTAGAGATTGGTGTTTTGAGATTAACTACTATGCATCGGATCATCTATATAATCGGGTTATGGATACGAGGAAGCTATGTGCCACATCCACTTGGCAGACGTTTTTTTAATGAGATTTCGATTGGATAAAAGAATAAAAAACCATGTTGGTGTCTGTCGGCGACTTTTGTGGCGTTAGTAAAAGCTCTGCCTGTAAAAATTGTCAAACAGGTGTCCCTGGGAACTGCCAGACTACCCGCCCAATTTATCAAAATACCAGCAACCGAGGGAGAATTAATTCAATCTCGGATGGAATTTTTTTTTTTTTAAACAAAAAAGCCATGTTTCCTGGAGCTATAGGTGCTATGGACAGCACGCATGTGAAAATTCAGCCGCCAGGAGGGTTACAACAACAATTCAACAAACAATAGGGTCTGCCGTGCCAAAAAGGAAATAGGTACCGAGATCGCGAAAAGAAAACACCAAAACAAAGCACATTGCTTCATCCTGTTCTAATTTATTCTATTTTCTAATGCAAAACACACTGCGAATACGATTTTTTTATGTAGAGGAAGCTAGATTTTATTGGTTTGCTTTTCACAGCCTTCTTGATAAGCTGGGTAAATAATCGATTATTCGGCCTAACAGACAGTTAATTTTACCAGCCAGTTAAGTTACCAGGTTAATTTCGCACTGATAAACAGCACCTTTATAGTATCCATAATTTATCCCATCGTTAAAGTTAACAGAGGGAGTCAGAGTGTTGGTATGTTGGTTCTTCACCCTCGATTTATGGGAAAAACACCTATCTAAATTGTAACTAAGGCACATGATTGTTGCTGTTCTGTCGATTCAATACTTTCTTAACCATCTTTTATGTAGCCCTTGAAGCATTGACCACATTATCCGATACACCTTGTATAGTCTCAGTAGTCGCTCTTGCCTCTCCACCGAGTATTTGTTTTGGTTCGTTACTCGGGGGAGAGGGTAAAACAGGCGCCAGTTGGACGCTTTTGTGAAAACGGTCGTTGCAATGGTGTTTTCCTCTGTCTCGAGGAAAGGCTGACCCCCACATTCAATTAGGTAATATGAGTATATGTGGCTTCACTACACTACAATGTACCTACCTGGAAATTCATTAGATGATTTAGTAGATCTATCTACTTGTAGTTTATTAACATTCAATTTGCCATAGTATAATATACTATGGCAAATTGAATGTTTATAATTCATATTATGAATTATTAATATCAAATAAAGGAGCAACAAAAAAAAAATTAATTAGTGCCACTCCTAGGAATTTTTTCAGTAGATCGCCAAATGTGATGTTTAGACGATGAGGTGGATGAAAGGTAAAGGTGTTCTAACTTCGTAAAGGTAGGAAAGGGTATTTCAACTTTATGTGTTATAAATTTCCATTGCGATGAGTTGTAGACGAAGAGACCATTTTCTTGTTACGAATCAGTGTCGGAGCTGTTTCAAATATCTACTTAATTACCTTGATGTATGATATCATTTACACTCCTACTATTTGCACTCGAAGTCTAGTGGATACGGTTCTACCCGTATTTTTATGTTTATAACCAAATGTATAAACAAGAATACATTTTAATTTAAGTAACATTTATTTTAAATTCTAGATTTCGAATATTAATACATCCAACGATTATGATACCACTGATCAATTTTAGGCTGAAGAAGACTCCGACTTAACGTTGATAGTAAATAATTTGAACAGGACCGCAACTTGTGCCTAACAATAAATTTCAATTTGGAATAGCGATTTCCATAATAAAATTGTTACTGTCTGATTTTCTTATCGAATTGAATGAGAAAATCGAAAAAGTCTTCAGATCTCTTCCATCAGAGTTACCTCATGACACTCCCTCCCCTCACAGATGAACTAATATTACTCCCAAAGCCCACACGCACCGCCCTATTGTTTTTGTCCCCGTAGGAGGAAATTTACGACTTCATGAGCTCTAGTGAGATGGTACGATCTAGTAGTTAAGTAGTAGCAGTGGGCGCCATTTGTCGGCAGCTTAATATACCTGACCTCCAAGACCGCAAAACCCCCGAGAAATTCACAGTCGAGAATTGACTTCAGTAGGGGAGGATGGAGCGCTAAAAGGTCCCGGAATGAATGGATTAATCTTAACCCTCAAACCTCATAATTTTGTCCGAAATTGAAGATCAAAGCGTCTATAAGATCAATTGCGGGTGGAAATCGTCTGAATTGAGCCCAGTTTATGACGTAGTGTCAAGGGTACTAGGCCAGTTTTTGAATTTGCAATTAAGTGGGCCGTGAGATTAAGATCTAGTTCACAAGAGCTGAGGTGGCGTGTCTAACTTGTTTTGAGCACGCGAAAACTCCTCGAAGAAAATTACTACCCTCGTCCCTTCTGGCTCGTGGTTGAGTCATTTAATCGTTTGTTTTTAAGAAAAAAATATGAATCGATTCGAACTAAATCGGGAACGGAGTTGTGGAAACCCATTTTAATTTAAAAATTGTTTAGTAATGTGAGTGGTAGGACGTTGAATTTCAAACAGTAAACGATAAAACATAAATTTTCAATTACTTTTCATTTGAATAAAAGAGTTTTATCCGGGATCAATCACATAAGGACACCCAGTCTTATTGAGGGTAACAACTTAATCTATTTCCAAGAAAATAATGAGTTACAAAGGTAAATTAACGAGAAGTTCTTGTTTGTCACTGATGACGACCCTACAGCTTCTTGGACTATGAAACTCAAGGTTTCTATATAAGAACAGAGAAGACACACCAGAGGACGCCAAACCCTGCAGCATCCTTCAAACCGCAACATCTGTCGGTAGACTTTTTTTGGCAGGTAGAGGAGGAAATTTTAAAGACCTAGTTAGTAATCTCTGTAAGATATCAGAAGAGGACCACACTATGTGTGCTTATTTGAGATTCAAACCGCACTAAAAGCTCACTTACTTTCCCACCTTGGAACTCAGCCTGGAAATGTTTTTCACTTTTTTTATTTTATTTTATTTTTTATTTTAAATTTTTCTCAAAGACAAATTGTCTTTTGTGACTGAGGGGGCACGCCATAAATAAAAATAAATAAATAAATCAAATGTAATGGGGAGGACGCCCAGGACTCACCCGACGCCTGCCCTAGGGATGAGGGAAGATGAGGAAGGTGGGGGTGGAAGAGAAGGATGAAGGGAAGTGCCTCTATAAAACGACCACCAGTTCAAATATGAGCCGAGTAGGACACGGGTGGTGATACCACGGAGAACGCCCACCGAGATGCCCAACTCATACAACTCCGTGGCACTTTTCCCGCACCACGACAAGGTTGCAGCCATCACCCTGATGTTGTTGGGTGCCACTCCTTTTAGCTCCGAACTCCGCTTGCCGTAAATCATTTGTGTCATATTTCCTTATCTTAGCCCGCCAAGTCTGCTCCATGTCCAAGCTGCCACTGACAATTTGGACTTCCAGGATAATGCAAGGCTGGTCGGGCTTGACGGCAACGATGCCGGGCTTCTTACCCTGGTCACTTGGCATGTGATACAATCTCTCCCTCTCAACATCCCAGCCGCTAGATGACAAAACATCTATCTATCGTCTTAGTTGCTAGCTGCTTTAGGCTGAGTTCCGTTGCCTGCTCGGGTGACGAGCGTGCTTCACCAACTTATTTTGCAGGGTAATTTTCACGTGACTTGCTATCTTGCTCCTCCGGGGGCAACGTTCATCTCTCCAGAGATCCATTTAGCACATTCAAAGGAAGTAAGAAAGGCGCAATCCTAGAGCCAAGACAGTGAAAGCAAGCTAGACTCACGGTTCCCATGACCTGTGTGATGAAGAAACTGTATGATGCAGTCCATCTCCCTCTTGTTTCTGTCATCCTGCTTTCCTGCCAACATCGCAGCGTTTCTTCACGTCCTTTCTTCACAACTTGGCTTTGAGCCTCCTCTCTCTTTCTCTTTTCTTTTGTAGATGAAATTTTTGGTTTCGACTTTCTTTTTTTAACGTTATTTATTATTGCAACTGAATATTAAATACAATCCATCTAGCAATATTACATATCATTATTACACTCCTTGAGAGCCCGTTTACAGTAAAACGCAGTCCCTTCTCATAACAGTATCTTCAACACTGAGCTATAACTGCACTTTAACAGCACTAACTAAGTCCAGTGGTTTTTTTTTCGCTTGAGTCGCCGGAGTTCATCTTCGTTGTCCAAAACGTAGAGCATTTCCAGGTTCTCATGATTGTGGAGGCGTTGTTCGTGGCTCCTTGAGTACCTTTCAATAATTTCGTGGACTTTTTCCATCCCCAAGTCTCGATGAATATCATCATTCCTCATGTACCAAGGTGCACGCACTATACTTCTCAGTATTTTATTTTGGGAGGTTTGGATTTTGTTAATGTTTGATTTTTTTATCACAGCCCCATAACTGAATTCCATAGGTCCAGATAGGGCGAAGGATCTGCTTATAAATAAGCAGCTTATTGTGGAGAGAGAGACGAGAATTGCTTCCCATCAAACAATACATCTTTCTGAATTTGATTTTAATTTCCTCTTTTTTCTTTTCTATATGTTTTTTCCAGTTTAATTTGGAGTCGAGGGTCATAGCCAAATATTTAACTGCATCGGTATGGGGTATTTTATTTGAATTGATCTCAACATCTATGACTGGAATTTTTCGGTTATGAGTAGTTGATGTGAACTGATTTTGATTCGTTCAACTTTATTCTCCACATATTGGTCCACTTAGAGACCTCAGTGATTGACTTCTGTAGATTACTAGTTGCAGCTTCGATATCATCATCGACGGAGAGGATAGCCGTATCATCTGCAAAGGTGGCAACAGTTGTACCTTCTCGTTGGGGTAAGTCCCTTGTGTACAGTAGATAAAGGACTGGCCCTAAGACACTCCCTTGCGGGACCCCAGCTTTTATTGGCTTCAAGCCAGAGTATTGGTCATCTTGCTTCACCCTGAAATGTCTGTTTTCAAGGTAGGATTTTAGCAGTAAGTAGTACTGTTGTGGGAGATCTCTGTGCAGTTTGTACTCCAATCCCTCGTGCCAAACCTTGTCAAAGGCCTGTGCCACATCCAAGAAGATACTAGCACATATATTCTTACCTTCGAGGGCCTTTTCTATTATGTTAGTGATTCGATGGACTTGATCTATAGTTGAATGTTTTTTTCTGAATCCGAATTGGTAATTTGGAATTAAATTTCTATTTTCTATCAATGGTTATTGTTATCGACTTTTTGTGTTGTTTTTCTGCAGAGGGAAGTCCCATAACAAGCAATTTTTCTTTCTTTGAATTGAATCAAATAGTTGAGAAAGCCAGTTGAAATCGACGTTTTGAGTTCGTTTCTGCAGTGGGAGGTCTCTTTTTCAGCGTTGTTCCATAGATACATTCCATGTGTACTCAAAGTGAAGTCGAAAAATTCGATTAAAAAATCACCTCAATATCATATAATTTTTGGAGGTTGTTTAGCTTGTTTGCGAAAAGCACCGGAGTTTTATTTAAGGACTAAACCAGTTATTATTCCATGAGAATAATTCGATTTCACTCTGTTTCCAGATTATTGCGTTGTAGGTATATTTGAGCGAATTACCTTCAAATAGGTTACGAGCCTTTCTGGGAGTGGTTTTACAAAGGGCTATGCACCCCTCTACCAGAATTCGATTAAATACTCGGTAGGAACCTATCTGAGTGCGGTGAGACCATTTTATTGGATAGGTAAATGCGAAATGAACTGCGACACCGTTGCCTGTTAGAATTGGATTATTGTACACTTCTTCCAAAATATACCTTTCCAAATGATCGTACGAACGCAAGCAAGGAGCATTTACTATACTCCTAAGTAACTTATTCTGTGCTGTTTCTATTATTTTTAAGTTGCTCTTCTTGGTCCCCACAAGTCCAAATAGCTTTAATCATTCGCTCGTCAAGAAGAGAATTTTAGATTCTTATTGGTTCCGTGTATACCAAAGTAAAAAAATCTTCTTAGGCCTGATGCGGGAAAACCCTCATGGTACAATTTAGCTAACAAACGATAAACATATTGTTAAGTAATACTCATTTGAAAGAATAAAACAATCCTTGGATAAGCATTAGGTCAATTTAAACCAGTTGGTAAGCGATAAAACAGTTTCACTCGATGTAATTTATTTAGTATTTTAGGCAAGAATCAGTGGACTCCCCCCTCATCTTATCCACCATAACATTTCTAGCGGCATGGGAACTTCGAATTTGAAGAGCATTTCAAAATCAATAGAATAGAAGGAGATAATCGATCTTTCATACGGGGGCTCCACTTAGCTGTCCTCCGGAGCGCGCCGCTCTGTTTACAGAATTTTTTTACCCATTTCCCCTTGATATTTTTTCAAATTTCTTTTCGCAACTTTTTCCCTGTATAATGAATTTAAATAAACAATTTCTTTCTAAAAATCGATTTTTTTACGATTTTTTTTTAAACCAACAACCCTTAACTGTTTCTGTAATAAAGAGCGTTGGCAAAACATATTAGGTATTAATAGATTCATATTTACAAACTTGGGACTTTTTCCTTCATACAAAACCAGTTTTTGCTTCTCTAATAAAGTTCTGGTCCGCTGAAATGTACTGGTATCGCAACACACACGAGGTTCTGTTCAATTGAAGGGCACGCAGGCTGCCTGTTTGAATGCCTCTGAGTGACAAACTAAACCGATGATGCCGCTATCGGTTCGTTACGTTTGCATTCGGAGAGCGAACAAAGCGAGAACAGACTGGCAGACCGGAAAGCAGATACGACGAGGAGCCTGTCGTTTTTCCTCTCCCTCATTCTGCACACTCAGTACACTGCCATCCAACTCATTGTCTTCACGGCAAGGTTGGAGGTGACGACTTGTTGCTGCTCTAATCAATAGGGTTCATCAATAGCAGACATAATCAATCATCAATAGCAGATCTAATCAATAGCAGATTCATCGTTCCGAAAAAACCCACCAAATTATTACACAGAGGTTCTTTATTTTTCTGTATACTTAGATCTCACGCCCGCAAAGAGCACATATTATTTGTCATTGTCACCTACCAACCATATTTTCTCTTCACAATTATGTTCCCTTAAAACTTCACATTTTTAAAATGTTCCAAAACGGATTTTTATGAAGAAAACTTTCGAATCTTCCATACCAACAATTTTAGGGCCACTGCAATGGTATAATTTTGTTCCGAAATTCGATAAAACGTTTAGACATTATTTGATAGTACCAATAATAAAGGTACCTAACTACAAGAATATACTTACCTACTGTTATAATGGTACATTTGAGTGCGTGTTACTCATTAATATACCGAGATAGGAAGAAACACATCACGTAAATCATTTCGATTGATTGGCTTATTATTCCATACTACGTTTAATCTAAACTGACTAATCTCTGACGTGGTGGTGTGGTAGAAAAACTCATTGAATTGGTCGGATCACTAATAACGTCCCCATATAAAACATGGACTTGACAATTATGTTGATGGTTTCCTTTTTGATTGATAATTCTTCTATGACGATTTTTCAGAATATGCGCGGAATATACTTGGCTCTTGATCGGATCATCGTGTCATTCAATAGCAATCTTTAAGGAACCAACTGCCAATTCTCTCAAAATTCAAGCAGTTACGAAATTGTTTATGTTTACACGGATGCAAACGCTGCTTTTGTTGGACAGCGACGAGATTTATAGAAGACCATCAAGGGCCTGATCCACGCAATGGCTGAAATCCACATCATAATTGGACCGTAATTTACAACAGTTCTCAGTCATGACTCCTAACAGTCTCTCTGGATGTGGCTTCCATATCTTGGGTACTCATATACAAAGAGTTTTTTCAGTGTATGATTGATACAAACACAATGAAATTCATAAAACTCTACACTCACTCCGAATTTGACTGATTGACTATCAGATACTCATAAATCCTTCGTTAAAAAAAAAGTCTGCCAAGTGGGTGCGGCACATAGCTTCCTCGTATCCATAACCCGATTATATAGATGATCCGATGCATTGTAGTTAATCTCAAAATACCAATCTCTAAGTACCTTTCAGTACCCTCATAAGGGACCATCTATACGCTAATCTGGACAATCCTAGAAAATTTCATCAAATTCGGATGAAAAATGTAAGTGAGTAGATGTATGTGATTGGATCAAAAAAATGCTTAGCCTCGGCTGGGATTCGAACCCGGGACCCCTGGGGGGTAATTCTATGCGCTACCCTCTGAGCTATTGAGGCCTAGTGATGCAATCGAATAGGATTTGAGATTCTCACAGAATCTCTATGAATGAATCCCTCTATGAAAAACCATTCTCTATGATTTTCATAGGGGACCATCTAAACACTACTCAGTAACATCCCTGAAAATTTCATTGAAATCGGACGGAAAATGTAGAAATTATGGCTGTTACAAAGAATTCACTTTTGCGCATGCGCAGCGGCTACTATCAATCGGAAGGTGATGATTTTCATAGGGGACAATCTAAATACTAATCTGTAACATCCCTGAAAATTTCATTGAAATCGGATGGAAAATGTAGAAGTTATGGCCGTTACAAGGAATTCACGTTTGCGCATGCGCAGTCGCTTCTATCAGTCCGGGGATGATAATTTTCATAGGGGACCGTCTACACACCAACCCGCTCAATCCCTGAAAATTTCATAGAAATCGGACAATAACTTGGTATAGTTATGCCGGTTACAACGATTTCATGACAGACACACAGACAGACAGACAGACAGACACGGAACCAAAATTGTTCAGAAAGGTCTAAAACGCAAAACGCGAGTGAAAATTTTGATTTTGGAGAACTTTGTTTTCGTCCTTGAAAAGTGAAAAAGCTTCCGCTACCTTGGTAGACTCGGAAGCAATAGAATTCGCATTAAGGAACAACATCATCAACGAAACTCACATATGATGCTACCCCCCCCCACCCTCCATTTTCAATTTCTCCCTTTCTTACCTAAAAAACAATTCTCCTCTTTTTCAATTAATTTCCTTTAAATGTTTCTTATTCGTTTTAAGATTAGGTATCTCTTTAATTTTAATGGTTGATAAACAAACGGTGGTCATACTGATATAATTGTGAAATTTTAAACTGGGCTAGCCCGCAATAAATATAAAAATTAATAAATAAAAAAGCCTCACATTTCCTGAAAATTCTTTAAAAATTAAACGGTATTTATGTGTAGTTTTGCTTTGGACAAACTGACCGAAACGTCATCCAAAACTATTCAAAAAGCTCTGAACGGCTAAATGCAAGTGGAAATTTGATTTTGGAGGATCTACGTTTTCTCGACTTGCTGCACGAAGGCACCTTCCTTACCTTAGGTCAAACGATGTTTTTACCTTCAGTAAATAACATTCCCTTCTCTTGCAACAAAAGAATTTAGAAAGTGGACCATTAAAAATTTTATGACCGGTGAGAAGGTTTTCTAAAATTATAATCATGCGCATATAAAATCTTAAAGCAACTCTAACGAAAAATTTAAGTGGGATGGAAAACGAATTATCGGAATTTAAGTAGGTCGAATCACTAATCATTGATACGATATTTTCTGAAAAAGCTATAATCTCCAAGGTGCAAAATTTAAGCAATATACAAGTAAGAACAGACAGAAATTATGTTTCGAAATGGACAAGGAAGAAAAGAACATTATGCAAGCTGAAAAACAAGCAACAACCGTTAATTTCAACGAAAAATCGTGAATCAAAATATTTCAAGATTGAGATATCAAACTTCCCTACAATCAAAGGTGACGAATATCTACTTTGCAGAATCAATTTCAGAGGAAAACGGACGGATGCTATATAGAAAGCTGAAAAGTCAAGAAACTTTCTAGTCGAACATCAGCAGAAGAGTTTTCTAATAATTATTATGAATCAATACATTACAATACATAACACATAATTTTAGAAAAAAATCTATTAAATGGAGGCAGTCGTTTAATTGAGATCAACCTGAGTAAGTGATTGAACGTATAAATGAGAAAACAGAGAAATAAGGAAGACAAGGTTTGTGAAATAAGTTGGAGATTATTGCATGGAGACGAGCGTAAACCACAATAAAATGTTTATTGATTCTTGTGCAATATTTTGTCTCGAAGTCTCTGAATAAATCGGAAGGAGGAGGTCTTGTGAGGTTCCGACGACAATCATGCACAACTACGAGAACATCCGCTGAGGGCAAATGAAAAATTAAGTCCCACTCTTGTTAGTTGGTCTTCTTTTAGCACGTGACGCGACTTCCCGAATGTAACATCGAATATTGACGCCCGACCTACCGACCTTAGTGAATAAAATATCAATGTCACGGGTTTAATGTCTTGTTATTGGTTAAGTTCCTTAATAGATGTTTAAGAGAATTGGATTTGGAGAGGTACAAGGGAAATAGATATGTAATTTCAAAGAATCCGAAAATCGAATAAACATTTTCCACATGAACCGATTTTGATGAAATTTGGCATATCTGCTCCATTTGGGGTCTAGTTGTGAACCGAAGCTCTTTGTTATTGTCAGCCACTTCCAAGGGTAAGAAGAGAGGGAAAATATTTTCAAAATGCTCGAAAACATGATATACAGGTACTTATTTTTTATTATTTTAAAATAGCGACGATTTTCTAGAATTTTTGACATCAACCAGAGCTCTGTGAAACCATCCGTTTGCCTAAAGAGGATCATTAATTACCTAATAAGTGAATGTGAATATGTGAGTGTTTTTTCATCAATTCGAGATAGTGTTCAATGTTTTGAGACGAATGAAACCACCCAGACGACCAAGAACAGTTAACCCTTAATATCCTGAGGTATCTTTCTGGAAGTCTGATTTTTACCTGCAACAGTTTATCCATTTTTGAACCAAAACTGATAGCCGTTGGCTATCTTGATACTCCAACTATGGAGAGAAAATTTGTGTAAAAAAACGTAATAATAATTACATTTTAATTAACAGAATTGGAAAACTGTAATAGGGCCTTTGAGGTACCTTCTACCCTTATTTCTCACCTTGTAGGCTATTAGTTGGGTTTTCCCAGAAAAGGCTACACACATTCCTCTATGAAGTGAATGTTCTTTTCCTTATTCCTTGGTTATGTACTTTACGGAAATAGCAGATCCTAACATCCACCAAGAATTTTCCCAAGTTTCCTTCTTTTACTCCATCAAAATTGGGTTTATGGACAAATTTTGCTGACGCAGATAGCGCTAAGTTAGCCCTTAGAAAGATACTTCTTGAGGTGACAGATTGATGCTTTTGAGGTACCTTCTGCTCAAATATTCTCTAAATTTGAATTCAAAACTCAAAAAAAAAAATTTAAACAAGTGGGAAATTAAGGGTTAAATAGTTTATTGTGGTATTTGTCAGACCTACGTGTTTCTCTGAGCTAGGCAGAGAGAAGCCGCGCACCTCCCTCCCATCAAACCCCTTCTTTTCCTTCGGACCTACATAAACTAGCCTCTTCGGGCCATTGTAGTGAAGTTCCTGTCTCAGTTGGTTCTTAACCCAGATAACCCTGAATTTTTTTTTTACTAATTTTTTGAATTTTTTCGTATTTTTAGTGTCATAGGTGTTGTCTGAAGACAAATTTGGCACTCTTGCAATTTTTTCCCATTTTAAAGAGGTCATAAATGGGCATCCTTCCAGAAGGACGTCAGTAGAATAAGGGAGCATCCTCTCTCGCATATTCCTTATTCTTATGAGATAACAAATGAGACTCAAGATTGAAAATACACTTTTTATTCAATCAAAACTGGATATAAAACTATGTATCATTTAAAATTGACAAAATTTATTTTGTGTGGAACGATAGAAAACGAAAAAGTGTAGAAATATGTCACATTTCAAGCATCCGGTTGTCGACTTCGTCTTGGAAAATCTTCAGTGCAGCTGCTTCCCTTCTTCCTATCTTTTCGTCTACCCCGTATCTCCAACGTAGTGTTCTTTCTTATCGAATCTAAAAAAAAGATAAATAAATTTAATAATAAATGATCATTGAAAATGATTGAAAGGCTGCAAACTGTACAATGCATGTGTCCAAGTATTTGATTTTCATTCACCGACAGTCAATCTTGGCTGTTTTTATCAACAAAAAAAAAAAAAAAAACAAATCGAAATACTCAAGGGATGAAAACTTTTGTTTGGGACAACTCATTGGTGACTACTCTCTAAGTGCAGTTGAAAGAGACTGGTTTTTTGTCCACATGTACAATTTTTTGGGCGGTTTTGGATTACGGACTCGATGTTTCCCCCTCTTCTTGTTGGAAATATTTTCATTGGAAGTTGATGGTTGGGGATCATCATCGCTTTCATCATCTTTATCATGAGAAGGAATGCTATTCAAAATTGCAGGAGAAAATTATCAATAACAGGGCTCTCGTCCGGTGAGGTCATGAAGGGCATTTGTTGGGGTAATAAAGATTTATCGACTTCCCCTTGACTTATTGCATCATCATTCCCCTCCGAAAAATCAAATGATATTGGATATATAACATATCATGTTATTTGATGTAAAGGAAGCAACTTCTTGCAGAAAAAGCGAGAAATCCAAAAAAATCAGCAAATGAAAAAATATGGGGACGGAACGATTTTGAATGTCTATTCTACTGACGTCCTTCCAGAAGGATCGACGTAAAAAGTGGTAATAATGGAGACGAAAATGGCAAAATTACATCAATAACATGTCATACCCTTAGTAGCGAGTAGGAACAATAGAATATCAACGTCGAAATAAAAATAAAAGATGAATAGGTACTTACCCATCAACTATGAATTCTGGGTGAGCGCTCATGATTGAAGCTGCTAGGGGAAAACTGCACTGAGTACCTGTTGGTCGCATACTGAAGACAAAATCGGTCCCCACCCCTCCGTTAGGATGTAAACAACAGTTCAAAGCTGTACTAGACCACAGCGGTATCATAATACAGGAGAGAAAATTCAGAAAGTCGACCTAAGTCCCTCATCCTTCCAGAAGGACTTTAGGGCTATCTGGCTTGAAGAACGATGAGTCAGAAACACGAATGTGAATCGCGCTTGAACGTTTACTGACGAAAGTGAGATAAATTTCATCTGATCGAATGCAATCTTTCGCAAACGGGTCATCTTTACAGAAACAACAAAATCTGCCAAGTGGGTGTGGGACATAGCTTTATAGTGACTTGCACCACTCTCACAGGGGACCATTTACACGCTAATCAGCACGGAAAATGGATGGAAAATGTCAAAGTTATGGTTGTTACAAGGAATACTCGTTTACGCATGCGTAGTGGCTACTATTGATCCGGTGGCTACGATGATTTCCATATAGGAACATCTACCTACAACCCAATCCACACAATCCCTGAAAATGTCATCGAAATTGCATGGAGAATATTTGAAAAACGCAAGAAACTTCGAATAGTTTTGCCCTTTACAAAGATATCATGACAGTCACATACAATAGACATACAGTAGACAGACAGACATGGAACCAAAATTCTTCGGGAAGGCCTCAAAGGCGAGTGAAAATTTGGAATTTGGAGAACTTTTTTTTCAACCTTGAAAATTGAAAACCTTGGTAGACTCGGAATCAAAATAAACCTTTGAGTTATAATTTGCAGCGTTTTTGTTGCCGTAATGGGCGCATTCAATACCTACCTAACTCATGTGTTATACAGGGTGTCCCATGTTAAGGACCGAAAAACTTCGGGAGTCGATTCTACAACTAATTTTAGTAAGAAAGTGTCTCTTAGCAATTTTTCGTTAGACGCTTAATTTCCGAGTTATTTTAATTTTAAGATTTTTTTTCGTGTTTTCGACCTTAAGCCATAAAAATGACCATAACTCGCTTAATTTACAATCAATTCAAAATCTAATTACACCGTTGGATAGGGCGTTAAATTTACCGTCATTCTAGTGGATATAAAAAAAAATTGTAAGGTCGTGATTGGTGAAAAATCAACTCGTAAAGTCATTTTTGTAAAATTGTCAAAATTACCTACTTTTTCTTTTGATTGTTAAGGTTTTACTTCCAAATGATTTTTCACGTACCTCTACATCAAAAACTGCGCAAAGATCTCAGCTTTCTAATGGTATAATTTGTTTCAATTTTACTCCGCTAATTAGGGGTGAAAAATACGTTTGAATGCTAAAAAACGTGGTTGCGCTTATGGAAATCAAGGTTTCTGGTTCGTTGGGCCTCGGGCAGGTTCGACAAATTAGGGGTGGAATTCTACATCATTTTCAACGCTATTAGACTGATTCCATCACCGTTGGTATGTGAAAGCTCAGTATTGAATTTTGGTAGGTCCGAATCTTTTTTTTAAAATTTACTTGGTATTTATGCACTGTTTGAATGTTCAATTCTCGCAACTTTCTCGATTGTATGAAAAAAGAGATATCTCATAAAGAATAGCGTGTAGATGTGGAATAAAAATAAAGATAAATAATGATATTTTAGAGAAAGTGAAAATGATATTTATGAACCAAAATAATCTTTATCTTCATCGAAGTACGTTATTGACTAAACATAAATGAGATAATAAATAATTTATTATCCTAGGAGGATAATTATTATCCTCTACTCCGTCTTTGATTTCGTTTGTCATTCGTCCGGATACCTGTAAACACAAAGCAAAGTTTTTAACAGCCAAGTAGAAAATAATTGAGGAATGTCGAAATTTGAAGCAGTGGTCATCATATTACCGATTCAGAGTAAGTGCTGAATGTGACCTCCTCCTTCTTCAGTACATAATGTGCTTCGTCTCCTGACAGCTCATTCCTCAATTATTTTCTACTTGGCTGTAAAAAACTTTGCTATATGTTTACAGGTATCCGGACGAATGACAAACGAAGTCAAAGACGGAGTAGAGGATAATTTATTATCTCATTTATGTTAAGTCAATAACGTACTTCGATGAAGATAAAGATTATTTTTGTTCATAAATATAATTTTTACTTTCTCTAAAATATCTATATTTATCTTTATTTTTATTCCACATCTACACGCTATTCTTTATGAGATATCTCTTTTTTCATACAATCGAGAAAGTTGCGAGAATTGAACATTCAATTCGTGCATAAATACCAAGTAAATTAAAAAAAAAAAGATTCGGACCTATCAAAATTCAATACTGAGCTTTCACATACCAACGGTGATGGAATCAGTCTAATAGCGTTGAAAATGATGTAGAATTCAACCCCTAATTCGTCGAACCTGCCCGAGGCCCAACGAACCAGAAACCTTGATTTCCATAAGCGCAACCACGTTTTTTAGCATTCAAACGTATTTTTCACCCCTAATTAGCGGAGTAAAATTGAAACAAATTATACCATTAGAAAGCTGAGATCTTTGCGCAGTTTTTGATGTAGAGGTACGTGAAAAATCATTTGGAAGTAAAACCTTAACAATCAAAAGAAAAAGTAGGTAATTTTGACAATTTTACAAAAATGACTTTACGAGTTGATTTTTCACCAATCATGACCTTACAATTTTTTTTTATATCCACTAGAATGACGGTAAATTTAACGCCCTATCCAACGGTGTAATTAGATTTTGAATTGCTCGTAAATAAAGCGAGTTATGGTCATTTTTATGGCTCAAGGTCGAAAACACGAAAAAAATCGTAAAATTGAAATAACTCGGAAATAAGCATCTAACGAAAAATTGCTAGGAGACACTTTCTTACTAAAATTAGTTGTAGAATCGACTACCGAAGTTTTTCGGTCCTTAACATGGGACACCCTGTATACGACTATTATTATTATTATACATTGAGCCCACTGGAGGTCAATGATCTTGGTGTCCAATAATGAGTGGCAACACATTCCAAATAAATGTAGGTACGCAAATTATAGGAAATGAGAACTAGGTTAAAGGGAAGTGAGATATAAATCGGCAATAGTCTCACGCACGCCACCCATGAGAGTGAATCACTGTGGGGACACGTCACCTAGACAATATCAAGCACTCTTAATATTAGTAGTTCTCCTGAATTTTTCAAGTATCAAAGAAATGAACTGGGCACAAACAGGCTTACTATTAGGCGTACTGCTAAAAGTACGAGAAGTAACAAATAGTCCATCAATAAAAATCGATTACATCCCGGCACAATATGGTGAAATAAGGGAAGTTTCTAACGGACCCTTCGTATTGATATACTCGTAAGGTCCCTCAGATTAATATCGTCCAGCCAAAATGGTTGATCAATAAAAATCGAATATCTACACAATACGGTGAAACATGTACAGTTTCTTTCATACCCTTCGTATTAATTTACTCGTTAGAGTACCTGGGTTTAATGAAAAATTGATCAACCAACCAAAATTCTGCTTTCTTTCTGCCCGACCTTGCTTAGATCAGCAAACGAGAAGTGAGCAACTGCCAAGGATGGAGGAAAACCATAACTTAACCTTAACTTGTCTCCAGTACTCTGTGAGGAAAACCGTCTGCCAAGTAGGGGGAGGAGTGTAGTAGCACCACACAAATAACAAGTTGACACAAGGTATCTGTAAAGTCCCGAGATGTAATGCTACGGTAATAGAAAGTTGTTAAATGTAGAAAATAAGTTGTAACTTGCAAATTCAGAAACCAGCAAAAGAATGAATCCTTATTTACGAAATCTCAGACCAGATGACAATATTATGGGGTTCAGAATAACTATTAGGTACTATCATCATCATATCTTCCCTCTCCTGGGATTTAATGGCCAAACAAAGAATTTAGGAATTATGAATCGTTATAAAAAATTATGAAGTTAGATTGGGATAAGACCCACACGGTTTCTCCGTACCGATAGTCCATCATCTATTTTCACATCGTACGATCGAGGTGCATCTAACTTCTTTGAGATGATCCCTTTTGGTTTATTATTTTCAATAATAAGCCTTTGGAATCGAGCAAGAAAAAAAAAATTTTAACCCCCCCTCAAAATTTGATGTTTTACGTTTCAAGGTACGTAGAATACGAAAATCGAATAAAAAAATTTCCGTCCGTCCGCCGTACGCCGTACGCCGTACGCGGCACTTTTCTTAGCAACACTGGACCGATTTGGTTCAAATTTGGTATATGGGCTCCATTTGGGGTCTAGTTGTGCCGCGAAGCTTTTGGTTGATGTAGGTCACTTCTAAGGGGTGAAAATTAAGGGTTGAAATTTTCAAGAGTGCCCTAGCTCGAAAACTCTCGAAATAAAGGTATCGTTTTTTCACCAATTTTAAATTGTATTGAATTTTTAAAAATTTTTGAGACCACCCGGAGCTCTGTAGGACAAACCGTTCGGTCCCTACGAGTACTTGAAGGTTTTCCTTCGATAAAACAGAATCATGAGTGTGAATCGCAAAAGAGGTCTAATCTCCATTCAAATTTTATCGGACTAAAATGCGATCGCTGTTCATTTCTTCGATTTGTATACAGTTTTGCCTTCTGCGTAACCAGTAATCAAATTTCCATATCAAGCTTTCTATTTTTCCAATCGAGTGTGAAGCGTTTAGTTCTTTCTAATAAACTTGATTGTGACGGTGTGAAGCCAGTATGGTGTGGTAGGTAGTACCTAGCTGGTAGGTAAAAAAAAGTTGGTAGGTAAAAAAAATGTTGGTGGGTAAAAAACGCTGCAAATCATTGCTCAAAGGCTTCTTCACTCTTCAGATCACTGATCAGCTGAGTGAGCTCCGAAGCCATTTTCAATCCTATTGAATGGAAGTGCTCTTCCAGGCGTCTCCAGCATTCGAGGAGATCTTCTTCACTCCTCAGATCACTGATCAGCTGAGTGAGCTCCAAAGCCATTTTCAACCCTATTGAATGGAAGTGCTCTTCCAGGCGTCTCCAGCATTCGAGGAGATCTTCTTCACTCCTCAGATCACTGATCAGCTGAGTGAGCTCCGAAGCCATTGCTCAAAGCTCACTCAGCTGATCAGTGATCTGATGAGTGAAGAACATCTTCTCGAATGCTGGAGACGCCTGGAATAGCACTGATCAGCTGAGTGAGCTCCGAAGCCATTTTCAATCCTATTGAATGGAAGTGCTCTTCCAGGCGTCTCCAGCATTCGAGGAGATCTTCTTCACTCCTCAGATCACTGATCAGCTGAGTGAGCTCCGAAGCCATTGCTCAAAGCTCACTCAGCTGATCAGTGATCTGATGAGTGAAGAACATCTTCTCGAATGCTGGAGACGCCTGGAATAGCACTGATCAGCTGAGTGAGCTCCGAAGCCATTTTCAATCCTATTGAATGAAAGTGCTCTTCCAGGCGTCTCCAGCATTCGAGGAGATCTTCTTCACTCCTCAGATCACTGATCAGCTGAGTGAGCTCCAAAGCCATTTTCAACCCTATTGAATGGAAGTGCTCTTCCAGGCGTCTCCAGCATTCGAGGAGATCTTCTTCACTCCTCAGATCACTGATCAGCTGAGTGAGCTCCGAAGCCATTGCTCAAAGCTCACTCAGCTGATCAGTGATATGATGAGTGAAGAAGATCTTCTCGAATGCTGGAGACGCCTGGAAGAGCACTGATCAGCTGAGTGAGCTCCGAAGCCATTTTCAATCCTATTGAACGCAGGAAGCTGAAATTTGAGAGGGAAGGTCAAGGGAGAATACAGATGGTGGTAGGTGCTATTGATGGAGAACCAGTGATCTATACAGAAGGGTGATCTATACAGAAAATAATAAACCTTTGAGCAATGATTTGCAGCGTTTTTTCTTCATGTCGATTACCCACACTTGTCGACCTGGTTGAAGAGGAGCTAGATCTCCCTCTCTCTAGATACCTTTTGTCAAACAACTTTTTCATTCGACCACGTAAATTTTCCTCTTTCTCCTTGACTTCTTCGCCATTTGGAGTTCTCGGAATTAGATTTTTCTCCAAGATTGGAAGAATCGTCCTCAGCTTGCGCCCCATAAGCAATTCGGCGGGAGAGTATCCGTTCTCCAGAGGAGCGGAGTTATAAGCCAACATTAGGTCTTCGTTCTTGATCAATAAACGTTTTGCCATATTCACTCCAGATTCTGCCAGTCCGTTTGATTGGGGGAAATGAGGGCCACTTGTATTCAGGGCTATTCCCATTTCCTGGCAGAATTCTTTAAATTGTTGGCTGCTGAATTGAGGGCCGTTGTCCGAGCGAATCGTATGAGGAACACCAAAGCGGGAAAAGAGCTGTTTCAAATGGTTTATAATAGCTTTCGAAGACGTGGTGGTAGTAGGAAGTATTTCCAGCCAACGGGAAAAATAGTCTTGAACAATTAGGAAGTGTTTACCTTTCAGTTCCATCATATCCATTCCCAGAGAAGACCACGGTAATGACGGGAACTCAGTGGGCAGGAGTGGCTCTTTCCTATTTTTGCGATTTTGGATACAAACGTAACAATCGGAAACTTTCCTTTCAATATCCTTCGAAATTCCTGGCCACCACACTGTGTCTCTAGCTATTCCTTTGCACTTGACGATCCCAAGGTGGCCTGAGTGAATTTTTTCGAGTAGCATGTTTTGTAGCGCTCGCGGCACAACAATCCTCGTTCCCATGAGAACTAATCCATCATGATGCGCAAGAGTGCTGCGATGTTTGTAGAATCCTGCTAGTGGTCCACATTCGGTACCTTCCCACCCTTTGTCTATACACCTGATGACCTCTTGAAGAACTCCGTCTGTTAGTGTCTTCTCACGAATTGGTTTATGTAGAGTATCAGCCACAGGTATACTTCGGCACAGCAAACTAACATGAATTTCCATTTCATCCTTCTTATCCTCAATTTCATTTGGAGGGTGGTCGATTCTGGATAAAGCATCAGGAACATGAAATGACTTCCCAGGTACATGAGTTATACTGAAATCGAATCTGGTTAATTTGAGTCGGAAGCGTTGTAATCGAGGAGATAGCTCGTGAATAGGTTTTACCGCCAAAAGTGATACAAGGGGTTTGTGATCTGTAAGAATGGAAATGTGTTTTCCTGTTATAAACATTGAAAAGCGATCGCATGCCCAAGAAATTCCAAGGGCTTCTTTCTCAATCATGGCGTATTTCTTTTCTGTTTCAGTCAGAGCTCGAGAAATATACATTACAGGATGAAATTCACCCTCTGAAAGTTGTTCTAGAACTGCTCCTATTGAATGGGATGATGAATCTGCCAGAATTCTTGTTTCCGCGTTTACATCAAAATGTTTTAGTACTGGAGCTTCAGTCAGGGCGTTTTTCATCTTAACGAAGGTTGAAGAATGTAAATCAGTCCATACAAAATCAGATTTGGTTTTTAGAAGGTCTCGTATTGGTCGAGACATTTCCGCTGCATTCTTCACGAATTTGTTGAGGTAGGTGCACATCCCAAGAAATCTGCGAAGTTCGGCGAAGTCTTTGGGGGGAGGCAAATTTTGGATTGCTGTAATTTTTATAGGATCCGTTTCAACACCCGAGCTACTGACGACGAATCCTAGGAAGGAAACTGATCGTTTTCGAAACACGCATTTTTCGCTGTTGAGTGTTACGTTAGCCTGTTTCAATCGGCTTAGTACGAGATTTAAACGTGCGTCGTGTTCCTCCCTAGTTTCTCCCCAAACTAATATGTCGTCCATCATGTTCGTACAGCCTTCTAACCCATTTAGTATCTCATACATTCGTCTCTGATAGTGTTCAGGTGCAGAGCAAATGCCCATTGGGAGTTTATTGTACCAATATCGGCCATATGGTGTGATGAAGGTTGTTAACTTTTTTGTTTCGTTGCTTAAGGGAATTTGCCAAAATCCCATTTTGGCGTCCAATTTAGAAAATATTTTCCCATGACAAATTTTTGCCAAGCATTCTTCTGTAGTGGGTAATATCAATCTCTCGCGAATTATACATTTATTTAATTCGGTATAATCCCCACATACCCGTAGAGCCCCTGATTTCTTGGTAGCTACGACTATAGGTGCACACCATTCAGTAGCTTCGGTAACTTTTGAAATGATACCGTTGGACACCATCTCATTTAGCTCTAGCTTGAGCTGGTTGAAGAGTGGCAATGGTACACGCCTTGGAGCTGTTACGGCGTAGGGACTCACGTTAGGTCGAATTTTTATAGAATATGGGGGTCCAGACATTGTGCCCGGTGCATTTGAAAAAATTGATTTGAACCGTTCTTCTGTTTCTACGAACGATGAAATATCTGTTTCACAAGATTGAATGACGATGTCTTCTGACCATGAAGTTATAAGTTTCAATGACTCAATTGCAGGTCTACCTAGAAGAGGTTCGCTGAGATTATCGATCACGTAAATTGATTCTGCTACCTCTTTGGAACCCAACCGAAGATTCCCTAAGAAGGAACCCGAACAGGCCAATTTCCCTTTCCCGGCATGTACTATATTTCCAGGAAATTTTGCCAGCTCCCGGGTGGACTTACCCAAAGAAATAAATTGGGTTTTGGGTACACATGTTATATCCGCAGCAGTATCGATTTTGAAATTTAAGGGTTTACCATCTAGCTCCACTGATAAGCTGGGACCCGACCTGCACGATCCCCACTACTTACATTTTCTAGGTAAATCGTACTGAGGTTAAACTGCGGTTCTTCTGTGTCAGAAGAGCTCTCGTTTAGTGCAATTTCTTGTACATCAGTCTTTTTGTTGTGTTTTAGACAGGCTTTAGAAGTATGACCTTTCCGCTTACAGAAACCGCATGTGGCATTTTTGGCTTTGCAGCTATTTACTTTGTGAGGTTTAGACTCTCCACATCGAAAACATTGAAATTTTTGCTTTGAATTGTATTGTAACGAGTCAACTTCATCATTGGAAATTTTTGTATCACGTAAGGCTTTTTGTTGAGACTTGACTAACTCGTTCTGTTTGACCAGTGATTTGGCTTTTTCGAGAGTTAAATGTTCGTCCATTTGTAGTTTCAGAGACAAATTTTCATCGCGGATACCGACTACAATACGATCTCTTATCAGTTCGTCAGTAAAATCCCGGTAGTTACAGGTTCTACTTAATTCGTACAGGTTGGTTATGAAATCCAATGCAGATTCACCTTCATGTTGACACCTTTTGTTGAAATTCGCCCGCTCGTAAATCACGTTGATTTTCTTTTTGAAGTGTTGGTTGAATTTTTCTTTGACAGTATCGTACGAAAAAGATTGCTCTTCTGTAAGCGCAAAAGTAGAAAAGATTATCTCGGCTTTTGGGCCCATAGTCAAAATGAGAGAATCGATCTGTTTAGACTCTTCAAACTCAGACAAACCTGAAGTGTTTCGCCATCTTTCGAATAGGCGAAACCAATATTCCCACTCGCTTTCAACAAACGTAAACGGTTCTGGTGGTTTACCTGGATAAATGAAGAAGTTCCGAGGTTGGATAGGATGCGCGACTGAAGAATCGGGCGAACTTTGTCGTTTCCTTAGCTTGGGAGGCATGGTGCGAACACACCTGACACCATGTAAAGTCCCGAGATGTAATGCTACGGTAATAGAAAGTTGCTAAATGTAGAAAATAAGTTGTAACTTGCAAATTCAGAAACCAGCAAAAGAATGAATCCTTATTTACGAAATCTCAGACCAGATGACAATATTATGGGGTTCAGAATAACTATTAGGTACTATCATCATCACAGTATCTTGATGGGAACATTAATAGATACCTACCTAATTTTGGTTTATTATTCTCAATAATGAATCTTTGGAATCGACCAAGAAATTTTTTTATACCCCCCCCCCCTCCTTAAAATTTGGTGATATTTGGTATATGATATTTGTTATATGTGGTTATATATGTTGTTGATATAGGTAGGATGATATTTGGGGTCTAGTTGTGCCCCGCATAAAGGTATCTGTTGTGTCTCTCAGGAACGTCGTATTTTCCAAAAAAACCAACGGTACCTTTCCCTCGGAAACCAGGTCACCAGACAAAAACCTCAACGGACGTCTAGTCCACTCTCCGGGGAAGAATAGAGCCCGGAGAGTAGGGGGACGCTATATAAGCCTGTTTCCCGAGGAAAAGCTACACTTCGATTCCAAATCTCAAACTGTTGTCCTCATTTCAAACCACCGACTCAAACCTTAAAAATCTCAAACCAAAAACTTCAACACTTAGAAAATAAACCTAAGTAGTAAGCTGGTTTCCAATAAACCAGAGGCTACATATCTGCAATCCACTTAAATTCTCGATAAAGTAAAGTCATTCCAAGGTAATCTGGTTTCCCATAAACCAGGAGCCTTTTCCCTCAATAGTTTAGTAAGCCGGTTTATATTATAGCCCGGGGCTAAACTATTCAACAATTCCCTCAAAACATTCAGACACAACATCTATCAAAATTTAGAGTATATACTTCCCGTAGATTCATCAGTCATCAAAATTTTAGAGTCAGATCTTTCACTAGTACAAATCACAATAGTAGTGACCTGAAACACAACAGTATCGTTTTTTAATCAATTTAAGATAGTCTTGAATTTTTATAATCGAATGAGACCACCCAGAGCTCTGTAGGACCAACCGATCGATCCCTATGAGAACTTGAGGGTTGGATTTACTATAAATCAGTAACACGAGTGTGAATCGCAAAAGAGGCCTATTGTGAATCTCTGTTCAAATGTTAGTTTCACCGGGTGTGAAGCGTTTATTTCTTCCATATAAACTTGATTGTGAAGTAGGTATGTGGTAGGTAGGTAGTAACTACGGTTGGTACCACCACCCGCGTCCTGCTAGACTCATAATATCTGAATTGGTGGTCTTTCTATAGAGGCACTTCCCTTCATCCCTCTCTCCCACCCCCACCTTCCTCATCTTCCCTCATCCCTAGGGCCGGCGTCGGGTGGGTCCTGGGCGTCCTCCCCATTATATTTGATGTATTTATTTATTTTTATTTATGGCGTGCCCCCTCCGTCACAAAAGAAAATATGTCTTTGAGGAGAGTATGAAAAAAAAGTAGTGACAATGGCAAAGCCCTGTTCTTTGCAGACGAGTGATGTATATAGATAAATAATAAACCTTTGTCTAATAGTTTTCAGGTTTTTTTTCATTCTGAAACGTGGACTTCACGAAGGATCTGCTATTTTTACATTTAGAAATAAAACGATTAATTTTTTCCCCAATTGACAATTTTGTACCTTAGGTTATGTAGATCAGATTGCTATGAAATGCATCAGGGATTATTGCTGAAACTCCCAACTATTTTCCAAATTTTATGAGTTTCGGGTGATTATCGTAATTTCTCGGATTATAGCTCGGAAGGTACTAGCCTATAAAATTATGACATGGTGGTATTCGTCGATACAGTCATGATAAGTGGCGTTGAACTTCTATAATTATACCATGGTGCAATCAGTGCTTGGGGAGCAAAGTATTCCACCCATGTAAAGAAGTTACATGAACATCAGAAGATAATCATAAAGCTGATGTTGTCATTACCTCAAAGAACAACATCCGCAGACTTATTCGATAATGCCAAGATATTTACATGATACATCTACTTTTGCTTCGCAATTTTTTAATAAAACACCGAAAGTTCAGATTCTTCAGATAGAAGAATCTGAAGATTTGTCATTGATACTAGACTGAGATTAGCGACTCACAGCCCGAACTTCATACCTACTGCATATATGATACATAGAGAAATTGATGGCAATATGAAGAGGCACCTAAAGTTCACTAGACCAAAGTACGCAAAGGTGGGTGAGGCACACAGCTTCTTCGTATCCATAATCCTATTGTACAGATGATTTCAGGCATGGTAGATAATCTCAAAATATCGATCTCTAAGTACCTTGCAGTACTCACTTAGGGGACCATCTGTACGCCAACCCGCACAATCCCTGAAAAGATAATCGGACAATAGTTATGCCCGTTACTAGGATTTCATGACAGACACACACATAGACCGACAAGCAGATAGCTAGTTATCAGTTATAAGGAATTTACGTTTGCGCATGCGCAGTGATTTCCATAGGAGACCATCTACATTCCAGTCCGCATAATCCCTGGGCAATTAAACGAAATAGGATGAGAAATTTAGTTATTCCTATTACAAGGAAACTCACAACTTTGCGCATGCGCAGTGGCTACTATCACTTCAGGGGCGATGATTTTCATACGGTAGGTACCTTCTACACGCCAATTCGTGCAATCCCTGAATATTTCATCGAAATCGGACTTATTTATGCCCGTTACATGGACTTCATGACAAACACACGGGCACAGACAGACACGGAACCAAAATTGTTCAGGAAGGTCTAAAACGTAAAACGCTAGAGGAAAGTCTGATTTTAGAGGACATTTTGGAGCCATGCCTAATGTGAGGTAGGAAATCTGAGCAAATCGCACCACCTTTGGTCTTGCATATTTCACTTTTTAAGGTGTTCAAAATGTTATGCCTTCGTCAAATAATATGTCCATCTATATTTTTCTCTGGAGACTACGCACAGAAAACCGCCACAATTTTATGATTTAAGCTCCTTTCTCTTCGCTTCCTAATGGCCGCTTATCTGTCTGACTTTCTTCCATCAGTCCGTACAGAAACGACGAAAACTATAATTTCTGTAATTTGAACAATATGTAAATACAATTTTTTCTGAGTAAATGCACCATCACAAATCATAATTTTCCACAAATTAATTTCCTACCTGGTCCGCCCCCTCACCCAGAACTGATTAAACGCCCCAGGACTCAGCCCGAAGTAATGTGCTAAACGGCTCCGAGCTGAGCTCCAACATGGGGGGGGGGGGGAGAGGAGGTGTTTTTTAGTGGGTTTGAATCCCACATAACCTGGATGACGCAGACCCTTCCAGGTATCGTACGAGATCCAACTTCATCTATGGATCTTAAAGATTTTCTCACCTGCCTGCCGAAAAAAAGAGAAAAAAGGTGTTCAATCTGTTATGCCTTTATCAAATGATAAATCCAACTATATATTTCTCTGCAGACTACGCACAGAAAACCGCCACAATTTTGTGATTTAAGCTCCTTTCTCTTCGCTTCCTAATGACCGCCTATCTGTCTGACTTTCTTCCATCAGTCCGTACAGAAACGACATAAAACTATAATTTCTGTAATTTGAACAATATGTAAATATAATTTTCCCTGAGTAAATGCACCATCATAAATCATAATTTTCCACAAATTAATTTCTTAACCGGTCTGGGAGTGAATGTTGACACAGTTTTTGGGATGGAGCACAGAGACTGTGCCCCTCAGTTAGCTGGATGTGCACTTGTTGCTTTGAAGGACGTGCGTGCTGCAATGCGATGAAGTCCTGCTTCCGTTCTGGACATTGCAGCTTGTTGCAGCTCGATAGCTGACCTAAGTCTAGAAAGTATATTATCAAGAAAGTCGTTACCAGGGCAGGTGGTTGTGAGTGCAGAGAGGATGCCGGCAAGGGCCGTGATCGAGGAGCGGAAGGGTGACCTCGAACTCCATCTCGACTCGACGCTCCGAAACGCTGTCCATAACTGACCTCCGCGTCGCCCCCGAAAGACCCCACTTCGACCCCGCTGAATCCGACCCGAAATGCGAGGATGGCTCGAATACTCCTCCAGCACCAGACGAAATGGAGGACTGAGAGGAACCAAAAGGACAACTACAGTAACAAAAACGCTGCAAATTATTACAAAAAGGTTTATTATGCCTATATAGATCACTCGTCTGCAAAGAACATGACTACCTATCTTCTACATATCTACTTCACAATCAAGTTTATTTAAAAGAAATAAACGCTTCACACTCGATTCGAAGCAATGAAGAGTTGTGGGTGCCTTCGATAGGAAATTTGATTACTGGATGCTAAGGGTGAAAAACTGAAGACAACTCAACCTGACAACCAGAAACGAACAACGGTCGTATTCTGACAGCTAAAATTTCAACGGAGATTAGGCCTCTTTTGCGATTCACACTCGTGATTCAGATTTATCGTACGTTCAACCCTTAAATTATCGTAGGGAGCGAACGGTTGGTCCTACAGGGCTCTGGGTGGTCTCATTCAATTCTAAAAATGCAATACTATTTAATTTGAAGAAAAAGCAATACCATTACATCGAAAGCTTTGAGCTAGGGCGTTTTTAAAATTTCAACCCCTATTTTTCAACTCTTAGAAGTGACAACCAAGCAAACCAACCTTAGTGAGATCAACCAAAAGCTTCGGGCCACAACTAGACCCCAAATGGAGCCCATACACCAAATTTCATCAAAATCGGTACATGGAAACAAGGAAAAGCGCAAAAGTGCATCAAAATTTTGGTTTCCTATTTTCAATAATGAACATTAGGAATTGAACAAGATAACAAATTTTTTAACCCCCCTCAAATTTTGTTGGTTTACGTTTCAAGGTACGTAGAATCCAAAAATCGAATAAAACGCTGCAAATTATTTCACAAAGTTTATTATTTTCCTGTATAGATCACTCGTCTGCAAAGATTACAGGTTTGCCACTTTTTATTCATTTTTTCTACCTACCAACCAGAGGTACCTACTAGGACATTTTTGAAAATTTCAACCCCTAACTTTGGAATCCAAATGGAAACCAAATGGAAATTAAGGGTTGACATTTTCAAAAATGCCCTAGTAGGTAGGTACCTCTGGTTGGTAGGTAAAAACAAAAAATAAATAAATAGTGACAATGGCAAACCTGTGATCTTTGCAGACGAGTGATCTATACAGGAAAATAATAAACCTTTGTGAAATAATTAACCTTTGGAATCGACCAAGAAAAAAAAAATTTTAACACCCCCTCAAAATTTGACGGTTTACGTTTCAAGGTACGTAGAATCCAAAAATCGAATAAAAATTTGGCCGTCCGTACGCCGTACACGACACTTTTGCCACTTAGCATTGACCGATTTTGATAAAATTTGGTATGTAGGCTCCATTTGGGGTCTAGTTGTGCCCCGAAGATTTTGGTTGATGTAGGTCACTTCCAAGGGTTCAAAAATGAATTTTGAAATCGCCCTAACTCAAAAAATTTTGATATAAAGGTATTGTTTTTCCTTCAATTTAAGATTCTATAGAATTTTTTGAGACCACCCGGATCTCTGTAGGACAAACCGTTCGCTCACTACGAGAATTTAGAAACAACGATAAATCAGAAACAACGAGTGTGAATCGCAAAAGAGGCCTAATCTCCGTTCAAATTTTAGCTGACTGAAATACTCGTACGATCGATGTTTTTCTTCATGTTGGATGGTTGGTGGCTTTGCAGACGAGTGATCTACTTACTTATAAAAATAATAAACCATTGTGTAATAATTTGCAGCGTTTTTTTTCTGTCTACCATTCATGGGTACTTACTACCTACCACACCATACTGCCTTCACACCTTCACAATCAAGTTTATTAGGAAGAACTAAACGCTTCACACTCGATTCGAAGAAATAGAAATGGAAATTTGATTACTGGTTCTAAGAAAGCATAATTGAATACAACTAGAAGAAACGAACATCAATCAACTAGGAAGTAGAAGAAGAAGAAGAAGAAACGAACGGCGATCGCATTTTGGTTAGCAAACATTTCAACGGAGATTAGAGATCTTTGGTGATTCACTCTCGTGATTCTGTTTTATCAAAGGAAACTCCTCAAGTACTCGTAGGGAGCGAACGGTTTGTCCCACAGAGCTCCGGATGGTCTCAACAATTTTTAAAAACGCTGCAAATCATTGCTCAAAGGTTTATTATTTTCTGTATAGATCACCCTTCTGTATAGATTAATGAATCCTGATTTTATTAATAATAAATCGTCGATGAAGTGAGTTTCAGGAGGCACTCATTTCCATGTCGGTAGGTACTATTTTTCGAATTGTATGCACCTTGAAACGAGAAAATGTTTGGTTTGCTTTGAGCAATGGCATCGGAGCTCACTCAGCTGATCAGTGATCTGAGGAGTGAAGAAGATCTCCTCGAATGCTGGAGACGCCTGGAAGAGCACTTCCATTCAATAGAATTGAAAATGGCTTTGGAGCTTACTCAGCTGAACAGTGATCTGAGGAGTGAAGAAGATCTCCTCGAATGCTGAAGACGCCTGGAAGAGCACTTCCATTCAATAGGATTGAAAATGGCTTCGGAGCTCACTCAGCTGATCAGTGATCTGAAGAGTGAATAAGATCTTCTCGAATGCTGGAGACGCCTGGAAGAGCACTTCCATTCAATAGGAATGAAAATGGCTTTGGAGCTCACTCAGCTGATCAGTGATCTGAGGAGTGAAGAAGATCTCCTCGAATGCTGGAGACGCCTGGAAGAGCACTTCCATTCAATAGGATTGAAAATGGCTTTGGAGCTCACTCAGCTGATCAGTGATCTGAGGAGTGAAGAAGATCTCCTCGAATGCTGGAGACGCCTGGAAGAGCACTTCCATTCAATAGGAATGAAAATGGCTTTGAAGCTCACTCAGCTGATCAGTGATCTGAGGAGTGAAGAAGATCTCCTCGAATGCTGGAGACGCCTGGAAGAGCACTTCCATTCAATAGGAATGAAAATGGCTTTGGAGCTCACTCAGCTGATCAGTGATTTGAAGAGTGAAGAAGATCTCCTCGAATGCTGGAGACGCCTGGAAGAGCACTTCCATTCAATAGGATTGAAAATGGCTTTGGAGCTCACTCGGCTGATCAGTGATCTGAGGAGTGAAGAAGATCTCCTCGAATGCTGGAGACGCCTGGAAGAGCACTTCCATTCAATAGGATTGAAAATGGCTTCGGAGCTCACTCAGCTGATCAGTGATCTGAAGAGTGAAGAAGCCTTTGAGCAATGATTTGCAGCGTTTTTTACCCACCAACATTTTTTTTACCTACCAGATAGGTACTACCTACCACACCATACTGGCTTCACACCTTCACAATCAAGTTTATTAGAAAGAATTAAACGCTTCAGACTCGATTGGAAAAACGCTGCAAATCATTGCTCAAAGGTTTTGTCGGATCCGCGGAAGACAAGGAATCGCCAGCGGGATATCCGACTTTTTCCAGACCAAGTTCGGAACTGCCGGCTCAGCATTTCGCCGCTTGTCTCCCTTCTTGACGCCCGACCGAGGTTATAAAGACTTCGACCACCGAATTCAGGAGCATCTTTCGCCCAGAACTGATCCCCGACGGAATAGCTCCCGTCCTGTATTCTCAGCGCCCATCTGGAGAAGCCTACTCTGCCTGAAGCTCAGACCCTTGCAGTTCACCCGGACCACCCGCCGATCACCGCAGGATCACCGCAGGATCACCGCAGGTACTTCATTGTGGAGAGACTTTAGAGTTGTATAAATAAAGGGGGGTTTTATGTAATAAAAGGGGTTTTTATCATCCTTTTTATGTCTATATATCGACTCTTCCTAATCACCTCTATACAATATCCAGATAGGCTCTGACATAAATGGTGGAGAGCGCCTAAAAAATAGGTTTCGCCCCCAATAAAATCAATAAAGTTAAGATTTTAAATATAAAATACAGAAATGAAAACTTTGAATTGAATTATTTTAAAACAATAAAAATAATAAATTATTGTGGAAAGAAGTTAAAAATACGATTCTCTTGTCTCTCTCTCATTGGAATTTTTTTTTTATATATATATATTTTTTGTGTGTGCATGTGTACTAATTATAAGATTTTCCGTTGTTGAAGTGTTCAGCCTTAGGCTAGGAAACCCTTTTTTTTCTCTCTTCCTTTTTTTTTTGCAATATATTATCAGAATTTTAAAAGTTTAAATTTTGGACTGCCATTTCTTTGAGAGATACTGTGTGCAAATTTGCTCCCTTGGCAACGATATCCTATATCCGGTTGCATAAGATGAAGGTCAGTAATCTTATAACCCAGAAGGAATTTGCACAACAGACCTGAAAGAAGGTGAGCAGAAAAGTTAAATTCATCCTGAAAATTAGAGGCTGAAAGCACTTAGGTAGGACCCCGAATTTTAAAAGGCATGTCTTGTTCCGCAATACATTTTGTGTAGCTCGTTTACGTAAGGAAGCGAGGTACGCAAGCAGCAAAAGTGCTGTCGCCAAAAAATCGTCAACAAATTTGAAGGACCCCTGAATTCAGCAGGTATTCATTCAGCAAAATCCACCTAAGCAGGAGATTTTGTTTAATGACACAACTGTGGAAAAAGGGAATTTTTAAATAAAAATACATCGTCCAACTTAAATTCATCCTGATATTTTATAATAGGTAATCATCCACTATAGGTAACAATACGGACGACGGATGACGGATAGCGACTCGACGTTAGTCTTGTTAGTAAAACGACTGATTGATAGGTACCATATTGGATCAGATGAGCCTTTAAGAAGTTTAAATAGACTATCAGCTGCAGAATATGCTGAAATCGTGACTTATTTAGGCCAACCTGTACTTACTAGGGATGAAAATAGGTTATTAATTAATGAAATATGGGCAAAATCAGAATTAAATGTACCGGATTTATTACGAATTATTTTGAATAATGCAAAATATGATGAGAATTATTTAGAAGCTAGAGAGATATTAACAAACCAAGGTTTTGTAATAAGCGAAGAGAATAGAAAAACCGACGATTTAATTGATGAAAACCTAGGTTTACAAGCGGGTAATAATTCAAAAAACGAAACAAAAGAAGGGAATTTAAAACCAGAAATTACGAAAATCACAAAGTCGACTCAAACAATCATCATGGAGAGAACGCCTATTAAAATAACTCCACGGTATTTTTCGGCACAGGCTCACGAAGATATAAATCAGTTTATAAACAGTTGGGAGAAGTTAGCAAGATACCATAATTGGGAACAAAGGGAAATCATGCGAAGTATCCCGAGTTTTTTTCTGTCGGACGCACAGCTCTGGTACGACCAAAATGAAAAAATAGGAAAAATAAGGCCAACTTGGGAAGAGTTTAAATTGCAACTAAGACAGGAATTTCAGGATCCGAGTTTAATAGAATCTGCAAGGATGGAACTGTTAACACTTCAGAAATTAGATTCGGAAACTATGAAACAGTATGTTGATCGGCTAAGGAATTTAGTTTGGAAGGCTGCTCCAGACATGCCTACCAGCGAAAAACAACGAATTTTAGCGGCAGGTATTCCGAACGAATTTAGAATATGTCTTGCCGGAATAGACGATTTTGAACAGGCAGTCATAAAACTATATCAAGTGGAAGCCTTAATTAGGTTACCTAAAAACGAAAAACAGATCGAAATACAAAAACCCCCAAAATCAGAGGAAACCCTATATGAACGTGTTGCGGTTCTGGAAGCGGAGCGCCAGAACAGGGCAGTTGATCACGGATCATTTCAGGATAGAAATCGTAAAAGAGGAAATAGTCAGAATAATCGTGTAAGTAGCCAGAACTATCGTGGGTATAGATATCAGAATTACCGCCAGAATTCTCAGAATTACCAGAGAAATCAAGGCTGGCAAGGTAACCCATATAATCAGGGATTCAATGATTGGCGAAATTCAAGCAATCAACAACAGTTCAACCAATATTCTAGGCCAAATAGAGGGGCATATCGTGGCAGAATACAAACTGGCCGAGGAGCACATAATAGCCAAATCGAAAATTTAGCAAGTGTTTTAGGTAATTTACTGCTACAACAAGCCCCATCTAATAGTGGTCACCAAAATAGGGGAACATTTTATCAGAATCAAAAAAACTGATAAAGGGGACAGTTGGATTAAGTCATGATAACTGCCCCCAAAATCACAGAACTATGGGTAAAATTAATATGTCAAAAAACGTAAGATGTAAACAACCCTTGATAAAACTACTTGTAGGTAGGTATATATTGCATGCATTGTGCGACACGGGTGCAAGTGTGTCCATAATCCATGAAAAATTTGTTGATAATAAGACAGATATGAAGTCAACAAACGTACAGTTATATGCTATAGATGAAAATAAATTACAAATTCGGGGAAAAATAGATTTAAATTTAACAATTACTGACGATAATGGGATTGAAAAGCAAATTATTCAATCATTTTATGTCTGGCGACCAAGTATACACGAACAGACTTCTCAAAAAGCATTAGTTATATTGGGGAGAGATTTTTTTTATAACCAAAATGCCATAATGGACTTTAAGCAACAGATTATTGTAGTACAAGGTTCAAACATATCATTTAAGGATGAAAACGAAGATTTCATAAAAAATTCATGTGGTTTAGTTGTTACACGAGGCAAAAATCAAAAAGTTGAAAATGTAAAATCAGAGACTTGTGGATTAAAGACTCGAGAATCGAAAGGGAAAAGAACCGAAAGTAGGCCACGGGAGAACAATAAACAGTCGTTGAATTACACATTTAAAAGGCATAGCAATGAAACGCTGCCTAGACAGATTCCAGAAGAAACGGCGAATCAAATTACGGAGGCCAACGAAGGACGACTCAGTTCAGTTACCTTCCCGGCTGGGGAAAGAATAAGTGGGTCAAGTCAACTTCAATTGTTTCAAGATGCGTTAGACGTTCATGAAATTACATATAAAAAAATTTGCAAAAAGCTAAATGTCAAAAATACAACATGTACAGAAAAATTGTTGGCACAGATTTCGCAATTATTGGGAATCAATTTGGTTTATTATAATGTATCACAGCAAAAAGCCCAATATTACCAATTCAAAAATCGACCTCAGAGAATACATATATATTTTATAGAACATTCACTAACAAGATTTTCATGGATAAAGCCAAACCCACATCTAAAGAACAGTTTCAAAGTCCAGGCAACAATATACAAGACACCTAACAGAATTAAAGGGGTAGTCATACAGAAGGAGAAATCAGACGTAAAAAATATAATCAAAGATCATGATAAAGGTACTAGAGCGATAATTAAACTTCAACCAGAATGGAGACAGATTATTAGCAACGTGCAAACTAATGAAAATAAGAATATTGTAAAGGGTTTTGAAACTTATTTTGAAGGTCGGAAAGAGCAAATCAAGGATTACAAAGGGATTAGATTAGATATAAATCCAGAATTAACGGCAAAAGACCATAATGAAATAGTAGCAATTTTAAAGCGACATGAGAAAGCCTTTGTGTTAGATGAATATGATATCGGGAAAGCGAAATGCCAATCAATAGGAATCCCATTGATCACGAACAAGCCAATAAAATGTAAAACTTTTAAACGTAACCCCCATGAAATGAACGCAATGAAGCAAGAGATTCAAAAACTTGAAAACAAAGGCATTATTAGGAAATGCTCAACTCCATATAGAAGCCCGTCTTATTTAGTCAGAAAAAAAGATGGTAACTTCCGCATGATTACAGATTACAGGGAATTAAACAAGGTTATTGATTATCAAGCATCAGGAGCTTATACTGGGAGAACCGCTCAAGAAGCTATTCAATTCGCTTCACAAAAATATATTTTGAGTTCTTTTGATTACGCGAGTGCATGGCATCAAATACCAGTAAAGGAAGAGGACCAACATAAATTAGGTTTCGCGGACCACAATAATGATACGTGGGTGTTTAATTATCTGCCTATGGGATTGAAAATATCGACGGGAAAATTCATAGAAATAGCGGAAAATACATTAAAATCGTTAATCGATCAACAACAGGTAACGCAATATGCAGATGACGTTTGTCTGGGGTCAATGGATATGACAGAACATAAAATCAACATGGACAAAATGTTAACATTGATAGAAGACAAAGGGTTGAAATTAAGTGCGGATAAGGTTCACATAGGATATCAACAGATTAAATTGTTAGGAAAAGTTGTAGGTTCAGGCAAAATTCAGACTGATCCAGAAAAAATAAAAACTCTTTTTGCTATCCCTCCTCCAACTACTAAAAAACAGGTTCAATCTTTAGTAGGAATGTTTGGATTTTTCAGGGAACATATTCATAATTTTGCATCAGAAATTCAACCAATAACGGACTTGTTGAGAAGTAGTAATAAACAGCAGGCAAAAATAATATGGGATAAACCACAACAGGAATCTTTAGACAGGATGAAACAGTTATGTTCTCGAGCGCCGATTTTAAGGACATATGATGAGAAGAAACCAGTGGTTATACTTGTAGATTCTGCAGCTCATGGGGTAGGAGCAGTAACTGTGCAGAATCATAGAGGGAAATGGTATCCACTAGAATTTTTTTCAAAGAGATACAGCCCAACACAAGCAAGGTATTCAGCAACTTACTTAGAATTAACAGGAATTTGCATAGCCGTACAGAATGCACGACAATATATACATATGTCTCCATTTGAAACGATAGTAATAACAGACCATGCTGCTTTAAAATTCGTGAACAACATTAAAGAAGTTCATTCAAAAATTTTTAAATTGAGTTTAAAACTTAGTGAATTTCCAATAAAAATAATGTATGCAAAAGGAAAAACGATGTCTATGTGTGACCATTTAAGCAGATTTGGTGAAAGTCAGATCATGGACGAAGAAACCTTAGAACCAATTACTTTGCAGTCGGAAAATATTTGTGTGGTAACTCGTCAACAGGCAAAACAATTGGAAGAAGAAAAGAGATTAGCCCAAAATCCTCAAGTAGATATGAGTAAGGAAGGAGTGAAAGATCAATATAGTAGCGGTACACTGGAAACTTTTCAGCACTCTGAAGAATATCTTTTAGGGATAAAAAAGGACGATTTTGCAACAGAAATTACACAAATTATGCTAGGAAATAAAACATCGTCTAAGTTATTGAAAAATCAATCGCGGAAATATGAATTGGATGATATGGGATATTTATGGAAAAAAGCAGGGGATAGGAAATTACTATATATTCCAGTTTCTTTAAGAAGACAATTAATTACTACATATCATGATAATATGAGTCATCCAGGTAGAAAAAACACGTTGAAATTAATGAAAAATAAATTCTACTGGCATTCTTTAGTGAGCGATGTGACTAATCACGTTCTAAGTTGTGATATATGCCGCACGACAAAAGTTAATACACAGAAACGAGGAGGAGAACTTAAGGAAATGAAACCCATAACGGAATTTCCAAATGATGTTTTACAATGTGACTTTTTAGGGCCGATAGAGTGCTCGCAAAATTCAAATCAACGACAGTCGATTTTGTTAATGGTAGATTTGCATACACGTCATCTTCAATTACAAATTTGCAAAAATCAAACCGGAGAAGAGGTGATTAATGCTTTAAAAAAATATCAGTACACTTGGGGTTTTATAAAAAATTTACAAACAGATAACGGCAAGTCCTTTAAAAATCAAGCAGTTAGTGAGTATTTGCAAGAAATGGGAATCCATCAAAATTTCTCAAGCCCGTATCACCCAGCATCTCAGGGAGCCACAGAAAGACGAGTAGCAACTGTCACCCAAGCGATTCGACAAATTCAACAAAAAGAAATTCACTGGGAACCTTATCTAAAAAGAATAGAGTTCAATTTGAATAATCAATATTGTAAACGAATAAAAATGACGCCATTTTTTGCTATGTTGGGACGTGAGTCACGAATTCCAGATGTAACCGGATTTCATGCACCACAGGAAAATGAAAATGTTAGATTATGTCAAATGCAAAAAAATTGGAAAGAAATTCAGAATTCACATAAAATAGCCCAAGATCAAAACAAAAAGCAATTCGACAAAAAAAGGACTGGTATACAGTATAAAGTAGGAGATTACGTATACTTTAATAGGAATAAATTGACAGATGGACAAGATATAACGAACAAGTTTAAGAAAATTTATTTAGGACCAGCAAAAATAGTGCAGGCACATGGTAATGGTGCATACTCAGTGATACGAAAAATAAAGGATCGTGAAATACAGCAGAGAATCAATATAGATCAAATAGTACCAGGTCTAGCTTGTGAAAGAAGACCAATAATTTAAAAATACAATATTACAAAGAAATAAGAATTAGGGAAAAAATTTAAAAGTACAAACATAAGATTATACAATTAATTAGCAGAAAACAAAGTTAGAAAATGGTTGCTTAATCTGAGGGATTTGAAAAATTGAGTCATGAATCGATTTTTCAAAACGCTGGACGTAAAACCATGGATTTTGCAATCATACTCCAAGCAGATACAAAGAAACAGAAAATAAAAACAAAGAAATAAAATTTTTTTCAAACAATAATTAACTTGCCCCTTCGAGACGCGTAAGCTATAAAAACCGCACAACAGACAAGTGTAGCGGGCTTTGAACAAGGCAGGCGTTGTAAATAACAGAGAAATGTTATTTCTCTGTTTCAGAAAAATCACAGAAATGAGCCTGGCAGCAGCGATCACTACAATAGTTGGCCTCATATGGATTTCGCAGACAGAGACATTTTACCAACAAAGACAATTGAGTGATAAAACGGAATTTTTATCGAATACTTTAGGATATACCTACAGACAGGAGGGTAAATCAGAAATAAAAAGTAGAATTTCCGTAGGACCGCTGTTGAGGACAAATAAGTTATTAATACAAATAGGAAATAATCCAGAAAAAGCGTGTGAAGGTGTAGCAGCAACTACAAATTTAACCAATCATACAGGAATAATGGAAGCATGTATAAAAAATATGAAAGAATGGAGGGAAGCAGTGCCTTATAAGACAATGTTATATCGATTTCAAATTAGGGCAACACATTTACGAGATATATTTATGAATTCAAACGTAACCAGACAAAAAAGAAGCACAGGAGCATTTTGGGCACCCTTGAATTATATAGGTTATATTCAGCAAAAGTTGACCGGAGTCACGTCATATACCACGCAGAAAAAAACCGATAAACGTATACGTAATTTAACACAAGAGATGAATAGGATAAAAACATTCCATCAAAAACACGAAGTGTGGTTAGACTCAACTTTACACGAAATGATTAATTTACAAAATGTAACGAGTTGGACGACTCATAAGGCTATGAACGACTTGAGACAACAATTACAAGAAAAGATTGATATAATTAATATTCGAGAATCAGTAAGAGAATTTCTTCAAACAATACAAATGGAATTGACGAGCCAAACGGTTTTGATTGATGAAGTTATGATGATATTGACATTTGCAAGAGAAGGGATACTTTGTGAATCGGCCATACAGTTGGATAATCTTAAGGAAAGCATAGAAAATATAGAATCTCAACTAGGTGCAGAACTACAAATCCCATTTCTGGCATCCGCACAAGGATGGGAAAGTATAAAACAAATTATAAATGTGCATTATCGTTTGGAAGGACAGGACATTTATTTTAGAATAACAATACCTATAGTAGAAAAATTAGAATATGACATTGTAAGACATATCACAGTACCACATCGGGTAGTAGATTGTGAAATATCATATAAATTAGCGATGTACGAAGTAACCATAGGGCAAAATAACTCAATTATAACAGCAATGACTAGAGACGAATTTACTACGACCTGCGTACAAATAACTGATCAGGGATATTTTTGTAAATATTTCAATAGTGCGACAGAAACTTTGCCATTACACGAAATTTTTACAACAAATCAACGAAGAGTAGTCCAACAAGCTATTTATTTGCCAACAGGAGAAACTAATCAACATATACTGTTAAAAACATGTATGAACAATACAGTAATGGTGTACAATGGGACTGAGATATGGGAAATAACAGATTACTTACCAATTTTAATAACATGCAACGAAACTTGTATACTGAGTATAGATGGAAGAAACCATTTCCCGCAAACTAATCAGATTAGGGATTCGGATTTAGTTTTGGTTCAATTTAGAGAAACTAAGGTACCAACATTAATAACAGTAGACCAAAATAATGAAACAGAACAGATAAACGCTTTGGAACAATATTTGACAGAAGAAGATCCATTCAGAAAAATGGGTAAATTAATCGATTTAGCACCAAAATTGGAAAACGAGACAAGCACGCTACCATGGTGGGAAAAAGAAATTCGTTGGAAGCATTTGTCGATAGGAACAACATTGTTAATCGTTTTATTTTTGAGCAGTGTGGGATTATTATACTGTTACTTTTGTCGTAAAGGACAGCCAAACCCTACCTTTCAAACCAGTGTCCAGCTGGTCCCACCACCTATTAACTCAAGCCACGAAATATTGTCAAAGTAATTAAACAATTTTTTTTTTAAAGTTATAGAAGATTAAGGAAGAGTTGATATATCAAGGGTGATATAAAATATAATACAAAATAGGAAATCATGTTAACTATAATCTCAATGAATGGGAATGAGTCATAGTGATAGAACAAGTTATAGTGTTTAAGGGTTTCACGATTAAAATGTACATAGATAACAATTTATTGTTTGAATAATACCAAATTAAGAATTTGAAATTGGGGTATTGTATATGATTTTATGATTATGTGGTTTATTGTTTAATTAATATCAAATTAAGAATTTGAAATTGGGGTATTGTATATGATTTTATGATTATGTGGTTTATTGTTTGATTAATATCAAATTAAGAATTTGAAATTGGGGTATTGTATATGAATATATATATTAGATATAATTGGGTTTAGACGTAAATTTGTTTAAATGAAACAAATGATTACATATTATGATGAAACTAATATTTTTTTTTTTTCTGATGAACTTTACATGTGGTGCCACAATGCAGGACTGATGCAAATACGAAGTAGGAATGAAGTGATACGCTGAATGAAGCGATAAGTGGACGCAGATATGATTGTAAGAAATGTCAAGGGACCGATGGTAAATTGAGATGTATCTATGTAATACTATTAATAATATTTTGTTTGTTAAGATAACACTCCACACAACGGACATAGCAGAGAGGATTATGCAGACAGGTGTACCAAGGCAGAAAGGCGCAAGCAGAGAGGTTCAAGCAGAGAGGTTCACGCAGAGAGGTTCACGCAGAGAGAATCACGCAGAGAGGATAATGCAGAATACTACAGAAGGATATCAATTTAATAGCAGTTGTAAATGTTACAGGTGTAAACAGTCTTTTATTTCCGGGAGGGGGAGATGTCGGATCCGCGGAAGACAAGGAATCGCCAGCGGGATATCCGACTTTTTCCAGACCAAGTTCGGAACTGCCGGCTCAGCATTTCGCCGCTTGTCTCCCTTCTTGACGCCCGACCGAGGTTATAAAGACTTCGACCACCGAATTCAGGAGCATCTTTCGCCCAGAACTGATCCCCGACGGAATAGCTCCCGTCCTGTATTCTCAGCGCCCATCTGGAGAAGCCTACTCTGCCTGAAGCTCAGACCCTTGCAGTTCACCCGGACCACCCGCCGATCACCGCAGGATCACCGCAGGATCACCGCAGGTACTTCATTGTGGAGAGACTTTAGAGTTGTATAAATAAAGGGGGGTTTTATGTAATAAAAGGGGTTTTTATCATCCTTTTTATGTCTATATATCGACTCTTCCTAATCACCTCTATACAATATCCAGATAGGCTCTGACAGTTTATTATTTTCTGTATAGATCACCCTTCTGTATAGAACACTGGTTCTCCATCAATAGCACCTACCACCATCTGTATTCTCCATTGACCCGCCCTCTCAAATTTCAGCTTCCTGCGTTCAACAGAAGAGAAAATGGCCTTGGAGCTCACTCAGCTGATCAGTGACCACTCATGCGCCTTCAGCATTCTCCATTGACCCGCCCTCTCAAATTTCAGGTTCCTGCGTTCAACAGGAGAGGAAATGGCCTTGGAGCTCACTCAGCTGATCAGTTACCACTCAGGCGCCTTCAGCATTCTCCTCTGACCCTGCCTCTAACATTTCAGCTTCCTGCGTTCAACAGGAGAGGAAATGGCCTTGGAGCTCACTCAACTGATCAGTTACCACTCAGGCACCTTCAGCATTCTCAATTGACCCGCCCTCTAAAATTTCAGCTTCCTGCGTTCAACAGGAGAGGAAATGGCCTTGGAGCTCACTCAGCTGATCAGTGACCACTCAGGCGCCTTCAGCATTCTCAATTGACCCGCCCTCTCAAATTTCAGGTTCCTGCGTTCAACAGGAGAGGAAATGGCCTTGGAGCTCACTCAGCTGATCAGTGACCACTCATGCGCCTTCAGCATTCTCCATTGACCCGCCCTCTCAAATTTCAGGTTCCTGCGTTCAACAGGAGAGGAAATGGCCTTGGAGCTCACTCAGCTGATCAGTGACCACTCATGCGCCTTCAGCATTCTCAATTGACCCGCCCTCTAAAATTTCAGCTTCCTGCGTTCAACAGGAGAGGAAATGGCCTTGGAGCTCACTCAGCTGATCAGTGACCACTCAGGCGCCTTCAGCATTCTCAATTGACCCGCCCTCTCAAATTTCAGGTTCCTGCGTTCAACAGGAGAGGAAATGGCCTTGGAGCTCACTCAGCTGATCAGTGACCACTCATGCGCCTTCAGCATTCTCCATTGACCCGCCCTCTCAAATTTCAGGTTCCTGCGTTCAACAGGAGAGGAAATGGCCTTGGAGCTCACTCAGCTGATCAGTGACCACTCATGCGCCTTCAGCATTCTCCATTGACCCGCCCTCTCAAATTTCAGGTTCCTGCGTTCAACAGGAGAGGAAATGGCCTTGGAGCTCACTCAGCTGATCAGTTACCACTCAGGCGCCTTCAGCATTCTCCTTTGACCCTGCCTCTAACATTTCAGCTTCCTGCGTTCAACAGGAGAGGAAATGGCCTTGGAGCTCACTCAACTGATCAGTTACCACTCAGGCACCTTCAGCATTCTCAATTGACCCGCCCTCTAAAATTTCAGCTTCCTGCGTTCAACAGGAGAGGAAATGGCCTTGGAGCTCACTCAGCTGATCAGTGACCACTCAGGCGCCTTCAGCATTCTCAATTGACCCGCCCTCTCAAATTTCAGGTTCCTGCGTTCAACAGGAGAGGAAATGGCCTTGGAGCTCACTCAGCTGATCAGTGACCACTCAGGCGCCTTCAGTATTCTCCATTGACTTTTGATTATGGAAATTTGATTACTGGTTACGCAGAAGGCAAAACTGTATACAAATCGAAGAAATGAACAGCGATCGCATTTTAGTCAGAAAAAATTTCAACGGAGATTAGACCTCTTTTGCGATTCACACTCATGATTCTGTTTTATCGAAGGAAAACCTTCAAGTACTCGTAGGGACTGAACGGTTTGCCCTACAGAGCTCCGGGTGGTCTCAAAAATTTTTTAAAATTCAGTACTATTTAAAATTAGTGAAAAAACGATACCTTTATTTCGAGAGTTTTCGAGCTAGGGCATTCTTGAAAATTTCAACCCTTAATTTTCACCCCTTAGAAGTGACCTACATCAACCAAAAGCTTCGCGGCACAACTAGACCCCAAATGGAGCCCATATACCAAATTTCATCGAAATCGGTCCATGGTAACTAAGAAAAGTGCCGCGTACGGCGTAGTACGGCGTACGGCGGACGGACGGAAATTTTTTTATTCGATTTTCGTATTCTACGTACCTTGAAACGTAAAACATCAAATTTTGAGGGGGGGGTTAAATTTTTTTTTTTCTTGCTCGATTCCAAAATTCTATAACATTTTAAATTGGTGAAAAAACAATACCTTTATTTCGAGAGTTTTCGAGCTAGGGCACTCTTGAAAATTTCGACCCTTAATTTTCACCCCGCAGGGTGCCGCAGGGTGCCGCAGACCCTTGATTTTCACCCCGCAGGGTGCCGCAGACCCTTCGGCTAAAATTTACTAGGAATTTGTTGTCTATTGTTTTATTTTAGCTCTTTATGGGCCTGATTTTCAAATTGAACGTCATTTCATTCACCTCTTGATGTCCCAAAGGTAGGTATCAATATCCACTACCGATGTTGGTTTTTACCACGAATGTTGTTTACAGTTCTTTTAAATCAGAGGTATATCTCAGCTTCGTCCGTATTTACAGCTGTTGTGGCAGTATGTAATATACGCATAAATTGAGGGCTTTTCAACGAGTGGCGAACGATTTTCGTGGGATGAAACTAAAGGCATTACATCTCCCTAGAAACGGGCTGGTTGTAAGTGAAAATCATTACAAAATCCCGCGATACTTTCGTTCCACGGTTTCGTCACGTTTTTTGCCCAGTTAGGTAATGGCTAAAGCATGTTCCATGCTAAAAAAAAAAAAAAAAAAAAATCGATGCCACAGTGATATTCATAATATGATTTGGTGGTGATAGTTTCCCTGTTGGCTTTGACCTACGTAACAGAATTATAGTTGTTAAATTATTGTTAAATAACTGTTTTACATAAGACAAAACGCTGCAAATTATTACACAATGGTTTTTTTTTCTATATAGAACACTCATCTGCAAAGCCATCAACCATCCAACTTGAAGAAAAACATCGATCGTATTCCGGTCAGCTAAAATTTGAACGGAGATTAGGCCTCTTTTGCGATTCACACTCGTGTTTCTGATTTATCGTACGTAAAACCCTTAAATTCTCGTAGCGAGCGAACGGTTTGTCCTACAGAGCTCCGCGTGGTCTCAAAAAATTCTAAAAATTCTATAGAATCTTAAATTGAAGGAAAAAAATACCTTTATATCAAAATTTTTTGGGTTAGGGCGTTTTCAAAATTTCAAAATTCATTTTGGAACCCTTAGAACTGACCTACATCAACCAAAACCTTCGGGGCACAACTAGACCCCAAATGGAGCCTACATACCAAATTTCATCAAAATCGGTCAATGCTAAGTGGCAAAAGTGTCGCGTACGGCGGACGGACGGCCAAATTTTTATTCGATTTTTGGATTCTACGTACCTTGAAACGTAAACCATCAAATTTTGAGGGGGTGTTATTGAAATATTGTATTGAAAATAATAAACCAAAAAGTCGGCAAGTGGGCGTGGCATAAAGCTTCCTCCATAAAGATTGTATAGATGATCCGATGCATTGTAGCTAAGTAATCTCAAAACAGTTCTTGTAAAACACTCGATTCGAAAGTAGTCTTTTGAAGAAACAACACATTGGGACATTTTCATGTCAACCACTACACAACAAGGTAGTGCAGTACGGTTGTTAGTTCATGTAACCAAGCATCAAAATAAGAAAACAGTTGATTGTTCTCTACGCAACACAGTGAGTCTATTTTATTTATTTATTGGTCGTGTGAGCAAGACTTGCTTAGTTTTCGTGACGATTTTTCAGTTTATGTGCCAAAGCAAAGACATGAAAATGTCAACATCATAATAATAACAATCTCTAACTACCTTGGACTAACCTCTTAGGGGACAATCTGCAAGTCAACCAACACAAATCCTGATAATTCCATCGAATTCGGGTGAAAAATGTTACGTGAATTTAACTTTTGCGCATGCACAGAGGCTACGATCATGGGGTGATGATTTTCAAAGACCATCTAGGTACAAGTTAACTCGCACAGTCCCTGAAAAGTTCATCGAAATCTGATAATAATTAGCTATAGTATTTTGCCCGTTAAGTACAAGGATTTCATGATTTTATTTCCCCTTGAAAAGTGAAAACAATTTTTCCTTTAGCACCGGAGTGGCTACGGCCCTGCCGAAAGATATTTTTAAATATAGATAGAATGCTGCCAACCACTTTGGAATACCCTGAAGAAGAATAATGCGAAAAACTGCACATAATTTTTCTGAGTGAGGACACCCACTGTCAAGTATGCGCCTACTTAGAGAGAGCGTTGACCTTCCAATCAACAAACCCCTTCATTTCCGCCTTTATTCCCTAAATTTCACCTTGTCGTCCATAATATCCGTACTTACATGTCTGCGGGAGAGATGTATTCTACATTGGAAAGGGCTTAGGTGTGAGCACAGAGAACCGGAGACAAGTTGCTTTCCGAGATGGAGCTTGGAGATGGAAGTATCATTGGACCATTCAAGACTGTTGCTCACTACTTTTTCACTCCGACCGCTGTTTCGAAAGGCCATGCACTTCCCGAGAATAGTATCGACGGCTAATATACCTACGCACAGAGAATTCACAGCTTCAGATTGGTACCACATTTCTACTACACCCCGACAGGTTGTCAGTTGTCAGTTGAACGCGAGCTGGGGACTAGACTAGACATCGGGAGGACAGGTACTTGGCTTCGGCTGTCCACGAACATGGGCGAACATTGCCGAGTGTCCGCCCTTGTTGCTTTCCTGTTATCAAGGCGATATCGCCTTCAAAAATTCGGTAATTTTCAGTGTAAAATTGTTCTTTTACAACTGTGAGCCGCAGCTCACAGGTTCTGCTATTCAAGCATCAGGACCAGGATAGAGGAAAAAGGACGAAAAGATTGGGAAAGGAACGAGAAAACTAGAGGAAAAACGGAAAGATTGAGAAAAGAGGAAGGATCGGGAATCACACTGACTACAGGGATCGGGAGTCTAGCACATCACAGCGCCGGGAGGGGCCTCCCACCAGTGGGCTTCGAGGGAGCCACCAAGCGTGGAGGGGAGCGTATATAAGGCTGCGCGCCGGCCTCCTCACTTCACTTCCTGCCTGCTCTCTGCTACCATCCCTCAGTTAACAGTTGTAAGACTTCCACAGACATCAACTGCAACTGCCCCCTTTCGTTCTGCAATTTATTGCGCAACTTTAAAATTCAACATTGCTCTCTTATACCGAAAACCTCTTTTAAAGCCAAACAGTCGTAGTAGTGATTCCCCTCTCCTGTTTGGACGACCTCTGCATTCTTCTGACTACCCTTCTGGACAACTGAATACCCTGCATCACACCGGAACCCGCCTCAACGAGTTTCAGCAACGTGAGTGCGAATTGTTTTCCTTATTGGCCAATAATCATAGGTAGGGTTGAGACAGAGACTTATTCCGAAATCTACCGTGATAGGCTTACCATTTTCTGCATAGTTGCCTTTAAGCAGCTATTAGTAAAACATATTGTTGATTACACTAAAATAATCATCTTAACCTTGTCATACCAACCTCATACTTACCTTTTCTTTCGTATAAGATATTATCTGGGATTGAAATAACCAACAACGAATTGCTTCTGTTTAAATTGAGTTTATTTGTACCAGTCAAAGTTGTACATTCATATTTTTGTTTTGCATTGCACTTTCGAGTTCATTATATTTCACTGCAACGTATTTTCTTGAGTTCTTTGTCCAAGCAACACCTGAAATTTCTCAAAGTGGTAAATACTGAAAGCACAGTAAGAGTACAATATCATACCTTCACCCCTAGGCATTACATAGTTAAATTGCGCCACGTCGCATTGCAATCCTTTTATTCTTTTTGAGCAACGTGGTGAAGCCCCTTCAGGGAAGTGCTCCATTTTCAGGTTATACAAGTAACGCCTACCGCATCTGCCGCTTCCGCTCTACCGTTGCGCAACGAAGCTAAGTATAAATTTCATACCTAACTTTAAGTTGCAACCATTTGTTATTCTTGTCATTTCCCCCTCCCTTTTCCCTACACAACGTTATTTGCCGACCCCTTCCGGGTTGGCAGCTTACAAATTGGTGGCAGCGAACGGGATTTTTTACGAGGCAAGCCTCGTAACGAACCCCAAATTTTATTCTGTAACGCTTTAACGTTGTGTAATTGCCTTCAGCAATGCAATTTTAAATTCAAATTTATATACAACAACGCTGACCATTGCACCACAACGCAACTTCATTGCAGGTGTAACGCCAATTTTAAATTCATTTTTATCACATATAACGTTGTCCGTTGCACAAGCAACGCAATTTTAAATTCAATTCCCCTTAAATTCATAAAGCAACTTAAGGTCAGGTACACATTTGGCGGAGCCTTGTGTACGAGCAATTTTAGTCAGAAAAACCACTATTGAGCAGGTGATTAGCTGTAGGATAGGTAGGGTGCATCCCATATCCGAAGTTGTACGCCAAAGGAAAAGTGCGCCATTGTCGCCAATTGCGACTATAGTTTTGATTTTTGCATCGCACCATTGTGCGAAATTTCATTTCTTGTTGCACCGTTGTGCCAAATTTAATTGTTTTACGCACCGTTGTGCCAAATTTCATTGTTTTACGCACCGTTGTGAAAAGGACGGTAGCATTCCACGAGCCGCACCGTTGTGCAATACGGCTAAAATTTTCCACCTGTTGTTTCAATTGACATTGCGCCGTTGCGCAACGACCAAACCAAGACTGACTAATTTTTAGCTTTGTGTGACGCAAATTATTCTGCACAATGTCGAGTCCAGGGAAGAACCGTTTTGACGACGACCGCTCCACATCTCCTATTACGGTGGGGGCCGATTCCATTGACTCCATGACGCAAACAATGCGAGAGATGACCATATTGCTTAAAAATTATAACCAAGTAACTCGGGGGGGAGATCCGGACGATATTCCTAGATCCCTATTTCTTGAAATTGACCCGTGGGACCCCGACGCGATAGGAGCGCTAAATGTGACCTCGTTTTTTGCGAATTTTGACGCGGTAGCTGTGAACCTTTCCGCGACCCAGAAAATCCGCCTTCTGCGAGCTAAAGCGCGCGGAACAGCCAAGCAGTTTCTCATCGACCGTCAAGACAATCTCAACAGCGAACAAGCGTATAGGATCGCCCGAGAGGAAATGTTGATTTGGTTTAGGAAAGAAAACCCTCAGCATGCGGCCGCCTTGCTGTGGACGGTAAAAAGAAATCCGTCGGAAACACTTCGGCAGTTTGCGGACCGCGTACGGGGCCTCGCGCGTTGTGCGATCATCGAAGAGGGAGCCAACATGGATGCTCACGACAAGAACAGTTGGGTGGATCGTAAAACACTTAGCGCGTTCATTCGAGGTGTCGGGGGGCGGCTGAGCTCCTTCCTTGTTGCAAATAGACCCATATCAATTCGGACTGCATTAAAAAGGGCGGAAGAAATAGAAGAGACGCTCGAAAATTCCGAGGACGTGGAAGAAAGGTGGGACTTGGCCGCGGTCAACGATCGTCGGTGTTATAAATGCGGGAGCCTAGAGCATTTTGCCGCCAAATGCACGCGGCGGGAAACCGACCAAAACAAAGGCCATTCGGAGGACGAGCCTCGGAGGGAGCGTTCCCGCTACCCTGCGGATCGAGTTTTCCAGGAAACCGAACGGCGGGACATTCACCGCCCGGAAACTTCGAACCCCAAAACTCGCGAATCGCCTTCACCTCGTTTTCCGTGCATGTTTTGTGCCAGTAGACGTCATTTTCCGGTTGAGTGCCCGGACAGCCCACAACGCACTATTTTTTGCGATTTTTGCGGTGTTAGGGAACATCTTGAAGAAGATTGCTTCCGGAAAAAGAGATTACTACCCGTATCAAATCCGCCAGCGCGTCGTGAGGAACAACCTGTTGAGGCCGGAGCCATAGCCCGTTATAAGCAACCCCAAAGTGAAAACCATATTCCCGCAGTAGAGCAACCCATGGTTAGGACCATCAGAGTGCAGGTCGGACTTGGTCCGGAAACCCGAAACATGACTCTTGACACGGGGGCGGCAATGTCGGTGCTCTCAAGCCCGATCAAGGGGATTCCCCTTTTGCCCACTAAGACAATGGCATGGGGCGCCGATGGATATCCTTTACCATTCGCGGGAGAGCAACGAGTACTTACCCAAATCGGGGAGCATAAATTTATGCATACCTTTGTGGTCTTCGCCCGACGAGACGCTTCCTTAGACCTCTTGGGATTAGACATCCTTAGAAAAGTCCCTATAACCTTGACAACGGGACCACGCATGGAATACCAGCATTACGGATCGCATGGCGCAACTACGACCGAAAAGAAAGAAGTTGATGAATCTTGCACTGTGGGAACGGTCTTGGTGTCCGAGAGGAGGAAACCAGTCGTGACAAATAACGAAGGTTGCGCAACTGCAACTCTCACGACGTTTCCTAGCACCTCTCCGGGTACCACCGCTGTTCCCCGAAGTCCCCTTTTGGTGGATACAGTGGGAAGCAACCAGATCGAAGCCGTTGCAGCCCCAGCGACTCCAGCAACCCCGGTCGAGCCCGTGTCACTGGAACATGCCGTTGTGGACACTTCACCTTCCGATACTTTGAGCGCAACTGGACGATGTAAATCAACTCGTGTAGCCCCAGCAACTCCGGCAACGCAAATCACAAATTTACTGTCCGAAGTTGGAACCACCCCGCCGAGATCTGCCGTCGTGGACATGGTAACCCCAGCAGTCCTGACCGCAACTCCAGCAACTCTAGCTGCCACTCCGACAGTGGAGATAGCCGTTGCTGCCCCTGCAACGCCCGAAACGCTTACTGCAACGATCCAGAACCACTGCGCGATAGCCGAAACCACCGTAGCTGACACTGTAACGCCGATACTGCCGACTGTAACGACAGCAACTGCAATGCCTGCAACGTTGTCACCAGCAACGCAACCCGCATCACTAACGAACATCATAGCACAACTGCAGGCCACTGGGAATCTGGATATGCGTCAACGAGAAAACCTCGCAGCCGCCGAGGAGGAGTCCTCAGAGGAGAATGACCAGATGGAGGAAGGCGAAGAAACACGCTCCCTCCTGGAACATCCGGAGGAGTGGGAACTGATCCCCACCGACCAGTGGGATGAACCAAAACCCGAATTTGACGAGGTAGTATCAGAAAAGTTGGGACATCTTGATCCCGATGACGCCGCACCAACTCGAGTCGTGCTGGAACGATTTGAGCCGTTGTTCCGACCGCCGTCAGCGGACGGGTGTAGTCTTGAGGTGGCTCATCGCATCGAACCAACCCAGGCGACTATAACGGCGCAAAAGCCGTATCCGATACCACACGCACTCCGTCCCATTGTAGAGGAGCAAGTCAAAGATATGCTCGCCAACGACATCATTCGCCCGTCCAAGAGCCCGTGGTGCGCCCCAGTTCTTCTAGTAAAGAAAAAGACACCGCCGGGTGAGGAGCAGAAGTGGCGTTTCTGCACAGACTTTCGATTACTGAATCGCATCACAAAGGGCGATGCATATCCGCTACCAAGAATGCAGGAGACACTGGCCTTGTTGGGGGGAAGTAAATACTTTTCTACCCTCGACTTAATCTCCGGGTATCACCAAATACCCGTTCACGCGGAATCCAAGGAGCGAACAGCCTTCTCCGTTTTGGGCAGGCACTTCGAGTACAACAAGATGCCTTTCGGACTTAAAAATGCCCCGGCAACGTTCCAAAGGGTTATGAATGACGTGTTAGACGGCCTCCTGGGACGGGATTGTCTCGTCTACCTCGATGACGTTATTGTCTTCGCCGCAACACGGGAGGAACATTTGGAAAAGCTGACCAGGGTGTTCGATCGCCTCCAGGATGCCCGCCTTCAAGTCAATTTGCCAAAATGTGAATTCTTAAAAAGCGAGGTAAAATTCCTCGGACACAAGGTGACTCGCACGGGACTATTGACAGATTCCGAAAAGACTCGTGCCATCCACGAATTCCCAGTTCCCACTACAAAGAACCAACTGCAGTCGTTCCTGGGTCTAGCCGGATTCTATCGCCGTTTCATCCCTGACTATGCAGCAACGTCGGTGCCCTTGACCAACCTTTTGAAGAAAACTGCGCCGTACGAGTGGACCGAAGACCAGCAACGGGCTTTCGAGACTTTAAAACAACAGCTCGCGTCCGAACCGGTCCTGGCATATCCTGATTTGGATCAGCCCTTCATATTGGCAACGGACGCATCGGGTGTCGCATTGGGAGCGGTGTTATCCCAAGAAGTGGACGGGGAGGAGCGACCGGTGGCGTTCGCAAGCCGTAAATTGAACCCGGCGGAGACGAGATACTCCGTAACTGAAAGGGAGTTGTTGGCCGTGGTCTGGGCCATTCGGCATTTTCAGGAATACTTACTAGGCGCTACTTTCGAACTACAAACGGACCATATGGCACTAACGGCGGCACTCAGACTCAAGGACCCTACATCCCGCATAGGAAGATGGATCATGAGACTGGCGGAGTATGATTACATCCCGAGATACCGCCCGGGAACAGCAATGGCGCACGCCGATGGCCTCAGCCGGGTCGGCATTGCAGCATTAACCTTGGAATTCCCGAAAGAGTTGATGATCGCAGCCCAAAATTTAGATGTCTGGATACAAGCCACCGTGACCAGCAGATATCAGGATCGCGTACGATGCAGATCAGGTGTCTGGGAAGCACAGGTGCGAAACGACGGACAAGATGAATGGGTCCCCATGATGCCAGGGACGTTGCGCGAGTGGTTGATGCACCGGTGCCACCGCAATATCTGGGCGGGTCACCCGGGGGCTGAGGTCACGGAAAAACTTGTGCGCCGACTAGGAATATGGCCCGGATTACGAAAAGATGTGCAGCAGTTCGTCCGAGCCTGTGATACCTGTCAGAAAAGAATGACTCCCAATAATCTCAAACAGCCAATACAAAAGCCATTGCTCCCGGAACGTCCAGGACAAATAGTGGGAGTAGATTTCGTGGGACCCATTGCAACTGGAGGTACTTCACGCTACATTATGACGGCGGTGGACCATTTTTCAAAATATGCCGAAGCATATGCGGTCCCTGATTGTTCCGCCGCAACCGTTGCTCGGGTCCTAGCAACCAAGTACATTCCAACCCACGGAGTTCCGGAACGCATGGTGTCTGACAGAGGGACTGCCTTCACTGCTAGCTCGACCAGAGAACTGTGTGAAAAGTGGGGAGTTCAACAAATTTTCACGACGGCATACCACCCGGAGGGCAACGGGGTATGTGAGCGTTTCCATAGGACTTTTGCCACTATTCTCGCTAAGATTTGCAAACGCACCACGGCATGGGAGGCTATGATACCTGTTGCCTTGGCAGCCTATAGAGCAACACCTCACAAAAGCACCGGCTTCACGCCCAACTTCCTCACTTTTGGGAGAGAGTTGCGGCTACCGAATGAATCGTTGCAGGGACTAGCAACGGGGGTCGAGGGCGTTGCAAGATTGCGCAACCTTCAGCAGGCACGCAATGCAACCATGCATTATTTGCATAAAGCTTGGCAAAAACGAAGCGAGGCAATAAACTTGAGACGAACCGCACGATCCTTTAAAGTGGGAGATCAAGTGTATTTGAGAGATCTTCAGCCACCATCGGGAGCCGCTCGCAAATTTTGGAGCCCGTGGTCGGGGCCGTGGGTGGTCACCCGAAAACATTCTGACGTGACTTACCAAATTCGAGATACGGCGGACATCCGACAACAAACTGTTCATCTAAATCGATTGAAACCGGCATTTGTGTCAGGTATACCGGACGACGCCTTCGTGGATACCAATGAACCAATCGCACAGCCGTCCGAGGACAACGTACCGAGACCGGAACCGGTAGAATTGGACCAAGATGATCGGAGTGAAAATGGTCAAACGTCCGAGTGGGAGAGCGAACCACTAGCAACTACATCTGCAACGTCCAGCGTTCCGGGGCCCGGCACAAGCGCACCAGAAGAACCCTCGGATGACGAGGACGAACAGTTCGTCGACGCCCTCACGCTTCCACCTCAAGAGCAGTACACCGTCCCTTTACCCATAAAGGAGGAACCAAGCAACGATGATCAAATCCTCAGCAGTAACGACGCGACGGAAGAAGTTTCCCCAACAATCCAGGAACACCAAGTAACTGCTTCACCCTACAAATTGAGGCAGCGAGAACCTGTAGATTATCGTAAGCTACATATGGGGGCCGTCACACAAGCTACAACTAACTTACTGACTAATAGGAACGAAGACTTTACCGATGAAAATGAGGGAATTGTTCCCGTGGTTGGAATCGTCGAGTCAACTAATTTAATTAGGACTCGTCGAGTCGACCAATTTAATTAGGACTCTTCAAGTCAACCAATTTAATTAGGACTCTTCAAGTCAACCAATTTAATTAGGACTCTTCAAGTCAACCAATTTAATTAGGACTCTTCAAGTCAACAAGTGTTTTCCGTTCTCTGGCTCAAACCTATCAAAATGGCCCATTTAAAATCACATGCAACTTTTCCTCGGGCAGGGATGCTTAGCCAAGTTTTCTATATGTTCAGCAACGATGTCGCAACAGCAGCTCGAACAAGCTGCCGGGATGGAGGGGGACCCCCCTTTTGATGAAGCGGTCCAACAAATTTTTGACACGTTCCAAGAGGAAACAGAGGCGAATGCTACCATACCTGAGGACACGGTAACCACACCCGAACCGTGCAATGCACCGCAGAACACCTTGGCCGGGATAGTCAATTGTATCCGCTATGCCGGGAGGGCCGACATGCACATGACGAGAGCCGCTAACAGTCACGCCGCCGTAGTGGCAATGATGAGATTGGCAAGATGGATTCCGCAGTACCAGCGGATCGCACAGGAGAGGGATGTCTTGTTAGAGCAACGGGAGCAATGGAGGACGGAGCGGGACGAAATCTTGAGAGAGCAAGCAACGGATCGGAGGGAGATACAGGAACTGAGGAGGACATTGGGCTTGGAGACCACAGAGCCACTTGCGGCAAGGATTGTCGTTTCCTTACCAGCAACCAATGTCAACCCACCAATGACTCCAAGTACCTCTTCCCAGTCGCAGCCATCTGAGAGGGGACCAGGAGACGCGGGAGGAACCGTCATTGCCCGTAGATCTCCGGTGGCATCTACCTCACGAGCAAGGTCCACCACACCGAGTCCAGTACCACGACGCTCACCCACAAGGCCAATCTCACCATTCCGTGAGTTGCCGTTGCAGCAACGCCGAGGAAGCCGCATTCCGCTACCACCTTCATCTCAAAGTGACAGTGGGGAGGAACGCCCATTGCTGCCAACGCCGGTACGAGAGCCACAGGTCGCAATTGAGGTCGGAACACACTCACCCCGATCCATTCCCAAGATCGTTTTGAAGAGGTACCAACCGTCGCAGGCGAAGCAGCACAAGAAAAAGAGAGCAAGGTGCCCAATATGCAACAGACGATGCACACAGTTGGTGGCCTTCCGGTGTTACGCCTGTAAGGAGTTTTGGGAGAGGTTGAAGAGGGCGCATCGCAAGGGCAACGCATTAGCCACATGCGGCGAGGATCACAGTGCAGACCGGAGACCCGACCTTTGTGCGGGGTGTCGTCGGTACGAGTATGAGGTTGCCCTCAGACGTACATACCCTTCCACACCATTGCCGATACCCAGCATTGTCGTTGACAATGCTGGCTTCCGGAACGACGGGGAATGTGAGCCGCAGCTCACAGGTTCTGCTATTCAAGCATCAGGACCAGGATAGAGGAAAAAGGACGAAAAGATTGGGAAAGGAACGAGAAAACTAGAGGAAAAACGGAAAGATTGAGAAAAGAGGAAGGATCGGGAATCACACTGACTACAGGGATCGGGAGTCTAGCACATCACAGCGCCGGGAGGGGCCTCCCACCAGTGGGCTTCGAGGGAGCCACCAAGCGTGGAGGGGAGCGTATATAAGGCTGCGCGCCGGCCTCCCCACTTCACTTCCTGCCTGCTCTCTGCTACCATCCCTCAGTTAACAGTTGTAAGACTTCCACAGACATCAACTGCAACTGCCCCCTTTCGTTCTGCAATTTATTGCGCAACTTTAAAATTCAACATTGCTCTCTTATACCGAAAACCTCTTTTAAAGCCAAACAGTCGTAGTAGTGATTCCCCTCTCCTGTTTGGACGACCTCTGCATTCTTCTGACTACCCTTCTGGACAACTGAATACCCTGCATCACACCGGAACCCGCCTCAACGAGTTTCAGCAACGTGAGTGCGAATTGTTTTCCTTATTGGCCAATAATCATAGGTAGGGTTGAGACAGAGACTTATTCCGAAATCTACCGTGATAGGCTTACCATTTTCTGCATAGTTGCCTTTAACACGTTCAGTGCGTATGAATAAAACCAACCTACCCCACCAGGCGGATTGGTTTTTTTTTCATAAATCTGACCGAAATGGTTCCAATATTAGTATTTTATAGGTAAATAATCTTAATAGTCGAATTTGATTAAATTTTGCTCATCACGCACCATGTGCGTGATACGCCTGGTGAGAAGGATCACAGATTTTCTGAGGAACGGCGCCGGCTTGGGTCTAATAGGAAAATCGTGTATTATAAGGTTCGTTTGGAAAATATCCATAGAAATAGAAACAAGAACTGTTGGTATCAGCATTTTTATTTGGTTGGTTCCATAAATATCTACTCCATCAGCAAAAATACACGTCATGGCTCATACCATAGGTATCTCTTACCTACCTTGTCGGAAGAAAATATGTATCAATGACTATATTTATGGTAAGTATCAGTCCAATAATATATGTCTATCACATACAAGAAAATATCAATCACAATCAAATTTCAATAAAAGGAAATATAAATCAAAAGAATATATCAATACAGAAAATATGAATCTCAAAATATCAATCACAATCAATGTTCTTTTTCTCCTTAGCCAAGCGAGGGATTTTTCGTTCTGATTGTGCGTCATCAGACATCTAAAATACCAATACAAATAATACCGTGGGTAAAAAAATACTTGATAAAGAGAACTAATCATAAGCATAATAATGTACCAAAATGCGGGGCAAAATGGTAGGAAGAGAAAAGAAATCAGGGATGGTGCTCTACATATTGGTGCCAAAAACAACGTTTATTTAGTCACTGCCCGTTTGTAATCATGCATTATGAAGTAATTATTAATGTATTATTGATCTTACCTTGAATGAGAGAAGAAATAGCCACACGAGAACTCCAGAACGCACAACAATCGAAAGCAAAACTCTGATTTGGAGCGTCTGTGAAACACAGTATTTTCCGAGTGAAATACATCTCCAAACTGCAGACGGCGCGTTCTATCGGTTGTTCATAGTACCTGCTCAGGGCGGATAAAAAAACAAAGACTTTTGCACCGGTCGTCGATTTCCAAGAAAAGTTTGAAATAGCAGCAAGTCATCACGCACCATGTGTGTGATACGCCTAGCTGACCCGACCGGATTCACGCACCGTATGCGTGATACGCACTGAACGTGTTAAGCAGCTATTAGTAAAACATATTGTTGATTACACTAAAATAATCATCTTAACCTTGTCATACCAACCTCATACTTACCTTTTCTTTCGTATAAGATATTATCTGGGATTGAAATAACCAACAACGAATTGCTTCTGTTTAAATTGAGTTTATTTGTACCAGTCAAAGTTGTACATTCATATTTTTGTTTTGCATTGCACTTTCGAGTTCATTATATTTCACTGCAACGTATTTTCTTGAGTTCTTTGTCCAAGCAACACCTGAAATTTCTCAAAGTGGTAAATACTGAAAGCACAGTAAGAGTACAATATCATACCTTCACCCCTAGGCATTACATAGTTAAATTGCGCCACGTCGCATTGCAATCCTTTTATTCTTTTTGAGCAACGTGGTGAAGCCCCTTCAGGGAAGTGCTCCATTTTCAGGTTATACAAGTAACGCCTACCGCATCTGCCGCTTCCGCTCTACCGTTGCGCAACGAAGCTAAGTATAAATTTCATACCTAACTTTAAGTTGCAACCATTTGTTATTCTTGTCATTTCCCCCTCCCTTTTCCCTACACAACGTTATTTGCCGACCCCTTCCGGGTTGGCAGCTTACACAACACTGCAACATCGTAGACACGTCATTTTACCTAGACTTCTACTAGTTTTGCCTTGCTAATTTTCTGCGTGTGTTTTTCCTGATTTAGCGAATCCCCAGTGTGATTATTATAGTGTATCTCATAAAGCCATAATGTCTTTGTAGTAAAAAAAAATGTTTACAGTAACTCATTTTTTGTAAAACATTAGGTGCATTAATTTAATTACCTACTTATATAATTTTTCGTTAATTTGTCACCAACAAATTTTGTTGGTATTGAATCATTTTTTCCTTATTTTATTTCATTTTTTTCCTCGGCCGTGATTGTTCTTGCAGACGAGATGGTGACATTTTCAGGTAGTCTTTTGATTTCGTTGAAATTTTCAGAGATTGTACGGATTGGCGTAGTCCTCTATGAAAATCATAGCCCCCAAATTGACAGTAGTAAAATCCTTGTAACAGCCATAACACCTAAATTTTTCATCCGAATTTGATGAAATGTTTCAGGATGATTCAGATTAGCGTGTAGATAATCCCCTAATAATCCCCTAAATCATCACCATCTCTATAAGTATGTACCTAGCTCCTCACTTTTACTTGGGATCATTGTTTTGTCGTGAGAGATGTGTTAGAAGTGACATTCAACCTCTACGAGCTTTCGCAGAAGATAATAGAGATATTAAAAGGAAAACTGAAAGTTACCTAACTTAATTTTAGTATGATGTGTAGGTTTATTGTCCGGTTAATTATGAAGTACCTTCTCGGAATTTCCCTCCACACTTGAGATCTTTCATAATAAAGTTGTGCGTTCCCAACAAAGTGCGTTTCCAATCTGGTAATGGATTGAAATATTAACCCAGTGCAGGAAATGCCAATCACTGCTTCTTTCATTTGGTTTCCAAACGTCCATTTCAGAACCAACATAATAATTAGCAGGAAAGCCCACAAGCCTCAATAACATACTTGTGAATAGACATCCAGGACGGTAAGAGGGTGTGGTTTGGGGACCATCAGAAAATTAGTGTCACAGTTGACAGGTTGTCATATTGAATGAAACCCTGAAGTAATACTGTACAAGTGGTTCCGGGGTGAGTCTTAAGCAGAGGGAGTGGGGTTTTAGTTGGTAGACCCAATGCTGGGGAGTCCAACACTGTTGGGGTGAACTTCCCCTTAGCTCTTGAGGGGGTTTTAGTCGGTCGCCATTCGTTTTTAGTATTTACTGAAATTGAAGGCGCAAAAACTTAATAAGTTGCACTTAAATTTGAATTTTAAAGGATTTTAGAAATTAATTAGTGCACGGCCCAAGGGAATTAAAAGAATGAAATATTGCCGCCAGAATCATCAAAATCGAACAATAATTGTCAAAGAAAAATGGGAAAAACTGTTGAATAAACGGTTTTTTCCATGTTTTTCCCATATTTCTCTGGCATTTATTGTTCGATTTCGATGACTCCAGCGGCAATATTTCAGTTTTTCAATTCCCTAGAGCCGTACACTAATGAATTTCTAAAATCCTTTAAAATTTCGGTACAACTTTTAAACATTTTGCGCCTTCGATTTCCTGAAATACTAACCTGGAACGAGGAACAAACGGCGACCGACTGAGACCCCCACTCCCGTGAAAAAAAAAATCATATGGACACAATGACTGTACAAATCCATAAACCAATAAAAGCATTCGATTGAGCAGAGATCCAAATATTGTTCCTGTGTCCTGTCTGATCTTTTGACTGCAGCTGAAACTGCCTGCCCCTGAATCGAATTTTCGGCTAAACCAAGGCCAAAGAACAAAACTGTTCCCTAACAAGAAGAACAACCCCATGGAAGCATAAACATCCATGCTGCTGGAAGCATGGATGTTTTACACCATCCAGGATGGAAGTAGCGTTAGACGTGATTTTAGTTTTCCATGGGGTTATCAATATTTCTTCACGTCACTATATCTTTTGAATAGGTTGTGTTGTATTATTCTTCATTATTTTGGTTTACAATAATTATTCACTATTTTGGTTCCTATTAAGTATTCCCATCAAAAATGCACGTTTCTTGGTTAGTTTTGTCCGATAAAGGAAATAATAGTAGGTAAATTACGTGGTATGCCTTGGTTGTTCACCCGAGTTATGAACGATGGAAACCAGTGAGTCATTGAACGAATCATTACTGCTGTATTCCCAACAAGTAAGTTTTTTGGGTTATTGAAACCAATATTACGGTGCTCCAACTTGAACTTGTGGTTATTTATGAATACTGTTTATTAATTACGTCTAAAACGCCATTTTATTGTACCTAGTTAGCACAAATCGACCAGGCTTTGAATTCCACGGGATCAACCGACGAAAAAAGTGGCTTGTTGAGCCTTAAGGCGGATTTAGAAGAATTAATTGCGCTCACCAAAGATCAGATAAGTCAACAGTCGGACCATGCTGAAGAACCTGAAGCATCTGTGTCAGCGGATGCTGACGAAGATCCGTTTGCCAAGGAGTACGCTTTATTCAAGGTAGTTTTATTCTTCAAGTAAGCGCTTCCCTAGTGTAGAAATGGGCTGTTGCAATAAACAGCTACAACCTTTTTTAGATGTATTACAGAGGCTTCTCGTGAACAAACGTCTGAACCACCCGGCAGCATTATCTATCCTTCGCTAGGGATAGTTTTTCCCTTGAATCAGTTGCTTCCTGCTTCGCATAAAGGCCATATCACACGAGCGATTTTTCAGCTTTTTTCCGCAGAAAAATCGCTGGAACGTGAAGAGGAAGAAGTACAGTGATTCAAGTATCCATGCAAGGGAAGAAGTACAGTGTTTCAAGTATCCATGCAGCGGGTTTTTAATTCCACTTCCCCACCCCCCCATTGCACAGCCTGCACCCTGGTGGAGCGATTTTTCTAGCTTTGGAATATTTAGAACGCGTTCTAATTTTTCTAGTCCGCCATTTTGTGCGGGAAAAAAAGCTGGAAGGAAACCATTCGAAGGTTCTCCATCGATAAGTAATTTGTGGTTGTAGCATTCCTTGATCTACTAGTCGACGTCTGTTCAGTTTTCTGCAGTTTTCCGAGAGAAAAATTAATCAGTTCTTCGTTCATTTTTAAACCTCCAACAAGTATGCCGCCGAAGGATATAGTGAATAGGTGGACAACAAGTGAAACTTCGCTTCTAAAACGTTGCTTCAAAATTCCACACTACTATAACCTGATCCAAAACTTGTAGTCAGTGAAAATCGCTGGCCGCCAGAATGCGCTCTATTCGCAGTTTTCTGCGGTTATTCTTCTTCAAATTCGCCTAACTTATTCTAACTTCCTCTTCACGTTCCAGCGATTTTCCAGTGGAAAAAAAGCCAAAAAATCGCTCGTGTGATATGGCCTTTAGAGAGTTTTAGCATGCCACAAGCACCGTGAGATTCACGACGCCGTGAAATTCTCCTAGGACGAGCAATGTGAGATGCTAACCTTCATTCTTGGGATCAACGTGACCCTACAAACCTAGAGTAACGTCAAGCTTCACACCAACTCTGTATTTCTGTCTTGTCGTCTTGTGGCCCCGAGTTTCATTTTTGGTGGAAATCATTTCGGAAATACCTAATGGTTCATTTGCAATAGCAATTATTTTGCTGTAGTGTATTACGCTAGAACGATGCTTTTGTGATTCGTGCTTTTTATCATGGAATTTCTATCTAATGATCATTCATCAGTCTAAGTCCGAATTACTTAATTCGTCCGTCGAACAATCAACTGCCTATTCACCTAACTTCGAGGTAAGAAATCGTATTAAAATTTATTTATGTGTGATAGGTACATAGTTTACCTACTCGTATTACTACCCTCTTACTGGTCCTTTCAACTAGGTACTTGGAGAGAGAAGAGTATAGCTAACTGCCTGCGGTTACTAATTTTTGTTTCAGATTCCGGAAAACAAGTCCCTAGACGTCTCTTCGGAACAAGAATGAATTTGAATGATGAAACAAGAATGAATTTGAAAATTGAATGGAAATATATACCTAAGGCTTTTAATATAACATGAGATTTGTTAATTGATTTGTTCGTCTACCTACAATATAACTTTATGTTACAATTTTCACCTGCCTCTCACCTCACCTATCTACGTTGATCTTGGTTGCAGAAAGTATTAGGCAAAAAATATTTTTGCAGTTAAAAGTAGGTAGGATAGTGATAAGAAGAGGATTTCCAGCTCAAATATTTGCGCAAAAAAGTCTCCATTTTTGTGAGTTTTAGCATTTTAGGGAGTAGGTAATTATTTATTATTTAAAATAATATTTTTGCGCTAGCAGGCATATTTTATCGGAAAGTTTACATAACATCAAAGTTTGAAAATTTCCCGAAAATGATGAATTTAGGCTTTTTTATTTCAACATTTCTATTGTTTTTCAATGGACATCATCATTCAATTATTGATATAGAAGATTCTCTTAATAGTTTCCTGGATTGAGGTTTCATTCACGATTAGGTAGTTAGTGCTTAGCTACGTGAAAGAATATTATTACGAGTTTTGTTTAAAATAATCGTAGGTACCTACCTAGGAAAGCAAAATCATAACGTTGAAATCAATTCGATAACAAATTAAAACGTCGAATTACCACTATTCATGAAGGTTGGATTATTCAATACCGACTATACCACAATTTTTAGAAGAGTAATTTCCACTGACAACCTCGAAAAACACGTTTTCGAACCCTACTTTTTGAAAATTGTACTACTTAGGACAGTTCTCAAATGTTGGCCAACAAACTAATGGTTTCCCTCATTATTATGGACATTTTAGCAAAGGAAAGTTCACTTTGGAAAATCTATAAAAAAATTATCAAAATAGTTTTCAAAGCTAGGTACCTACAGTAGGTATATTTTGAGACACAATTTTGGTTTTCCCCCAATAGGTACCTTTGTTTTCTTCAAAGTGCAAAGAAAATTCATTTGAAGATTATGAATGAATAAAATGTGTATGAAAAAGAGAGGAAGAGAATGTACCTAATGAATAAAGTCAATTAAAAAGAACGATAATGAATGAATTAAATTACGTACAAAATGAGCAATCGTGAATAAGTAAAATGATGAGGTAAAAATTACAACTAGGTATGTTGTTGTTACTGAAGAAAGTTTGTAAAATATGTGCATTGTTTGAAAGATTGAAGGAACAAATGCGAGAAAATGCGCATTTTCCCGCCTTTTGATAGGAAGGGGTTATAAGTGGCGTAGGTTATAACATCTCGCGGTGCCCGCGACATGGTTCTCGCGTTGGACGCTCGTTGAGCATCGACCGTGACTCGCGGTACCCGTGAGTGGTCTGCTAAAACTCTCTATTATCTCGATTTTCAGCCATTAGAGAGTTACAGCAACATTTGGAACCGTTTAGATGTGAGAAGCTGCTAGGGCGAGCATCGAGTGGATGCTAACTTTCCAATGTGAGGCTCACGTGATTGACGTTGCTTTAGATTTTTCAACACTCCATAGGCAACGTCAACTCAATCCGCGGTTTTTGTTTTCGTTGAACCGATAAAGGAAAACAGGAAGGAAAATATAAGGAAATCAATGAAGTACGCTTGTTTATTACCCAAAATAATCATAAAAGTATAAATAAATAAATGCAAAATGAATGTGAGTACCTAATCGTGCATTTCAGTCCATCCCCTTGTCTGAGGAGTAGATGACAGACAACCGAATTCAACAAGATTGGTAGTTTATGATCGGCCTCGGACTAATCAATCTTTTCGTATTATATTCAAATATTACCTTTCCGAAGTAAAATAAATACGAAGTAAGTCAAAAGGTAGAGGAAATTTGCCTTCAATGGGGAAGAAATTGAGATGGATCGTCCAACTGATCTCATCGAGATTGAACATCCGCCATCCACACTTCAGACGCCGCAACAGACCGAAATGTCTAAGGGAGCAATATTCACTTCAAGCGAAATGTATAAGGGATCAATTCTTCAATCTTCAATTCACTTTACCGCGACCCCAAAGATAAAGAACTCGCAAAAGATTCACTGAAACTCTTCAAAACGAAAGAAACAGAATGATCAGCTGATTGACGGCGGCCATTAGCTCAGCCACAAAAACAAGGAGTTGAGTAGTTGGTTATCTCACGTCAAAAACGCGACTGTCACGTAATTCACGCGAGAGGGCCGAGTCAACCGTCTTCCTATGTACCTTTTTTTTACCTACCTTGGGCCGCTGTAACTCTCTATTTTTGACTGCAAAAACCTCATTTACTCGTCTTCATGAACTCGTAGAGTTCTCAGCGGAAATTGTTGATTTTTTGTAGCTAAAGTTTTCAGTCTCACTTTTGTCCGCCTGTTTTTTTTTCTGTCGAAAATTTATTAATTCCTTACTTTTACTTTGGATAGCACATACAATTTTGGTTTATTATTTTCAATAATAAGCCTTTGGAATCGAGCAAGAAAAAAAATTTTAACCCCCCCTCAAAATTTGATGTTTTACGTTTCAAGGTACGTAGAATCCGAAAATCGAATAAAAAAATTTCCGTCCGTCCGCCGTACGCCGTACACCGTACGCCGTACGCGGCACTTTTCTTAGTTACCATGGACCGATTTCGATGAAATTTGGTATATGGGCTCCATTTGGGGTCTAGTTGTGCCGCGAAGCTTTTGGTTGATGTAGGTCACTTCTAAGGGGTGAAAATTAAGGGTTGAAATTTTCAAGAATGCCCTAGCTCGAAAACTCTCGAAATAAAGGTATCGTTTTTTCACTCATTTTAAATAGTACTGAATTTAAAAAAATTTTTGAGACCACCCGGAGCTCTGTAGGGCAAACCGTTCAGTCCCTACGAGTACTTGAAGGTTTTCCTTCGATAAAACAGAATCATGAGTGTGAATCGCAAAAGAGGTCTAATCTCCGTTGAAATTTTGTCTGACTAAAATGCGATCGCTGTTCATTTCTTCGATTTGTATACAGTTTTGCCTTCTGCGTAACCAGTAATCAAATTTCCATAATCAAAAGTCAATGGAGAATACTGAAGGCGCCTGAGTGGTCACTGATCAGCTGAGTGAGCTCCAAGGCCATTTCCTCTCCTGTTGAACGCAGGAACCTGAAATTTGAGAGGGCGGGTCAATTGAGAATGCTGAAGGCGCCTGAGTGGTCACTGATCAGCTGAGTGAGCTCCAAGGCCATTTCCTCTCCTGTTGAACGCAGGAAGCTGAAATTTTAGAGGGCGGGTCAATGGAGATTGCTGAAGGTGCCTGAGTGGTCACTGATCAGCTGAGTGAGCTCCAAGGCCATTTTCTCTCCTGTTGAACGCAGGAACCTGAAATTTGAGAGGCAGGGTCAATGGAGATTGCTGAAGGCGCCTGAGTGGTAACTGATCAGCTGAGTGAGCTCCAAGGCCATTTCCTCTCCTGTTGAACGCAGGAAGCTGAAATGTTAGAGGCAGGGTCAAAGGAGAATGCTGAAGGCGCCTGAGTGGTAACTGATCAGCTGAGTGAGCTCCAAGGCCATTTCCTCTCCTGTTGAACGCAGGAACCTGAAATTTGAGAGGGCGGGTCAATGGAGAATGCTGAAGGCGCATGAGTGGTCACTGATCAGCTGAGTGAGCTCCAAGGCCATTTTCTCTCCTGTTGAACGCAGGAACCTGAAATTTGAGAGGCAGGGTCAATGGAGATTGCTGAAGGCGCCTGAGTGGTAACTGATCAGCTGAGTGAGCTCCAAGGCCATTTCCTCTCCTGTTGAACGCAGGAAGCTGAAATTTGAGAGGCAGGGTCAATGGAGATTGCTGAAGGCGCCTGAGTGGTAACTGATCAGCTGAGTGAGCTCCAAGGCCATTTCCTCTCCTGTTGAACGCAGGAACCTGAAATTTGAGAGGCAGGGTCAATGGAGATTGCTGAAGGCGCCTGAGTGGTAACTGATCAGCTGAGTGAGCTCCAAGGCCATTTCCTCTCCTGTTGAACGCAGGAAGCTGAAATGTTAGAGGCAGGGTCAAAGGAGAATGCTGAAGGCGCCTGAGTTGTAACTGATCAGCTGAGTGAGCTCCAAGGCCATTTCCTCTCCTGTTGAACGCAGGAACCTGAAATTTGAGAGGGCGGGTCAATGGAGAATGCTGAAGGCGCATGAGTGGTCACTGATCAGCTGAGTGAGCTCCAAGGCCATTTTCTCTCCTGTTGAACGCAGGAACCTGAAATTTGAGAGGCAGGGTCAATGGAGATTGCTGAAGGCGCCTGAGTGGTAACTGATCAGCTGAGTGAGCTCCAAGGCCATTTCCTCTCCTGTTGAACGCAGGAACCTGAAATTTGAGAGGGCGGGTCAATGGAGAATGCTGAAGGCGCATGAGTGGTCATTGATCAGCTGAGTGAGCTCCAAGGCCATTTTCTCTTCTGTTGAACGCAGGAACCTGAAATTTGAGAGGGCCTGTCAATGGAGAATACAGATGGTGGTAGGTGCTATTGATGGAGAACCAGTGTTCTATACAGAAGGGTGATCTATACAGAAAATAATAAACCTTTGAGCAATGATTTGCAGCGTTTTTGAATGTGGGGAGAAATACGAGGAGAATCTATTTCTGGCAACGTGTCATGTGTCCTGTAGTTCACACTTGCTAAGGAGCGTGAACCTCAGTTCACATGTTTTCAAATCGAAATCCTAGGCTCCAAATTTATCATTGTAATCGAAAGAAGGTTGCTTCAATCATACAATATCAGTCATTCCTGTCAAAACAATGGAAATATACTGAATTATTATGGTTTAACCATACTGCTAGGTTAGTTATAGTTTAACCATAACATCTCTTTCGGGGGGTTGCCACCTTCTAACTGAATTTAACCTGCCTTTTCCCGCTGGAACGACTCTCCCGTGGAACCAAACAGATAAAACAGGTCTTGAACAGCTCATCAGTACCTTTCATGTGGCAATCGAACGAAAAACAAAGTCAGGATCAAGATTAAAAAATCATGTGAACTACAGTTCACATGGAGAAGTGTAATTGACTGATCAAGATGCAGTTTTTTGTGGCTTGACGGATTTTTTGTGTTACAGGCTGAATTGGGCGACCTAGATCAACCAGATGAAGAGGAACCTCCGGACGAAGAAACTAGTGGTGATAAGTCGGAAGATGTCACGTTACAGGTACTACTCTACCTACCCTCGAAATATGGGTTGATTAGGTATCTAAATTCATGTTTTTGGGGGTTATTGATATTTCGCCCCAACTAGACTCATGCTATAAACCCCATAACGTAGACTTGAACTAAGAGATCTTACCTCACTCAAGTACTGCTACAGAAGTCCAATGAAGCGGCTTTGATGAAAACCTAGGAAGGCAATAAATTTCAATTTATGGAAGTAAGAATTACATGGGCTTCCATTTGATGTCCTGTTACAAGGATTTCATCAACGAACTCAATTAGGAAATGAAGTTATGCAGTTACCTAATGAGGAATTTCACCGAATTCTGTTTGCATTTTTCCTGAATAGTTAATGGTGTGGGGTAGATGAAAATCGGGCTGATTTCGGAAAACAAGTCTCCTGTTATTTTTGGGAGACAATCAAAATTGTTGATTTCAAAACTAACCGGGAAAACGGACGTGAAGCGGGAACGCTCGCTGATTGGCTGTTCGGATCGCCGTCTCCTCCCAGTGTTGCCCATTGGGACAACGAAATCGTGTTTTCTAAGAGAAAAGTTATCAAACAAAAACAGGGGAAACCTAATTTTCCCCATCTTGCTTTATCTATTTTTTCGATTTCGAACTTTACTGTTTCGTGAAATTTTGCATCTGGGGACTATAGATTTCTCGATCTCAGCGTTTCAAGCGGCCATAAATGAACTATTCCAGGATGACGTCATTTTCCCGGTTTTTTTTTAAACATTCGTATTTTCTACACTGTTTCGTTTATTCGTAAATTAGGAAGTTCGGGCTGAAAGTTTGCCTAAGGGGGTTTTTCGAGGTGCTGAATCCGATTTTGGGGTCAAAAATAGGAAATTCCGACATGGTGAAATTCCTCATTAAATTATTGGAACGTAGATAACTCGAATATACCATTTAATAATATGAATATGACGGCTACTTCCACGAAAAACGGTTTTTTGACCGTATTTAAAACAAAAGTTTACCCCTTCGAGTTTTCAAAATTTTTGGCCAACGAATTCGTCTTTTCGTTTAGGCTTAAACATGGAATTTTTGCTAAAACATTGCTCAAGTGCTCGTCCGGAGTAACAAACACACAAAATCGTAAATCGCTGAAATGTAGTCTTAAGTATATTTGTGCCATGAGGACTCACCGTGGGATACAGCTTCGAGGGTCGTCCTGAAAATTAGTTACATTTTGTTTGTCAAACGACTGTTTGTCATACGACATGGTCAAACGACACTTCGTCAACACGACGTTTAGTCAAGACTGTTTGTCAAAAGCCTTTCGTCAAACGAATGTTTGTCAATGGGACGTTTAGTCAAAAGACTGTTTGTCAAAAGACTTTCGTCAACCTTTAAACTCAACTTTGTCCTAAGCTAGCACTCTTAGTTTGCACACGCTTAACTGAAGAGATCCGAAAGATCGAAACGAAGAACCAAACAAAACGATCACCACTGAAAGTGGGAATTTGAAACGTTTTGACTGTACCCAAGCATTCTTGATGCAGAAGGGGCAGCCAGTTTTGTTTCAGTGTAGATGGGACTTTGGTCAATCGTTTTCGTCATACGGTGACTCATCAGCAACGCGAAGAAGCGTTGGAACGACTTGGATTTAAGCAAACTGCTTGTTTTAAGCTAAAAAGCTTGTTTCCGAAGAGTTTTAGAAGAGGACAAAGTTGAGTTTAAAGGTTGACGAAAGTCTTTTGACTAAACGTCGCATTGACAAAGATGTCGTTTGACCAACGCCGTATGACAAACAGTCGTTTGACGATTGTCGTTTGACGAAAGTCTTCTGACAAACAGTCTTGACCAAACATCGTGTTGACGAAGTGTCGTTTGACCATGTCATGTGACAAACAGTTGTTTGACGAAAAATGTCTTCTAAAACTCTTCGGAAACAAACTTTTTTAGCTTAAAACAAGTAGTTACATTTTGGTCTGTAAGGCGGTAGGAGTGGTTTTTGCCAAATCCAGCAACACCGTAAGTGTGAATACTATGAGTATAGTCCTAACAACAAGAAATTTCAAAAGAAAGTTCATGCTAAAAATTTTGATTCCATTGCAATACCTAGCTTCCTTTTTGTTTTTTGAAAATTCGCTAAAATAATGAAGGGGCGTGTAATTTGGCACTAGATTTTAAGTCAATCGGCAGAAATTCATAACCATAAATTCATGATTCTTTACTGTTATGTCGTCGTGTGAAGGCGATGGTCTTCACGTCGGCTTGTCGATTTCTATTGGTCCCTACTCAACGAAGGTGATGATGGGACAGCACTTTCTGCCCGGCGCGTTACCGCCTACTTACCGCATGCAGGAGTGCTTAAGGAATTCAGCTCAGCTGCGATCCTCGGCGCGATTGCTCGCCGACTGGAGGGAGTACATTTACCTAGTCCTAGTTGGGGGAAGGCAACTTCGTAGGCGAAATGGGAGTTTATTGCCTACCAAGACCTCCGAGGAACTTTGGGCTTCTAAGGGAAGGCGAGGTAGAGCGAGAAATAATCAAGCCGATTGTTAGAAGACGAATGCATGAATGTCTCGGTGAAGCCCTGAGTCCTCCTTTTATACTACTTAAACAAGGTTAAGGGAGAGTGGAGGCGGGTGACGTCAAGTGATGTGTTTGTTCCCCGTACCTCACTCTACCTACCTGGCATGATGAGTCACTCAGGGTTTCCCTTGTGTCCTTTATTGGAGAACTAACATATTCGAGTATATGAGTCGTTACATTTACTAAATCGAAATGACCAGAAAAAATAGTGTGCTCGGAATGGTAAGGGGCTTTCTAAGGAAATCGGGCCACAAACTTCAGACATTAGTCAACTGGTATCCTGGCTAGGTGAACTGAGATGTTTATGATTCCTGGAACTCTGAATTAGAAAACCACCCAATAAACCCATTTCTGATTTCAAAAATAACTAAAAAATCATGAAAACAGAAGGTATACATACTGGTCTCTGAGGAGCTACTGTTGTGATCAGCCACCTCTTCGCATTTCTGTCCATTCACTTTCTTAGCTCAGTGGTAACGAGCTCCAACTCAGAAGTGTAAATATAGTTTAGTCGGAACGATAGAAGATCGATCCCCGGTCGAGGGAAGTTAATTTTTGATGATTCAACAAAGTGAATGGATAGATATGCTAAGAGGTAGCTGATCACAACATCTCTCCCTGTTAGGAAATGTTGGGTACTCCGCAACCTAGTCAGGGAGGTGAGGAGAAGCTTTGCCCGGCGTTTTACAACCCAGTGAAAACGCTCTATTTTTGACTGGCTTCTGAGTCTTGTTGTTATTCCTTCTGAATGGGGCGGGGGATCTGCTGACCTCAACGTTTGTCCGAATTGGCAGTGGCTCGACTCGTGTCTTCAGGGGAGTTGTTTTGATTACATAACACTAATTTATAATTGTTCTCAGGCTGAGGAGACCATTCAGGTCTTACTGACTGCGCCACTTTGTTGAATCATCAAAAATTAACTTCCCTCGACCGGGGATCGATCTCCTATCGTTCCGACTAAACTATATTTACACTTCTGAGTCGGAGCTCTTTACCACTGAGCTATACATTGAACTCAATGGGATTGTTTACAGGTTTTACAGTGCTCGTGAGATGTGAATCTGGTTTATTATATTGCAGGATGAACTCGATGAACTCGTCGCTCTGGTGGGATCCAAGTGCCAAGCGCCATACATTAGCAGGGTGGGAGTCACTACTTACGGCAATGCCATCATATGTTCGGTGGAACAATGTGACGTTATTTCTGACATTGACGACATTCAGGTAACAGATTCCCACTGTAACATTACTCTAAGGTTGGTAGGGGGAGAATCCCCGCATTGACGTTTTAAATCGTGAACTAGCTAGGAGTTAGCGCCACTCACTAACTACTTGGGGTTGCCAAAGAAAAGAGTTTCAGACTGGTTGTTTTAACGTTAAGTCGTTGACTATCAATATGCTTCAAATAACACTAGATTACAAAATTTAGGGGTGGTCTGGCTGCCTCGTTCTTTCACCACTTTTCTTATGGTATTTGGTGCGCTGAATCCGAATCTGACGTCAGTTTTGCTTCCGAGTCTACCAAGGTAGCGGAAGCTTTGTTTTCACTTTTCAAGGACGAAAAAAAAAAGTTCTCCAAAATAAAAATTTTCACTCGCGTTTTGCGTTTTAGACCTTTCTGAACCATTTTGGTTCAGTGTCTGTGTGTCTGTGTGTCTGTCTGTCTGTCTGTCTGTCTGTCTGTGTGTCTGTCATGATTTCCTTGTAACGCGCATAACTATACGAAGTTATTGTCCGATTTCAATGAAATTTTCAGGGATTGTGCGGGTTGGTGTGTAGACGGTCCCCTATGAAAATCATCATCCCCGGACTGATAGAAGCGACTGCGCATGCGCAAACGTGAATTCCTTGAAACGGCCATAACTTCTACATTTTCCGTCCGATTCCAATGAAATTTTCAGGGATTGTGCGGGTTGGTGTGTAGACGGTTCCCTATGAAAATCATCATCCCTGGACTGAAAGAAGCGACTGCGCATGCGCAAACGTGAATTCCTTGTAACGGCCATAACTTCTACATTTTCCGTCCGATTTCAATGAAATTTTCAGGGATTGTGCGGGTTGGTGTGTAGACGGTCCCGTATGAAAATCATCATCCCCGGACTGATAGAAGCGACTGCGCATGCGCAAATGTGAATTCCTTGAAACGGCCATAACTTCCACATTTTCTACCCGATTTCGATGAAATTTTCAGGGATTACGCTGATTAGGTTGTAGATGGTCTCCAATGAAAATCAAGGCCTTAAAATTTATAGAAGCCTCTTAGCATGCGCATACGTAAAATCCTTGTAACAGCCATACCATTTACATTTTTCATCCGAATTTGATGAAATGTTCTAGGATTGTCCAGATTAGCGTGTAGATGGTCCCCTATGAGGGTAGTGAAAGGTACTTAGAGATTGGTGTTTTGAGATTAACTACTATGCATCGGATCATCTATATAATCGGGTTATGGATACGAGGAAGCTATGTGCCACACCCACTTGGCAGACGTTTTTTGTTTATGTCGGATTTTCAAGATATAGCTAGTTTTAAGATTTTTCTAGTTCTCACTTTTCTTCATTTTTTAGTAAAAACGCATCTTGCTCAAATCTCCTCAAAAAGTACACAGACTTATAGGAAATTTCATGTAGAATCCGAATATGTACTTAGTTTTTAAGTAAAACTGTGTTAAACCCCCTATTTTCCACAAAACGTATCAATAAACACCGGTTCTCAACGTTTTTTCTTCGGGTTTTCCCTAAGATTTTGCCACTTGAAAAAAAAATTAAGGCTAAAAAAGATTTTCTCGGGCCTTTACTTTGTAGGGGGGACACCCCAGAGGAGAATGAGACCAATCGCAGCCTCCTAAACCCATTAATATCGAAGGAATGAGCTTTTTCATGGCACTGAGATGAAAATTCACAAAAACCGTTAGTTAATTTTTCGAGAAGTATGTGCGTTCCTAAATCTGTTTTCCTCAAATGGATTTTCCTTTCTTCTACATTTTTTATGCTTGTCACCTATTAAGAGTAAGATCGAAAATAGGTACTCAAAGGGGGAGTAAATCATAATTAGGAAACTCTTGTTTTGTTAAGTGATTTTAATTCAGTTTTACAAACGAAACACAATAAACAGCAGAAAAGTTGACGGTGTAAATCTGTTTCATGAAGGCTCAGATGAATCAATTGTTGGTACAATGTTTGGTTATTCCTCCTCCTCAGCGGTTCCACCAAGATATGAAAACCATGGAAGAACGGTACAAAGGGTATTGGGAAGTTCACATGATGGTGGACTATTGTTGGACCTTAAAAAGAGATTTAACCTGCGATGAAACCTCTGAGGTGGAGGAATAACCAAACATTGTACCAACTTTTGATTCATCTGAGCCTTCAGGAAACAGATTTACACCGTCAACTTTTCTGCAGTTTATTGTGTTTCGTTGGTAAAACTGAATTAAAATCACTTAACAAAACAAGAGTTTCCCAATTATGATTTACTCCCCCTTTGAGTACCTATTTTCGATCTTACTCTTAATAGGTGACAAGCATAAAAAATGTAGAAGAAAGGAAAATCCATTTGAGGAAAACAGATTTAGGAACGCACATACTTCTCGAAAAATTAACTAACGGTTTTTGTGAATTTTCATCTCAGTGCCATGAAAAAGCTCATTCCTTCGATATTAATGGGTTTAGGAGGCTGCGATTGGTCTCATTCTCCTCTGGGGTGTCCCCCCTACAAAGTAAAGGCCCGAGAAAATCTTTTTTAGCCTTAATTTTTTTTTCAAGTGGCAAAATTTTAGGGAAAACCCGAAGAAAAAACGTTGAGAACCGGTGTTTATTGATACGTTTTGTGGAAAATAGGGGGTTTAACACAGTTTTACTTAAAAACTAAGTACATATTCGGATTCTACATGAAATTTCCTATAAGTCTGAGTACTTTTTGAGGAGATTTGAGCAAGATGCGTTTTTACTAAAAAATGAAGAAAAGTGAGAACTAGAAAAATCTTAAAACTAGCTATATCTTGAAAATCCGACATTAAAAAAAAAAAAACTGACGTCAGATTCGGATTCAGCGCACCAAATACCATAAGAAAAGTGGTGAAAGAACGAGGCAGCCAGACCACCCCTAAATTTTGTAATCTAGTGTAATCGATTACACGAGCTGCCTGAATCAATGCCTAGTTAACCACATTTCAGTATTTTCTCCGATATTTTGATGAAATCCATATCAGTAGGTACTGTATGATACTTCTGATGTTCTATGGATGAAAAGGTGGTTCAATCTAAAAGTTAAAGAATAAGAAGTTATTAATTAAATTTAAATAACATTAATAATTCAAGATTTAAATATCTTGGAAACAAAGCCATTAAAAGAAGTCTAAGAGGAACTTTTTGTTGCAAATTAGTTGTAGAATTGACTCCGGCACACCTGTTTGCCTTACACCCTGTATACATATCGATACCTTAAAGCACTAAGGGGCTATGTCCAAAAATGAGAGAACCAGCACAATCCAAGATGCGTTACTCAGAAATGCATTCAGTGAGTTATATAGTTTAATTAAATCTCTCTGTGATTATTTAACTCAATGTAACGAAGTCGTTATTGGTGAAAAGAAAAAAGTCATCGACCTTCAAGCTAAACTTGATGAAGTAGAACATGGGGAGAACTATCATACAGACTCAAGTGATCTTGCCAATGAAGTCGGAGACGATGAAGTTCGATCGTACAATGCCACTGGAGTTGAATTCAAACCAGTGAAGGTACCTCAAAATAAAAATAGGAAAACTGTACCCCAAAAACAGGTACAGAAATCCCAACCAAAAAAAGAACCAAAACCTCCTCCATTTACGCTAGAAGCACTCAAAGATGCCGAGGGCTTTAAACATATAAGAACATGGTTAACAACGATTGTACCAAATGTCACCCTCACTCTTCTTGGTGACGGAAAAGTCAAGATTAACACGGAAACGTCTGATGATTTTCGTGCAATTCGATCAGAGCTTATAAATAAACAATGTCCATTTACGACATACCAAAACAAACAGGAACGGCCTTACACAGTCATGCTAAAAGGACTTCCAAGGGGGCTTGCTTCAGAAGAGCTCAAAGATGCATTTTCTCACGAATATCCAAACCTCAAAGTCCTAAATGTAACCCAAAAATTGAAATGGGGAACAAAAGCACCTATTGATATGTATATAGTTGATTTTGCCCCAGGAACCAACCCTGACACTATACATGGAATTACGAAGTTTTACTCGTCGAAGGTAAAATTTGAAAACCTCAAACCTAATAAAATTGTGTCTCAATGTAAGAGGTGCCAATCATGGGCACACACCAAAAACTACTGTACGAAAATGGAAAGGTGCGTTAAATGCGCAGGCTTTCATCCCACAGAAAAGTGCACCAAACCTCGCACCACCCCAGCCAAATGTGCAAATTGCGGTGATTCTCATACAGCTAATTACCGCAAATGTCCAGCCGCCATTGAAGCTGTCGAGATTCAGAAAAAAAGATCTCAAGGCTCAAAGGCCTCTCAAAATGACGATAAACAAACCATACCAAATAACAAGGGTAAAAAAGTTTTCATACCGAAAACTCCAATCCATGAGAAAAACAAACATTTCGGTCATCAGCCTTCATACGCTCAAGCGGTAGGTGACAGAGTCACCCAGCCTACACCCATGCAGTCTGATAATAGTATACAGTCGTTATTGCAAAACATACTTGCAAATCAAAGCAGAATAGAAAACACTCTGTCCAACGTCAATCAAAGATTAACTGCCCTTGAAAAAGGTTGCAATCAAACACGAAAGAAATCACCATGATGCGCAACTCACGAATTATGTGCTGGAATGCCAATGGACTCTTGTCCCGAAAATTGGAATTGGAGACGATCCTTAATATAAACAAAATAGACATCTGCCTAATTTCTGAGACTCACCTTACTAAGGAGTCATATTTTAAAATCAAAGGATTCAAGTCCTATAATGCTCTCCATCCCAGCAATAATGCAAGAGGAGGCAGCATGGTACTGATCAAAGAAAATATAAAGCATCATGAATGTGTCAAAATAGAGGAAGAAAAGCTTCAAATATGTGCAATCACCATCAGTACAAAATCCTTTGAAGCCGATATTGCCAGTATCTACATTCCACCAAGGCATATCATAAAAGAAGAAGAATTTGCTGAAGCGTTTTCCCTACTAGGAAATCGCTTTATAATCGGCGGGGACTTCAACGCTAAACACACGTATTGGGGTTCGCGACTTAGTACACCTCGTGGTACGCAACTTCTCAAGTATGTGCAATCAAATAACTGTATACCGTTGTCAAGTGGGAAACCAACATACTGGCCAACAGACATTAAGAAGAGCCCTGATTTAATTGATTTCTTCATCATGAAAAATATCTCAGCGAACTATGCACTTGTTGAGGACTGCGCTGACCTCAGCTCGGACCATTCGCCAATAGTTCTCACACTAAGTGAAACGATTATTCTCAAACCACATAATCCAGTCCTAGTGAACAAAAAGACAGATTGGGATCAGTTCAAAATCAACGTAAATCAACACATTGATCTCAGTGTGGCACTGACATCACCGGATGAAATTGATAGAGAGCTAGGTCAACTAGTTCACTCCATCCAAACTGCGGCATGGCAAAACACCCCTGAAGAAACGAGAAAGCTGAAGGGCCTCAACTATCCGTGCGAAGTTGTGAATACGATCAGAGAAAAACGAAAAGCTAGACGTAAATGGCAACATTTACGTATCCCCACTCTCAAAACTGAATGGTACAAACTTGACTACAAATTGAAGAAAATGATGGAACAGATACAAGAAGAAACCCAAGAAGATCTTCTCACGTCACTTACCAGTCATCGAGACACTGAATACTCTCTCTGGAAGGCAACAAAGCACTTGAAGAGACCTATCATCCAAGCACCACCTATTAAAGATACAACTAATAACAAGTGGATAAAAACCAATCAAGAAAAGGCTGATGCTTTTGCTCGTCATCTAGCAGATATTTTCACGCCCAATTCTGGTTGTCCTAATGAGGAATCTCTCAAAGAAGTTCCCTTGGGAGATCAACAAATTGACATCCCATTGGTCACTGTCAAAGAAATACAAAACACCATCAACACCAAGATAAATCCAAAGAAGGCCCCTGGATATGACCTGATCACTGGACAAGTCCTCAAACACCTTCCGCGGAAGACGCTTGTAAAGATCACACAAATCATAAATGCTTCTATCAAACTTCGGTATGTTCCACAACTGTGGAAACTCGCTGAAGTCATCATGATACTGAAGCCAGGTAAACCTCCTGAAGAAATAACTTCTTATAGACCGATATCACTATTACCTGTACTCTCAAAACTCTTTGAAAAAGTGCTCCACAAACGACTAATAAAAATTGTGGAAGAACGAAACCTCATACCTAAACACCAGTTTGGGTTCCGCCATAAGCATTCGACTATAGATCAGGTGCACCGGATCACTCATATTATTGAACAAGCCATGGAAGACAAAAAAGTCTGCTCAGCTGTCTTCCTCGACGTTACCCAGGCGTTCGATAAAGTCTGGCACGAGGGACTTAATCATAAGCTCAGACAAATGCTTCCAGCAAAATACGCTGAGTTGCTCCACTCATACCTATCAAATCGGTACTTCCGAATCAAACAAGATGATGCATACTCAGAAGCAAAAATGATTCATGCTGGAGTCCCGCAAGGAAGCGTACTTGGCCCCCTCTTGTACGTCCTATACACTAGCGATCTACCCGAACACGAGGGTAACACCCTGGCATCATTTGCAGATGATACTGCAGTCCTTGCTATTGGTGAAGACAATCGCGAATCAACTTTAAAACTTAGAAGATCCATCGAGAAACTCCATGACTGGACAATTAAGTGGAGAATCAAGATGAATGAAGCCAAATCAGTCCATGTTGATTTTACCAACCGCCATATCAAACATATACCAATATATCTTAATGGCAAAGTCATCCCTTTTGCTAATGAGGCAAAATATCTGGGTATGACTCTGGATACGAAACTCCGCTGGAGGGTGCATGTGAAAAATAAAAGAACAGAACTGGACATCAAACTCCGAAAAATGTATTGGTTGGTTGGTAGACGATCAAAATTGTCAATACAGAACAAACTAACCTTATACAATCAGGTCCTTAAGCCAGTCTGGACATATGGTGCACAACTGTGGGGCTGCACCTCTCAAAGCAATCGTGACATTATACAGCGTTTTCAGAACAAAGTACTGCGCTCATGCGTTGATGCGTATTGGTACTCAACCAATGACGACATCCATAAGGACCTTAAAATTCCCACAATAAATGAAGTCATCAAAACTCAAGCAATAGCCCATCACCAGAGGCTACAAGGTCATATCAACGAGGAGGCTGTGAAGTTGCTGGATGTTGATGATCTACTCAGGCGGCTGAAAAGACGAAAACCTCACGATCTGTGGCAGTAGGGAGTGGTGTTTTCATGAAGTTGTTCAGTGAGTGTTGTGCTGTGCGCTCCTGTGAATCTTGTGCGTCAAAAGACACATAAAATAGCCGACATGAAGTATGGAGGTGTGCTATGTACCACACTCTCCTTTCAGTTATTTATATACATTGTCCGAGAAATGTTGCTAATAAGTTGAATTACTTGGTGCAATAAATATAATTTGAAAAAAAAAAAAACTTTTCTTCATTTTTTAGTAAAAACGCATCTTGCTCAAATCTCCTCAAAAAGTACCCAGACTTATAGGAAATTTCATGTAGAATCCGAATATGTACTTAGTTTTTAAGTAAAACTGTGTTAAACCCCCTATTTTCCACAAAACGTATCAATAAACACCGGTTCTCAACGTTTTTTCTTCGGGTTTTCCCTAACATTTTGCCACTTGAAAAAAAAATTAAGGCTAAAAAAGATTTTCTCGGGCCTTTACTTTGTAGGGGGGACACCCCAGAGGAGAATGAGACCAATCGCAGCCTCCTAAACCCATTAATATCGAAGGAATGAGCTTTTTCATGGCACTGAGATGAAAATTCACAAAAACCGTTAGTTAATTTTTCGAGAAGTATGTGCGTTCCTAAATCTGTTTTCCTCAAATGGATTTTCCTTTCTTCTACATTTTTTATGCTTGTCACCTATTAAGAGTAAGATCGAAAATAGGTACTCAAAGGGGGAGTAAATCATAATTAGGAAACTCTTGTTTTGTTAAGTGATTTTAATTCAGTTTTACAAACGAAACACAATAAACAGCAGAAAAGTTGACGGTGTAAATCTGTTTCATGAAGGCTCAGATGAATCAATTGTTGGTACAATGTTTGGTTATTCCTCCTCCTCAGCGGTTCCACCAAGATATGAAAACCATGGAAGAACGGTACAAAGGGTATTGGGAAGTTCACATGATGGTGGACTATTGTTGGACCTTAAAAAGAGATTTAACCTGCGATGAAACCTCTGAGGTGGAGGAATAACCAAACATTGTACCAACTTTTGATTCATCTGAGCCTTCAGGAAACAGATTTACACCGTCAACTTTTCTGCAGTTTATTGTGTTTCGTTGGTAAAACTGAATTAAAATCACTTAACAAAACAAGAGTTTCCCAATTATGATTTACTCCCCCTTTGAGTACCTATTTTCGATCTTACTCTTAATAGGTGACAAGCATAAAAAATGTAGAAGAAAGGAAAATCCATTTGAGGAAAACAGATTTAGGAACGCACATACTTCTCGAAAAATTAACTAACGGTTTTTGTGAATTTTCATCTCAGTGCCATGAAAAAGCTCATTCCTTCGATATTAATGGGTTTAGGAGGCTGCGATTGGTCTCATTCTCCTCTGGGGTGTCCCCCCTACAAAGTAAAGGCCCGAGAAAATCTTTTTTAGCCTTAATTTTTTTTTCAAGTGGCAAAATTTTAGGGAAAACCCGAAGAAAAAACGTTGAGAACCGGTGTTTATTGATACGTTTTGTGGAAAATAGGGGGTTTAACACAGTTTTACTTAAAAACTAAGTACATATTCGGATTCTACATGAAATTTCCTATAAGTCTGAGTACTTTTTGATGAGATTTGAGCAAGATGCGTTTTTACTAAAAAATGAAGAAAAGTGAGAACTAGAAAAATCTTAAAACTAGCTATATCTTGAAAATCCGACATTAAAAAAAAAAAACTGACGTCAGATTCGGATTCAGCGCACCAAATACCATAAGAAAAGTGGTGAAAGAACGAGGCAGCCAGACCACCCCTAAATTTTGTAATCTAGTGTAATCGATTACACGAGCTGCCTGAATCAATGCCTAGTTAACCACATTTCAGTATTTTCTCCGATATTTTGATGAAATCCATATCAGTAGGTACTGTATGATACTTCTGATGTTCTATGGATGAAAAGGTGGTTCAATCTAAAAGTTAAAGAATAAGAAGTTATTAATTAAATTTAAATAACATTAATAATTCAAGATTTAAATATCTTGGAAACAAAGCCATTAAAAGAAGTCTAAGAGGAACTTTTTGTTGCAAATTAGTTGTAGAATTGACTCCGGCACACCTGTTTGCCTTACACCCTGTATACATATCGATACCTTAAAGCACAAAGGGGCTATGTCCAAAAATGTCACTTTTGAGATAAATGGTTCAATAACATCATAGGAACATAATCTTTCGTAAGGATTCATGATTATAGCGCCAAAAACCCTGGAAATGGCCAAAAAAACGTAAAAATTGGCGAGGTTCTATGTCCCCTCTCGAAAAATCGTGAATGCCATTCAGTGCTTTGTCCATAAGAGGAATGCACAATGGTTCTATGTCCGGGGAGGTCAGAGACAAAATCCAATATTGTTGTGCACACTGGAGCTTTGTCCGGACATAACTTCTCTGTGCACTAAATAACGGAAACTACGTAACGGCTTTACTATTTGTTTACACCCGCTTGCCGCTCAGCTCATTCACCCAATTTTTCGTATCTAAGGTTTGATTTTTCTGTAGGCTGTGTTTTCAAAGAAAATTCGACTGTGATTTCTCTACTGTAATCATGAGTAGTGCAAACTCTGAGGAGTGGGCTGAGTTGTTGAAGGAATTAGACGAAGAGGAGAACGGAATAAAGGACGGTAAGTCTATCTATACCCGCCTACTCATTGTTTCATTTAAACGTTGTTTTGAAAAAAGCGTTTCGATTCTAAACCGAGAAAGCTTTATTAAGTTATTTCCGATTTCAATGACTACCGCGAAGTGATGGTTGTTGTTATCTAGGTTGTTTCCATTTTAGAGAGGTGAAAATTAATTCCCTCTAACATCAAAATTGCCGCTAAAATTTTACGTTTTAGTTTTTTTTACACGCATACCTTCACTTTTTTTCATCCGATTACGATGAAATTTTCAGGGATAGCGTGGATTAGGCCTTATATAGTATCCCATTAATTTCACCCTCCTCGGATTAAAGGTAGCCACTGGGCGTGCGCTAACATAAAATCCATCAAACCTAATTTCCTCCCTACCTTAAAGCCAGATTTCGCTCAAACCAAGTCCAGGTTTCCTAGACCTCACGTGAAATTCGTGAATGTGGTCAAAAATTGGTTTTGCAATGCTGCATTAGTTTTTAACATTAGGTACCTTTCGCTGGAGACTGTCAAATCTACTACAACAGGAAGCTTAGCGTGTACAAATTCACTATCTACGACTCATCAGGAGAAGGAAGCTGTTTCCTTTGGGATGAAGTGAATGGGAAAAAAGTAAGTGCTGAGGTTGATACTTCACTTATAAAGTACATTGGAAGACTTGATGATCAAGTGAAAAATATAGTTTTGTACGCTGACACATGTGGGGGGCAAAACGGAAACCAGAACATAGTCGCCTGACCTGCTATATGCTATAAATAGCGGCATCAAACCTAATGTGGGAACAATAGATTCGAAGTTCATGGAAAGTGGACATAGTTATTTGGAGGCAGATAGTATGCATGCTGGTGTGAGCTGCCGCTCACTGGAAAGCCTCTCCAGTAGGGCGGGGCTGGGTCAGACCAACGACCCCCTTCGGCCTGACTCGTAGGTGACGTCAACGAGAGCCAATCAAAAGACGCCAAATAACATCTTGCGCGCCCTCCCCCCTCCGGCCGGAGAAGCGCCAAGAGCTTCTCCCCCACCATCACCGCCGCCCCCGCCAACACCACCTAGCGGGGCGGAGGGGGGAGAAGACGGAGCCTCGAGTCGGGCCTGGACGACACTACTCCCCTCCCGACCTCTGCCAAGTTAACAACCACCGAGAGCTCCGTGCCCGTGAGTTAGTTCAACAGCCCCAGTATCCCCCCACGCCGCCACGCTGTACGACCCTATTTGGACATCAGCCGCCACGGATCCTACTTCGCCACACAACATCGAAAGGTTACCTACGGGCCCAAACGTGAGTGCACAAACTAATTATACTATTTTCCATTGGCCAATGACTAGGAGTGACGTGTAGTCATAAGAGTAAACTTTACAAAAGACTTAATAACATTTCGCCACGAATTTAGCCTGAACACTTTAATCCTTGAAAACTTAGTAAATTTCTCTGATCGATCCTCTGATATTTGACCATGCTATGAACCTGAAACACAAAAGGAATAATTGAATGTATTGACAAATTGGGAAATCAATACTGTACAAAGAAACTTTCATACTTACTTTATTTCGCCTTCAGCAAACACCACGAATCTTGGAGTGGAAAAGTTGTTCCTATTATCGTAATAAAAGTGCCATTTTCTTGTATTTCGTTTACCAATTCTATCCGAGTATACCTGGTTTTCAGACTTCTAGTTCGAGGCAAGTGCATCACCACACCTCAAGGTTTTGATAAATCCCTTCAGGATCACAACGTAAGCCCATAAGGCAGGAACACATTTGTGTATCCATTTTACATTTGGCCCTTCAGGCTTTTACTTTTCAGGAATAAATCGCCACGAGACGCTCAAGGTTGCCACGCATTTTTCAACTTATAAATTCTTCACAGGTAAATACCTTTTGCTATATTTTATCTGTGTTTCGACTTTTTGCCTTGTTTCTTTTTCAGCTAAAATTCTCTTTCAAAACAACCCCCCAACTCGTGCGATAGTTTGGGTTGTCGAGTTCATTAACCTAGTTGGTGAGCCCGACCACCCAAGCGCCTAGTTCACTAGGACAAAACAAAAGTACCTGTGAATTGATAGCAGAGGTGAGCCTTTCCCCTCAACGCTGGTACCCAATTTGCCAGGTACAAACAACTTACACTACCATAGAGCGCCGAAAGAAACCCTCAAAATTGTACACCACTGATGAATACAAAACCCTGATTGAGATGAGCAGAATTTATCCAAGACCCTACATTGTACACAAATACTCCTATAACAAAATATTCAATTTGGAGAAATTTTGTAAAGAAATAATTTAGAATAGAGCTAAATCAGAAGACGGAGGGAAAGTAAATTGGCTCCAAATGGTTTAGATTTGAGGAAGGCTCTTCGGCTGTGAAATTCAATTACGACGTCACCGAAGAAAATTTCAACGTACTCAGAGTCCATCCAAAAGGAGTTAACTGGAACAATGTCCGACTGGCCCACAAATACTCTACCCCATTAAAGATTTCAATCCAAAAAAAAGAGACCTTCAATCTCTCGTTAGCAGTGGTGTGATACCATTCCAATACACAGATTTTTATAATAATTTACCCTCTGGAGTTGGGGTTCAAGATACTGCAGTGTGGGAGGAGGGAGATGGTGATGATGATTAGGTACCTACTTTTATTAATCTGCTTCATTTAAATAACATATTCAACTTTTACCCTGTGTTTTTTCTATCGTGGCACATTATTTGTGAGAGTTAAGTAAACATGTGATAAATTGAATAGCTTCCTTAGTACCAAAATTATAAGTGATATTTCATCAAACAAATAAGTAGCTTATCAACCGATAGGAACCTTGTTCAAGAGGGCGATTTTGGTGATCGCTTGAAACCAAGAATTTATTTCTTAAAATTGTTTGGTCTCAATAGATATATCATAATATCAAAATTTTGCAATTATTTGTTATTTCCAGATGAATATAATACTCTTAAAACATAACTATTGATGTTTAGTAATCCGTGTGCATCATGCTGTGCATGAACAGCATTTCAAAATCCATGATCAACGATACCGCCGAACACGTGAAACCGCCAGGCACCACTGGTGTCTTAGTGCCAGATTGGCACCACCCTCTGGTGCCAGTCAATCACCAAGAAACTGGCGGAGACGCCAAATGAGGAATTTCACCATGTCGGAATTTCCTATTTTTGACCCCAAAATCGGATTCAGCACCTCTAAAAACCCCCTAAGGCAAACTTTCAGCCCGAACTTCCTAATTTACGAATAAACAAAACAGTGTAGAAAATACGAATGTTTAAAAAAAAACGGGAAAATGACGTCATGCTGGAATAGTTCATTTATGGCCGCTTGAAGCGCTGAGATCGAGAAATCTATAGTCCCCAGATGCAAAATTTCATGAAACAGTAAAGTTCGAAATCGAAAAACTGAAGAAAAAAATATAAAAAGCGAGATGGGGAAAATTAGGTTTCCTCTGTTTTTGTTTGATAACTTTTCTCTTAGAAAACACGATTTCGTCGTCCCAACGGGCAACACTGGGAGGAGACGGCGATCCGAACAGCCCAATCAGCGAGCGTTCCCGCTGCACGTCTGTTTTCCCGGTTAGTTTTGAAATTAAAAATTTTGAATGTCTCCCAAAAATAGCAGGAGACTCATTTTCCGAAATCAGCCCGATTTTCATCTACCCCACACCATTAACTATTCAGGAAAAATGCAAACAGAAATCGGTGAAATTCCTCATTATGATCGAGAGCGGGATAAACTCACTTGCCCAAAGGGGTTATGTCCACAATCGTACTTGGCCAAAGGATCCATGCCCCTAACCTTACTTGGCCAAAGGAGCTATGTCCATACATCCTTCACATTCTTCATTTCTTTATTTTCAGATAAACCTAAATTCAATGCAACCATTATTGGAAGACCTTTTTGAAGAGTATAGCTTATAGGAAATAAAAGAGTTTAGTGGAATTAGCCATTATTTTAGGAATTGTGGACTGGTGAAAACTTCTTTTGCGTTTTTCTCAAAACGCCGTTTTTGGACATAGCCCCTTTGTGCTTTAAGGTATCGATATGAAACTACCCTTCCCATCCCCTTACAACAACCCTCTGCGGAGGCTAGGATCGGGTGGACCAGCAGGAATCCAGCTCAATTTTAGATTCTGGAATTTCAAGTCAAACCCTATAATTTTATCTGACCGAACCTCATGAAAATAATGTACGATAGAGTAGTAAATTAAACAGTAACACCTCATTCATACATTATTATTACAATGTAATGAGGTGTTACTGTCATTATTAATGAGGTGAATGATGTCATTATTCATTTCGTGGAGAAGACCCTAGTTCTATAACTTTTCAGGATCATTTTATTATTTTAAGTTCATATACTTGATATGATACACCCAAAACCCAACTTGATGACACTCAAGATTACGTTTTTTTTAATTAAAAAAAAAAGTCTTCTTTGTTCACAGTTGCGTGTTCTTTTCGCTAATCCAACTGAAAAAGAAATGGTTCCCTGCCCGTACTATCTTGATGAAAAATGCAACTACGGAGACGAGAAGTGTAAATTTTCGCACGGCTATCTGGTGAAATTTTCTCAGATCCGAGAGTTCAAGTAAGTCGTCACGTTTGGAAGCCGTTCCACGCATCAGTGGGGCATCTGCCACGTTTTAGGCCTATTATACAGGGAGGTCCTTAATGAATGAACCATCCTTCCTATTTTCGTCATAAAAAGGATTAGGTAAACAAAAATTGAGTACGGTATCCCCCATAGTTTTTTTTACGAGGAATTCAAATACCAAAATTTCGCGCTCATAAACGCGCCCGAATAAATCCAGATTTTGATTCTACGCAAAATTTCATGAAAATTTGACCCCTCATTCGATTTTCATCTGTGAAATTGCTCAAAAATCTGGTTTTGAGAAACTCAAAGTGTGGCACATGAAATGTTCATTATTTTTTTACGCTGAATCGCGTGATAATACCCGTTTTTTTTTAATTTGACTTGATTAAACCAAAATTACAGCCTGAAACATTATCGTTTTTTAAAGAAAAATCCTTATTCTGGCTCTTGATGATTCTAGTTTTCTAAATTATCTTGTCGAGGGTATGTGATTCTTTTCTCCTCGTCATTTCGCTTTCCTGGGCCGAAAATTTGGCGGGGCACACAGGATTAATAAATACTAATAACTACTATAATAACTATAAATAACTACTTACGACTAATCTAAAAAAATCAAGACTTGAAGCTCCTTGATTCCAACATCACCCTCGACAGCGAAACAAGAATCTGCTGACGCTGGGAGCCAACTTTTTGGTTTATTATTTTCAATAATGACCCTCTGAAATCGACCAGGGAAAAAGAAAAAAATATTTAACCCCCTCAAAATTAATTGGTTTACGTTTCAAGGTACGTAGAATCCAAAAATCGAATAAAAATTTGGCCGTTCCTACGCCGTACGCTGCACTTTCCCCACTTAGCATTGACCGATTTTGATGAAATTTGGTATGTGGGCTCCATTTGGGGTCTAGTTGTGCCCCGAAGGTTTTGGTTGATGTAGGTCACTTCTAAGAGTTGAAATTTTGAAAACGCCCTAACTCAAAAAATTTGTAGTTAAAGGTATTGTTTTTCCATCAATTTAAGATAGTATTGAATATTTAGAGACCACGCGGATCCCTGTAGGACAAACCGTTCGTTCCCTACGACAACTTAAGGGTTTTACGTACGATAAATCAGAAACACGAGTGTGAATCGCAAAAGAGGCCGAATCTCCGTTCAAATTTTAGCTAGAAATGCGATCGATGTTTTTCTTCATGTTGGTTGGTGGTAACAAGCTCTTTTATACTACTGAACCGTTATTATTTCCAGGGAGCCCAATTTCTCCAAACTCAAAAAAGGATGCCGAGTTTTGGCGAAAGTAGGCGACTCTCGTATTTGGCAGCCAAAAACCGTGGAAGAAATCACCGATGAAACATGTTTGGTCAAGCACGAGAAGTCATTTGTTGCGGTGCCAGTACACAACGTTCTTCCATTGGGGGATGGTGAGAAACTGTAGATCCTAAATCTATGACTAGTTCTTAACATTATGTTCCTGAATATCAGGAAGCCTGCATTGCGAATACTACCTACTATAGTGTCGCACATGGAGGACTGCGCCGACAGCTGCTTACTCCTTCCTAGAATGTTGAATATTCAAATGGTCTGTTCGGAGAAGCAGTCCTGAACCAGTTCAGAACCAAACTGGAACTGAAAAGGGGAGGGGATAGAGACGCTTGGAATCCTCGGAACCATTCAGGACTGCTTCTCCGAACGAACCTAAAGTCTTCGAATTTTACCTCATCTACACTGGAGACCAAAAAAAACCGGCGCAGTTGAATTGTTTCCAGAGAATCAAGTTAAAATCGCTAACAGTTGGGTTTGAGTCAATCGTAAGGTCAATAATAAGGTTCACAGAGATTACGTGCCAAGGTCCATCCATGTTTTCCCTCAACTATCAAGTTTTTTCCTGTAATGCTCTATTGAATTCACGATAGAAGCCTAAAGGACGAAAGATCACTTTTCGATAGTTTGCCTTCAGTGCGGTCAATGCAAGCCTTTCTTGTCATTGTACCTTAAAAATAAATTTTCTCGTACTTGTTCCTTTTCAATTAAGTTTTTCATAATTTTTTAAAAATAAAGTTTACCCGCCGTTTAAATGGTTTTAGACGCGTGTGTGGTCGCAAGATTTCTTGCGTTGATAGAGCACGGCCGGAGCCAACGTTATGCGGAAACAACGGTTCGACGGGCAGTTAAGAGGTTCTGTGAAACTGGTAGCTACACCAGAAGGCCGGAATCAGGGCGTCCAAGGGCGACGGATCCTGCTGACGACCGTTTTATTGCGATGCAAACTCTTAGAGACCGCACCCTTAGACAGCTTTTGAGACCTCTCACCGGCTACTTGCTGCTCGGGATGTCGATGTCAGCGTTCAAACGATACGAGATGGCTTGCTGATGTGAATATTCACTCCAACACATTCAGTGATGGCCTCTGAAACACGTGGAGGTCCGTCCTTGCTTCCAAAGAAATTCCTCCCCATACCATTACTGATCCACCACCAAACTGCATTCTTCCACCGATATTGCACTGAGCGTATCGCTAGCCTCGTCTTCTCCAAACCCGAACTTGTGCATCTGAAGTGTACAGATTAAATCTGGACTCGTCAGAAAACAGTACAGAGGCCCAATGTGCCTCATTCCAAGGAGTGTGATTTCTAGCAAATTGAAGACGAGCCGTTCAGTGTGCTGGGGTGAGTAGAGGACCTAAAGCACGTACTCTGGAGTGAATATTCACATCAGCAAGCCATCTCGTATCGTTTGAACGCTGACATCGACATCCCGAGCAGCAAGTATCCGGTGAGAGGTCTCAAAAGCTGTCTAAGGGTGCGGTCTCTAAGAGTTTGCATCGCAATAAAACGGTCGTCAGCAGGATCCGTCGCCCTTGGACGCCCTGATTCCGGCCTTCTGGTGTAGCTACCAGTTTCACAGAACCTCTTAACTGCCTGTCGAACCGTTGTTTCCGCATAACGTTGGCTCTGGCCGTGCTCTATCAACGCAAGAAATCTTGCGACCACACACGCGTCTAAAACCATTTGAACGGCGGGTAAACTTTATTTTTAAAAAATTATGAAAAACTTAATTGAAAAGGAACAAGTACGAGAAAATTTATTTTTAAGGCACAATGACAAGAAAGGCTTGCATTGACCGCACTGAAGGCAAACTATCGAAAAGTCATCTTTCGTCCTTTAGGCTTCTATCGTGAATTCAAGAGAGCATTACAGGAAAAAACTGGATAATTGAGGGAAAACATGGATGGACCTTGGCACGTAATCTCTGTGAACCTTATTATTGACCTTACGATTGACTCAAACCCAACTGTTAGCGATTTGAACTTGAATCTTTGGAAACAAGTCAACTGCGCCGGTTTTTTTGGTCTCCAGTGTAGTAAAGAAAAACACTATTCAAAATGAAATGTTGAATTATAGGTTCTTGTTGTTTTTGGTTCCTTGGTGAGTTCTTTCAAGGTAAAATACTAAGACCTTGAAGTCGTAATGAATTTTGAAGATTTTACTTCAATATTCGTCAAAATAGGTAGGTGAATTTTTTAAAATGCCGATTGAACTGTGGAGCAAAAGAAGATCAGGGACATCGTACAGTTAGGGATGAGAGATTGGTCTGCCAAGTGGGTGTAGCGCATAGCTTCCTCGTCATTCACATCATGTTTGGGTAGGCGATCAGAACTACCAAGTACCTAGCAAATATGGGCAAAGCCAGTTCAGTAAGGTGGAAAGGGAATGGATTGCCAAGTAGGAAAGTTAACCAAATACCTCAGGGAAACTGATCCACAATACAAAAACTGATCGAAAAACTACGAGAATATTAATTTCAAATTTGAATTGAAGACCACTAAAAAGTGAAAAAAAAATACATAATTAAAAAATGAAGTAAAACCCTTTTTGGTTTATTATTTTTAATAATAAATCTTTGGAATCGACCAAGAAAAAAATGAACCCCCAACAAACGTTCCATGGTACATACGTAAAATCCGAAAATTGATTAAAAATTTTGCCGTCCGTACGCGGCACTTTCCTTGGTTCCCTTGGACCGATTTTGATGAAATTTGGTATTATGGGCCCCATTTGGGGTCTAGTTGTGGCCCGAAGCTTTTGGTTGATGCAAGTCACTTCTGAGGGGTGAAAAATAAGGGCTAAAATATTGAAAACGCCCTAGCTCGAAGAAATTGGATGTAAAAGTATAGTTTTTCATCAAATTAATATAGAATTGAATTTTTAGAATCGAATGAGACCACCCAGAGCTCTGTAGGACAAACCGTTCACTTCCTATTAAAACTTAAGGATTGAGCTTACCATAAATCAGAAACACGAGTGTGAATCGCAAAAGAGGCCTAATCTCCTTTCAAATTTTAGCTGACCAAAATGCGATCGTTGTTCATTGTTCGTTGTTCTTGGAGTTGTAGTCAGTTTTGCGTCCTCAGCAGCCAGTAATCAAATTTCCTAATGAAGGTACCCCAACTCCTTAAGTTTTCTAAAAATTCAATACTATTTTAAGTTGATGAAAACACAATACCTTTATATTGACAGTTTCTGAGCTAGGGCGTTTTAAAAATTGCAGCCCTTATTTTTCACCCCTTAGAAGTGAAAAAGCTTCGGAGCACTACTAGACCCCAAATGGAACTCATATACCAAATTTCATCAAAATCGGTCCATGGTAACTAAGAAAAGAGCCGCGGACAGCGTAAAGATGGCGATAAGCATTTCCAATCTTTTCCACTGGTTCCTTGCTTGACTGTAAGGTAGTAATCTATGAAGACATTCAATGAAAGCTGAACTGAGGGGTATTACCTGGAAATCCCTTAGCTAGTTGTTCCAACGTAGTAGCTAGGTTTATTAATTTTTTAAAATATGTCTGACACGCTTTTTTGGTTTATTATTTCTAATAATAAGCCTATGTGATCGTATCGAAAAAAAATTTTATAACCCCCCTCAAATCCAACTTTTTTCACTTTTAAGATTTTTCTCGTGTTTTCGGCCTTTTGGTTTATTATTTCTAATAACAAGCCTATGTGATCGTATCGCAAAAAATTTTAAACCCCCCCCCCCCTCAAAGGTGCGTAGAATCCAAATCTGCAATGTCCGTCCGCCGTCCGGGCCATAAAAGGCCTTAGAATCGGTCTAAAAACCCCGTTCTTTCGCACATAGACTCCATTTGGAGTCTAGTTGGTCCTAACATCGAACTATTCCGATCGCTTAATTCGTATAGAAGTTATGGGCAAATAACCGGCCAAAAAAGAGGTTTTTGCTTAAATATGCGTGGGGTGACATTTTCCAAGTATTTTTATTCATGTTGGATGGTTGGTGGCTTTATAGACGATTGTATAGAAAAATAATAAACCATTAAAATAATAAAATAATAAACCATAAAAATAATAAACGTACGATAAATCAGAAACACGAGTGTGAATCGCAAAAGAGGTCTAATCTCCGGATGGTTGGTGGCTTTATAGACGATTATATAGAAAAATAATGAACCATTAAAATAATAATAATAAAATAATAAACCATGAAAATAATAAACGTGCGATAAATCAGAAACACAAGTGTGAATCGCAAAAGAGGCCTAATCTCCGTTCAAATTTTAGCTGACCGAAATGCCATCGATGTTTTTCTTCATGTTGGATGGTTGGTGGCTTTATAGACGATTATATAGAAAAATAATAAACCATTGTGTAATAATTTGCAGCGTTCTGTATAATTTTAACTGTTGCTTTCCAGTTTTGTCAAGATAATATTCTCGACGTTATGATTTAACAGATGGAGGTGCCGATTTGTCATCAGAAAGTGATTCTGGCGACAGTTTACCGGGCAAAACCGCTTTCACCAACCAAGATGCTTTTGTCGAACTAAGCCTGAGCCGACCATCTGAGAAGCTGGGAGGCTGGGAGCAGTTCACCAAAGTACGTTTTCCAATAGTAGTAGTCAGTTCGTTATCATTGTTTACATCGCCTCTGTATTTTACCAAGTTTTTCACAAGGTTGTCAATCGTTAATTGCATCAAGTTTTGTTTTATCGGGACAGGGATATCTTTCTGTGTCACTGTGACCCTGGATTTTTCGTTCGAATTTTGCGAAATTGGCCCCGAAATTTTCGCCTGGTCCCAGACAGGTTAGTTGTGTCGGTTCCGTGTCAGTTTTCTTTGGACGTTTTCCGTGGCTTTTTCGGAAGTTTCCGTTGATTGTGACCGTTCTCGCTAGCCCAGCCCGTCAAACTGGTAAGTAAATTCGTGTTGAATCGCTATATTACATAAAATTTCATTTTCGAAGCACCGCTATCGCTGTTATCAACCGGCTGCGTCACGGGCGAGAGTTGTCATCGGAAAAGGCGGGAAGCTGTTATCAGTGTCGGGCGGGGAACTGTCACATTGTATCGGGCGGAATCGGTCGGAGTTTGAATTCGAACGTTGGCTAGGTGATTGTGTGCGGCGCTGATACTAACCCGGGCATCTTGAAGGTCTTGCGTGTGTTGCCTGAACTTTATCGTACGGCGAATTTATTTTTCCGTGGAACTGAACACTTGAGGGACAATGCCGGCCTGTTCCAAGTGCTCCGATGTTCTTCTTTCCGAGGATGCCATGGTTTGTTCATCATGCACTTCCGAATTTCATTACTCGTGCGCCGGGAAGAGTGAGACTAATTTTTGCAAGATGGCAAAGCAGTATAGGATGGTATGGAAGTGCTTCAATTGTAAAAATGAGTCATCTTCTGTAGAAGATGACAGGAACCCAGTAGGTGCTCTGCCTGCATCGGGTCAAAGTGCTGCCACTAAGGCGGATATTTCGTCGGAGTTCGCTTCATTTCGCGCCGAATTAAGACTGTTATTGCAGCAGACAGTTAGAGAAGAAATGGACAAGTCCCTTACTGAAGTGAACAATCGCATTTCCAGTCTTGTTACTGACGTGAATTCATTGCATCAGGAAGTCTCAGAATTGCGGGACAGCAACGTCGTTGCTCGTCTCAATGATGTGGAGGAACGAATCACTCAAATAAGTTCGGGTCCGCTTGCTGTACTTGCTCGTCCGCCGGTTGATGCAGGTGAAATTTTAGCAGAATTGGAGGATAGAAGGCGCCGCTCCTCAAACATCATGCTGTATGGCGTACTGGAGTCCACATCAGGCCGGATCGCTGATCGTATTGAGCATGATTCACAAAATGTGAGATCTATTGTAGATTCTGTTAAGCCCGAGCACGCTGAATCGGTAGTTCGCGTCAACCGCGTCGGCAAACCCCCGAAAGACAATAATCCCCGTCCCCTGCGTGTGGTTACAAGGAGTCCTGATGTCGCTACTGGGATTTTGGTTGGCTTCCGTTCGGCTGCCCCTGGGGGTGTTTCTGCTTCCGCTGATAGGACTGAGTTGCAGCGTTCCCAGATGGCTAACTTGCGAAAGGAGTTAGAAAGACAGAAGAATGAGGGAAAGGACGTCACGATTAAATACGTTAATGGAGACCCAAAAATTGTTCCTGCTAATCGCCCGCCTCGTCAATCTTCAAGCACGTCGTCAAAAAACTAATTAGCGTTTTTTACCAGAATGTCAGGGGTATCAATACAAAGTTATCAGATCTCCGAATTGTTGCACCTGGCCTAAATTATGATGTACTCTTTTTTACAGAAACGTGGTTGTCGTCTAATGTTGAAACACAGGAAATTATGCTTCAGAACTACTCAGTGTACCGTACCGACCGATCAAACTCTAATTGTGTGAAATCCCAAGGCGGAGGGGTCCTTATTGCAGTGAAGCGCAGCCTCAAGTCCCAGCGGGTTCAACTGAAGGAGGATATTGTGGAACATGTATTTGTGGTTGTCCCAGAACGTAGTATGCTGCTTGGGTGCGTTTATATACCTGGTCACTCAGGTGTCGCCATTCACGAGGCTCACTCGACAATGCTGGAGTACGTTGTGTCCCTCCACCCCGATTTTGCCGTATTGGTTCTCGGTGATTATAATCTACCGGAGCTAAGCTGGACCAACACTAACAATCCCTCAGTCAGCCTCTCTATGAAAGCTCAGGTTCTGATCGACTCTATAACATTCCTACAGCTCGAGCAGGCCAACTTCAACAGGAACCCAGCTGGAAATATCTTGGACTTATGCCTCACTAATATTCCAAACCTCCATGTGAGGGCAGCGGACCCTATTGTGAAACTTGATCAGTTCCATCCTCCCTTCGAGTGCACCTTTGAACCACCTTCCACCCATCAAACCCTGGCCTCCCATCAACTGAAATACAACTACAAGCGTGGCGATTACGTCGCCATGGATAAGCATCTTAAGAACATTGATTGGACTGACACCTTGGCTGGTGGTATTGAGGAGTGCACGAATAAATTTTACGATGTAATGTATAGGGCTGTGGATTCATATGTACCGACCACCAAACCACTAGCTTATGTTTATCCCAAATGGTTCGACAGAGCTTTGATTCGGTTGGTTAGGGACAAAAATTTTGCTCACAGCAGATATAAAACTTCTTGGTGTGATGATGATTACGTGATTTTCTCGGACCTGCGTCGGCGGTGTAAGGCATTATCAGAGGAAAAGTATTTGCTTTATATGAAGGAGTTAGAGGATTCAATCATTCAAGGTGTGAACATTAAGCCGTTTTGGAACCACGTGAATTACACGAAGGGTAATTTACCCCTGCCAGAGGTGATGTTTTCGAGCTCTGGAACTGCTGATACTCACGATGGTATAGCCGATTTGTTCGTGTCCTACTTTTCTTCTGTTTTTGAACCGGATTCGGGGGCGAGTTATGATTACCCGACTCGTGATCTGGTCTCTGTTGGATCACTCATAATCTCGCAGGAACTTGTCGAAGGAGCGCTGGGGTCGTTGGATGTGACTAAGGGGCTTGGACCTGATGGGATTCCTCCGATTTTGTTGAAGTCTTGTGTAGAGAGTCTTTCCTATCCTCTCACAGTGTTGTTTAATAAATCTCTTTCTAAAGGCGTTTTCCCATCCAAGTGGAAATCCGCGTTCGTCACTCCGATCTTTAAGAAAGGTGATAGGGCTGCGGTCGAAAATTATCGTCCAGTAACGTCACTATCTACGACTCCGAAGGTTTTCGAGAAGATCGTGACCAGTATCCTGACCCCCTTGATCGTCCCCAGGCTTCCAATACAGCAGCATGGCTTCATTTCGAGGCGTTCTACTACCACAAACCTTCTATCACTTCAATCATTTGTCCTCGATAGCTTTCACAAGAAGTCTCAAGTCGATTGTATTTATACAGATTTTTCTAAAGTTTTTGATAAAATTTCCCATATTGCTCTTGTCCGTAAACTTAGTTCGTTTGGAATTTTCGGGTCATTGTTGGAATGGTTCACCAGCTACCTGTGGGATAGGAAACTCATGGTTAGAGCCCACAGCGCCGTTTCTGCGCCCTTTAAATGTTTCTCGGGGGTCCCTCAAGGGTCCCATATTGGGCCTCTGGCGTTTCTTTTATTTTTATCGGACATATCTGAGGTATTTGAAGGGCTTGATGTCGAATATGTAGCGTTTGCTGACGATTTAAAGATATATACTAGGATCGAGTCACTGTCTGACTGTGAAAAATTGCAGATTGCATTGGACTCGTTCTACGACTGGTGTGAATTGAATAAGTTGAAACTGAATGTGCAAAAGTGCAATTATATGTCGTTCTTGAGGGGTGAAACCCCAGTTGAATTTGCCTATAATATTAATGGAAGTCCACTAGCACGACAGGAATCTGTTTCAGATCTAGGGGTGCTTTTCAATCCCCAGTTGTCTTTTCGTGATCATGTCGATCGAATTTGTAATAGAGCGTTAAGGAGTTTGGGGTGGCTAAAGCGCCACACCCGCGACCTCAATAATCCAAGAGCTTTATCCACCCTGTATGTCTCTTTGGTTAGACCTATTTTGGAGTACGCCGTCATAATTTGGTCTCCCTACTATGATGAACACAAACATAGGGTCGAAACCATCCAGCATAAATTTCTGAGGTATGTGGCCTACAAGCAGGGGATATCAAGATTCAGTGGATTACTCCAGTATCATGAGCTTGTGCGGACTATAATCGCTAGAATCTCGCAGACAAGTAGCGGATGTGATTTTTTTGGTCAATCTGGTGAACAACCGCATCGATGCCCCATACGTGTTGAATAAGTTCAGCTTTAATTGCCCTGCCTATTCGTTAAGAAATAACGACCCCTTTTATGTCCCGTTCGAAACCAGAAATTATTTATTTAATCATCCAATCTACCGGATGGAAAGACAGTATAACGTTTTGTGTCATGTAGATCCGAATATAGATTTATTTTTTGATTCAAATTGTTTAAAGAATCGTGTTAAGAAATTGTTGTTGTTGTGCAAATAAGTTGATTTATTATGTTGATCATTATATTGTTTATGGATTGTTATGATTTGATAGTGTTATAGATTTGATAGTGTGTTGGTCCAACTTGAAGTATTACCTAATTATTAATTAACTTAATGTATTTTGTAAAATTGGGCTTCGGCCCGTGTTCACCAAAAAAAAATAAAAATAGTACTGTCTGTTGTGTTCTGCGTGTAGTCGAGTGAGGGCGATGGTCCTCTAGATGAGCTGATTTGTTCCTAGCCTGAATCCTACTCAACGGAGAGATTGATCTCTAAAGCCTAGGGCTTTAGCACTCCATCTGCGGCGCCTTGCGGCCGACCATCCGGATAAGTGCTTACAGAATCTATCCGTTAACCTCGGCGTCTGATGACAGACACACCGGCGGGAGGCGGAAAATTTACCTAGTGAGGCCTACTGTTCTGAAGAGGTCCCTAAGGGAAGCTAGAGGTTCTGCGCCTTTATGGGGCAAACTGTTCCCTCGGAAGAACTGGGCTGTAGGTAAGACAAGAAATGATAAGTCGGATAGACGAGGTACGAATGCACGTAGGAAGACCCCTCAGTGTGGCTTATATACTCAAGTTAGTATGGTGAGGGGAGAGTGGAAAAAAGGTGACGTCAGATGACGTGTTCTTTCCCTTCCTCGCCTCGCCTGTGTTGGTGATGACTCATGCCACTCTGGGTTTTCCTACACGTCACTTTATTGGAGAACTACTGAACATAGATGTATGACATTACACTGTCGTTTCGGGGATAACGTATATCACACTTTAAATAGGCGTATAATTTGATTACAGCTGAGATTTAAGTTTTGTGCAAGAAAGAAGCCCATCTATTGCTAGCCCTGGACAACAAATAGATCTAAATGCTCTAAAACGAATAATTCGTTCGAATTTTCTCGAAATTCTATCACAGCTTGCTGGTTGAAGTACGAAATTTCTAAAGCTGATAAGCGTTAAGGTGAACAAAGACTGGCAGTGGACTCGCAAGAGCACTGGAGGACCCCAGTGACTTCATGGTGGGCGAGCTCACTTCTCCAGTACTCACCTTGGGCAGGTCACACACTCTTGCCTGGTCGTTCAAGAGACCTTTCACCTTGGCCATTCACTAGCGCTCCATCCAGCCGAACGGCGTGGAGGCTCGCCAAAGTAGTTGTTCGAATGGGAAATACTACTGTAATTTCGATGGAGCGGACATCGAGGTCGGATATCCTGGCCGTCCAAAATCCACCGCGCCACGCGGGTCTTCCAAACTCACATGGATGGGAAATCCTACTCGCAGTGCCAGACGGGATTTACCATCCATTGACCCGCCAACGCTCCAAACTGAAACTCCGAGTAAAACTGATATATTTCCTCATGGTCGTATCTTTCTTTTGAAACAGTGGAGTTATCAAACCAAGTAAGAGATGGTACGACTCCTCAAACTCAGACATCAAACTAAATGTTTTTCCAATCACGAGAAGCTTTTCCCGAATAAAATTAAACATGTCCATTGCCTCATTGAAACAAAAAATAATTATTTTCAAGTGGAAAATGAATTGATTTGTCACAATAACAACTTTCATATCACACGTTCTACTAAATTAATTCAGGGAAATTTCCCAAACACTTCCTTCCTAGAGTCCTCCTTGGGTTGAAATCCCCAAATCACCTTACAAATAAGCAATCGTGAAAGGTTAACATCAACAAACGGCTACCGTTACTAAAAAAAATGAATATGACATATTCATATTCATTATTAATTTTTTTTACCACTATCTGGACGATTTTAGCAGGGGGGGGGGGGGGGGGGCTGAACATGCTAAAATCGTCCAGATAGTGGTAAACAATTTTTTTTTAATCTTCATGATTTTTCCCAAGGATCTCAAATATGACCATATTGCGTATTGCGCAAATCGTGCGCAACGCACACCAACTTCGTTATTTCAAATGAGACCCCCCATTTTTTATTGCAGATTTGGATTCTACGCAAAATTTCATGAGTTTTAGACCCTTCACTTGATTTTTTTGGTTGCGCAACCCGTCCCATGAGCGCGCAAAGTCGCCCAACTACCAAATTGCGCATAATATGGATTCACGTAAACCCCAAGTGTGGCACATGTTTTTTCATTATTTTTCGACGCTGAATCACGTGGTGGTATCCATTTTTTAATTTGATTGGAATTTTTGAAATGGCGGTCGAAAATTCGGTTGTTTTTAGCGATTAATGGCTCTTTTTTGAGAAGAGCAGTTCGAGTTTACGCCAAGCGGTTCCCGGATAGGCGCCACCCCAACAGACAGACGATTCTGACGAGCTAAATAATGTTATTTTCTTTCCCTCCTTCTTTCTTAACCGGGCTGGGGACCGGCTACGGCGAAGTTAAAAGAAAAAATAAATGAAATTTCCTTCTTTAAAAAACGAAAAAAAAAACAACGTTAAAGCACCTGCTAGAAATGCAGGCATCCTTGCTGCAAGCAAAGTTAAAAGAAAAAATAAATGAAATTTCCTTCTTTAAAAAACGAAAAAAAACAACGTTAAAGCACCTGCTAGAAATGCAAGCCTCCTTGCTGCAAGCAAAGTTAAAAGAAAAAATAAATCAAATTTCCTTCTTTAAAAAACGAGAAAAAAAACTTCAAAGCAGCTGCTCGAAATGCAGGCCTCCTTGCTGCAAGCAAAGTTCTGCCCGATTCAGCCAATGATCGTGAAGAGCACGCTGAATAGATTCGGTTCGAAGGGCTCGTGCAGAATCCGTTATCCGTCCCTTCAGTTCCTCGACGGTCTGAATTGGGGTATGGTTCTCATACACCTTGTCCTTGAGGGAACCCCAAAGGAAAAAGTCGAGTGGCGTGAGGTCGGGGAATCGAGGAGGCCAAGGTATAAGAGCGTTGCGCCCTATCCACTTATTCGGAAAACGATGATTCAGAAAGTGCCTCACGTGAGCAGCATGATGGGCAGGAGCACCGTTCAGCTGCATCCACATCCTTGCACGAGTGGCGAGCGGCACATCTTCCAACAGAACAGGCAGTTCGTCCCGCAGAAACTGAAGAAATCGGTCACCAATTAAAGTTCCGTCGTAAAAGTGAGGCCCTATCAGCTGGTTATCGATGAGCCCACACCAAGCATTCGTCGAAACGATGACTTGGTGACGAGTCTGGTAGGTGATGCGAGGACTTTCTGTAGCCCAGGTCCGGAAATTCCACCTGTTCAGTACGCCATTATTGGTGAACTTCGCCTCATCTGTCCAAAGACAAATATCCAGGAAATCTGGAACCTCCTCGAGAAGGATGCTCATCATGGCGAGGAAATCCATACGACGGTCTTCATCCCCTTGTCGCACACCGTGGACGATATGGGAGCGATAAGGGAAGTAGTTGTAATGATGGAGGACGCTTCGAATTTTATCCTTCTGAATTCCTAACATGTGACTCGCTCGACGTAGAAAAACAGATTGGTTTTCCTGTATAAACAGTAAAATGTCCAGTTCCAGGTCAAACGAACGTACTTGTACTGCGTCTCGATGAACCAATCTTCGTGGTGTCACAGCTCCAGATTGGGTGAAATCCCGAACAGCGAGACGAATCGAATTTTTGTCGGGGTGGCGCCTATCCGGGAACTGCTCGGCGTACACTCGAACTGCTCTTTTCAAAACGGAATTACACTGGTAATACACCCGGACCATGGAAGTCCTCTCTTCAGGAGAATAACGGGCAGTACTTGCACGAGGCATAATTCAGTACTCACGTCTTCAAGGTAACAATGAGAATAAATCGGATCTGAGATGAGTTCAGATGAAAGTAAATAGGTTCTTCGCTTATCTCGTTTCAGGATTCCATAATGCTTCAAATCGTTTCTGAACTCTGTATCATAACAGTTTCCGAACTAATTAAAATCGCTTCATAACTCATGAGGACGAGAAAAAGAGCGACTTTTCGCTAAAATCAACCGGCCGCCGTTTCAAAAATTCCAATCAAATTCAAAAATGGATACCACCACGTGATTCAGCGTCGAAAAATAATGAAAAAACATGTGCCACACTTGCGGTTTTCTGATTTTGGGCGCAATCGTTGGTTTGTGCAACTTTGAGCGCCCAGGGAGGAAGGTTGCGCGCAATAAAAAAACGTCTGCCAAGTGGGTGTGGCACATAGCTTCCTCGTATCCATAACCCGATAATATAGATGATCAGATGCATAGTTGTTAATCTCAAAACACCAATCTCTAAGTACCTTCCACTACCCTCATAGGGGACCATCTACACGCTAATCTGAACAATCCTAGAAAATTTCATCAAATTCGGATGAAAAATGTAAGTGAGTAGATGACATCTACATACTAGCACATACATTGTATGTGATTGGATCAAAAAAATACTTAGCCTCGGCTGGGATTCGAACCCCCGACCCCTGGGGGACTGGGGGACAGTTGAAGTTACGGCTGTTACAAGTAATTCACGTTTGCGCATGCGCAGTCGCTTCTATCAGTCCGGGGATGATGATTTTCATAGGGGACTATCTACAACCTAATCCACATAATCCCTGAAAATGTCATCGAAATCGGGTGGAAAATGTGGAAGTTATGGCCGTTACAAGGAAATTCACGTTTGCGCATGCGCAGTGGCTACTATCAGTCCGAAGGTGATGATTTTCATAGGGGATCATCTAAATACTAGTCTGTAACATCCCTGAAAATTTAATTGAAATCGGATGGAAAATGTATGAGTTAAGGCCGTTATAAGGAATTCACGTTTGCGCATGCGCAGTCGCTTCTATCAGTCCGGGGGTGATGATTTTCATAGGGGACCGTCCACACACCAACCCGCACAATCCCTGAAAATTTCATCGAAATCGGACAATAACTTCGTATAGTTATGCGCGTTACAAGGAATTCATGACAGACAGACAGACACACAGACAGACAGACAGACACGGAACCAAAATTGTTCAGAAAGTTCTAAAACGCAAAACGCGAGTGGAAATTTTGATTTTGGAGAACTTTTTTTTTTCGTCCTTGAAAAGTGAAAACAAAGCTTCCGCTACCTTGGTAGACTCGGAAGCAAAAATCAACTGAGGGGTCTAAAATTCATGAAATTTTGCGTAGAATCCGAATCTGCAATAAAAAATAGGGGGTTTCATTTGAGATATCGCTAAAAACAACCGAATTTTCGACCGCCATTTCGAAAATTCCAATCAAATTCAAAAATGGATACCACCACGTGATTCAGCGTCGAAAAATAATGAAATCGGTGGCTACAGCTTTCGTACAAGTACGCAACCACGAGAGACATTTTATGTAAGCGAAAATCATCAGAAATTTCCGCGTAACGCTCCCCGCGTGACGCTCCCTGCATGACGCTCCCCGCGTGACGATTTTTCATTTATGTGCCATAGTAAAGACATAAAATGTCAAAAACATGTGCCACACTTGGGGTTTACGTGAATCCATAATTTGCGCAATTTGGTAGTTGGGCGACTTTGCGGGCTCATGGGACGGGTTGCGCGCAACCACAAAAATCAAGTGAAGGGTCTAAAATTCATGAAATTTTGCGTAGGATCCAAATCTGCAATAAAAAATGGGGGGGGGGGGGGGCTCTCATTTGAAATAACGAAGTTGGTGTGCGTTGCCCACGATTTGCGCAATGAGCAATATGGTCATATTTGAGATCATTGGGAAAGATCATGAAGATTCAAAAACATTTTTTTTTAATCACTATCTGGACGACTTTAGCAGGGGGGGGGGGGGTGAACAACTTTTGAGACACCCTGTATACATATAGAATACCATCGAAGACCTCCTACGTGGCAGCATCATCAGGTACAACTACTTCTGCCTGGCCAAGAGGAATCTCGTAAGGATCAACCGGAACTTCTTCCACAGCGCCTCTGTACAGAATTTTAGGTTCGAGGAAAATACAAGGGTCCTTGTCGTTGATGCAGGACAGTAGCAGTCCTTTGGCTTTCACTGGCCCTCTCGGTACTGCTACTTGTAATGAGTGGAATGAATGTAATTTCAGTAGGTACATACTATAACACAAGACTTATCACTACGTCATTTAATAAGTTTACATGAGTGAACTGGTTTCTCTTGAGTAGCCATTGTTTCACCCATTTATTTTACTTTTGGGGTTTTTCTTCGGAGGCAAACAGCTGTGTAGTACAGGAGAGTACCATCGTCCTTGAAAAGATTGTAAGTACTTGCAACAGGTAGCTACATAACACTGGCAGTCAGATCAGCACTGGATGCGTGGAGTGGCGTCATGGCGAAGGGTCAGCAAATCTCCGACGTTTTCTTCCCCCGCCATTTGACTTGGCGAACGATAGCCACGCCGTTTGGAGAGCTAGTGAATGGCTCGCTCTAGTTCAACTCTGTTAGGCCTTTGAAGTGAGCCTTCCTCCTACTTCTTCCTTGGTTCGTGTTTCTAGATGACAGATGACAAACCTAATCAAAGTCTTACTGGGAATAATTTAAAACCCCTTAGTTAAAAGTTGGTCAAATTTATTTCTCTGTGAGTCATTCCAAATGAACACCTACCTGTTCAGTCTTCCGTGTGTCTTCAATATACCCTTCAAAGTGCCCTCCAATCATTGAAAAACGTTCACCAAAGCCAATGTTTTTATTACTTATGCTTTTCAGGGAATCGGTTCGAAACTGATGGCCAAGATGGGCTACGTAGTTGGATGTGGATTAGGGAAAAGTGGAGAAGGAATAGTGAAACCCATAGAAGCTCAAGTACTGCCCGCTGGTAAATCACTAGGTAAGTGCCTACCTCTCATAAATGTGTCAAATTCTGAAATAAGAGTCGAAGAAGAAAAGAAATTAATCGGATTTCGATATCAAAGAACTAGTAGATAAGTGTTATTATGTCCGTTGCAGATCATTGTATGAACCTGAAGGAAGCGGCTGGTGGCTCTCAGGACTTATTTTCTGTAGAAAGGATCCAACAGAAGATTGCAGCTAGGGCGAAGAGACGGTCACGGAGGGAATACTACAGGCAGAAGAACGCTGAAAAGCACGACGTTTTCAATCTCATCAATAAGCGGCTGAACAAAGGTAATTATTTGTTAGGTGGCTCTCGTGATCAGTTCAGAAACTACCTGGATTCGGTTCCGGTTGCGACCTTATAAATGTGAAGCGAGAAAACGGCGCTTGTAGGGACCTGTTAGAAATTGCAAAGCACTGAACGCCCCCTCGACACGAATTGATACCTACTGGTTTCGAAACAGCAGCAACTCGGATCCAGGATTCACAAAGGAAATGGAACCTCCTCCTTGGTTTCAGTTTTGGTTCGGTTTCGCACGCTGTGCAGGTGTCTTTGCATTAGAGAAATCTAAAGCATCCAGCTGAGCTCATCGAAAGAGGTGATTACCATACGGAAATCAACGGATCAACTCTCGGAAAAGCCCACAAAATGCTCCGAATTCTAGGCGTTTGGCAAGAATAGGATGGACTCAATAATTCCTATCCTTGATTCGCACGTGCGGTGCAAGCATCGCAATCACTTTGCTTTCTTTCCATGACGATGGTTTCACTGGCGAACTGGTGAGGTTCGGATGGCGTCTCCTCCAGGCAAACATAGGAAACACTGTTTGCCTTACTAAAAATATGCAAAATAAATAAATAAATGTTTGTTGAGATTCTCCTATATTTCCATTTTTTGCAAGTGATATTTAGCCGATTTTTAAAAACTTTTACAATATATTGGAACTATTTCATTATTATCAAGGAAGTTAGATTAAATAGGAGAATGGAATAAGTACGTATTTTTTTCTTGGATACTAGCCCGCAACACACCAGAGAGTTGAAAAGGTTGGTAACTACGTCGGATTGCAGATGACATGCGAACTAGCGCGGGGCCTGGCGATGCAAGGCAAGCAGTTCAAAAAAAATGTTCGGGACTGTTTAGAGTGAGAGGTGATGATGGGCGGGGTGGCGGGGGGTCAGTGCGGGGTCAAGTATTGCACCACCCCCACTACCTCACCATGAGCCATGGCAAACAGTCAAAGAACTATTTCGTGACCTTGAATGCAGAGAAACTTGGAAGATGAGCCATGGATACTAATTAACCCACGCATGGCAAGACATAAAATATCCATCCACCCACATTATCTCAAAGAAGGAAAGTAGTTCATTTTTTCGTCGCTGCCGCAAATAGCAGCTTTTTGACGTTGACTGGTGTCTTGTTCCCGATTTTATTGTATTTCACTGTTCCTAATCGTTTTTCTAGTTGATTCTAGTTGATGATTATTAGGTCTAAATTCAGAGTCTCCTTATTTTGGTTTATCATTTTCAAGAAAAAAGTTTGACCACCCTCAACATTTGATGGTTTACGTTTGAGGTAGGTACGTGTAGATTTTGAAAATCGAATATAAAAACGCTGCAAATCATTGCTCAAAGGTTTATTATTTTCTGTATAGATCACCCTTCTGTATAGATCACTGGTTCTCCATCAATAGCACCTACCACCATCTGTATTCTCCCTTGACCTTCCCTCTCAAATTTCAGCTTCCTGCGTTCAATAGGATTGAAAACGGCTTCGGAGCTCACTCAGCTGATCAGTGATCTGAAGAGTGAAGAAGATCTCCTCGAATGCTGGAGACGCCTGGAAGAGCACTTCCATTCAATAGGAGTAAAAATGGTTTTGGAGCTCACTCAGCTGATCAGTGATCTGAAGAGTGAAGAAGATCTTCTCGAATGCTGGAGACGCCTGGAAGAGCACTTCCATTCAATAGGAGTAAAAATGGCTTTGGAGCTCACTCAGCTGATCAGTGATCTGAAGAGTGAAGAAGATCTTCTCGAATGCTGGAGACGCCTGGAAGAGCACTTCCATTCAATAGGAGTAAAAATGGCTTTGGAGCTCACTCAGCTGATCAGTGATCTGAAGAGTGAAGAAGATCTCCTCGAATGCTGGAGACGCCTGGAAGAGCACTTCCATTCAATAGGAGTAAAAATGGTTTTGGAGCTCACTCAGCTGATCAGTGATCTGAAGAGTGAAGAAGATCTTCTCGAATGCTGGAGACGCCTGGAAGAGCACTTCCATTCAATAGGAGTAAAAATGGTTTTGGAGCTCACTCAGCTGATCAGTGATCTGAAGAGTGAAGAAGATCTTCTCGAATGCTGGAGACGCCTGGAAGAGCACTTCCATTCAATAGGAGTAAAAATGGCTTTGGAGCTCACTCAGCTGATCAGTGATCTGAAGAGTGAAGAAGATCTCCTCGAATGCTGGAGACGCCTGGAAGAGCACTTCCATTCAAAAGGATTGAAAATGGCTTCGGAGCTCACTCAGCTGATCAGTGATCTGAAGAGTGAAGAAGCCTTTGAGCAATGATTTGCAGCGTTTTTTACCCACCAACATTTTTTTTACCTACCAACTTTTTTTTACCTACCAGATAGGTACTACCTACCACACCATACTGGCTTCACACCTTCACAATCAAGTTTATTAGAAAGAACTAAACGCTTCACACTCGATTGGAAAAATAGAAAGCTTGATATGGAAATTTGATTACTGGTTACGCAGAAGGCAAAACTGTATACAAATCGAAGAAATGAACAGCGATCGCATTTTAGTCCGATAAAATTTGAATGGAGATTAGACCTCTTTTGCGATTCACACTCATGATTCTGTTTCATCGAAGGAAAACCTTCAAGTACTCGTAGGGACCGAACGGTTTGTCCTACAGAGCTCCGGGTGGTCTCAAAAATTTTTAAAAATTCAATACTATTTAAAATTGGTGAAAAAACGATACCTTTATTTCGAGAGTTTTCGAGCTAGGGCGCTCTTGAAAATTTCAACCCTTAATTTTCACCCCTTAGAAGTGACCTACATCAACCAAAAGCTTCGCGGCACAACTAGACCCCAAATGGAGCCCATATACCAAATTTGCAATCGTACAATTCGTCCTTCACCTTTTCTCTCCTGGGTGGCAATCGATAGTCGTCCGTTTTTCGTTTTTCAACTTGTGCCACAGGGATTCACCCCCACTTCTCTTGCTCTACGCATTGCGGAGTTTCTGTACCTGTTTGGAAACCCAGATTTTTCAAACACTCAGTTTTGGCCAAGTTTCCTTCAAAATATTTCAACTCCTGCACCCGAAATTTCATCACCTTCATCTTCAGCACCTCCAACACCCGCTGTTCACATGGGTTTGGTCAGTTTCCCATCCAGAACTGATAAAGCGCCCCCGGACTCAGCCTGAAGTAATGTGTTAAACGGTTGCAGGCTGAGCTTCCAAAGAGGGAGAAAAGGAGGTGTTTTTTAGTGGGTTTGAATCCCACATAACCTGGAGGACGCGGACCCTTCCAAGTATCTTACGAGATCCAACTCCACCTATGGATTTTAAAGATTTTCTCTCCTGCCTGCCGAAAACCTACGTATTTCTTCATTTCCTTTTACCACCATCACTATTGAACCATCTTATTTTTTGTCCACTTTAAATTTGCAATTTAAATTCGGTGTTATTCAGAGAGCCTTCAACGGAAAAACTGGTAATATGAATAAAGTAATTTTTATTTCAACTAATCAATTATTAATGTTCTTTTAAAGGTGACGGAGTCAAAGACAAGGCTAATAAGAAGAAAATGAATGCCAACCTCAAGGTTTCAAGTAACCAACAACTGAACGTGGAGAGGTTCAAAGTTGCCGAGGATATGAGAGAATCCCAGAAGAGAATTTACATCCTCAGCCAGTCGCTTTCGAGACAGAAACAAGGGACTGCGTCGCATAAAACTATCTTGTCCAAGTTGACTGCCGAACAGAGTCAGCTGGCTGCTCTCAAGACGTTTGACGATAAAGTTGAGCGAGAACAAAATTTACGAGACACGAAGAAGAAGATGACTGTGTTTTAAACTTTGGTTGTTGTGACTTGTGATTCGGGATATCTGTGACTGTAATAGCTGTTCCGTGCCAGGCTTGTGAAGTTTCTCGTCGTGAACAGCAAAAGAAGTGATTTTCAAGTCCTGACGGAATTTTGTGAATCAATTTATAACAAAGTTCATTTACTGTACAGGCGGAAAGTAGACTTTTGTACGTCTAAGTGGGAAGCGTTGGATCACATTGATGTGCGCAAAGTCGAATTTGGGGTTGATGGAGTAGTTCAGCATTACTGTTTGACAGTTGTTTTTGGACAAAGTGACAGAGATATGCGGGGAAGATGGGAAGCAGGACTGGTCATTGTAGAACTCTCATTGCGATTAAAGGATTAGTTTGCCACTTCCTCTGTGGACCTGGTCTACCACTTTTCCAACTTAACCTCGAACTTTTAAGTAAATATACCGTCAGATGGGGAGAGTTGGGACCGTTTTCACTACATTTCGCCCTGCCTGGACTGGGTGTTGCAAAATAATAATCAAGGGGGTTTTGGAAAGATGGGACCTCAGGCTATCCCCCCGTGGTATCAAAATTGAAATACCTGCACAGGGAAGGGTGTATATTTGTTTTCTAAGGTCGGTCCCAACTCTCCTCATCGGTGGGGTACTGATTGAGACTTCTCATGTTTTTCGCCTCTCTTCAAGTCTAAATGTCGTAGAGGAGGCTCAAGTCCATTCTGTAAGTTTAAAAAATTGAAAAATAGTGGCTCAGAGTAAAACGAAGGAGATGGAGAAGGCATTTGTATAGTTCAAAATAATTTGTTTGATTAAATCTTGACTCACATTCCTGATCACAGTGGCTTCAAAGTAGTACACCTAGTGGTACAAAGTCGTTGCTTTATCTAATGGTAAAAAATAATTGTACACTTTCACGCTAAGAATTACCATCATCAATCTTACGAATAAAACTCAACTTCAGACTTGGAAACTCCAGCATGGACTAAACTGATTTTTTTTATCCGAACAACATGCAAACTTATGACTTGGAAAACTCAGGCACGTTCGCCTCAAGAATTGAAATTAAAAAAAAGGAACTCAATAATAAAATTGAATAATGGGGTATTTCGGTGGGTCGGAAATTCAGGGTTTTGACCTCAAATTTGGATTCAGCACCCTTGAAAACCTATATACTCCAACTTTTAGCCCAATGATACTATAACATGTGGTAGAAAAATTAATTAAAGAGATCACACGTTTGAAAAAGGCGGGCCACTATAAATGCACACACACAAGGCAAGGACTACGCCACGGACTACCCCGCGCGCGTGTGTGAGTATAATGCTGTAGTATCCAAGAGGGGTTTCTGTGCATGGATACTTTTTCAAAGACAGTTGGCTAGCTACGTCACGATTGGCTAGCTACGTCACACCATTCAAATCTTCAACTTTCCTTAGCTTCTCTGATTTTTTAAAAACATTTTCTCGACGAACAGACCCGATTACCGTTATTCCTGAGCCATACCCTTTTGAAAAAAAAAAAAATAAAAAAAATTGACCGAAATACCCCATTGGAAAAATGTTACAAAAAAATTAATAAAAAATCGAATTCTATACAAGTTTAGCGCTTTTCGTAGATTGTCTTCGATGTAGAAGCCCTACAACCGATGGGGCTTGAACGTTTTTCTTTTTTGGACGTTTGAAAACATACGGCTGTACTTCCCCGACATATAAAAACCAGAAAAAACAAGAAAAAAAGCCACAAATTGTCAAGTTTCAACTCTCCCCGTCGAACAAAACTGCTGATAACAGTCTACTGATAAGAGGAAACGAATCCAAATTTTCAGAATATTCTCACAGACTAATCTGAAATAGAATACTCCTAGAAAACAAAAACTTACGGTAGATGATTGGTTCCCACTGTGGAGATGGAAGTATGGCTGCGTTCTGCCGAGCGCCAAAATTAATTGATAAAAACACCTGTTGAGGGGAGTGGGAAATTGGCGCGCTTTGAACGGATAACAGTGATAACTATCTCAAGTTGACCCTATTTATAACTTTTTGCGGGAAGTCTCAACTCTCTCCTCAAGTCTAGGGACGGCACGATACTCCCAAGTATCGATACTCCTTTCGATACGTTATTTCTTAGGAAGTATCGATACCAGATATCTTTTCGATACCAATATTATAAAATATCGATACTTTGATAATATCGGCTCAAAATATCGATACCTCCGATATTTCAAATTAACCAGCCTATGATTTTTCACTCCAAATAAAAACCCTATTAATTAAGAAAAGGCAATATATTTTTTTTAAACAATAATTCAAAATTTAATAAAAGTCAATTGCAATTAAAAATGTAATAAAAGCCAATAATTTAAAATTTGACAGAAATTAATAATCATTCCATTATATTTTAATTCCAATTCTTATTTGCAAGAAATCTCTGTTCAATGAAATTATGTTTTTCTTCTACTAGAAATCGAAAGGATCGAGTAATAAATCAGTTACAATAGCAATAATACTATTTATTATTCGAAAAAAAAAAACCGTTCGCACGTGACTGATGTCGCCACCACAATTAATTTTTTTTTGTAAGTTTGGGTTTAAATTCCGTTCAAACTCTCATTGGATATTGATACTATTTTGAGGCTATCGCGGCGATATATCGTTTCAATTAATACTATTCTGAGCCTATTTTGAGTGTTATTCTATGGCAGACAATAAGTGGTATTATTTTCTAGTTAAGTGCGTCTAGTAGGTGCGTCGGGGTAAGTGCAGAAATGGGGTAAGTGGGGAGTATGCCTTTTACAAGCAAACATAAGGGCTGACATGAATATCCTTTTTGGGTGTTGTAGAGAACTACGTTAAGTTTCACAAAACACCACTAGAGTGTGATCATATTGGTTGTAACCTTCACGGTGAGGTTACGATGTACCACATGTTTTCACGTGTTTTCATCTGTGAGGTAGAGGTGATCAACTATTTTTCAACTCGAGTTCAACCTGCCTCAACTTGGATATTGCTAACGACTGACAAGGTAATTATACACTTTAAATGTTGCAGTTTCATTGTACGTATGACATTTTGTTCTAACTTTGGTTATTTTTAAAATAAGACCTCCTCTGCACTTTCCCCGTTTTTTCCTCCTATGGGGGGAAGTGCAGAGTCAGAAACATGGGCAAGTGTGGAGTTCCGCACTTCCCCCTAAATGGATGAACAAGGGAAGTATGGAGTGTACACTTAAGCATAATACTATGTATTTTTCATCTACTCTTGTGAACTGGGGCACTTTTAAAGTAACTGGGAACTTTTTTATTCGCTCCAGTAAAGAGGGGGAACGAAAGATGACGTCCTCAGCTGGGATGGAGATGGTTCCCTATGAAAATCATGCACCCCCCCCCCCCAATTGAAAGGTTAGGGCAAGGTACTTAGAGATTGATGTTTTGAGATTAACTACTACGCATCGGATCATCTATACAATCGGTTTATGGATACGAGGAAGCTATGTGCCACACCCACTTTGCAGACTTTTTTTCATTTCGAAGTTTTATGCAAACTTTTGCAATGTTAAGATAACCATTTGTGGTATAAGACTGTGAAAAAACGTTCTTATTCGTAAGACTGATGACTTACTGTTGACTTACTTATTCAAACATTTGAACATTCAAATGTTTGAATTATGCAAGATTTTTATGTGTTTCTCTATACCACGTTTTTAACTTTTCAAAACTGTGTAACTTCACCAATTTCAGTCCGATTTTAACTTTGCAAAAAGCAAAATAATGCCTGAAACGAGCTCTTCCACACACTTCCCCCTTCGCATTTGTAACTCTAACGACATGAGAAATGAAGGGATGCTCTGCACTTACCCCATTCAGGCGGGGTAAGTGAGGAGTACGGACAAAAATTATAGTATTGCTCGAGAAACCCACTATAACTTAAAAAAAACCTTAAAATAACTACAAAACTGGTAAGAGGATAGTCCGAGGTCTGTAATGAAAGAAGGAAAACAAATCTAGCTTTAAAAATGAGTTTCTCAGGATCTACCAAAGTTGAACTATGCAAATTGTACTCTGCACTTTCCTTACTTATTTGGTATTTTTTCACAAATTTACTTTGGCAAAATTTTCGATAATATCGTCAAGAAAGTATCGATACCTACGATATTTTAGGCAAAAGTATCGATACCTACGATATTTTAGGCAAAAGTATCGATACCTACGATATTTTAGGCAAAAGTATCGATACCTACGATATTTTAGGCAAAAGTATCGATACCTACGATATTTTAGGCAAAAGTATCGATACCTACGATATTTTAGGCAAAAGTATCGATACCAATATTTCGATTTGAGTTTGTTTGGACCTTCCCGCCCGAATTGGGCAGTTGGCCCAAAGAGAAAGTAGTCCCATTTACCAACAAAGTAGTTCCCTAAGAATGAACCATATTAGATCATCTCGTACATTCAATGGGTTATTGCATTCAGAACTAGGCCAGTATTAGATCTGTAAGAGTTAATGAACTAGTAGACCAAGGATGATCATAATTAATCATAAATAAGAACAACATAGAACATGAACGCACAGGGCAGATCAAGACGGCCGCGGCGTACATAACCCTCCGCGACCTGATGCCTCGACCATACCTAGAACGCTACCTACTCAAGTTAACTCTGCGCTCTATTTTTCTATTCAAATTAATTAATAGTTCTGTTTAATACAAACGTTTTAGTTCTCAACCAGTGTGGTTTATTTAGTTCTCATTCCCGAGGTAAACAGAGTTTTGCATCAAAAGTATCGATACCAATATTTCGGTTTGAGTTTTGCATCAAAAGTATCGATACAAACATCGGTATCGATACCGAAAAAGTATCGATACTCCGATATATCGCTGGTCTCGTGCCGTCCCTACTCAAGTCCCAAGTCTGACGGTATTGCTTCCGAGTCTACCAAGGTAGCGGAAGCTTTGTTTTCACTTTTCAAGGACGAAAAAAAAAAGTTCTCCAAAATCAAAATTTCCACTCGCGTTTTGCGTTTTAGACCTTTCTGAACAATTTTGGTTCCGTGTCTGTGTGTCTGTCTGTCTGTTATGAATTCCTTGTAACGCGCATAACTATACGAAGTTATTGTCCGATTTCTATGAAATTTTCAGGGATTGTGCGGGTTGATGTGTAGACGGTCCCCTATGAAAATCATCATCCCCGGACTGATAGAAGCGACTGCGCATGCGCAAACGTAAAATCCTTGTAACGGCCATAACTTTCACATTTTCCATCCGATTTCAATGAAATTTTCAGCGATGTTACAGATTAGTATTTAGATGGTCCCCTATGAAAATCACCACCTTCGGACTCATAGTAGTCACTGCGCATGCGCAAACGTGAATTTCCTTGTAACGGCCATAACTTCCACATTTTCTACTCGATTCCGATGAAATTTTCAGGGATTATGTGGATTAGGTTGTAGATGGTCCCCTATGAAAATCATCGTCCCCGGACTGATAGAAGCGACTGCGCATGCGCAAACGTGAATTCCTTGTAACGGCCATAACTTCTACATTTTCCATCCAATTTCAATGAAATTTTCAGGGATGTTACAGAGTAGTGTTTAGATGGTCCCCTATGAAAATCACAGAGAATTGTTTTTCATAGAGGGATTCATTCATAGAGGGATGGTCTCCTGTGAGAATCTCAAATCCCATTAATTGCAGGTCATCGGTAGCTCAGAGGATAAAGTCTCGAATTGAGCTCCTAAGGTCGCTCACCTACTCACTTAATTTTTCATCCGAATTTGATGAAATTTTCTAGGATTGTCCAGATTAGCGTGTAGATGGTCCCCTATGATGATAGTGAAAGGTACTTAGAGATTGGTGTTTTGAGATTAACTACTATGCATCGGATCATCTATAAAATCGGGTTATGGATACGAGGAAGCTATGTGCCACACCCACTTGGCAGACGTTTTCAGAAATCGAATTCAACAGATTCAGGTAGAATCTCAGCAGTAGAGACGAATGCTTGAGAATATTCGGTGGAATACGGGTCCTCGAGTTTTTCCCACAATTTCGCAAGTGTACTTCATGATGAGCAGGATTATCATCCGGGTTCCCATTTGATAAGCCACTCGGGCACGTAAATAGAGTATTTTTGTACTTGCCGTTTCGTTTCACACGTTTCTACTCCCACACGCGAAAAGTTCCTTGACGCCAAAAGCCAACTTTTGGCGTTTGAAAAAATCGGTTGTCTACGCGAGGGTGTGCAACGTGAGGATAACCTCAGAGTAGATGGAGTTGTTTTTCTTCTTCCATGGACTACTCAAGGCAGAAAACAGCAATCATATCACAACGTAATATTGAAGATTGAACTGAAGATTTGTTTGTAGAACTACCTTACCCACTTCGTCATTAATTTTGAAATTATTTCAATTCAATTCTCATTATTGTTTCATTTACTGTGAATTCCAATTTTTCTCCTATAGTTTTTACATCAGTTTGTAGGTACTAAGTACTATACTTCTTTATTTTACTGGTACATATCTATATTTTACTGGTATTACTGATATGCAGTTGATTGTTGATAAATATTTATAATTTAATATGGCTAATAATAAAAATAAATAATAAATGTTTAAAAAAGAAAAATAATACCTATTTATAATATATTATGGATTTCTTATGATATTTATAAGAAATCAAAAAATATTAATTGAATTGAATGATGAAAACTTCGGAAAATTTGATCTGTAAGGGAGTACTAGATTGTCCAAGTGGTTATGTTAAATCCTCAAGTCAGTTTTGGTATATCCTGGTGTTTGAAACGCAAGTTGAAACTTCCTTTTTTGCCATGGTCCTCAGTTGAAAACGCCCGAACGTAGAATTTCTGAAATGGGGTGCTTTTTGTCTAGCAGAGACCTAAGATAAACATTGAATACATGCTCAAGTTCCTCCTCAGTACTCAATACTCAGTACAATGCACTCTGCCATAAGCTCCATCACAACACTCAGCTCATCCACAACTTCCATCATGATACTAGGAATATCAAAAACAAAAAATATCCTATCTAAAAGGGGAACAAAATTTGAAATAGACGAGGAGTAAACACCCAACAAAGTAACCTTGCAAACTTAATAAATAAGCGTCACGTTAACGTCACCACAGGAGTTCATTCTTCACGATTTAACGGAGGAGGTCTGAAAAAAATGACGTGGAAAGTTAGCATCTACGAGTGCTCGCGCTAGCTGCTCGTTTCACGTTTCGCGTTTTGGCAACACAGGAAGTACAAAAATACTCTAATATTCTACCTAATATTGTAATGTTTTAATTGCGATGTACTTCTAATTACTATTGTCATCAAGTACTCGGCATAAATAAAACGAACAACGGCAATAAAATGGTTCATTTATTATTATAAACTTGAAAAACTGGTTACATGTTATCACATCCGTCACCACATAATACCAATAGTAGCTCTTGAAGACCTAGTAGTATATGGATATCACTTTGTGGAAGGGCGTCGCGTCCATTCGCTCGACGTGTTCTCGTCGGTAGGACCAGAGGTAGTTGTCGACGGAAATATCGTTGCAGTCTGGGTAGAGTTTCCAGTTGCGTTCCTTCGTGAACTCGCGAATCTTTTGAACTACGAGGTCTACAGCCCTTATGGAGCAGCCTCTGATCTCCACCTCGTACTCGCAGCCGCTTTGAAGAATTTCATCTGTGTAACAAAATAACAAAAATACCCTGATCAGTTTCTATGGAATAAGATGTGAAAGTCAAAACGTTGCAAATTATTACAAAAAGGTTCATTTTTTTCTGTATACATCACTCCCCTGCAAAGAACGCAGCTTTGCCATTGCCACTACCTACCAACCATATTTTCGCTTTAACCTTCCGGTGGGCGCGTGGCAGCACTCAGTGCTGCCACGCTAAAGTTCATGTGATAAGTGGTAGTAGTTTTTTTTAAACGGCTGGGGACTTTCAGTACCTGCAGTTGGCTACACTGGGAACACAAGGCATGTGCCACACGTAATTTTCCATCCTCGTAGCAGTCACTAGTCAAGGTCAAACGTAAGGACTCCACTTTGGCAGCACTCAGTGCTGCACGCGCTCACTCATGTAAGTAATTTTACTTTCCGAATGTTGATGTGGGTTATCGTTTTACGAGATCCTTTGGCTCAATATAAGGTGTTTTATTGTTGTACAACGATTTTATCATAATTATTCAGTAGAAGTAAGTAGGTATATCAACTGTTTTTCATGCAATCAACAAAATTTTATCAGTATGATGGGTTACCTGTTTCATCTATTCATATCAGCAGTGTAATGCAAATATTATCATTGCCTACCTACACTGCAACTACTATTTATATTTACCTATCTTTTACTATTGGTCCTCAATGCCATATGTTTTATCTAGGGCAAAACCTTACATTTCTGATGAGGAGATCAGGCGGCTTCTTGAGCAGTTTGAAGATGAAGTTATTATTTTGGCTGACAAATTCTAGTTTTATTTGATCATAAGTTTGATTTTTAAGAAATTGGCTGTATTGAAATAATGTCAGTTCTTTCTTCCAAAAGGATAGTTTACAAAATAATGTTACCAACGATAATGGAATATACTCGTGATTTTGTTTTAGTAATTTATTTTACCATTGGAAATAAAATATATTGATAGGCTGTAATATGCCAAAGAGCCAAATATATAGTTCAGTTCGTTTATGAGAGTTGTTTCAAATGATTTTACCTTCTTAACCTCGAAAACATGAGCAGAAAAGCCAATTTTCTGGAGGCAGCACTCAATGCTGCACGCGCCTCCTCGTGTGAGTTTCAAAGGCGCGCCCACCGGAAGGTTAAAATCTAAATCGAAAAAATTTAAAGAGAATTTAATACTCCTAATTTAATAGAGTTGTGGGTGCCTTCATTAGGCAATTTTTGATGACAGGTTGCTGAGAACGCAAAACTGAGTTCAACTCGAAGAAACGAACAACGATAGCATTTCGATCAGCTTAAACTTGAACGGAGATTAGGCCTCTTTTGCGATTCACGCTCGTGTTTCTGAGAACTCTCTTAGGGGGGGTCTCAGTCGGTCGCCGTTCGTTTTTAGGACGTCCCACAGTAAGACTTGGGCGTCCTTATGCGATCGATCTGAGGTGAAGGAGGACAACACTCAACAGGAAAAAAAATAACCACACAGTAATCCGTTTTAGACCATTCTGAATCCAAATCCGCGAAAAAAACCATAGGTGTATGTCTGTGTGTGTGTGTGTGTAACAAAATCTTGTGTACTCTGCCCAGGCCTTAGTTCTCAACCGATTTTCGTGGTTCTTTTTTTCTTCGACGCGGAAAACTATCTAGTTGTGCACTACGGCGCCAGAATTTAGAATTTCGCCTTTTAAGGGGGGGAAAGGGGGGTTAATGCTTAAAAAACGTACGTTTGCGGGAATAATCTTGTAAACTCTGCCCAGGCCTCAATTTCCAACCGATTTGTGTGTTTCTTTTTTTGTTTGACTAAAATAACTTCCGAGTTGTACATGATTTCACCAGAGTACCAAAATTTGCAAGAGGAGTGGGGGGATGGGTGGGGGGATAATATTCACAAAATATCCAATTTTTCAATATTTCGGTTCCTTTACTGCTTACTATTTGTATCCAAGCTTTGAAATTGAGGAAAAATTCTCATTATACCTTAGGATTTGCATGAATTACTTTCTGTACCACCATGGAAATAAAAGTGGTGCCACCATGGTGCCAGGACACCATAAACCGAATATTTCTTGGGTTTTTTGGTGTTTCACCTTGAATACGGATGTGACATTCGACGGACTGCCTACCAAACCTAATAGATGAAAGTTCAATGTTACGACGTATTTCCGCTTTGGTGCCAGACTGGCACCATTGGTGGCGGTGGGGGGGGGGGGGGGGGGGGTGAACTCGAATTCGCATGTTGGGTGTCGTAGATCATGGATTTTAAAATGCTCTTCAGATTCGAGGCTCCCATGCCGCTAGAAATGTTATGGTAGATAATGGTGGTTGGGGGGGGGGGGGGGGGGGGGGAGGATCACTATTTCTTGCCTATAATACTAAATAAATTACATCGAGTGAAACAGTTTTATCACTTAACAACTGGTTAAACTGATCTAATGCTTATCCAATGGGACGTCCCCTGGAATGCATGCATTACTAAACAATATGTTTAGTATTTAGGGAGATTGAAGGCGCAAAAACGTAAAAAGTTGTACCGAAATTTGGAATTTTCAAGGATTTTTGAAATTCATTAGTGCAGCAGTCTAGGGAATTGAAAAACTGAAATATTGCCGCCGGAATCATCACAATGGGACAATAATTGCCAAAGAAAACTGGGAAAACTACTGAATAAACGGGTTTTTCCATGTTTTCCCATATTTCTCTGGCAATTATTGTTCAATCTTGTTGATTCCAACGGCTATCTTTCAGTCTTTCAATTCCCTAGACTGCTGCACTAGGATGCATTTCTAAAATCTTCGAAAATTTCAAGTTTAGCTACATTTTATGGGGAAAACATAACTGAATTAACAGTTTTTCTCATTTTGGTTTATTATTTTCAATAATCAATTCTATAGAATTTTTAGAGACCACCCGGAGCTTTGTAGGACAAACCGTTCGCTCACTACGAGAATTTAAGGTTTTGACGTACGATAAATCAGAAACACGAGTGTGAATCGCAAAAGAGGCCTAATCTCCGTTCAAATTAAAGCTGACCGAAATGCGATCGATGTTTTTCTTCATGTTGGATGGTTGGTGGCTTTTCAGACGAGTGATCTATAGAAAAATAATAAACCATTGTGTAATAATTTGCAGCGTTTTCCAACGAAATCGACGTTTTGACGGGAGGATGGATGGTGGGGAGGAGAGCCCCCGAATCCTCCCGTCAAAACTTCGATTTCGTTGAAAAAATTCGCGTTTTTCCTCGTTCTTCGTTGATTTTGCGTTTTTCCGCGTTCAAACACAAATTTCTCCCCTTGGTTCGATTGTAAAACATTTCTTGATTATACCGTTGGAAAGCTGAGATTTTGACGATGTTTTCGCTGAAAACCGCAATGATTTTCCTCTACGGGAAATTGGTGAAAATGTCTTGAGAACTTCGTCAAAAAATTCGAAAATTGCAAAGTTTTAAATATGGACTAGAAAACATCTAAGGAGATGCGAGGTTAAAAATATGTGTTGGAGCTCATCTGGTGGGAAATTTAATGCTCTTTTCAACGGTGTAATCAGATTTGAATCAGAAGAACATGAAAAAATAAGGAAGCTGTGGTCATTTTAGTGAGACAAGGTCGATATCTTAAAATGTGAAACAACTCGAAAACGAAGCATAAAAAAAAAGGTACTTTTCCGTTATACCCTCCCCCCTCCCAGTCCGTTTCACAACTTTCGCGACTGTTTCACGCCCGCCCGATGTTTCTAGGCACCGTTAATGATTACTTTCAACATTTTAATAAATTAAGGAGTAAAGAGATATCAGTGAATTCTTGGAAAAACAAGGGGGTAAAGTCATAGATCACGGGCGCTGCGCGCTTGCTTGGGTCCAGTACTTACCTTCCCGATGAATCGGTTGGTTTACAAACTTCTCTTCACAAAAGGTCAGGAGATAAGGAACGTGAATAATAGTTGGATTGAAATTACTCGATACCTATTTGTGCGAATTTATGTGGAGGCAATCAAACCACAACCACGCTAATTTGTTTCAACAAATCCTCACCGACATCGGCAACTTCTAAAGACACGGCAACTCTGTTTATTCCTTCTTTTTTTTTCAATAATATAATTTCTTCCCACAGCTTGAAATTGTGACGAATTCGAAGGAATGCCTAGAAACACCGGGCGGACGTGTTGAAGACAGACAGCGAGGGGGGGGGGGATAACGGAAAAGTACCAAAAAAATTCTACGAGGCATCTTTTGTTGCAAATTACTTGTAGAATCGACCCCAGAAGTTTGGCAGTATCTTTCTCGGACACCCTGTACAGGGACATGAATTACACAATGTAACACCCGGTAGGTAGGTTAGTAATGTAGGTAGTGGGTCAATATTGAGCTTACTTTTCTTTAAAACGCCCATCAATTCGTCGCTGTACTCGAGAATACCGTAAGCTACTAACACTTGAGGTACTCTGAAACCAGAAGAACAAGGAGTTAAGAGTCCTATAACCTACGGATTAAATCGAAGGTCAGGAAACATTTGTTAATGTCACCTGAGATCAGATCACAGACCAATTGAGGAGGTAGATTCCAAAAGGTACTAAAGACCATTTTCATCGAAATTGAGTTAACACTCTCCCAGGGTTGGGGGGGGGGGGGGGGGCAATTCTTCACAAAAATGCGATCGTTTTGGAGCAAAAGAAAAACGAAGGTGAATATTCCGTTTCATTTCAAAAGGTACTATATCCAGCACAATGGCGGTCTCTTATCTTTTTTGTTTCAAAAAGTAATATATTCACTTCGTTTGGTTCCAGAAGGTACTAAACGCCACGTTTTGTTTCAAAAAGTACTATATCAAAAAATCTGATATTACAAATCTCGTTCAACGTTATTTTAAACTTTGAACTAATTTACCTTTTTTCCAAAAATATTTATTATAATTTAGAAATTATGAAAAATAACATCATTGGTTTATAGCACGTTTTTCTGGTCGCTATGGTTTTTCTCACGTTAGACCAAAATGGATACCTATAGTACCTTCTGGAATCAAGCTCCTCAATTAGGAATTTCACCATGTCGGAATTTCCTATTTAAGACCCCAAAATCGGATTCAGCACCTCAAAAAACCTCCTAAGGCAAACTTTCAGCCCGAACTTCCTAATTTACGAATAAACAAAGCAGTGTAGAAAATACGAATGTTTAAAAAAACCGGGAAAATGACGTCATCCTGGAATAGTTCATTTATGGCCGCTTGAAGCGCTGAGATCGAGAAATCTATAGTCCCCAGATGCAAAATTTCACGAAACAGTAAAGTTCGAAATCGAAAAAATAGATAAAGCAAGATGGGGAAAATTAGGTTTCCCCTGTTTTTGTTTGATAACTTTTCTCTTAGAAAACACGATTTCGTCGTCCCAACGGGCAACACTGGGAGGAGACGGCGATCCGAACAGCCAATCAGCGAGCGTTCCCGCTTCACGTCCGTTTTCCCGGTTAGTTTTGAAATCAAAAATTTTGATTGTCTCCCAAAAATAACAGGAGACTTATTTTGCGAAATCAGCCCAATTTTCATCTATCCCACACCATTAACTATTCAGGAAAAATGCAAACAGAATTCCGTGAAATTCCTCATTATAGTCCCACGGCTGAGAATGCAGCTGCTATTCTAGCTCTACTGGTGGTAGAAGGGAGAAGGCTACTTGCATTTCCCCGTCCTACACTTACAGGATAAGTATAAGCGAGACACCATTGAAGACCGAGGAAAGTTTTAGGAAGCAAATGAAATAGACGGAAATTTGAATGACAATGGAATGGCTAGTGGTTGCGGTTATTATCCTGATGCTTGTCTACTCTAGGTTTTTTTTTCAATATTTTTTATTGCAATATTTTCTTATTAACAATATTATTTTGAAAATATGGACATACAGGGTGTCCCATGTTAAGGACCGAAAAACTTCGGGAGTCGATTCTACAACTAATTTTAGTAAGAAAGTGTCTCCTAGCAATTTTGCGTTAGACGCTTGTTTTCCGAGTTATTTCAATTTTAAGATTTTTTTCGTGTTTTCGACCTTAAGCCATAAAAATGACCATAACTCGCTTAATTTACAAGCAATTCAAAATCTAATTACACCGTTGGATAGGGCGTTAAATTTGCCATCTTTCTAGTGTCTATACAAACATTTTTGTAAGGTCGTGAGGGGTGAAAAATCAACTCGTAAAGTCATTTTTGTAAAATCGTCAAAATGTCCTACTTTTTCTTTTGACTGTTAAGGTTTTACTTCCACATGATTTTTCACGTACCTCTACATCGAAAACTGCGCAAAGATCTCAGCTTTCTAATGGTACAATTTGTTTTAATTTTACTCCGCTAATTAGGGGTGAAAAATACGATTGAATGCTAAAAAACGTGGTTGCGCTCATGGAAATCAAGGTTTCTGGTTCGTTGGGCCTCGGGCAGGTTCGACGAATTAGGGGTTGAATTCTACATCATTTTCAAGGCTATTAGACTGATTCCATCACCGTTGGTATGTGAAAGCTCAGTATTGAATTTTGGTAGGTCCGAATCTTTTTTTTTTTAATTTACTTGGTATTTATGCACGAATTAAATGTTCAATTCTCGCAACTTTCTCGATTGTATGAAAAAAGAGATATCTCATAAAGAATAGCGTGTAGATGTGGAATAAAAAATTAAAATAAATAATAATATTGTAGAGAAAGAAAAAAATGATATTTATGAACAAAAAAATCTTATTTTCATCGGAGTACGTTATTGACTAAACGTAAATTATATAATAAATTATCCTCTACTCCGTCTTTGACTTCGTTTGTCAGTCGTCCGGATACCTGTAAACACAAAGCTAAGTTTTTAACAGCCAAGTAGAAAATAATTGAGGAATGTCAAAATTTGAAGCAGTGGTCATGATATTACCGATTCAGAGTAAGTGCTCAATGTGACCTCCTCCTTCTTCAGTACATAATGTGCATCGTCTCCTGACAGCTCATTCCTCAATTATTTTCTACTTGGCTGTGAAAAACTTTGCTTGTGTTTACAGGTATCCGGACGAATGACAAACGAAGTCAAGACGGAGTAGAGGATAATTTATGATGTCATTTATGTTTAGTCAATAACGTACTTCGATGAACATAAAGATTATTCTTGTTCATAAATATCATTTTTACTTTCTCTAAAATATCATTATTTATTTTAATTTTTTATTCCACATCTACACGCTATTCTTTATGAGATATCTCTTTTTTCATACAATCGAGAAAGTTGCGAGAATTGAACATTCAATTCGTGCATAAATACCTAGTAAATTAAAAAAAAAAAAAAGATTCGGACCTACCAAAATTCAATCCTGAGCTTTCACATACCAACGGTGATGGAATCAGTCTAATAGCGTTGAAAATGACGTGGAATTCCACCCCTAATTCGTCGAACCTGCCCGAGGCCCAACGAACCAGAAACCTTGATTTCCATGAGCGCAACCACGTTTTTTAGCATTCAAACGTATTTTTCACCCCTAATTAGCGGAGTAAAATTAAAACAAATTATACCATTAGAAAGCTGAGATCTTTGCGCAGTTTTTGATGTAGAGGTACGTGAAAAATCACGTGGAAGTAAAACCTTAACAATGAAAAGAAAAAGTAGGAAACTTTGACGATTTTACAAAAATGACTTTACGAGTTGATTTTTCACCCATCACGACCATACAAAAATATTTGTATAACCACTAGAAAGATGGTAAATTTAACGCCCTATCCAATAGTGTAATTAGATTTTGAATTGCTTGTAAATTAGGCGAGTTATGGTCATTTTTATGGCTTAAGGTCGAAAACACGAAAAAAATCTTGAAATTTAAATAACTCGGAAATTAAGCGTCTAACGAAAAATTGCTAAGAGACACTTTCTTACTAAAATTAGTTGTAGAATCGACTCCCGAAGTTTTTCGGTCCTTAACATGGGACACCCTGTATATTCAAAACTTAGATAGGTACATCACTGAGTTTTGTTGATTATGGTGGATGTTTCACTTCACTGCTTCACAAGTAAGCTAGGTCAAGTGGTTTGGTACGCTTCAATCTTCCGATGATATCACTTGCATCAAGGAGTTGGACAGCTTCCTCGTTGATGTGACATCTTAGCCGCTGTAGGTGTTTCACAGCTTGTCGCTTTATAGCATCGTTTATTGTTTCGATCCGAAGCTCATGATGGAGACGTTCGTTTCGAAAGTACCATGGTGCATTGACCACCGCTCTTAACACATTGTTCTGGAATCTTTGGATGATGTCTCGATTTGACTGAGCCGTACGGCCCCAAAGCTGAGCTCCATATGTCCAGACTGGTTTAAGGACTTGGTTATACAATGTAAGCTTGTTCTGGATTGACAACTTCGACCGTCTCCCCATTAGCCAAGGCATTTTTCTGAATTTTAGAAGGAGTTCTTCCTTCTTTTTTTGACATGGGCTTTCCATCTAAGTTTGGCGTCTAGTTTCATGCCTAGGTTTAAAGCTTTTAATAATAATAAAATAAGAATAATGCCACAAAAAACGTGGAAATTGGATGATTATTTCCCGAGAAAAATGGGAAAAACTGTTGATGAAAACTGACAAGCTATGAGAAGGCTGGGGGAGGCAGAAGAGGGATGGGCAACCGAGCGCCGGTTCGAATGAGATTAGACTAACCAGCAACGAACTCGTTCCTTCGCCGTTACTTCGCCACCTCATCCAAACCATTCTCTATTTACGTTAGGTTAGAGGATTTTTTCTGAAGCCATCTCAACGTGGTAGGGTTCAGAGTCTCCACTCTACTTACAGGGCGAATGCCGCTCCTTTTACCATTTCCCAACCTACGAGAGGAAATTCCAGGCAATATGGAAGCAGACAAATTCTGGGTCGCAGCGTCCCAAATCAACGTGTCGGCAGATTTGTGGGCGAACTCTGGTGAGCAAAAATACCTACCAATCTACCAGTTCTTCCCCCCCCGTCGTGCCTTTTTGGGATGATCAACCGCATTGCTCATCACCTTACATTATTAGGTTGCAGGACAGCAAGATGCTGCCGTCTTCGTGAATTTTATACCGATTTCTTTCACAGTTGGACTCACTTCGCATCTAGAGCGTCAAGGCGAGCCTACCAGGGGGGGAAGAAGGGTCCCCTGTTCATGTCCAGGGAAGGCAGTAAACTGTTTTTTGTCGTCCTCAGCTCTTTACTGCTAGAATTATTTTCTATTTCGATTGAAAAGGCCCTTTTAGGTTAGAGCAAACAATTATTTTAACTTTCATTATTTTTTACTGTAAAGTACTTTGTGTATTGTGTAATGATGTGTTAAGGAGTACTTTCTTTTAATTTTTTTTACCCGCTCTTCTATATTCTCTCTTTAGCTCATTCACCACCTTCTTCCATGATAGGGAGGTCTCGACGTCAATACGAAATAACCACGTGGCGACAAAAATCTCGCTCAGACCACATTACATCGTACGATACGAATAATTCAATACTCAAAATTACCTGTAATCGGCAAACATCGTTATAGAATCCACATCATTGAATTTGCTGATACCATCGCCGTAGTAAAGACCCCAGACGTCTCCAACAAGAATTTGAGCTCTCTTATGGAACGAAACTGTAAACACAATATTGTTCAGTAATGAAGGATTCCAGGGGACGTCCCATTGGATAAGGATTAGTTCAATTTCAACCAGTTAGCGATAAAACACACATTTTCATTTGCCTTTCTACTGAAGGTAATAGTTTCACCCAATGTAATTTAGTTAGTATGTGTAGGAGGTACCACATGATTTTTAGCATCATGAGACCCTGAAACTCGATACTTTGAAATTTGAAATCTCGGATCCCAGTGATTTGATCCATGGTGGCAAAAAAAGTAGTTCTGAAGAACATGGAAGTGTATTGATTCTTTGAATTTCAAAGCTTGGGTTCTATTAGTAAGGCTTAGAGGGGTCTCAGTCGGTCTCACGTTCCGGTTTAGTATTACCCGAAATTACCGGAGCTAAAACTTTGAAAGTTGTACCTAAATTTGAAATTTTCAAGGATTTTCGAAATTTGTTAGTGCAGCAGTTTAGGGAATGGAGAAACTAAAAGATTGCCGCTGGAATAATTAAAATCGAACAACAATTGCCAGCGAAAGTGGGGAAAACAGTGTAAATTCAGTTAGGTTTTTCCCATTTTGGTTTATTATTTTCAATAATGAACCTTTGGTATCGACAAAGAAAAACATTTTTTAACAGCCCCTCAAAATTTGTTGGTTTACGTTTCAAGCAACGTAGAATCCAAAAATCAAATAAATTTTTAATTGATAGGTCCCACAAAAATAATAACAAAATAATTATCGCGTACCTACTTTTTACAAGAATTACTAGACAAACAGAGCGTTGTTTGCTCAGCTAGAGGCAACGGGCAGTGGCCTAGGGAAAAATCTCTGTTCAATTTCTCCCTTGCGAGGGAAAAACATTAAATCATGTTTAATGTTTTTCCCTCGCAAGGGAGAAATTAGATTGCCGATCACTCAGCTGATCAGTGACCACTCAGGCGCCTTCAGCATTCTCCATTGACCCTGCTTCTCAAATTTCAGCTTCCTGCGTTCAACAGGAGAGAAAATGGCCTTGGAGCTCACTCAGCTGATCAGTGACCATCTTGGTACAACTAGACCCCAAATGGAGCCGATATAACGTGGTAACTAAGAAATCGGTCCGTGGTAACTAAGAAAAAAAAGCGTTGCAGATTTGCGTGTCGGAATTCACAGAATGACCCCCAGCCCTAAAACATTAAACATGTTAAAATTTGGCCGTCCTTCCGCCGCACTTTCCCCACTTAGCATTGACCGATTTTGATGAAATTTGGTATGTAGGCTCCATTTGGGGTCTAGTTGTGCCCCGAAGATTTTGGTTGATTTTGGTCACTTATAAGGGTTCAAAAATAAGGTTTGAAATTTTGAAAACGCCCTAACATTAATTTCGGAAAATAAGACTCCTGTTATTTTTGGGAGACAATCAAAATTTATGATTTCAAAAAATAACCGGGAAAACGGACTTCTTCAACGTGAAGCGGGAATGCTTGCTGATTGGCTGTTCGGATCGCCGTCTCCTCCCAGTGTTGCCCGTTGGTATTACGAAATCAGGGGAAACCTAATTTTCCCCATCTTGCTTTTTCTGTTTTTTTCTTCAGTTTTTCGATTTTGAACTTTACTGGTTTTGTGAAATGTTGCATCTGGCGTTTTTCGAGGTGCTGAATCCGATTTTGGTGTCAAAAATAGGAAATTCCGACATGGTGAAATTCCTTATTACAGAAGTGCGCAGTATGTTCTGCGCAGAATAAATAAAAAGCGGCCGTACATGAACTATTCCAGGATGACGTCATCCTCCCGGTTTTTTTTTAAACGTTCATATTTTCTACATTGTTTTGTTTATTTGTAAATTAGGAAGCACGGGCTGAAAGTTTGCTGTAGGAGGTTTTTGGAGGTGCTAAATCCGATTTTGGGGTCAAAAATAGGAAATTCTGACATGGCGAAATTCCTCATTCCCTAGACTGCTGCACTAATGAATTTCGAAAATCCTTGAAAATTTCAAATTTAGGTACAATATTCAAAGTTTGAATGCCAGTAAGTTAGGGAAATACTAACCTGGAACGCGCGACTGACTGAGACCCCCTTAAGGTAAATGGATCCCTAGCAGACACTGCTAGTAGTAGACTTGTTTCAAAAAAGCACAAAAATAAGGACATGAGCCACCCATGCTCTTGATTCGTACATTGGTCGCTTGTACAACTTGTTTTTGTTACTAAAAGCCAACAAGAAGGCGGCATAATGAACCTTTACCTAGTAGTAACCTTCTCAGTTACAACCAGAAAATAGCTTCCCACGTGTTTGTGTTTTGTGCCGTTTCTTGTGGAACATTGGGAGAATGCGGAGGTCCGTATTAAGGAAAATTAACCATTCCATCGACAGTGCTCATGATTCCTATGTTTAATATCGCTCGTACAACAATCCTGGATAATAATTTCCAAAATTTCCCCTTTGAAGTCTCACTTTTTAGGTTGTCCAGTCTAGGGGCATGGAGAACCCTACCTGAGTGGACACCCCATCAGGTTCAAGTGCTCCTGACGTGGAAGATCTGTCCACTCCAGGAATACTTGTCTGATGTGGTCATCCCTAAGGTGGACAACAGTGTATTTTTCCATCGTTATTTTTATTTGGATATTTTAATTGATCAAGTACTCGAGTCGTTGCTTCAAAATAGGATACGCAAACCATCAAAATGTGAACAAAAATATAATAGAATTTAGTGAACAGGTTTTAAATACTACCAGCTACTGCTAACTGAACTTTTTTTGCACAACTAGAAAGACTTCAGCGTCATACAAACAGACATACAAAGGTATAGTTTTCTTTTCGATCCGTCTAACCTATGTTATGCCTCGGAATGAGCCTCGCAGCGGCAGAGGAAGTTCAGCTATTAGCTATTCAGCTATTAACTATAAGAAAGCTATTTCCTTTGCCAGGATTGTACGGGATCACGATGTTACTATTAGGGTGGTTCAAATCTAAGAGCCTCCTATATCTAAGAGCCTCCTATATCCATCCCGTCTAACTCTGTTCAAAACCCTACATCATTCACAAAATTCACCTGTGAACGGTGGCCCGAAGCTGTACATATATAGCATTCGCACTTTGAATTGAACCTTTCGCGAATTGAATCAGACTTTTCGCAAAATGAATTAAACCTTTCGCGAATTGATTTAAACTTTCCGCAAATTGCATTAGACTTAGATACCCGAAAAGTACCTAACCACCACGGTCCCGATTGATAGTCCAAACTCTGCCGACCCAGAGCCTGATACCTTCCTGTTGATTGGTCCACAATCCTTATCGTTGCATGGTTCAGCATTCCTTCTCTATGTTGTTTTTCCCGGACCTAATTGGACCGGTAGGAACGGAGGAAAACGTATTCCTTCTCTCATGCCTAGTTCATTATCTCAGTGCCTCCGTCTCCGTTGTTGGTAAAGTGTCCGATTTTTGTTCATTGGTAGAACGTTTAAAAAAATTATAATGAGTGACAATGAGTCAAGTTCTTCGGATTATTTCCATAACAGAAGAAATAATCGTAGACACGGTAGACGACTTATAATTAGCGACAGTGATTCAAGTATTACTTCAGGTACTCGGAACAGGGTAAGAAGACGCCGAGGGAAATATGAGTCAATCTCTGTTGAAAAGCGCAAGATTTTCGTAAACCTTTTGCCTTTTGGTTTATTATTTTCAATAATGAACCTTTGGAATCGACCAAGAAAAAAAAAATTTTAACACCCCCTCAAAATTTGGTGGTTTACGTTTCAAGGAACGTAGAGTCCAAAAATCGAATAAAAATTTGGCCGTCCGTCCGCCGTATGCGGCACTTTTGCCACTTAGCATTGACCGATTTTGATGAAATTTTGTATGTAGGCTCCATTTGGGGTCTAGTTGTGCCCCGAAGCTTTTGGTTGATGTAGGTCACTTCTAAGGGTTCCAAAATCAATTTTGAAATTTTGAAAACGCCCTAACTCAAAAAATTTTGATATAAAGGTATTGTTTTTCCTTCAATTTAAGATTCTATGGGATTTTTAGAATTTTTTGAGACCACGCGGAGCTCTGTAGGACTAACCGTTCGCTCCCTATGAAAATTTAAGGGTTTATATTGAAATATACATATATATTAATCAAAACACGTGTGAATCGCAAAAGAGGCCTAATCTCCGTTCAAATTAGAGCTGACCGAAATGCGATCGATGGTTGGTGTAGTATCAGTGCTGATACTCCTAGTCACTCAGTAATACATAACGATCAAATAAGTTTGTACACCAGATTTTAGAGAACTCGAAATCATTTCTGTATTCAGGAAAAACACAAATTGAGGAATATAACATTTCGATAAGAACATCTGATTGTATGGTATGAACTTGTATAATAACATCTGAAGTTAGTTGTTGGTAGTTACCTACTCAACTCGCGCGGTGATACTACATTTTCTCCCCCTTTGGGAAGCTCTTCAATTCTTCTTCTCATTTGGTCCGCATGTTTTCTTCTCTCGATCCCTCCAACATCTACTACGTATGAGTGCAGTCCAGTTCTCGACTTGATCGATCCTACGACAAATGGTTTGCCATTTCCATGAGGATTCTGTACCCATACAGCTTCTCCCTCTTCAAATGAGCGGTCCCTCACTTTCTTGTCGTGACTCCTCTTCTGTTGAACCAGAGCTGTGTCGACGGTTGAATCCAAACTTGGTCTCAATAGATCTAGTCTTGACTTAATTCGCCTTCCGTAAAATAGTTCTGCGGGTGACCGACCAGTAGTACGCTGAGGAGTGACACGATAAGAAAATAGGAATTTCTGGAGCCTGAGGCTTGCGTCAGTCACACCACTCATTGCCTTCATCCGCTGTTTGAATGTCTTCACTTCCCTTTCAGCTAACCCATTCGTTTTAGGGTGATATGGCGTTGAAGTTATGTGATGAACATTGTTGGCTTTACAGAATTCCCTGAATTCCGAACTTGTAAATTGTGGACCATTGTCGCTCACTATGGTTCGTGGTAGTCCTGCTCTTCCAAAAAGTTCTCTCAAGAGGTGGATAGTTTTAGAGGCCGTAATTTTCTCCATTGGAAATATTTCTAGCCACTTCGTAGTAGAGTCCACGACGATGAGCCAATACTTTTTTTGAAATGGACCACAAAAATCAATATGCAGTCGGCTCCATGGTTCTCGTGGGACCGACCATGAAAATAACGGAACTTGGGGATCCCTAGGTCTACTCTCTTGACATGTAAAACATGCATGTACATGTGATTCAATATCTCTATCTAGGTTTGGCCACCAGATATGTGTGCGTGCCACAGCTCTCATCCCTGTGATTCCTGGATGCCCTTCATGAAGAACTTGGAGAACTGACGCTCTAAGGCTAGAGGGAATCACAAGTCGTCCTTGCCACATCAAGACACCCTCCTCGTAGGAAAGTTCCTGTCTCTTTTCGAAAAATGTGTGTAGATCTTTCGGAATAGCATCCTTCTGGCTGGGCCATCCATGTTGCACGAATTTTACAATTGAATTCAGGCTTTCATCCTCCAAAGATTTCCTCTTGAGTTGACTTGAAGTTAGAGAAACATCGTCTAGTCTGATGTGTAGAAGTTTTGCTCCAAACGATAGTCCTTGTATTTCATGTTCAGAAGAGTTTGTAGAAGACAATGGGAGTCGTGACAGAGCATCGGCGGGATTATCTCTACCTGGCAAATACTGAATCTCATAGTCAAAACCGGATAATATTATTGCCCATCTAGTTAACCTGTTCGCAGCTAGCTTTGGCAATTCGTTCTTTTCTCCAAGTAAGTGGATCAGAGGTTTATGGTCAGTTCGTATAATAAAATGCCTCCCACATAAGTATTGTCGAAATTTGCTCAATCCGAAAATTATCCCAAGTGTCTCCTTGTCTAGAGCGGAATACCCCTTCTCTGCTGCAGTCAACGTTCTAGATGCAAAACAAATTGGCTTCTCAGTACTGTTTCTAAATCGATGTGAAAGTACAGCACCCACTCCAACATCACAGGCATCTGTAGTGAGGATGAGTGGCAATGAGGCATTGTAATGGGTCAAATAGTCAGTAGACAATAATTTTTCCTTTACAGATTTCACTATGGCCGATTCCCTTGACGTCCATTGCCACTTCACACCCTTGCACAATAATTCGTGTAGTGGCGCACAAGTTGGTTGTAAATTTGGAACAAATTTAGAATAATAGTTGAATGACCCAAGTAGCGATCTCAGTTCCTTAACGTTCTGTGGATCAGGCATTTTCACCATTGCTTCTATGTGATCCTGAGTCGGTCTGATACCATGTCTGTCTATGAGGTGTCCAAGGTACACTATTTCTTCTTTGAACCATTTGCATTTCTCTTGTTGCGTTCTTAATCCAGCCAGTTGGAGGCGCTGTAAAACCTGCTTTACTCGTGATAGATGTTCGTCCTTTGAAGCTGCTGTGATTATTATGTCATCGAGATAGTTTGCTACTCCCGGAATTCCCGCTAATATTTGCTCAACGGTTCGTTGGAACAACCCGGGAGCAAAAGACACCCCGAAAGGAAGGCGCTTATATCGGAAAAATCCTTTATGGGTAGATACCACAAGGAACTTCCGTGACGTTTCCTCAACTTCCATTTGCAGGTAAGCATCACGGAGGTCGATGATCGAAAAATGGGTGCCACCATTGAGTTTGTTCAACAAATATTCAAAAGTCGGAATCGGGTGGTGGTCTGAATGGATAAATCGGTTGATTGTGACCTTGAAATCTCCACATATTCGAATTTTACCATTAGATTTGATAGATATTACTAGTGGTGAGGCCCACTCTATCGGAGTGACAGTCGGATCCACTGGCTCTAAGATATCAGAGCTGAGAAGCCTGTCTATTTCTTCTTCTACAGCTCCTTGTATAGCGAAAGGTACCCTCCTGGCCCGAAAAATCTTTGGCTCAGCTGTGCTCTTCAAGTGTATAGTTGCTTTGTGATTTCGAATTGTTCCTGTCCCCTCCTTGAATACTTCGGAGTACTCTTGAAGCAGTAATTTCATAGTCTCATCAACCCATTTCTCATTATTGTCTTTTGTTGTGCCAGTTTTCCTTATCCTGGCGCCTTTAGGAAGAGGCAACTGAAACGCCAGTATCCAATTCATTCCGAATAGAGGGACGTCTGTGATTTTAGAGACAACAACGGGCAATGAAATGGTCTTGTTGAAAGCCTTAACGCTAACCGTGGCTTCACCAAGGGTTTCTACTCTCAATCCTGTGTAAGCAATGAGAGTGGACGCCTTCCTCAACTGTGGTGATCCAATTGACCGCCAAACGTCTTCGCTTATGACCGATTTTGAGGCTCCCGAATCAAAAAGCATCTCAACACTAACATCATTTATCTGGACACAAAAGAAAGCCTCGCTTCCCTTTTCGATTCTTCGAATAAAATCAACATGATCCCCATCAGAATCCGAGCTTGCTAGTTCTTGGAGTCGATGAGCACCTGATTTTTGTTTGTTTATTTTCACCTTCCCTGTTTTGATACAAACACGAGCAAAATGGTTCAATTTATGACAATATCGACATTCCACGCCTGTAGCTGGACACACTCCCCCTCCTTGGTGTTGAGAATCCCCACACTTAAAGCAATGAGTACCCTCCTGTAATGTAACTGCAGGCCTAAGGTTCGTATTGCGTGATGAACTACTTGTATGCTTCACTCTATATGCAGAACTTTTCTCAATTTTACAAGTCTGGATGTTGTCTTGCTGAATTTTTGCATTCTCAAGTAACTGAGAAAACGATTCAATGTCATCAAATGAACTCTTGACAGAGGGGTACTTGCGGAGTATTTCTTGCTGCCAACTAGTTTCATTTATCCCTAGTAATAGTTGATCACGCAAACGTTCCATCAGTGACGACCCAAACTGGCATCTTGTGGCTTGAGCACGTAAACGAGCTATGAATTCCGTCAGCGTTTCTGAATCGTACCTATTCATTTGAGTGAATTTTAGCCTTTCACTCAGAGAAACATCTTTCCTGCCGAAATTTTTCTTCAAAACCCCTATCAAATCAAGGTAGTCAATGTTTTCTAGGTCCTCCGGATAGAAATAATCAACTAGGACGCGAAATGGTTTCGCTCCTGTCTTGGCTATCAAATATGTACGCTTATCATCATCATTTTCGACGTGACATGATCGAAGAGCAATATTGAAACGAGAATACCAGTATTCCCATTCCTCGCCATCAGCATTGAAACTTTCAACTTTAAAATCTTTGAAGGAAAGAGATCGATTTACCTGCTCTGTTTGTTCGTCAGTCCAGTCTTTCGCTTTCGTTTTTCTCCTCGTCGCCATACTGTAGTATCAGTGCTGATACTCCTAGTCACTCAGTAATACATAACGATCAAATAAGTTTGTACACCAGATTTTAGAGAACTCGAAATCATTTCTGTATTCAGGAAAAACACAAATTGAGGAATATAACATTTCGATAAGAACATCTGATTGTATGGTATGAACTTGTATAATAACATCTGAAGTTAGTTGTTGGTAGTTACCTACTCAACTCGCGCGGTGATACTACAGTTGGTGATTTGATTTTTTTAAAAATTATTTTATTCATTTTTTTTTTTGATTTTTTCTTTTTTTCTTCATATTGGATGGTTGGTAATTTTGTAGTCGAGTGATCTATATAGAAAAATAATAAACCATTGTGTAATAATTTGCAGCGTTTTTGTATTGACTTTGTATTGATTTTTTGTTTGACTTTTGTATTAATTTTCTATTTTCTGTACCGTTTTGTATTTTCTGTACACCATTTGTGCTTACAATTATACATTTTGTTGAAGGTCGAATTCTTTTTGCGAAAAGTTTAATTCATTTTATACGAAAAGTTTAATTCATTTTGCGAAAAGTCTAATTCAATTCGCGAAAGGTTTAACTCAAAGTGCGAATGCTATAAACACCGATGGCTCCTTGATATACGGTAAAGTAGGGTCCGCATACTACGATGTAACCCGAAATGCCATCGCCCGATTCAGATTGGCGGATTTCGCATCTATATTCAGCTGTGATGATTGCACTCCACGAAGCATTAAAGTACTGCAACTCCATCTAGAGCCAAGACCCGCGATCTTCCTGACTGATTCCCTGAGTGCCATAACCAAATTACAAAATATCAACCCCAACTCGAATTTGAACTACATAGAGGGTGAGATCGTCAAACTATGTGCAGCGTTGAGGACCTCGGGACGGTAGTTCAGGCTGATATGGGTGACAAGTCATGCGGGTATAGTTGGGAATGAGCTGGTGGATTCCTACGCAAAAGAAGCGAAGAAAAAACCCACGTGTGACATCCAGACACCAGTATATCCACCATCAGATCTACACAGACGGCTCAGGGAAGAGATGTTGAAAGAGTGGCAAGATACGTTTGATCGATACCCATCTGGTGAGCCATACAAAACAACGTTTCCCAAAGTTTCACTAACACCGTGGTTTACCAAGTGCCGGGGGAAAAGTAAATCCTTCTATAAAACAATAAGTAGAATTCGATCTGGGCTCTGCGTGACCAAAGCCTATCTACACCGAATTGGCAGAAGCGATACAGACCTGTGCGACGTCTGTCAGACGACAGAGACGTTGCATCACATAATCCTCGAATGCAACAAATTCAAAGCAGAACGAGATATTATGATGAACAGCCTCCCAACATCCATCCCTCGACCGTTCAACCTCGCAACCACTTCGAGAACACGTCTACGAATTAATTTTCATATTTCTCTGTAGTTCAAATATAACCTGATGAGAATGGACAACATTTAGTTAATTGTCAATTCACTCAGATTTATATATATTTTTTATACCTAGCAATGTAAAATAACATACAATGTAAATATTTTTAATAACACCATGGCTGTATGGTATTACCAATGCCAATAAAATTGATTTAAAAAAAAAATCTAAGAGATTTAATTCTTTAAGGTCCAGAGAGATGAATCGTGATAATGCGTAGGAGAACCTCTGTCGAGGATCAACTCTGGTGAAATCTAGGTTTTACTATGTCAATTGATCGGGATTAGGGTCAACTGAAAAACAACGCCTTCTTCGCCGAGCTTTCGGTAAATATATTACCTTCTTCAGGGCTCGAAGGTTGTCTATTTAGTGACACCACCAAAAGTCCATAAATAAAGAGAAGGTGGAGACGCCACCATAATTATAGAAGATAAATTTACGGTAAATGAAGAAATTAATTAAAAACACCGGCTTTTTTTTTTTAAATAACAGAACAATGGAAAATCAAAAACGCGCAAGGACTCCAGCTCACAGAGAATAATCATTATTCTCTGTGAGCTGGAGTCCTTGCGCGTTTTTGATTTTCCATTGTTCTGTTATTTAAAAAAAAAAAAAAAAAGCCGGTGTTTTTAATTAATTTCTTCATTTACCGTAAATTTATCTTCTATAATTATGGTGGCGTCTCCACCTTCTCTTTATTTATGGACTTTTGGTGGTGTCACTAAATGGACAACCTTCGAGCCCTGAAGAAGGTAATATATTTACCGAAAGCTCGGCGAAGAAGGCGTTGTTTTTCAGTTGACCCTAATCCCGATCAATTGACATAGTACGTTTTGTTGGGCCGATCTACATAGTTGCTGTTGAAGTCTAGGTTTTGTTTGCACAAAAGTTTAATACGTTGACGTCATATAAATTGATACATACCTCGTTTTCCCAAATATTCACAAGAGTCGTCGAAACAGGGGAAATTTTCAACGACGAGTTTCAGCAGAGCCTGGGCGCTGTTTTTGGCTTGGAGAACGCAATTCTCAAAAGATCCTGCAAAAATATCAATTTTATTGGTGGTTGCTGAGAGGTCCAAACTTTCAGAAAAATCGATTGAATGTCGCGTTAACCCTAAATGGACCATGGTATCACTAGTGTCACCTAAACATCTCAGGAACTCCACAGATATCGCTAAGTGTCATCGGAGTAACCAAAATTAAATTTCAATTTTACTTTTAATGGATAGTTCCAAGGAAATCGGTGAAAATTTTTTTTCAAAATTTCCATCATATAATTTTCGATTTTTAATAACTTACAATAAAATGCAGCTCTGTCCACTAGTTTTTAAATTGCAATTTAAATCTAGTTAATCTGGTGACACCTCGGAACAGCTGAGGAATTCCTAGGATGTTTTCGGCGACACTAGTGATACCATGGTTTAATTACGCTTAACCTTCGCATGATACCGTAAATCATGGTGCCGACAAACCCTTTCGGGTTTGAAAAACTTTTTGGAGAAAAGCTTTTGAAACCTTTTGGTGGTTTATTATTTTCAATAATGAACCTTTGGAATCGACCAAGAAAAAAAAAATTTTAACACCCCCTCAAAATTTGATGGTTTACGTTTCAAGGTACGTAGAATCCAAAAATCGAATAAAAATTTGGCCGTCCGTCCGCCGTACGCGGCACTTTTGCCACTTAGCATTGACCGATTTTGATGAAATTTGGTATGTAGGCTCCATTTGGGGTCTAGTTGTGCCCCGAAGCTTTTGGTTGATGTAGGTCACTCCTAAGGGTTCCAAAATCAATTTTGAAATTTTGAAAACGCCCTAACTCAAAAAATTTCGATATAAAGGTATTGTTTTTCCTTCAAATTAAGATTCTATAGAATTTTTAGAATTTTTTGAGACCACGCGGAGCTCTGTAGGACAAACCGTTCGCTCCCTACGAAAATTTAAGGGTTTATATTGAAATATATATATATATATATATATATATATATATATATATATATATATATATATATATATATATATATATATATATATATATATATATATATATATATATATATATATATATATATATATATATAAATCAAAACACGAGTGTGAATCGCAAAAGAGGCCTAATCTCCGTTCAAATTAGAGCTGACCGAAATGCGATCGATGGTTGGTGATTTTATTTTATTTTTTTGATTTTTTTTGATTTTTTAAAAAAACATTTTTTATTTTTATTTTTCTCTTCATATTGGATGGTTGGTGATTTTGTAGACGAGTGATCCATATAAAAATAATAAACCGTTGTGTAATAATTTGCAGCGTTTTTTTGGAGAAATCGAACGGTTACCAAAAATATCTGCCAAGTGGGTGTGGCACATAGATAACTCGTATCCATAACCCGGTTGTAAGGATGATCCGATGCATAGTAGCTCATCTCAAAACATCAATCACGAAGTAGGTACCTCCCTTGCACTATCCTCATAGGAGACCATCTCCATCCTAATCCACATAATCTCTGAAAATTACATCGAAATCGGACAATAACTTCGTATAGTTTCGTCCGTTACAAGGATCTAATGACAGACACACCGACAGACAGAAACGGGACCAAAATTGTTCAGGAACGCCTAAAACGTAAAACGCGAGTGAAAATTTTGATTTTGGAGAACTTTGTTTTCATCCTTGAAAATTGATGGAGAACTTTTCTTTTCATCCTTGAAATGTGAAAAAAATGCTTCCGCTACCTAGGTGGACTTGGAAGCAAAATAACTGAACACAACTGTCAAGGCTCATCCAGGAGGTAGACGGAAGCAGAGAAGGCCCACGAATAGATGGAGGGTATGATATTGATACCAAAGGCGCTTGATGATTCAAAAAACGGAGTTTTGAGAGAAACTCAAAAGAAGTTTTCTCCAGTTTTCACAATCATAAAATAATGTCTCATTACACTAAACTCTTTAATTTCTTCAAGAAATTTTGAAGCTATAATCTTCAAGAAGGTCAATAATAACTTTGTTAAATTTGAGTTTTTCTGAAATAAAAAAAAAGTGGAATATAGACGGACAAAGCTGGGTTCACATGAGCGCGGTCAACGCGGTTGTGCGACGAGGCGGTTGTGCGTTTGGCCATTTGATTGGCGGCGCCTCAGCCGCCTGAGTACTTTTGGAGTCGACAGTCGCGTTTCAAAAATTCTGATATTTGACGCGAAACCGCGCGCCCTTTGTTTACATTTTTTGTTATCACGACTTGTTCCAGCACGGGTATCAACTGGTGTGTTGTGATTTTTCCGGAAGCTTGATCCAAAATCAATCAAAGTTTTAGTGAAATTGTAATTTAATTAGTTAAGGAGAGAAGAGAGCTGTGGGATTTTAAGTTAGGGGTCGACGAGTATTTTTTACTCTACTTATTTTGGTCGTTTATCGTTTTATCGTTTATTTTGGTCTCTTGTAGACATTTGATGAATGCATCGTAATTAAATAAAACGTATACCTATCTAATAAATATGATCTGTGATTTATTTATGTAATGGATACTCAAATTGATGAGAATTTCTACCACTTGAGGTGATTTCCAAGATTTTTTTGCATAATTAGCACCTACAACGAAATTATAAATAATTACGCTTTTCGTAGGAATATTCTACATCATAATTCACTTTGATAATAATGATTACAAATAAAATAAAGCTATCAGAATTCCGATTTTTGGAGTTGGTAGGTAGGTGTCGGTATCTATCTCGATTCAGTGAAATACTGTTTATCTTTGACGCATTTAAAAATGAAATGGAAAATCGTAGGAACAGAAAAAAATGTACCTACTTGATGTAGGGTGGAGTGGGGTAAATGTGGAAATGGGGCAAATGCGGAAACGGTTTTGAAAATGGCGCCATTTGAGCGCCTTGCCTCAGAAACCTTCTCAATGTGTACCCAGTTATGTTGGTAACCCTTACCTGTCGGAAAAGGCGGGCTCATTGGTCATAAAAAAGTGGAGGAGAAAAAAATTAAATATAGCGTTCTGTTGAATTGAAATGGGCTTTGTTTGCATTTACCCCATTAATGCAACTAAATGTTTTTATGGGATTCGCAGGCTGTTTCCGCATTTGCCCCGATTAGTGGGGCAAATGCAGAAGTCGGTCGGAATTTTAAAAAACACAGTTTGGACCATGAGAAGTAAATCTTTTGTACAATTTGAAGAGTGCAAATGTAATCTACGTAAAATAAGCTACTCATTAACCTTCCGGTACACCCGTGCCGCCTCGACCTTAGTTTTCGTATTTACGCGCGCATTCTTGATTCCCGGATGGCGGGATCTACTGCTATTTGTTAGTAACCATATTTATCCAGGGATCACGCTGGTTTCACCTTGCCGAGTCAAACGACGCGCCAGCGTTATCAGTTGCAATCTGGCTAGTAGCGGCTTTTTCTCCAATAAAAGTTCTTGAATAAAAAAATTGATTGGCTTTTTTTACTTGCTCCCTCCTCCCTCCCTGGGAGCGCTAATGAATATAGAACCCATCTACGATAATTTGGTTGAGGAAACAATCATGTCGATTTCATTGGAAAAAGTTGGCTGTTTATGATTTTAGGTAGGTACCTATTTATTTGGTTTATGAGCATACAAACTATAAAATTATAGTAAGTTTGATTCAGGTGGTTTACCTAGCATATTGACACAGCTGTTAACAACCTTTACAATAATGACTTTGGGCAGTTAAAACTTCATTTTCATGGGCGGCATGGGTGCCGCCACGCGGTGTGAATTGAAAAGCGAAATGGCGCGGGTACTGGAAGGTTAAAAAAAAAAAGTGAAAATAGCGTTTTCAAGGGAAAGTTACAGAGGATCAAAGTTGAACTATTGACATTTTGGGTCGCAATTGCTCCACTCCACCCTACCCCCCAGTCACCCTTGATGAGGAGGTACATTGGTGATTTTATAGTGATTAATATAGTTCGGACGAGCTGAATTGAATCACAATGTGAAAATAAAAATGATATGATTCAAACCAGATAGGATTCAAAACATAATAGGATTTCAACTAAAGCGCGGGAAAATAGAAGTCGAAAAGCTGTCGCGCAACTGCGCCCAAGTGAACCTTTAGACACCAGCTGCATCCCGAACGCGTAACTGCCTCGTCGCACAACCCTGTTGACCGCGTTCATGTGAACCCAGCTCTGATCTGATCTGAGGATCTGAGAATGGGGGTCAGGAACTGGACGAGGAAAACGGTGAGTGGGTGGGGGGGGGAGGAAGATTATTCAGAGTCCATGTTTCTCCGTGAACAAACATGTACAGAACGGAAACAGTTTCCCTACAGCTGCTGCTGTTTTCCTACAGTACAGAATGGACTAATTTATAATCTAATCTTCTTATACCTATGCTTCATCAACTCCTTATCCTCCTCTCTTACCATTCAGCCTACAGTCTGAACCCCTCACCATCACGATGATGTGATTATTCTTCAAATTCCTTCTCAATTCCTTATTTCTATTACACAGTACCTACCTCCGAATTTTGTGAGGAGGACTGTTCCCACTTCCTGTAAACACTTCAGTCTTTCCTCAACCATCGGGGCAGGCACGCCATTCTCCCCCTTCAGCATCTCATTCAATTCACTCAAAGTAAATTTTGAGTAGACGACGGGGTCGAAAATGTGAATCCCCTCCTGAAAATTTAGAAATTATCCATTGATGAGTTGAAGAAATGGGAAAAAAATTATTTCAAAAGTGAATAATAACCTACAAATATTCAGTAATCAACTCCCAAATACTACAGAATGGAAGTTTGTACCAACCAAGCTCTTTATCACGTAATACTGAGTGTGTAATGGAGTTTCTTGACGGATTTTCCTGAAAACAAACATAGTTTCTAACATATTTCTAATACTTGATATAATAACTCACATCATAAGCTCTGGCGACTGCTGCACAAAGAGCAAAGTAGCCTGTGTAGGAGATGTCCTGGAACTTGACACTCCATCCTGGCTTTCCAGGAGGTTTCCAGAAACAGAAATTCAGGGCGTCAAGGAAGAAAACATAGTTGAGAGCCTCCTTTTGATTGAGGTGTTTCGAAGGGAATGTCTCATGTTCAGTTATACTGGATTTTCTCAGCTTACCATCCTCCATTGCTTGGTATAACTGTAAAATCGAGACAACATAAGATTGATAGGTTACCATACTTGTGTGAGCTGAGTGATCAGCTGTTCACAGGCTGGCCTAAATGGATTTATGAAACTGGAATCACGTGGGATGGAAAGGTTGGAACGGCAGAAATAAATAAAGCAATCTGATTGGCTGATTTTCCCCAGAGGAAAGTGGTGGCCGCCATCTTGATGGAACAGCTGGTCGTCCGTTGGCGGAAGACATTTTTATACCGTCACCCGTCTTCCATGCATTCCATGCGCTTGCTGTGCAGTGGTCAGGAATGATAACCACTGGTGGAGGTTGCACTAGGGGTGGCCAATAATCAATTGTTTAGATGCAATCGACACGATTGATGCATTGAGGATTTGTGATAATGTATTCCCAGAATTTTTGTAGAATGCCAACTGTGATAATTTTCTCGAAACATTGTTCAGCTGGCATTCGTAAAAATAGATGAGCATGTGGGTAAATTAAAAATTCCATGAGCAATATTATTCCTTTAAAAAAAACCATCGAAACTAACAATTTTTGGACAAAACAATCGATTATTGCAATCAACAATCAGCCACCCCGAGATTCCACACTCGTGCTCATTTGTTTGCTAGTTTTCTCGCGCTGTCCTTTTTTTGAATTTTTTTATTTATGAATTTCAACGAGAAATGATCACTACCCTTTCAAAACACTGTCAACAGAGGTTACAGATCAGAGAGGTTATCATTTCAGACGCTTCCAGGAGGAAGGTCATCATTCCGTCCTTTCCATATATTCCATCCATGTGAACCTTCTGCCGACTCCGCCTACCCCCTCCACTGGTTTTCTCTTCTTTTCATTGTTCCGACCTTTCCGTCACATGTGAATCCAGCTTAAGAAGGCGCAATATTTTCCTCTTTTTTTCACTTGGGACTCTGGAGGCCTTAACCCTTTCTCTACTACGCCCGAGATAACTAGGGTTAGAAAATTTTGAGTGACACACTACACTCGTCAAACAACTGGCATGCTGAGAAAAAGTTTTCTTATTTTCCATTCTGACATTTATCGGAGCTTTCAATAACTAATATATTTATTATGGTTATAATATAACCGTTTAAATCTATGATATTATCATAGAACGATAGGGGCAGCTACTTACCGCCTATTATGTTTTTGGCAGGCATCAACAACCAGTTTTTCATCCTTATCATGCACCTTCGAGTCACTTCTTGGGCGATTTTCACGCCATTTTTTCTTCTTACCGTTTTAAAATAAGTCGAACCTTTACATAAATTCTAGTAATTCGACATAATATAATCTATATACATAAAACGCCAACCGTGCGTACGTACGTACGTATGTCGCTTGAACGTGGGGGTCCCGGGTTCGATTCCAGGCCGCGACATCAAATTTTTTTTACATATCTACAATTTTTTTGCGTGCTTTTAGCAGGCTTTTCAGCTAGTTAATAATATTTTGATTATTCTTACTCACTTATTCTTGTACTTTACTTTATTTATTTATTTTTTTAATTAATTAATTTATGTATATATTTTCTTCATCCGTAACAATAGAGTTACTATAAATAACAACGGGGATTTTTTTTTTCTTTGGGGGGGGGGGGGGGGGGGTCATCGGTTTTCTTCCAACAGTGGAATGGCTGCCCCGTCCTCCAATTCAAGTGGCCGCACTTTCCTTCGGGAACCTCGTATTCGCTGAGACACTGCTCGAATGATGGCGAATTGGATTTTTGTCTTTATCCATCCAACAAGTTGTGAAAACGGCTTTCTCCATTTATTTGCTAGTGAGTGGGATGCCCGTTTCATGAATATTATGAATTCTTTTTGTATGGCCCCATCACATGAGCAAACCAATGGTGTGAAAGACCCGCGGCAGTCTTCGGCGGCTTCATCATACTTCACGTGCTTTGCATTGGCAGCTATTCGAGCGGTCGTTTCCCAGTCCTGGGAGAGGTAGGAGACAGTGTCGGCATTCACAATGCGATTATCAAAAAACGCTGGTCTCCCACTCTCCCAGACTCCGTTTACCATTATATCTCCTATCAGAGCTGGTTGACTGCTGCTTGCCTCTCGCATTACTGGTTCAGTCACGGCCCCTCCCCAAGCTAGGTTGGCTATTCCAGCTACCGCGTCCCTCAAATCGTCGTGTCCTCTTTTCACCAATCCGCCCTTTTTGCAATTAAGTGCGTGAGAGACATCGAACGCCGCTCCACAGCCATCGCAGCACATAGGGAGGCCTTGAGGGATATGGCCGTATCGAAGGGCAATTGCGTCTCGGAACTGTGTAGCTGACAAATCGAAACCGTCCGCAGCTGTGGGCAGAACCGATAGCCATTGCGAAGCTCCTACCACACGTCGGAGAACTCTCTGCTGATTCGGCTGCATTTCTTGGATGAGATCCGTACTCCGTTGGCTAAGAAGATTTTCCCGCTCCGTCCTCTCTTCTCTCTGAACTGCCCCAACTTCATTGTAGTGCTCAATGAAATTTAGGGGATCTCCAGAGCAAATTGAAGCACACAGGAGTTGGCAAGATCTCTGAGAGATTTGACATGCTTGGGTTGATTCTGTGGGGTTTGATATCCCTAACCCCCCTAGTCGCGCTGGTAGACTCATGAGGTTAATTTCCACTTCTCCAATCTCGCTACCCGTTATGGCTGGCATCAAACGCTGTCGAATTTCCTTCCAAAGCGGATCATATTCATCTGCGCACCCTTCAACAACCCTTTGAGTGAAAGCCCATTCAAATTGTAGTGATTTTGAGAAGGCTGCAAGCACTGCCTGAGGGCTCTTTTCTGCAGCTACAGCAAACTTTTCAGTATGTTCCACCCATTTTTGTACTTTTTCGCGAACATACTCTTTTTTACGTTCTAGAGAACCTATCACGCCACCTAGGAACCTGTGGGAGTGAACAATCTGGACGTTGAGATCTCCAAAAAGGGCTCTGCTTTCGTTCTCGAGTCCGCTCTTGATCACTAAGAAGCTTTTTGCTGGTTCCGGGAGGTAACCCCATTTTGGCCCCTCAACTTGTAAAATGTCAAACCATTCGCGGATATGACTCAGCTTTCCAATACATGCTGAATCGTCGGCGTACCAATTTTGCCTCCATTGGGGCTTTTTCAATGATTTTATCAGCGGTAGGGTCCCTACCGCATACATCATCATACCGAGAGGGTCACCCTGGGTGGTCCCCTCTCGGCTTAGCAATGATGCATCACTTTAGCGGAAGAGAATCAGCGGGTAGCCACGGTATGTGTTGAACAAAAAACGAGAACATCTCGGCCAGTATAAACGGGCGTTCCAAAGGGCAAGCGGACGACTCATGGAATTAAACGCGTTCGAGGCATCCACCAGTAACAGGCCCTCTGTCTCATGATCATTGAACATACTGGTTACGGCATGGATCGCTCCCTCAATTCCTGCCTTCAAACCTGCAGACAGTTGCTCAGCCCCACAAGCCTCTTTTAAATCGTCACCCATTACGAATGCCATGGTTTTTGCACAAATTCTCTGTAGTAATTCACCAACCCCAATTGGTCTGACACCGGGGCATTTATCAAGTGCTACCGCTCTTCTAGCAAGCATTGCTTTTACCTGATTCCATTCTACCACTCCATTTGCAAGAGTTCTAACCAGAAGGGCGACAGCTTCTCTCAATCGACTGCTGTGTGCCCCAAATTGCAATAACATGCTGCGCCATTGCTCAGCGTTGGTGCCACTTGGGCCAGCACTTCCTTTCAGGCTGTGAGCAATTTTTTCAATGTGGCTTGCCGAGACGTCCACTTCTATTAACATAGGAAGAGATTCCGCTATTTGAAAAGTGCCTAGATCTGGGAGAAATTGTGCAGGGTGTTTTTTCTTCAACGCATCAAGTACTGTGCTGCCATCTGCCTGCAAGTCATCTGGATTCAGGACGCCTCCTCCTGAACGTTCAGTCAGCCATCTGGTCGCGTCTCTCAGTCTGCCTTGCATTACCAGTCGTGTGAATATTCGAACTTTATGGTCATCATTCTCTTTCTTACGAGGTCCGCTTAGCTTTCTGTCGCAACGTTCTGCCTCTTGTATTCGCAGACAGGCTTTACAAGCTTTTGGAGACAGTGCTGGAGACAATGAGGAAAGCGGTGCAGTTGGTCCTTTGGGTAAATTCAAATTGAATATTCGAAGATTCGACCCTGAGGAGGAAGAGTGGGAATATTATCTCCAGTATTTTGAACTAGAGCTGAAGACGGCCGGAATCTCAAGTGAGGAGGACAGACGTGACACTTTGCTCACCAAGGTTGGACCTCGAACATTCAAATTGTTGGTGGACCATTTCCGGCCAAGACCTGTTGTAGAATGTTCGTACGGTGAGTTGGTTTTCGTCGTAGATGGATTCTATTCTGAATTGAGAAGCATCACCACTGACAGAGTAACATTTTCTATGCGTAAGAGGGGTGAGTCAGAGAACGTCAAACGCTTTGTAAGTGATTTGAAAGCACTTGCAGGGCATTGTGCATTTGGAACATCGGCAGCAGAACGAATCCGAGACCAGATTATTCTCTGCCATTTTGTTTTTCCATTACCATTTTTACTCCATGAGAGGTGTAGTACAACAATAAAACGCTGCAAATCATTGCTCAAAGGTTTATTATTTTCTGTATAGATCACCCTTCTGTATAGATCACTGGTTCTCCATCAATAGCACCTACCACCATCTGTATTCTCCCTTGACCTTCCCTCTCAAATTTCAGCTTCCTGCGTTCAATAGGATTGAAAATGACTTCGGAGCTCACTCAGCTGATCAGTGATCTGAAGAGTGAAGAAGATCTCCTCGAATGCTGAAGACGCCTGGAAGAGCACTTCCATTCAATAGGATTGAAAATGGCTTCGGAGCTCACTCAGCTGATCAGTGATCTGAGGAGTGAAGAACATTTCCTCGAATGCTGGAGACGCCTGGAAGAGCACTTCCATTCAATAGGATTGAAAATGGCTTCGGAGCTCACTCAGCTGATCAGTGATCTGAGGAGTGAAGAACATTTCCTCGAATGCTGGAGACGCCTGGAAGAGCACTTCCATTCAATAGGATTGAAAATGGCTTCGGAGCTCACTCAGCTGATCAGTGATCTGAGGAGTGAAGAAGATTTCCTCGAATGCTGGAGACGCCTGGAAGAGCACTTCCATTCAATAGGATTGAAAATGGCTTCGGAGCTCACTCAGCTGATCAGTGATCTGAGGAGTGAAGAACATTTCCTCGAACGCTGGAGACGCCTGGAAGAGCACTTCCATTCAATAGGATTGAAAATGGCTTCGGAGCTCACTCAGCTGATCAGTGATCTGAGGAGTGAAGAAGATTTCCTCGAATGCTGGAGACGCCTGGAAGAGCACTTCCATTCAATAGGATTGAAAATGGCTTCGGAGCTCACTCAGCTGATCAGTGATCTGAGGAGTGAAGAAGATTTCCTCGAATGCTGGAGACGCCTGGAAGAGCACTTCCATTCAATAGGATTGAAAATGGCTTCGGAGCTCACTCAGCTGATCAGTGATCTGAGGAGTGAAGAATATTTCCTCGAATGCTGGTGACGCCTGGAAGAGCACTTCCATTCAATAGGATTGAAAATGGCTTCGGACCTCACTCAGCTGATCAGTGATCTGAAGAGTGAAGAAGCCTTTGAGCAATGATTTGCAGCGTTTTTTACCCACCAACATTTTTTTTACCTACCAACTTTTGCTTCCTCACTACCGAAGGTAGGGAAGCTTTGTATTCGTGAAAGAAGTGAAAAAAAAAAACGTCTGCCAAGTTGGGTGGGCAGTATAGCTTCCTCACTCATTGTAACATGGACGTATAGAATCAGTTGGCGAAAACTCGGCGCTGCGCGCCTCGGCGGGGGCTTCGCCCCCTGCACCCCCGGATGATTTCCGCTTAGAGCCTAATTGCTAAAATGTGACATACCTTGAAAAGGTTTTTGCTCCCTCTCCCTCTTTATCTTTCTTCCACTGTAATATTTAAGCTCACTCAGCTGATCAGTGACCACTCAGGCACCTTCAGCATTCTCCATTGACCCGCCCTCTCAAATTTCAGCTTCCTGCGTTCAACAGGAGAGAAAATGGCCTTGGAGCTCACTCAGCTGATCAGTGATCACTCAGGCGCCTTCAGCATTCTCCATTGACCCGCCCTCTCAAATTTCAGGTTCCTGCGTTCAACAGGAGAGGAAATGGCCTTGGAGCTCACTCAGCTGATCAGTGACCACTCAGGCACCTTCAGCATTCTCCATTGACCCTGCCTCTCAAATTTCAGCTTCCTGCGTTCAACAGGAGAGAAAATGGCCTTGGAGCTCACTCAGCTGATCAGTGATCACTCAGGCGCCTTCAGCATTCTCCATTGACCCGCCCTCTCAAATTTCAGCTTCCTGCGTTCAACAGGAGAGAAAATGGCCTTGGAGCTCACTCAGCTGATCAGTGATCACTCAGGCGCCTTCAGCATTCTCCATTGACCCGCCCTCTCAAATTTCAGCTTCCTGCGTTCAACAGGAGAGAAAATGGCCTTGGAGCTCACTCAGCTGATCAGTGATCACTCAGGCGCCTTCAGCATTCTCCATTGACCCGCCCTCTCAAATTTCAGGTTCCTGCGTTCAACAGGAGAGGAAATGGCCTTGAAGCTCACTCAGCTGATCAGTGACCACTCAGGCACCTTCAGCATTCTACATTGACCCTGCCTCTCAAATTTCAGTTTCCTGGGGTTGAATAGTTGCGGAGTTTTGGTTGTAACAATAAATTTAAAGTTCGCGCATGCGCAGCGGCTATTGCTTGACCAATTTGATTGAAAGTTATAGGGTGTCTCTTAGAAGTTAGTCCCTAACTAACTTCCAAATTTGAGCAAAATCGGTTCATTAGAAACCGAGAAACCGAGGTTCCAGGAAATTCACGTTTGCGCATGCGCACTCGCTCCTATTGGTCCGAAGGTGCTGAAATTTATAGGGGACCGTCTAGGACCTAACCCGCACAATCCCTGAAAATTTCATCAAAATCGGACCACAGGTTAGTATAGTTTTGCCCGGGACAAGGATTGACCACAGACAGACCGACAGACACGGAACCAAAAAACGTCTGCCAAGTTGGGTGGGCAGTATAGTTTCCTCACTCATTGTAACATGGACGTATACCCTGCCTCTCAAATTTCAGCTTTCTGCGTTCAACAGGAGAGGAAATGGCCTTGGAGCTCACTCAGCTGATCAGTGACCACTCAGGCACCTTCAGCATTCTCCATTGACCCTGCCTCTCAAATTTCAGCTTCCTGCGTTCAACAGGAGAGAAAATGGCCTTGGAGCTCACTCAGCTGATCCGAAGGTGCTGAAATTTATAGGGGACCGTCTAGGACCTAACCCGCACAATCCCTGAAAATTTCATCAAAATCGGACCACAGGTTAGTATAGTTTTGCCCGGGACAAGGATTGACCACAGACAGACAGACAGACCGACAGACAGACAGACAGACAGACAGACAGACACGGAACCAAAATTGTTCGGGAAGCTCTAAAACGCAAAAAGCAAGTGGAAATTTTGATTTTGGAGGACATTTTTTTTTTTAACATGTTTAATGTTTTAGGGCTGGGGGTCATTCTGTGAATTCCGACACGCAAATTTGCAACGGGCAAAACTATACTAACCTGTGGTCCGATTTTGATGAAATTTTCAGGGATTGTGCGGGTTAGGTCCTAGACGGTCCCCTATAAATTTCAGCACCTTCGGACCAATAGGAGCGAGTGCGCATGCGCAAACGTGAATTTCCTGGGACCTCGGTTTCTCGGTTTCTAATGAACCGATTTTGCTCAAATTTGGAGGTTAGTTAGGGACTAACTTCTAAGAGACACCCTATAAGTTTCAATCAAATTGGTCAAGCAATAGCCGCTGCGCATGCGCGAACTTTAAATTTATTGTTACAACCAAAACTCCGCAACTATTCAACCGATTTCGATGAAATTTTCAGGGATTGTGTGGGTTAGGTCCTAGACGGTGGACCGCTAATATTTTGGTATTCAATAACTCTTTGAATCATAATTTTTTCGCCAACTGATTCTATACGTCCATGTTACAATGAGTGAGGAAGCTATACTGCCCACCCAACTTGGCAGACTTTTTTCTCTCCTATTCAACGCAGGAAGGTGAAATTTGAGAGGCAGGGTCAATGGAGAATGCTGAAGGCGCCTGAGTGGTCACTGATCGGCTGAGTGAGCTCCAAGGCCATTTTCTCTCCTGTTGAACGCAGGAAGCTAAAATTTGAGAAGCAGGGTCAATGGAAAATGCTGAAGGCGCCTGAGTGGTCACTGATCAGCTGAGTGAGCTCCAAGGCCATTTTCTCTCCTGTTGAACGCAGGAAGCTGAAATTTGAGAAGCAGGGTCAATGGAGAATGCTGAAGGCGCCTGAGTGGTCACTGATCAGCTGAGTGACCTCCAAGGCCATTTTCTCTCCTGTTGAACGCAGAAAGCTGAAATTTGAGAGGCAGGGTCAATGGAGAATGCTGAAGGCGCCTGAAGGGTGACTGATCAGCTGAGTGAGCTCCAAAGCCATTTCCTCTCCTGTTGAACGCAGGAAGCTGAAATTTGAGAAGCAGGGTCAATGGAGAATGCTGAAGGCGCCTGAGTGGTCACTGATCAGCTGAGTGACCTCCAAGGCCATTTTCTCTCCTGTTGAACGCAGAAAGCTGAAATTTGAGAGGCAGGGTCAATGGAGAATGCTGAAGGCGCCTGAGTGGTCACTGATCAGCTGAGTGACCTCCAAGGCCATTTCCTCTCCTGTTGAACGCAGGAAGCTGAAATTTGAGAAGCAGGGTCAATGGAGAATGCTGAAGGCGCCTGAGTGGTCACTGATCAGCTGAGTTTCTCCCTTGCGAGGGAAAAACATTAAACATGATTTAATGTTTTTCCCTCGCAAGGGAGAAATTGAACATTATACATTATGTCTTCGTAGTAAATGAATAACTCACTTACTTTGTGATTTTTTCTGAAGATAATACATTTCCACTTAGAGCTATTCCAATTTTCACTTCTTTCACGAATACAAAGCTTCCCTACCTTCGGTAGTGAGGAAGCAATTGTTCGGGAAGCTCTAAAACGCAAAAAGCAAGTGGAAATTTTGATTTTGGAGGACATTTTTTTTTTCACTTCTTTCACGAATACAAAGCTTCCCTACCTTCGGTAGTGAGGAAGCAAAAATGTCCTCCAAAATCAAAATTTCCACTTGCTTTTTGCGTTTTAGAGCTTCCCGAACAATTTTGGTTCCGTGTCTGTCTGTCTGTCTGTCGGTCTGTCTGTGGTCAATCCTTGTCCCGGGCAAAACTATACTAACCTGTGGTCCGACTTTGATGAAATTTTCAGGGATTGTGCGGGTTAGGTCCTAGACGGTCCCCTATCAATTTCAGCACCTTCGGACCAATAGGAGCGAGTGCGCATGCGCAAACGTGAATTTCCTGGAACCTCGGTTTCTAATGAACCGATTTTGCTCAAATTTGGAGGATAGTTAGGGACTAACTTCTAAGAGACTCCCTATAAGTTTCAATCAAATTGGTCAAGCAATAGCCGCTGCGCATGCGCGAACTTTAAATTTATTGTTACAACCAAAACTCCGCAACTATTCAACCAATTTCGATGAAATTTTCAGGGATTGTGTGGGTTAGGTCCTAGACGGTGGACCGCTAAATAAAATTCTACGTTGAAAATACCTACCCGCATGAAAATACCCTATCCCGCATATTATCGCCAATATTTTGGTATTCAATAACTCTTTGAATCATAATTTTTTCGCCAACTGATTCTATACGTCCATGTTACAATGAGTGAGGAAGCTATACTGCCCACCCAACTTGGCAGACGTTTTATTTTTTACCTACCAGCTAGGTACTACCTTCCACACCATACTGGCTTCACACCTTCACAATCAAGTTTATTAGAAAGAACTAAACGCTTCACACTCGATTGGAAAAATAAAAAGCTTCATATGGAAATTTGATTACTGGTTACGCAGAAGGCAAAACTGTATACAAATCGAAGAAATGAACAGCGATCGCATTTTAGTCCGATAAAATTTGAACGGAGATTAGACCTCTTTTGCGATTCACACTCATGATTCTGTTTTATCGAAGGAAAACCTTCAAATACTCGTAGGGACCGAACGGTTTGTCCTACAGAGCTCCGGGTGGTCTCAAAAATTTTTTAAAATTCTGTACTATTTAAAATTGGTGAAAAAACGATACCTTTATTTCGAGAGTTTTCGAGCTAGGGCACTCTTGAAAATTTCAACCCTTAATTTTCAACCCTTAGAAGTGACCTACATCAACCAGAAGCTTCGCGGCACAACTAGACCCCAAATGGAGCCCATATACCAAATTTGAACCAAATCGGTCCAGTGTTGCTAAGAAAAGTGCCGCGTACGGCGGACGGCGTACGGCGGACGGCGTACGGCGGACGGACGGAAATTTTTTTATTCGATTTTCGGATTCTACGTACCTTGAAACGTAAAACATCAAATTTTGAGGGGGGGTTAAATTTTTTTTTTTCTTGCTCGATTCCAAAGGCTTATTATTGAAAATAATAAACCAAAATGAAATAAAAAAAAACTCGCCTTACTGCTTGGAGCCTTTGGCTAAAATTCAAGAAACATGGAACATGCTTCAGCTGTGCTTTTCGGCAGAGTAGGTACGGGGAGGGATGGGGTGTGCGCATGGGTCGGAAAAACTGTTTATTGTTATTTTTAATCTAAACTAGACCTCATTCAGAGAATTTGGACACCAACCGCGACCTGAGAAGCGTTGGAAGACCTTTTTCTATGATTTTCAAAGTTTCGAATGTTTATGACGTCACAGTTGCACACTTGTGATCAAGCAGGAATATGTAGGTACCTTCCTATGATTCTAGTATTTCGTTTTGATATGTACTAGAAATGGTTCTATGTCAAGTTCTATGGAATTTATTCAAGTAACTTACGTCGTGAACCATCTTCGGGATGGCTTCTTCGTGGATTGAAACATGTTTGGAATGTTTGGCTATGAAGACTCCGGATTCTCTGGGCCCAAGAGTTTCTGACATTTTGAATACTGAGATCACAGAGTACTGGAGACAAGTTGAAGACTGATGTGAAATGTGCCGTCTATCAACGACGAACCTACGATATCACGTTTCCGGGTTTCAACAGGTTTTTCTGAAGAGGTCTTCACTTTCTTACACACCTGCTTGATAATTGAGTGGTTCGTTATGTAATACAAGTAATGAGGCACTATCGATCACAAGACACTAATCTCAGTAAATTATAACTTGGAGGTTTCGTTGGTTCGAAAAACACGGAAACGCAAGACGTAAACAAAGAACGAAAGGGGCCGGTAGTCTTATCTGATAAGACGTGAAAGATGAAGCGCTGTCTGGTGGCCTGCAGTGGTACTTGCGTCCCTACTTCTGAGTGAGAAATCCGGTCTCGCGGCTAATTCAAAATAAGAGTATAGTCACTGGAGTAAGAATAATACATTTTCTAAGTGCAATTAATTATCAATCGTATTCGATATCAACCCCAAGACCATCCCTTAAAATGATAGTTTCCGTTACACAACCCTAAAATACCTTTTTATGTTTTATTTTTGGTTTATTATTTTCCATGATAAACCTTGGAATCGAGCAATAAAACAAAGCAAAGTATGATGATTTACGTTTCAAAGTATGTTTAATCCAGAACGCTGCACATTATTACACAACGGTTTATTATTTTCTGATTAAGATCACCTGTCTGCGATGAAGACAACTTCTTCCGACCCAGGGGGAGGCGGCTGTGTCATAATATGACATGCTATATTATAGCATTTCCGAATTGAGTTAAACTTTTTCCATTTAGGTTTAGACCTTTTCCATTTAGATTTAAACCTTTTCCATTTGGATTTAAACCTTATCCATTTAGATTTAAACCTTTTCCATTTAGATTTAAACCTTTTCCATTTAGATTTAAACCTTTTCCATTTAGATTTAAACCTTTTCCGTTTGGATTTAAACCTTTTCTATTTAGATTTAAACCTTTTCCATTTAGATTTAAACCTTTTCCATTAAGATATAAACCTTTTCCATTTGGATTTAAACCTTTTCCATTTGGATTTAAACTCAGGAAATTATCGTGGAGTTAGAGGTAAAAGTACCCAAGTCACAAATTCAACACGTGGGAAAATCAAATGCAGAATATTATGATTATTCAACTGTTGTTATTATTGGTGATCAATATCATCAAACTATGTATCCAACCTAAGAAAATAATTTGTTATCATATTTACCAAACTATTTTTTGAAATTTTAATTTGATTTTCGCACAATATGAATTTACCTCTAACCCGACGTTATTATGCCACAACTTGAAAATTAAATCATGCAAGTGTTTTTTTATGCACAGAAATGTAATATATATAATAATGAACACATGTTTTTTGAACACAAGAATTTCTCATGAACGGAAGTTATAAATTAAGTACCTACAGTATTTTTCTTTCATCACATCTGAAGTGGAACAGAATGTTTACGTGTTTATGTGTTTTATGTTGTTGTTTGTTTGTTATGTTTTGTTTGTGTTTTTTGTTGTTTGTTTTTGTTGTTTGTTATGTTGTTGTTTTGTTTTTTGTTTGTTGTTTTGTTTGTTGTTTGTTTTGTTTTTGTTTTGTGTTTTGTTTGTTTGTTGTTTGTTTGTTGTTTGTTTTGTTGTGTTTTGTTGTTGTGTTGTTGTGTTGTTGTTGTTGTTTGTTTTATGGCGCTATGCAAATGAGAATAATATTACTTACTTACTATGATGGGGCTAACAACTGACGTTTTGATGGAGTTTAAATCCAAATGGAAAAGGTTTATATCTAAATGGAAAAGGTTTAAATCTAAATGTAAAAGGTTTAAATCTAAATGGAAAAGGTTCAAATCTAAATGGAAAAGGTTTAAATCTAAATGGAAAAGGTCTAAATCCAAATGGAAAAGGTTTAAATCTAAATGGAAAAGGTCTAAACCTAAGTGGAAAAGGTTTAATGCAAATGAGAATAATATTACTTACTTACTATGATGGGGCTAACAACTGACGTTTTGATGGAGTTTAAATCCAAATGGAAAAGGTTTATATCTAAATGGAAAAGGTTTAAATCTAAATGGAAAAGGTTCAAATCTAAATGGAACAGGTTTAAATCTAAATGGAAAAGGTCTAAAATCCAAATGGAAAAGGACTAAATCTAAATGGAAAAAGTTTAACTCAATTCGGAAATGCTATATACACGTGCCATAATGGGACATGAATGCTGATTACTGATGTCTAATTACATCGATTGTAGCGGTGACTTATCTTTTTTAAATTATAAATAGTTATCCTTAATACAGCAGCTGTACATGTTGGGTCCTCCAAAACTTCCACCGTATTTTGTGTTTCAGGGTTTTTTAACCCTTCCGCACTTGCCTTGGGTCATGGTGACCCGACCCTTCGAATTTCTGGCGACTCAGTTACACCCACCCTCAATCACTTGCTAATCTTTCACGTTTGAAAAACTTTCTGTGCAACTCCTGACTCCAAAGAGTTACATTTAGCTAATAAAAAAAAGTAATTTGACCCGACGAGAGTGAATTTGTACCCAATTAGCTTATTTTACTCTAAAGGAATTCTTTCTATTGCTTCCGAGTCTACCTAGGTAGCGGAAGCTTTGTTTTCACTTTTCAAGGACGAAAAAAAAAGTTCTTCAAAATCAAAATTTTCACTCGCGTTTTGCGTTTTAGACCTTTCTGAACAATTTCGGTTCCGTGTCTGTGTGTCTGTCTGTCTGTCCGTCTGTCATGTAACACGCATAACTGTACGAAGTTATTGTCCGATTTCAATGAAATTTTCAGGGATATTACAGATTAGTATTTAGATGGTCCCCTATAAAAATCATCGCCTTTGGACTGATAATAGCCACTGCGCATGCGCAAACGTGAATTTCCTTGTAACGGCCATAACTTCCACATTTTCTGCCCGATTTCGATGATATTTATAGGGATTACGCAGATTAGGTTGTTGATGGTCCCCAATGAAAATCAAGGCCTTAAAATTTACAGAAGCCTCTGCGCATGCGTATACGTAAAATCCTTTTAACAGCCATAACATTTACATTTTCATCCGAATTTGATGAAATTTTCTAGGATTGTCCAGATTAGCGTGTAGATGGTTCCCTATGAGGGTAGTGAAAGGTACTTAGAGATTGGTGTTTTGAGATTAACTACTATGCATCGGATCATCTATATAATCGGGTTATGGATACGAGAAAGCTATGTGCCACACCCACTTGGCAGACGTTTTTTATCTTTAAAGAAAAATTTCGACACCAATTTATTGCTACCACTTATCTCCTGCCAGGACAAGAGAAATATTGTGATGATACATGAATTTGGTGTAAGCCTACATCAGTCATTCACAGCGCTACAATATATTCGAGCTACAATACCGTGCACCCTCAGGCCTTTTAACTTTAGCCTTCACTAAATTATATTTCAAAATCTATATAAATGATAAAAAATATAAACAATTATTGGAAATAAGAATAAAATTGCGTAAACTATTCTTAAACTAGTGAAGCTAAAATGTACGTTATGGAAATGTAACAATCTCTGAATTTACAATACCAAGATACAGTATCACATAAAAGAGCATTCACTATTCTTTCATAATATGCATCAGTTTGGTGGTTTTGGTTCTTTTTACCCCTGAAAATCAAACACAAAGTATCTTGGGCCAAACAGACACGACGTGAGTGCAGAAGGTGTAGGTAAAGAGTTTTTGCTCTGTACGTCCGAGACAAAGATATAGTACGTAAGATATAAGAGCTTTGGTCAGTCGAGTTTTTTGTTGGTTTCGTTCACAAAGCCGGTCCCAACGCCGATATTCCTGCGTACGTACAGGTACGACGATATTCTTGTTTTTAGTGTATACCATAACCTCAATTAACTTTTCAAGATCAAGTTGGTCAGTTGACGTGTGGTGGGGGCTTTGGAGGACACCGTCGAAGCTGAAATGCATCCTGCGGACGCCGGCGCACTTCCCAGTCCACCTTCCAAGTGATCGTCTGTGGCGCGTTCTGTCAAGGAAGAGGCATCTATGTGACTCACTAACCGGTAAGTACCGATTGTAGTACCAAAGACTAGCTACTACTACAGACTACCTATACCTGTAATGTGAAAATATCAACAAAGCATTCACCGAATAATGTTTGCAATAAAAAATTAAAAAGTTCCATTCGCGCATCTTGAGTGTAAGAGCTAATTTTCCAAGAAATACACTAACCAATTTTTAGTCATTTTGGTTTATTATTTTCAATAACGAACCTTAGGAATCGACCAAGAAGAAAATTTGTTTAACACCCCCTCAAAATTTAATGGTTTACGTTTCAAGGTACGTAGAATCCAAAAATCGAATAAAAATTTGGCCGTCCGTCCGCCGTACGCGGCACTTTTGCCACTTAGCATTGACCGATTTTGATGAAATTTGGTATGTAGGCTTCATTTGGGGTCTAGTTGTGCCCCGAAGATTTTGGTTGACGTAGGTCAGTTCTAAGGGTTCCAAAATGAATTTTGAAATTTTGAAAACGCCCTAACTCAAAAAATTTCGATATAAAGGTATTGTTTTTCCTTCAATTTAAGATTCTATAGAATTTTTAGAATTTTTTGAGTCCACCCGGAGCTCTGTAGGACAAACCGTTCGCTCACTACGAGAATTTAAAGTTTGGACGTACGATAAATCAGAAACACGAGTGTGAATCGCAAAAGAGGCCTAATCTCCGTTCAAAGCTGACCGAAATGCGATCGATGTTTTTCTTCATGTTGGATGGTTGGTGGCTTTGTAGACGAGTGATCTATTAAAAAAAAAAAATAAACCATTGTGTAATAATTTGCAGCGTTTTGTCTTTAAAAATTTTAAAAAATCTCGCTTCTCTCGTCTTAACTGGCTCATAGAGTAATTTTTCACCTACGCCTAGAGCTCACACCTTATCCCTTTTTCGCATACGCCTAAAAAGAGCAATACATATAACAAAGAATAAGGATCACTAAACATTCTGCTCAAATAACACCGAAGGCCAACACTTTGAAATGTATTATTAATTCATAAAGTTGCAAAGTACCAAATTATACAAAGTACCAAAATTTATAAACTTACAAGTAGTATTTGTAATTTAAAACTTACAAAGTAGGTCACTGATTGCGATATTGCAGTGGCACCTAATGGGGGCGCGCCTGATTTTGGTTTATTATTTTCAATAATGAACCTTTGGAATCGACCAAGAAAAAAAAAATTTTAACACCCCCTCAAAATTTGATGGTATACGTTTCAAGGTATGTAGAATCCAAAAATCGAATAAAAATTTGGCCGTCCGTCCGCCGTATGCGGCACTTTTGCCACTTAGCATTGACCGATTTTGATGAAATTTGGTATGTAGGCTCCATTTGGGGTCTAGTTGTGCCCCGAAGCTTTTGGTTGATGTAGGTCAGTTCTAAGGGTTCCAAAATGAATTTTGAAATTTTGAAAACGCCCTAACTCAAAACATTTCGATATAAAGGTATTGTTTTTCCTTCAAATTAAGATTCTATGGAATTTTTAGAATTTTTTGAGACCACGCGGAGCTCTGTAGGACAAACCGTTCGCTCCCTACGAAAATTTAAGGGTTTATATAGAAATATATATATATATATATATATATAAATCAAAACACGAGTGTGAGTCGCAAAAGAGGCCTAATCTCCGTTCAAATTTTAGCTGACCAAAATGCAATCGATGGTTGGTAATTTTGATTTAAAAAAAAAATGTTTTTGATTTTTTTTTTCTTTTTTTTCTTCATATTTGATGGTTGGTGATTTTGTAGACGAGTGATCTATATAAAAATAATAAACCGTTGTGTAATAATTTGCAGCATTTTTTTTTTTTAATTTTTAATCAAAGGAGACCTCTTTCTGAGAATTTTGATACCAGCCGTTCTCTTTTTGGACGAGTAGATCTCTTTCTACGATTTTTCAGTTTCGAATGTTTATGACCCCCTAGCCCACTGTGACGTCATAAGCATTCGAAACTTTGAAAAATCATAGAAAAAGGTCTCCTCACGCTACAAGGTTGCGGTTGGTGTAAAAATTCCCAGAATGAGGTCTAGTTTAGATTAAAAATAACAATAAACAGTTTTTCCGACACATACGCACACCCCATTGGGGAGTGGCTACCTGAAAAGGTAGCTAGTTGATAATACTATGAGTACTAATATGGTACAGTTCACTCGCACATTTCTAGTAGGTAATTATAGCAGAACACTTGAGACTCGTACCTAGAACAATGAAGTCGTAAAGTATATTGTGTATAAAATTGATAAATCAGAGCTACTAAGATAATGAAGTAAATAAATAAGATAAACTATGTAATACAAAATTCCCATACGAGCAGCATGAGTAAATGAGTGAATTTTCCAAGTTTCCATTTCTTTCACTTCACAAACCTAAAAAACTACACGACTCGGCTCCACGGACTCATAGAGTACCGACTCTACTAATATTGACTTTTTCAATTGATCGGTGCGTCGAACATACGCGTCGCTGGTCCTCAATATACCAATTCCAAGCCTAGTATTTCAGTCAATTAAAAATTTTTTTTTCAAAAGACCATGGGTCAGGAATAACGGTAATCAGGTTTTTGGTATCGATACCGATATTTGTATCGATACTTATGATGAAAAACTCGTACCGATATATGGGTATCGACGCTTTTGCCTAAAATATCGATACTTTCTTGACGATATTATCGATATCTTTCCAAAGTAGACCGAAAAAAACACCAGTTTCAAGTTCCTACTCAGCAAAAATACCATATTTTGTCTGCCACAGAATAATACTCAGTAATATCAGTTGAAACGATATTTATAGCTTCTAATGTCCTTCGTCGATATTCAAGAACTTTCCACAGGTTAACTCCCTGTTACCTAATCTCGCATTAGCGTTTTTCAGTTCGCTGGGTTTCTTGAACAGTTCCTTGTGATCATTGTTCTAATTTTCGATTCACAACAACTTTTTGATTGACCTTCACTTCTAAAAAAAATTCTTCACTTCTAAATTTAAAAAAAATAAGAAAACAGTTGATTGTTCTCTACGCAACACAGTGAGTCTATTTTATTTATTTATTGGTCGCGTGAGCAAGACTTGCTTAGTTTTCGTGACGATTTTTCAGTTTATGTGCCAAAGCAAAGACATGATAATGGCAAAAATTCAAGTGTAGCCGTTCATTTAACTTCACGGCAAATTTTTGTTTTTATGATATGATAATAAATATTATTTGTATAGTAACAGACTCAATTACTTGATCCTTTCCATTTGTAGCGGAAGGAAAAAAAACATTGCGTTGAACAGAGATTTCTAGCAAACAGAACTTGGAATAAATGTAGAATGGAATGATCATTCATTTTCATTAAATTTTAAATTTTCGACTTTTATAACATTTTAAATTAGGTACCACTGACTTACCTATATTACTTTTTAAATTATTGACTTTTATTGATATATTTATAATGTTAATATCTATAATTTTTAATTAACCGGGTTTTTATTTGGTCTGCGATATCATCAAGGGGTTAATTTGAAATATCGGTAGTATCGATACTTTGAGCCGATACTATCGAAGTATCGATATCTAATAATATCGGTAGGTACCTATCGAAAATATATCGGGTATCGATACTTCCTGAGAAATTTCGTAACGAAAGGAGTATCGATACTTGGGATTATTGTGCCGTCCCTAGTTCCACCGTAGACTGATCCTGTGTGGCCTCGAACATCTCGTACAATATACTACACACACACGCCCGCGGCAATGTGCGTGTGCGTTCATGGAGGCCCACCTTTTTTTCAAACGTGTGATCTCTTTATTTCATTTTTCTACCACACGTTAAAGTATCAATGGGCAAAAAGTTGGAGTAAAGAGGTTTTCTATGGTGCTGAATCCAAATTTGAGGTCAAAACCTGAATTTTCAACCCACCGAAATACCCCATTGTTGTGCGCTGAACCCAAATATACCATATTTAAAATACGAATAAAAAGGTATTTTCTTCCAAAAAATTAAAGAATGAAAAATGACTAAAACCCTAAATGTAGAAGCGTTTTATGGCTCTATTTATTGAAAATTTTACTTCCAAGAGTTGTCCAAAATTAATGGCTAACGAATGCATCTTTTCGTTTATTATTATTATGAACTAGCTGAAAAGCGTACTAAAAGTAGGCAAAAACGATTCCTCCGACTCCTCCCGCCCCCAACCCCTCCGTGCATACGTACGTACGTACGGTTGGCGTTTTATGTATATAGATAATTTGGTACAAAGTTGGGATTTTTGCAAATAATAGTTCAAATAATAGCTCAAGTTATGGTCCGGGGTACACTCACATAACTATATCCAGGAATCGTTTTGGAAAATTCAAAACAAATTTTAGTGAACACAATTTTCAAAATTTTCCATGCTAAAAATTTGAGGTCATTGCAATAGCTTCATTTTTGGTTTATTATTTTCAATAATGAACCTTTGGAATCGACCAAGAAAAAAAATTTTTTTACACCCCCTCAAAATTTGTTGCTTTACGTTTCAAGGTGCATAGAATTCAAAAATCGAATAAAAATTTGGCCGTCCGTCCGCCGTACGCGGCACTTTCCCCACTTAGCATTGACCGATTTTGATGAAATTTGGTATGTAGGCTCCATTTAGGGTCTAGTTGTGCTCCGAAGATTTTGGTTGATGTAGGTCACTTCTAAGGGTCCAAAAATGAATTTTGAAGTATTGAAAACGCCCTAACTCAAACAATTTTGATATAAAGGTATTGTTTTTCCATCAATTTAAGATAGTAAAGAATTTTTAGAATTTGTTGAGACCACGCTGAGCCGTGTAGGACAAACCGTTCGCTTCCTACGAGACCTTAAGGGATGGACTTACGATAAATCAGAAACACGAGTGTGAATCGAAAAAGAGGCCTAATCTCCGTTCAAATTATAGCTGACCGAAATGCGATCGATGTTTTTCTTCATGTTGGATGGTTGGTGGCTTTGCAGACGAGCGATCTATATAGAAAAATAATAAACCATTGTGTAATAATTTCCAGCGTTTTTCCCGAAAATCCGCTGAAACATGAGCCAAGATGAGTGGGAAGTTTAGTTTCCTCATAATAAATTACATGCACATATACAATTAGTCGGTGAAAAGAAAAACATTGCTCAGCAGTTGCATTAAGTCAAATCATGATTTCACACTCAAGTTGATGATTTTTGCACTTCTTCTCACTTACCGTTGCTCCTATACTGATCGGATAGTGATGAATTCATGGTGGATTTCTCTCGTCACTAGCTCCAAACTACCCTTACAATTTGACAAAAATTGGGTAGTTAGATCATAAGAAATTGGTCTTATCAAATTTATAGGAAAGTGTTGCAGTGGATTCAACATTTCACTGAAAGGCAGACTACTCTCCAGTATACCTAGCTATGGGTAATTTCGATATTCTTTGTTCTAACGATTTCTTTAGAAATTCGCTCATTGCGGACCGTCTCGATGCTAACCTTTCATCAATACCGGACAAAGATTTCGTGTATTTATACCCGACACAAGGATTGACCACAGACACAGAACCAAAACTGGTGCAGAAAACTCTGGAACGCGAAATGCAAATTTTGATTTTGTTGAACCCGAAAAGGTTCTTCGCGGAACGAACACTAAAGGCCCGATCACACAGGACGCGTTATAACGCGGCGCTCAGGGAACGCGCGTTCTCCCCGACGTTTGGCGATATAGCTACGTCACACACATCGCGTTATATCGCGCGTCATTTCGGCCTAGAACCCAGCATTGTGATAGTGTACTCCATAGTGTTCTCCTCTTTCTGTATCTTCTCACTTTCACATAAAGCTATGATAACTTCTAGTGATTCTGATGAGGAAGAAGCTCATCTTTTATTAGTTGTATTAGACGGCAAAAATAGACGGCATTGGGTGCACCCAATCAATAAAAAGAGACAAGATTTTGGGGAATACCACCGTTTATGTCGGGAGCTGCGATCACATGAAGATCGTTTTGAACTTCTTGAATGAGAGCTTCTGTATCCTCACTCATCTTGAAATAAACTCCTTGAACAACGAGGATAACGCCCTCAGCGCGCGTTACTTTTGTAAATTTTTACAACCGGAACGCGTGACGTCGCGTTACTGAAAGTATCGCGGCGTCTTAACGCCGCGTGTGTGGCGGGGATGATGCAACTGCATTGCATACAACTGTAACGCCGTAACGCGACGTTACTCGAACGCCTAACGTCGCGTTATAACGCGTCCTGTGTGATCGGGCCTTAAGTTTCCCTTTCCCATAAATTTCTTGTGGTTTAGAAACTTTTAGATTCTGCCTAGGTAGGAACCTAGGTACTACTTTTTTTTGAAACTGTCAATAAATCGACAGAGATGATAATATTAGCAATCAAAAAGATTTTAGACCTACTAGAAAAGAGCCGGTGAGTCTTTTAGATAGGTAGCCATCGGGCTTACTCAAGTTGTTGGGACTTCCGGTCGTAACCGCGCTATCTACTCACAATAATTGTGAGAGCAGTAATTATTACTGCTGATTCGGGTTTTCGAAGTGATTGTGGTTAAATGCTTACTCAATGTCATTCTTCATCATCTATCCATCCTTTGGATTGTTATTTTGCGGTTGCATGCCTACGCCATTTCTAGCGCGCACTACTAAACGAATACAACAAGCATTTCTTGTTCAAAAATTTCAGAGTAATACCTGCAAAAACCGTACATTTATCTATCTCAGTCCAAGTACGTATTGGAGTTAGGCATACATAAGTGAGTAATAATATGCTAGTAGCTAGAATTGAGAAAATTTACGTCTCGTCGTACAGTCATATTGTAAATAGAAACAATAACGAGCAAATCCAACTCAATCTTGTTTCATCAAATTTCAAGGAAAATCCAAATGGATTCCAATGGAATTTAAAAAAATTGTTTTCACTGAAATCTGTTATAGAATATTTAAAACGATTCCTGCAAATTTTCCAAAAATCATATGAATAATATAATACATTTTTAGCGAATTTTCAAGGAAAATGAATTGCAATAGCCTCAAAAATTTTTTAATGAACTTTTCCGAATTTTCTTTTTTCACTGAAATCCGTTTCTTTCCTTCAACTGGATGATTTCTTTGAAAATTTGCTCATTAATTCATGCTGCACGAATGGAATTTTTTACGTATGTATTATACTATGATAGTCTATCTACATTATAGACTTCCTCGGGCTGAAGACGCTGTTTGCGAAATACTCCGAATTTTCCGAAGTTTTCCACATTTGTGTCGCTTCCCGTTCTAATCTAAAGACGATCATAATATGATCGGTAAACATTGCTTCCGAGTCTACCAAGGTAGCGGAAGCTTTGTTTTCACTTTTCAAGGATGAAAAAAAAAGTTCTCTAAAATCAAAATTTTCACTCGCGTTTTGCGTTTTAGACCTTTCTGAACAATTTTGGTTCCGTGTCTGTCTGTCTGTCTGTCTGTCATGAATTCCTTGTAACGCGCATAACTATACGAAATTATTGTTCGATTTCGATGAAATTTTCAGGGATTGTGCGGGTTGGTGTGTAGACGGTCCCCTATGAAAATCATCATCCCCGGACCGATAGAAGCGACTGCGCATACGCAAACGTGAATTCCTTGTAACGGCCATAACTTCCACACTTTCTACCCGATTTCGATGAAATTTTCAGGGATTATGCGAATTAGGTTGTAGATAGTCCCCTATGAAAATCACTATCTTCGGACTGATAGTAGCCACTGCGCATGCGCAAACGTGAATTTCCTGGTAACGGCCATAACTTCATTTCCATAACTACATTTTCCATCAGATTTCAATGAAATTTTCAGGGATGTTGCGGATTAGGTTGTAGATGGTCCCCAATGAAAATCAAGGCATTAAAATTTATAGTAGCCTCTGCGCATGCGCAAACGTGAAATCCTTGTAACAGCCATTACACTTACATTTTTCATCCGAATTTGATGAAATTTTCTAGGATTGTCCAGATTAGCGTGTAGATGGTCCCCTATGAGGGTAGTGAGAGGTACTAAGAGATTGGTGTTTTGAGATTAACTACTATGCATCGGATCATCTATATAATCGGGTTATGGATACGAGGAAGCTATGTGCCACACCCACTTGGCAGACGTTATTATATTTACCTACCTACTTAGATGTGTGAAAATGCCAAAATGTTCATAACAACAAACGAAAAGACGAGTCCGTTAGCCTTTTGTTGCAGTTAGAATTTTGAACAACACTAACGTGTTCAAATTAAAACATATTGTTTAGTAATGCATGCATTCCAGGGGACGTCCCATTGGATAAGCATTAGATCAGTTAACCAGTTGGTAAGCGATAAAACTGTTTCACTCGATGTAATTTGGTTTATTACTTTAGGCAAGAAATAGTGACCCCCCCCCCCCTCACCATTATCTACCAAAACATTTCTAGCGGCATGGGAGCCTAGAATCTGAAGAGCATTTTAAAATCCATGATCTACGATACCCAACATGCGAATTCGAGTTCACCCCCCCCCCCAACCACCACCAATGGTGCCAGTCTGGCACCAAAGCGGAAATACGTCGTAACATTGAACTTTCATCTATTAGGTTTAGTAGGCGGTCCGTCGAGGTTCACATCCGTATTCAAGGTGAAACACAAAAAAAAAGCACGAAATATGCGGTTTATGGTGTCCTGGCACCATGGTGGCACCACTATTATTTCCTTGGTGCTACAGAGAATAATTCATGAAAACCCGGAGGTATAATGAGAATTTTTCCTCAATTTCAAAGCTTGGGTACAATTAGTAAGCAGTAAAGGAACCGAAATTTTGAAAAATCGGATATTTTGTGAATATTATCCCCCCACTACACCCCCCCCCCCCTTGCGAATTTTGGTACTCGGGTGAAATTATGTACAACTCGGAAGTTATTTGAGTCAAACAAAAAAAGAAACTCACTAATCGGTTGGAAATTGAGGCCTGGGCAAATTTTACAGGATTGTGCCCGCAAACGCACGTTTTTTAAGCATTAACCCCCCCTTTCCCCCCCTTAAAAGGCAAAATTCGAAATTCCGGCGCCGTAGTGCACAACTAGATAGTTTTCCGCGTCGAACAAAAAAAGAACCACAAAAATCGGTTGAGAACTAAGGCCTGGGCAGACGACACAAGATTATGCCCAAAAATGCACGTTTTTTGAGCATTAACCCCCCCTTTCCTCCCCTTGAAAGGCAAAATTCGAAATTCCGACGACGTAGTGCACAACTAGATAGTTTTCCGCGTCGAACAAAAAAAGAACCAGGAAAATCGGTTGAGAACTAAGGCCTGTGCAGACGACACACACACACACATACACACACACATACACACACACACACACACAGACATACACCTATGGTTTTTTTTCGCGGATTTGGATTCAGAATGGTCTAAAACGGATTACTGTGTGGTTATTTTTTTTTTCTGTTGAGTGTTGTCCAACTTCACCCCAGATCGATCTTATAAGGACGCCCAAGTCTTACTGTGGGACGTCCTAAAAACGTCTGCCTAGTGGGTGTGGCACATAGCTTCCTCGTATCCATAACCCGATTGTATAGATGATCCGATGCATAGTAGTTAATCTCAAAACATCAAAACAAGTTAATCTGTAACATCGCTGAAAATTTCATTGAAATCGGATGGAAAATGTAGAAGTTATGGCCGTTACAAGGAATTCACGTTTGCGCATGCACAGTCGCTTCTATCAGTCCGGGGATGATGATTTTCATAGGGGACCGTCTACACACCAACCCGCACAATCCCTGAAAATTTCATTGAAATCGGACAATAACTTCGTATAGTTATGCGCGTTACAAGGAATTCATGACAGACAGACAGACAGACAGACACACACACAGACACACAGACACTGAACCAAAATTGTTAAGAAAGGTCTAAAACGCAAAACGCGAGTGAAAATTTTGATTTTGGAGAACTTTTTTTTTCGTCCTTGAAAAGTGAAAACAAAGCTTCCGCTACCTTGGTAGACTCGGAAGCAAAAAGCCTAAAAACGTGTTTCTAGGGAATTTTAAAATGGATATTACCATCATAATCATAGTAGTATAAATTCGGAAAGTTCTTGGGATATAACCGGGCATGATACGACGTACCTACGCTCCAATCACAGACGGAAGTTGGCCTCTCTGAGTTCGGGCTGTGACGAATGTATGAGTTGGAAGGGATGTGGCATAAAACCTCTGTGATGTCACTCAAGGAAAATGCTTGGATTTCCTTAATTTTTATTGGGATCGATGACCGAAAGAGCTTCATTTGGATCAGTAATCGACTGGAGCATTTTCGGGGGTAAATACGCAAGGGGACTCTCACAGCCAAAATAACTGCCTTCAAGACCACCTCTATTGGCAATCTATGCTCCCATCGAATATCAAAGTGATTTTCGAAATTTGAATTTGACATACCTACCATGTTCAGTGTAGTACCTACCATAATAATGTACCATTTTGTCATTTACAACAATGTCATTCATAGGGGTGCTGATAATTTCATAAAAATTGGACCATGATCCCGATTGGTTATCCCCGACAGACAGACATGGAACCAAAGTGGTTCAAAAATTTGAGGGAGGTTAAAAATTAAATTTTTTCTGTACGTTTCCAAATCTTTATTATCGAAAATAATAAACCGGAAGGGTTTATTATTATTAAGGGTTCGAGGTTACGTGAATTTATAACAATATTGCGGCGATGTGGACTAGTACAGCAGATTAATTGTGTTGACCTCGTGAACCGTCTCTCCTCTCATGAGATAATTCTATCTCAACTCAGTCCGTCTGCAGCGGTGGTGGACAGTCCCAGTTAAGCGAGTGGTTTTTCGCGTATTCCAAAATGTTTTTGTGAGAAGTGGACTAATAGATATATTTCAAAATTATTATTATGAAGTTATTTCACCGTCAATGTTCAACTTTACGCCACTGATTTCGATTGTGTTGCCCCCAAAGATTGTGTGGGTATTATCAGTAATTTATATAATATGAATTAACACAGTTGACCACCTTACATAAAATAATAATCAGAAAATGATTTTAAATTTTTAACATCGTTTTATGTATAGTTTTCGTTTTATGTATAGTTTTCCTAATATATTTATGTATAGTTTTCCTCAAACCAGGTTAAAATTTCAAAGAAATTCGGAGTACACTCTTCATTTCATGGCTGGTCATACTGCTCGATCTTAAATTAACTTCAATTATCCTGGATGTGCCATCCAATGGGTTCTATTGAAGGTAGTGTTATTAGTGGAATTGAAGAAGTATTTCAACTGTAATCTCCGATCTGTACTCTGAGAGGATGTTACCTCCATCCCAGAAATATTATTAGATGAAATAATATGGATATCTGCAACCACATTAAACTCCCCTGATGTATGTCTTAGATCAGTGGTATACTGAGATATGATGAGGGTGGGTGTGTGTCTTTGCTATAGGGTGGACTTGTGAAAATTTTGAGTGGATACTTTGAGCGAATGAAGAAAGTAGCTTGTGGTCTCTATTGATGCTAAAACATTGACTTCCTACTCATACTTAAAATATCTCGCCCCCTCAACAATAACAGTGATTTACCTACTCGTACTTCAAAAATTGATCTCGAGGCTTGAGGCTTAATTTTGCCTACACTAGAGGTTTTTGAGGGAGCTGAATCCAAAAATGATAGCTGTGTTTTTCAGTTGGTCCGTTCAAGGCCTCTTTTGGACAGTTTTTTACAAGATCGTTTGAAGTTCAATTTTCCAGCGGTAATAATAATTTATCAAAAACTATACCTTAGTGTAATAAAAACTTGAAGGTTAAATAATAATATATCACCATCATCTCACTATCGAAGCTTTGTATTCGTGCGGCAGGTCATAAGAATGTAGATCTTCCAAAATCGAAAATTTCACACGAATTTTGGGTTTCGGAGCTTTTTGAACAACTTTGGTTCAAAGTTTGGTCAAAAGTACAAGAAGTTATCGTTCGATTTCTCTGAAGTTGTCAGGGATTGTGCGGGTTGGAAAAGTAGATGATCACCTAAAAGGGTAGTGCAAGGTATTTAGTGGCTGATGTTTTGAGGTAAGCTACTATGCATCGGATCATCCATATAATGGGGTTATGGGTACGAGGAAGCTACGTGCCACACCCACTTGGCCACTTTGTAATGCGATTACATTTAATTGAGAGTAATTTAACAGTAAAGGAACTTTTCCACAATGATTAATTTTTATCCACAGATTAATGGTGGATTAATCATCATTCTATGATTTTTCTGAACAACTTTGTTTAGACAGTCCCCTATGACTTGCATTGCAGTTAGACTGACGTGCTTAAACGTGAATTCCTTTGAAGTACGATTTTGCAGTTTACTACTTCAGTTTACTAGTTTTTTCAGTTTTTCAGTATTTTACAGTCGAAATGGGTCAAATTTGGATGGTTTTGAAAAAGAAGATCTCACGTCCTGACACAATTCAGTTTGCTGTGCCGTGGGACGACTTTTTTTACTTTTAAAATGTTTAATATCCGAACACCTTGCTCTTTGTTAGGTTCTCTTTCGCCCGATTCTTTCTGAAATGTATTCACCCGGTGTCCACGGAAGGTTTCCGTTCCAAACCAGATTCCATTTTTAGTAAAAATATGAGGAACCACGTGAATACAGTGAAAATCCTTGTTATTGAGTTAAGAGTTAGTTGGTTTTAGTTTTATTTTGATAATTTAGTGTTTTTAGTCAATAATGGTTTGACTTCAACCATTTGTTCATTTTGGTTGATTTTTTCAGGCATTGTACGTGTTCCAGGCTCCAAACAGTCCCATATAAAGTTCAACCTCGAGTCATTAACTTTTGCACATTCTGAGAAAATAATAAAATATTCTGAAGAATCGATATAATTGGAAAGAATTCACAATCGTGTTGTAGTTTTTAAAAGTAAAAAAACCAGTAACTTGATCTTCAAGGTTAGGGTTCGCAACAAACAATTTGGGAAGTTACCTAAAAGCAATCTGATTCGTGTTCATGTGATGTGTACGTGAAGGTATATATGTTGAGAAGCTTTATTGTCCACCCACTTGGCAGAAATTTTCAGACAAAATAGTGAGCTAAAGCAATACAACAAGTAGGTATATATCAATACCCATTAAACATAATCTCTACTTTCATTCGATTCAGAAAAAATGCACGAAAACTTATGAGCTGCCAACATTTTTTTAAAAGAACCACACTCATTTATACTGCACTGGGCGAGCAAATACGTGTCTGATTTTAGTTATCTTTTTCACTTTTCCAGCTGAGAAATGGTGGTTGACATGGACAGCGGAACTACAGCCATGGTTCAAGTTGTGGGGGGCCACAAAGCGTACGGCCAGGATGCTGTGCTCAACAACCTCAACATGACGGTGCCCTCAGGCAAAATGTAAGTAGGTATAAGTAGGTACTATTATTGTTGTGAGTTGCTAATGCAATGACAGTTTGCATCGTAACATTTCTTTACAATTTCAAGAAAACGCTGTAAATTACCAAACAAAGGTTTAGTAATTAATGATTTACTAGTAAAGAACTCAGCTCTGCCATTGTTACTACCTACCAACCACATTTTCGTGCTAGTTTCAATGTCAAGTTTATTTTGAAACACAAAAACTTCCTACCAGTAAAGGATCGTTATTTGGTTGTTGGGTGCCAGGGAAGCACAACTAAAGCGACATAAAAATCAATTCGAAGAAACGAAAAGTGGAACATCTCTGAAATGTACAAATGATGACTCGTACAACGTTAGATATCCCCTTTCATTCCTTTCACTTGATACTGTACTGAATGAGGAGTCAGTACATCTAGGTAGGTACTACTTCATTCAGCACTGACTACCAGCCCCTCCTGCCAACACCTAAATGCAAGTTATGAATATCTGAACGATGCCGGAGTTATCTTAACGAAACAAAACATGCAACCGAATTAGGGATGGGTATCGTTATAAAAGTATCGATATTTTGTATCGATACTGTATCATACCTGAGTATCGATATCCCAAGTATCGTTGGCCACGAGTATCGATATTTTAAAATATCGAGTATCGATACTTTAGTGTCTCAAACTATAAATATTATCCAATTTTCTCAAGAAAAATAATTTTTTCAACAACTTTTCTTCCCAACAACACTTTTCTTTCAACAACACTATTTCTTCCCTAAAGTAATAAATAAATTACATCGAGAGAAACAGTCTTATCGCTAAACAACTGGTTAAACTGATCCAATACTTATCCAATGGGACGTCCCCTGGAATGCATGCATTACTAAACAATATGTTTCACTATTAAGAGTCCAAGCAGAGTGATTTTTTTCGTTCATGATTTAAACGTTATATGTGCAACCAAAGAGTGATGACCCAAAAGCCTCTCTGCCATCTTCATTTTCGAGCTACTTTGAGAAAAGTATCGATATTCGATATTTAGAAATATCGGATCCAAAGTATCGATATTCAAAAATATCGGATAGTGCAGTATCGATACTAAAATATCGAGTATCGGTACGAAAGTATCGATATATTGAAATATCGAGTATCGATACCCATCCCTAAACCGAATTCATTGAGGCAACGTATCTACACAACATAATTATTTTCTAAAACATCACGTTCTGTTTTTTCATGCTTCCTCTCTCCAAACATGAAATTCAGGAGATGCAGCGCATATTTACATTGATGATTCACAAGTTGAACTTCAAAATCTTCTCTTAAATTGGTTCAAAATAACCTTCCTGGGAACTTCGCACATTTCGCGAAGCTCTTCTAAAGAGGGTAGGTACTGATGCCTACCGATGAATGTGTGATGAATTTATTCTTACCAGTGATGAAAGCCGAGAACCAACTAGAATTACAACTGTTCAGTTCTCTTCCTCTCAAATCGCTATTGATCCTCACCAGCCAGCTACCTCTTCTTTTGGTTTATTATTTTCAATAATGAACCTTTGGAATCGACCAAGAAAAACAAATTTTAACACCCCCTCAAAATTTGATGATTTACGTTTCAAGGTACGTGGAATCCAAAAATCGAATAAAAATTTGGCCGTCCGTCCGCCGTCCGCCGTACGCGGCACTTTTGCCACTTAGCATTGAACGATTTTGATGAAATTTGGTATGTAGGCTCCATTTGGGGTCTAGTTGTGCCCCGAAGCTTTTGGTTGATGTAGGTCACTTCTAAGGGTTCCAAAATCAATTTTGAAATTTTTAAAACGCCCTAACTCAATAAATTTCGATATAAAGGTATTGTTTTTCCTTCAATTTAAGATTCTATAGAATTTTAAAAATTTTTTGAGACCACGCGGAGCTCTGTAGGACAAACCGTTCCCTACGAAAATTTAAGGGTTTATATTGAAAAAAAAAATATATATAAATCAAAACACGAGTGTGAATCGCAAAAGAGGCCTAATCTCCATTCAAATTAGAGCTGCCCGAAATGCGATCAATGGTTGGTGATTTTGCTTTTTTTTAATTCTTTTTGATTTTTTTTTTAATTTTATTTATTTTTTATTTTTTCCTTCATATTGGATGGTTGGTGATTTTGTAGACGAGTGATCTTTATAGAAAAATAATAAACCATTGTGTAATAATTTGCAGCCTTTTTTCAGACAGTTCTCGTGTTTTTCCACACTGAACCTTAACTGACGGAAATGAGCCAAATTTCAGCTGACCAAATGCGATCTTTTGCAGGGTAGTGGTCTTTAAAAAACCAATAAACCGTTGGGTTCTAATTTGCATTTCGAATTCTACCTAACGTGAAACGTGAATCATCAAGTTTTGAGGGCGGTAACTTTTTTCTTGCTCGATTCCAATGGTTTAATTATTGTAAATAATAAACGAAAATAGATACCTGCATGGTTGCTTAGCTCGATCTATATTGACTGGCCAATTGACTGGCCAGTACTCTGTACAACAGTGAGTGATTTATGTCAATGTTGTCCCAACTTAAGGAAAATTGCTAAGAATCTTTAGCCATGCAATTTTATAAGAGGAAACTATGCTGACCGTCGAATCTGGCAGATGTTTCTAAAGGTTTGATGCGTCATGGCCGTGTTCCTCAGCGCTGCGCTTTGTTGGATGTCAAAAATGTACGTCACGGTAGTTGAGCGGTTGAGCCTCAAAATTCCGGTCAAGCGAGGACCGACATTCCCGACGGACGGACGTACCTACATATTCGCAGAATGAATGATAAACTGTCTAATTAGACGCTTCCACTGCCGAATACGTGTTGCTCCTCCATTGTTAGGTCGGTCTTCCGTGGTCAGAAGGATCTATTGCCTTATTATGACGACTTCCATTCATTTCCATTGGTTATTCATCCTGCCAGATCCCACAATTGGTCACTGCTATTCGCTACAAGTCGTTCCAATTCAACACAGAGGAAGTACAATCCCCAAATTCGTCAACATAGGTGGAATTCGCCGTACTCAGCACAAAATCTTGAACAACTCTGAGCGATATCAGAGTGCCAAGCACTTGTATTCTTCCACACAATAAGCCTACCTTGTTAAGAAAGCAATAGGTACAATTTCCTCTCATCGACATACAATTAGTTATACATCGTTATAGCCCTAGACATACATCGTTATACAATTAGTTGGTATAGAATGCTTGATTGTATTATAAATAACATGATTTTTACAATCATGTTGATAGAATTCTGAGTCGACCAACAGCAACTCGAATGTGAACCACACCACTGATCGGGACGATGATGATCAATGTGAACTTGTCTAGGACTCAGCCCCCTCATATTCAAGTAAAACGAAGACATCAAATCTGAAAAACGTCTGCCAAGTTGGGTGGGCAGTATAGCTTCCTCACTCATTGTAACATGGACGTATAGAATCAGTTGGCGAAAAAATTATGATTCAAAGAGTTATTGAATACCAAAATATTGACTATTCTTGAAATTGATTAAAGTAAAATGAATGAAATACTGATGTCACAAACATAGGTTATACTATTCTTTTGAGGAGGAGTATGTAGACATTATGGAGTGAATTATCGAATAAAGTTGGCCGAACTGTGGTGTCGTTGCAGAGGACCCAACTGCCGTCATGACACCTGACGGTGGCCGTATAATTTTCAACGTAGAATTTCAACGTAGAATTTTATTTAGCGGTCCACCGTCTAGGACCTAACCCACACAATCCCTGAAAATTTCATCGAAATTGGTTGAATAGTTGCGGAGTTTTGGTTGTAACAATAAATTTAAAGTTCGCGCAAGCGCAGCGGCTATTGCTTGACCAATTATATTGAAACTTATAAGGTGTCTCTTAGAAGTTAGTCCCTAACTAACCTCCAAATTTGAGCAAAATCGGTTCATTAGAAACCGAGAAACCGAGGTTCCAGGAAATATTGGTCCGAAGGTGCTGAAATTGATAGGGGACCGTCTAGGACCTAACCCGCACAATCCCTGAAAATTTCATCAAAATCGGACCACAGGTTAATATAGTTTTGCCCGGGACAAGGATTGACCACAGACAGACCGACAGACAGACAGACACGGAACCAAAATTGTTCGGGAAGCTCTAAAACGCAAAAAGCAAGTGGAAATTTTGATTTTGGAGGACATTTTTTTTCACTTCTTTCACGAATACAAAGCTTCCCTACCTTCGGTAGTGAGGAAGCAAAAAATTGATCTCGTAAAACTGAAAAAATCTGAAAGAAATGCATGGAGGACGGTCTTGGGGCTTGCTAGCCCGCTTAAATTCTAAAAACGCTGCAAATTATTACACAAAGGTATTAAATGAATGGGGTTAGTTCCGCTAGTTATAAGAATACAATTATTATCTACGTACCGTATTGGAGAATCCGTCGTAACCAGCAAGTCGAGTACAGGAGGCGAGCGCTTTCGATGTAAAGACATCATCTTCAGGCCGTCGAGAGAGTACTAAAGTTTGTCAGTCCGTCGTTCTGTTTATATAGTCTGGGTGAAAGGGAGGTAGGTAAAAGGATTAGAAAGGAAAGGGGACCATATAGTAACGAGACCACGTGGTGAAAGGTTGTTTGTCTGTCATGTCAAGTGAAAGGGAGAGATAAAACTAATCCTATTAGCTAATTGTACCTTCACCACCTGGTAACCACATGGTAACCACGTGGTGACCACATGGTAACCACGTGGTGACCACGTGGTCTTCTATTCTAAATTATGAATATATTATAAACTAGCTTACATAACTAAATTATTGACCTTTCACCCAGACTATATAAACAGAACGACGGACTGACAAACTTTAGTACTCTCTCGACGGCCTGAAGATGATGTCTTTACATCGAAAGCGCTCGCCTCCTGTACTCGACTTGCTGGTTACGACGGATTCTCCAATACGGTACGTAGATAATAATTATTACACAAAGGTTTATTATTTTTCATTGTAGATCACTCCTCTGCCATTGTTACCACCAATCAACATGAAGAAGAACATTGATAGCATTTCGGTCGGCTAAAATTTGAACGGAGATTAGGCCTCTTTTGCGATTCACACTCGTGTTTCTGATTTATCGTAAGTCCATCCCTTAAATTCTCGTAGGGAGCGAACGGTTTGTCTTACAGGGCTCCGCGTGGTCTCTAAAAATTCAATACTATCTTAAATTGATGGAAAAACAATACCTTTATTCAGGGTGTCCAGCAAATCCCTAAAAAAAGCTCCGATTTTTACAGATTTTCAAGGGCCAATTAACGACTTTTTCCAGGTTTCTAAATAATTAAGAATATAAATGAGTGTGATCATAAATTCCCAAAATTCAGGTTTTTAAGAACACTTTGATATGAAAAAGCATTAGAAATATTGTAGTTTATCTCAAAACATCGATCTATAAGTAGGTACCTGTCACATCAGTCCGGGGCGATGATTTTAATCTACACTCCAATCCACACAATCCCTAAAAATTTCATCGAACTTTGATGGAAACTGTTGAAGTGACTATTAGTCAGAGGGTGATTAATTTCATCTGCAACCCAATTACTTCAACTCCTGAATATTTAACCGAAATCGAAGAATAACTTCGAATAGTTTTGCCAGTTGCAAAAATTTCAAGACAGTCAAAACGGAGACTTCGATTCTTGGATGCAGTCGAGAATAAACATTAAATTCATCAAAACTTGTTGGTTTACTCGAGAGAAACGACCACTTCAAAGGCTTGTTTCCATCTTCGGTTGTTTGAAAAAGTCGAGAATGAACGTTGAAATTAGGTAAACAGAATCAGACTAGTCGAGACTTATTTACACTTCGAGCAATTTTTCGAAAAAAATTAAGCAATTACAGTGGCATTTAAATTTATATAATTAAAGTAAAAAAGTCTATTTTTTAATAGACATTTTTTATTTATATATTATAGTTGACCAATTTTTGGGACATCTATATTTGAAAAAAAAAACTTAGGTTGTACCGTATTTTATCGTAATTGGCCTCCCTGTATGATAACTTAACCGTGAAACATTAAACTAGGACAGGAAACAACGAAATAAAGTTCGTAGATATATATTTTTGCTTCCGAGTCTACCAAGGTAGCGGAAGCTTTGTTTTCACTTTTCAAGGACGAAAAAATAAAGTTCTCCAAAATCAAAATTTCCACTCGCGTTTTGCGTTTTAGACCTTTCTGAACAATTTTGGTTCCGTGTCTGTCTGTCTGTGTGTCTGTCATGAATTCCTTGTAACGCGCATAACTGTACGAAGTTATTGTCCGATTTCTATGAAATTTTCAGGATTGTGCGGGTTGGTGTGTAGACGGTCCCCTATAAAAATCATCATCCCCGGACTGATAGAAGCGACTGCGCATGCGCAAACGTGAATTCCTTGTAACGGTCATAACTTCTACATTTTCCTTCCGATTTCAATGAAATTTTCAGGGATTATGTGGATTAGGTTTTAGATAGTCTCCTATGAAAATCATCATCCCCAGACTGATAGAAGCGACTGCGCATGCGCAAACGTGAATTACTTGTAACAGCCGTAACTTCAACTGTCCCCCAGGGGTCGCGGGTTCGAATCCCAGCCGAGGCTAAGTATTGCTTCCGAGTCTACCAAGGTAGCGGAAGCTTTGTTTTCACTTTTCAAGGACAAAAAAAAAAGTTCTCCAAAATCAAAATTTCCACTCGCGTTTTGCGTTTTAGACCTTTCTGAACAATTTTGGTTCCGTGTCTGTGTGTCTGTCTGTCTGTGTGTCTGTCATGAATTCCTTGTAACGCGCATAACTATACGAAGTTATTGTCCGATTTCTATGAAATTTTCAGGGATTGTGCGGGTTGGTGTGTAGACGGTCCCCTATGAAAATCATCATCCCCGGACTGATAGAAGCGACTGCGCATGCGCAAACGTGAATTCCTTGTAACGGCCATAACTTCTACATTTTCCATCCGATTTCAATGAAATTTTCAGGGATGCTACAGATTAGCATGTAGATGGTTTCCTATGGAAATCGTCAACTTCGGACTGATAGTAGCCACTGCGCATGCGCAAACGTGAATTTCCTTTTAATGGCCATAACTTCCAAATTTTCTACCCGATTTCAATGAAATTTTCAGGGTTTATGTGGATTAGGTTGTAGATAATCCCCTATGAAAATCATCATCCCCGGACCGATAGAAGCGACTGCGCATGCGCAAACGTAAATTCCTTGTAACAGCCGTAACTTCAACTGTCCCCCAGGGGTCGCGGGTTCGAATCCCAGCCGAGGCTAAGTATTTTTTGATCCAAAAACATATCCACTCACCTAATTTTTCATCCGAATTTGATGAAATTTTCTAGGATTGTCCAGATTAGCGTGTAGATGGTTCCCTATGAGGGTAGTGGAAGGTACTTAGAGATTGATATTTCGAGAGTAACTACTATGCATCTGGTCATCTATATAATCGGGTTATGGATACGAGGAAGCTATGTGCCACACCCACTTGGCATTTTTTTGATCCAATCACATACATCTACTCACTTAATTTTTCATCCGAATTTGATGAAATTTTCTAGGATTGTTTAGATTAGCGTGTAGATGGTCCCCTATGAGGGTAGTGGAAGGTACTTAGAGATTGGTGTTTTGAGATTAACTACTATGCATCGGATCATCTATATAATCGGGTTATGGATACGAGGAAGCTATGTGCCACACCCACTTGGCAGACGTTTTTTAATTGCGAAGGACAGCCACTTGGGTGGGTTTACATAAAACTCTCATATTGGGCACTTCCCCGCGTTTTGGGAACAGCCTCCATCATGCGTAGGAGGACACATCCATTCTATTATCGCTGGTTACACGGAATAAAATTACTACTTGCTAAGTCAAATTTTCATGTGTGAGTAATTTTCCGTGGTAAAACTTTTACCCCTCAGACTACCAGAACTTTCCACTAAAAGGTTTGGCGCTAGAGCTTTTTCCAGTTTTCTTTCGGAAAAGAAAGAAATTTCCTGAGTTTTCCGGTAGAGTAAAATTCCCCGAGTATTCCCGGTGTTCCCGGTTTTCCAGGTCGCTGGACACTTTGTTACATCAAATTTTTTTTGAGTTAGGGCGTTTTCAAAATGTCAACCCTTAGAAGTGACCTACATCAACCAAAATCTTCGGGGCACAACTAGACCCCAAATGGAGCCCACATACCAAATTTCATCAAAATCGGTCAATGCTAAGTGAGGAAAGTGCGGCGTACGGCGGATGGATGGCCAAATTTTTATTCGATTTTTGGCTCATTTGCGATTGGGCTTCGATTTTTTCGACCTTGAAACGTAAACCAACAAATTTTGAGTGGGGCTTAAAAAAATTTCTTTCTTGGTCGATTCCAAAGGTTCATCATTGAAAATAATAAACCAAAAGGTCATTTTCAAAAAACTCTAAAACTTAATGGTTAGTCAAAATTTAAATTTTGGATTATTTTGGTCTACTAATCAATTTAATATAGATTTTTGATACTGAGAAAACCATTATCGATCATTTTGCACATTTTCAACATGCTGATGATGAATTTTCCCCACTACGTCTTCAATGTTCTTGATGATGACTTTTCCCTATTAAAAACTTGGCTGCAGATGTTATTTTCACAACAACTTTATTTTGACACTTGGTTTACCAAAATTTAAGATGTTGGTATTTTATGTGACAGCGTACCCTGACTATCTCTATATTACTTGTTGGGTGGGCAGTGTGGCTTCCCCTTAAGGTTAGAATATCTAGAAGGGTAAGAATATTTGTGATTGAGGAAGGCTATTGGGTTTATGGATCGTATAGATAGCATTGAACTATTTTATAGAGTTTTCAAGCTAATGTTACGATCATTATGCATTCATGGAACAGCAAAATGAAATCAACGAAATGAAACTGAAATTGTCCAAAAAGGTCTAAAAACGTGAAATGCAAGTGGGTAATTTTGAGTCACATCCGTAAGACCCTCGGTATACCCAATAAATAAATTTAGAGAACTTCTATTACGTTGAAAATAGCTAGGTTTCCCAAATCTAAATGATGCATGTCAGGTATTGCTTCCGAATCTACCAGGGTAGCGGAAACATTGTTTTCACTTTTCAAGGTTGAAGAAAACATTATCTCCAAAATCAAAATTTCCTCTCGCGTTTTGCGTTTTAGGCTTTCCTGAACGATTTTCGTTTCGTGTTTGTGTCATGAAATCCTTGAAACGGACAAAACTACACGAAGTTATTGTCCGATTTCGATGACATTTTCAGGGATTGTGCAGATTGGGGTGTAGAAGGTCCCTATAAAAAATTTATCGCTCCCGGACTGATAGTAGCCACCGCGCATGCGCATTACAGCCCCAATGTTCACATTTTCCATCCGAATTCGATGAAATTTCCCGGAATTGTGTGGGTTGGCGTGTAGACGGTCCCCTATGAGGGTAGTGGATGTTACTCAGGGATTGATGTTTTGAGATTAGCTACAATGTTTTGCTTCCTCACTACCGAAGGTAGGGAAGCTTTGTATTCGTGAAAGAAGTGAAAAAAAAAAAAAAAATGTCCTCCAAAATCAAAATTTCCACTTGCTTTTTGCGTTTTAGAGCTTCCCGAACAATTTTGGTTCCGTGTCTGTCTGTCTGTCGGTCTGTCTGTGGTCAATCCTTGTCCCGGGCAAAACTATACTAACCTGTGGTCCGATTTTGATGAAATTTTCAGGGATTGTGCGGGTTAGGTCCAAGACGGTCCCCTATCAATTTCAGCACCTTCGGACCAATAGGAGCGAGTGCGCATGCGCAATCGTGAATTTCCTGGAACCTCGGTTTCTCGGTTTCTAATGAACCGATTTTGCTTAAATTTGGAGGTTAGTTAGGGACTAACTTCTAAGAGACACCTTATAAGTTTCAATCAAATTGGTCAAGCAATAGCCGCTGCGCATGCGCGAACTTTAAATTTATTGTTACAACCAAAACTCCGCAACTATTCAACCAATTTCGATGAAATTTTCAGGGATTGTGTGGGTTAGGTCCTAGACGGTGGACCGCTAAATAAAATTCTACGTTGAAAATACAAATATCATACTACTCGTGCCCACACTTACTTCCAGGTTCCCGTGTAAATTGCTTCTTTTATTGTGTGATCAAATGTTGTGGTCTGCAGGTCAATTAATGTTGAAACCAAATTGACCCCTCATCACAGTCTCTTTTGCATCTTTCTTTCTGTCTTCGAGTTAGTGGTCCACAGGTCAGTTTTGAGGTGAAAATTGGCACTTCGCGTTTTTTGAATGCGCCGAACTAGGATTTTACAATGCGAATTTACACTCCATTGATTTGGGTCACCCAACCATTACAGTTCACCGATTTATTCAAATCTGATGTCACGGAAATAGTTTGTCCACATTGCAATAGTTCCATCTTACATCAGCACAGCAATGTTAGGAGTGATGTGGATTATGTATTTGTGCAACTATTGAGGTACCAAGTCGTCGACAATTCCATCACCAGAGTGAATTGTGCCATCGAAGGATTCAGCCCGGACTCCATTAACATATTTAGAGCGACATATGCCTGTACTGCCGTCATAGCACATGAGGGTCCGACCGTTTCAAGTGGACATTATACGGCCACCGTCAGGTGTCATGACGGCAGTTGGGTCCTCTGCAACGACACCACAGTTCGGCCAACTTTATTCGATAATTCACTCCATAATGTCTACATACTCCTCCTCAAAAGAATAGTATAACCTATGTTAGTGACATCAGTATTTCATTCATTTTACTTTAACCAATTTCAAGAATAGTCAATATTTTGGTATTCAATAACTCTTTGAATCATAATTTTTTCGCCAACTGATTCTATACGTCCATGTTACAATGAGTGAGGAAGCTATACTGCCCACCCAACTTGGCAGACGTTTTTTTAATTATATTTTTCTACTTCTGACCTTTCTTGTTTAAAGATACGGACTCCTTGGGCCGAGTGGATGCGGCAAAACTGTGCTCCTCAATTGCATTCTGGGTTGCCGGCCTTTGGATTCTGGATTCGTCAAATTGGGGGTGACGAAGAAATCTGACGTGGGATACATGCCTCAGGTAGGATACAAGAATGAGTAAACTCCACTGAGTAGCTTTTACTGGCACACCAAGGACACTAAAATCTCAAATTTAGTTTAATAAATACTTATTCAAAGCTTATTTGAATGCTTATTCGAGCCATTATCAAAGCGAACCTCGTGATAAAAACGCTGCAAATTATTACACAAAGGTTTATTGTTTTTCTATATACAGGGTTGCACGAGTTGCCCCCCCCCCTCCGTTGTGATTTTCATCGTGGTGTATCACTTGTAATTTGTAACTCGCCGTCCAATAATTGGACCAGGTTGAAATAAACTAAGGATTGAAACTAAATTCAAGGATAATAATGGATAATTTAATTGCACGAAACAGAAGGTAGCCATTCAAGATCAGAACTGGTTTTATTGGATAAAATGACAGTGTTGCCAATGCAACGAAATAAATAAATAATATTATAATATTGAATAAATAAATAATAATATATAACACAGGTCAATAATTATTTTTGACCTGGTGGGCTTAAATTTCGGTTTCTAATTAAATGACGACCCATTATAAATTGATTTTTTGAGAAAATTACCATTTTCTCTTTTAAATGAGTTGAAGATATTAAAAATATTAAATAAAATTTAGAAAGTCATAGGTATCGAATACCTATTATGTTAGCAGCTTTCGGAGAAAATAAAGTTATTGCATTGGGTTCAACACGTTTTGGAACGATTCTTGAAGTTTGTCACTCCGAACGATAACTTGAGCCATTATTTAGCAAAAATTCCAAGTTTGTGCCAAATTGTTAAAATTAACAAACAAAAGGGCGAGTTCGTTAGCCAAAAGTTGTTGACAATCCTGCTAAAATATCACAAAATAGGGTAATAAAGCGGGGTTTTAAGGTTTTTTGTGGAAATTACCGCCATAATTAATGTATTTTACTAGTTGTACTGGTTGTATTATTGTGTTCGGAATTGTAACGTAATTTCTAATAGAGGTACAATTTCAGAAATTAAAAATAGGCTAAACACGGTGTAAATATTGGCATAATTAATGAAAAATTGTGTATTTCCGAGTACCCTAAAACGTAATATCTCAATAATATCCAAGTGGGTACTCTGAGATCGTGAGACGAGTAAAGGATTAATATGGACTGCTAAAAATATTAAAAACAAACAGTAGGTAGTATTTAAAAACGGGAAAAAATCAGAAATTTACGAGTGGATACGTGAGTAAAATAAATGGGAACTTTGAAAATCTGCTCCTTCAGTCATGCTGCACAAATGGGATTTTTCACGTAAAATCGAGGGAGTCCACGCAAAGCATCATACCCGAAGGATGAAGAGAGATCTCTCTGGATATTCAGAGAGATTTGCATGTACTGAGTGTCTCGAAACCAATCATCGATACTTCAGGAATCGATTCTACAACTACTCTGCTACAACTTTTCCCTTCTAGTGCTTTCTTTGTAACTATTATGAAAATGCCTTTTTTTTCCACTTTGCACTTTTTTTCGTGTTTTTGACCTTGGGGCTCTAAAATGGTCATAAATCCCTTATTTTTTAAGCAAATTCAAATCTGACCACACCGTTGAAGATAGCGTTATATGTAGTTTCAAAATAATGAGCTCTGGAAAAGTGAAACAGTTCTGGAAAAGTGAAAGTAAGTGTTTCGAGGATTGTAGAATCCAAAAATCGAATAAAAAATTTTCCCTCCATCCGCACTTGCTCAGTTCCCGTGGACTAATTTTGATGAAATTCGGTGTGTCGACTTCATTTGGAGTTTTGTTGTGCCCTAAAAGTTTTGGTTATTTTCAGTCACTTTTTAAGGGTAAAAATTGGGGGAAAACGTTTTCAAAACGCCCTAGCTCGATAACTTCCTATGTACAGGAATTGTCATACATTAAAATATCCAAAATTTTGAAGAATTTTTCGACAAAGCTTGATGGAACCATCGCTGAGCATAATTACATAATAAGTGAATGGTCCATGAATTTTTTTTATAGGATAAGATAGTGTTCAATTTTTACAAACGAATGAAATCTTCCAGTCGATCAACTACTGTCGAATGAGCAATTATTTTGGAATTTATCAGACTCAGATGTTATAATGCACCCACATCTCACAGGGTCCCGAAGGACCCGCGCCCCCGTCCCTTCACCTATCCCTAGTCCTTTGAAAGGGCGATGCAAGGGGGTGTCGTCTCCGTTACTCCGTAAGCGAGGACCAATCACTGCTGGTATGCAATGGAAGATCGCAGTGTGATAAAAATGGGGAATATACGTTCATAAGCCGGACGGGAAAGAGTGTAGTTGACTTAGCATTGGTTAACCTGAACTGCTTAAATATTTTCACTGATTTTACAGTGGGAGACTTTTCCCAATCCTCGGATCACCTACCCTGTATTGCGAGCCTGCAAATGTCATCTCATTCTTACAACGAGAATTGCAACAATCCCCGTAAGAACCATTTTCGATCAATTTTCACTAATAGGTTGGATGATAACCAGAAGGACCTCTTCAGGATGGAGATCAGCTATGTACAGTGGCTTGTGGACGACCAAGATCTGGATATGGAGAGAATTTTCTTGGACTTTGTTCGTGGTATCTGGGAGGCTGCTGAAAAAGCAGGTATGATTAAGAACCCACCGAAATCACCAAATCATACACAAAACAATAAGCCATGGTTCACTCCTATATGCCGTGAAAAAAGATATCTAGTGAGAAAAGCCTACAGAAAACTTAGGAGAAGCGGCTACAAACCAGAATATCTACAGAATTATCTGTTAGCTAAAGTCAATTACAACCAAGCGAAAACTCAAGCGGAACAAGACTACACCTCAAAAATAGTAACTGCCATCAATAACTGCCACAACTCGAGGGATTTTTGGGACGCAATACGGAGACTCAAATGGAAACCGTGGGTGGATAACCCGATTCGCTTGGAGACTTGGGTTGAGTTTTATAGCTCCTTCTACAGTGGCAACTATTCCTTGACGGTCGAACTTTCTCTTGATGCTTTCAATCCGATATTTGACCGGGAGTTCACCCTGCAGGAGGTACTGGATGTCATCAAGACACTAAGGCGCTCCAAGGCTCCAGGTTGGGACGGGATCCCAAATGAGATATTTCAGATGCTCCCAGAAAGCTGGATGCTGCAATGTGTGAAATTCTTTAATCGAATCTTGAATACTGGTATAATTCCTAAAAGTTGGGGAAGAACCAAACTCCGACTACTGTATAAAAAAGGCGACAAATTGGACCCCTCAAATTATAGAGCTCTCGCGTTGATCCCCACTATGGTTAAGATATTCACTTCCTTGATTGCCAAAAGATTGAGTAATTGGGCTGAGGAAAATAATGTTTTACCCGAAGAGCAGAATGGTTTCAGACCTGGAAGATCTTGCGTTGACCAGGTTTTTACTTTGCAGTCTCTAGCTTGTGTCTACAATGCCCGAATGAAAACATCAGTTTTGTGCACAATGGTCGACCTGCGCAGAGCATTTGATTCTCTTGAGCACTCCCTCATCTGGGATAAATTGGTAAAATTGGGGATCAGTATTCGCCTAATATGTGTTCTTAGAAATGTGTACCGTACAGCAACATTTATTCTGGAGGACCCTAAGACACACGAAACCGCTGAGCAAAAAATAACCAAAGGTGTGCTGCAAGGCGACTCCCTTTCGCTCCTGTGTTTCATACTGTTTCTTGCCGACCTTGGTAAGTACATGGAGGAATCTGGATGCTCGGGCCTTCGACTTGGTGGAAGGGAGCTGCTATATTTGGCATTTGCGGATGACTTGGCCATATTTGGGGACTGTGCTAGCGATATGCAGAGGAAAATGACAGCATTTGAAGCCTACTGTGATGAAAACCAGCTGCAAATCAATACTCTCAAGACTAAGGTTACTGTCCTTGGCCGCCGTGGGCGAAGAAGAAAGATGCCTATTATGATTGGTGGAGAGAGGTTGGAGTATGTGTCGACCTTCACCTACCTGGGAGTCCCGATTTCCAGCTCTTTGAGGTTTAAGGCTGCGTCAGAACACACAGAAGTAGCGGTGGGGGCTACTTTGGACTTGATGAAAAGGGGTTCGGTGGTTACATGGTCTACAAAGAATAGCCTGTTCGTGTCATCCGTTGAATCTGTAATGTTCTATGCAGTGGAGCTTTGGGGCCTGAGGTACCTGAACAGCTTGGAGGTCGTGCAGAGTGGCTTTTTGAAGAGCGCGCTTTTTCTTCCCCGATATACTCCTGGCCATTATCTTCGTATGGAAACTTGTCGTCCTCGCTTGTGTGTCCAGGTGCTAAAGAGAACGTTGAACTTCTACAAGAGGATGTTGAAAATGAAAGAAGAACGCTGGCCCAGAATATGCCTGGCGCTGTTGCAGGGGCTCGATGGCTCTGAATCCAACCTCCCTCTGCTTAATTGGGTATCTCAGCTGCATGACCTTCTCTGTGTTGTGGGGGAGGCGGAGGTGGCACACCTGAGCAACGTGGACCTCCTTTGCTCTCGGTTCGGCGATGTCATGGAGAAATGGCAGAATCACTGGCTCTCAGTAGATATAGAGCTTTGCCTGAACTCAAGGTACAATGAGTATTTTCGCTCAATTTGTACGTTTGGGGAGCCTGAGACTTATCTGGGGAATATGGGATCCTTGGAGGAGGAGAGAGTGGTTGCCCAGCTCCGCCTCTCTCACTCGGGGCGCCTGCTGTTCTACACCGGGGGGCTGAAATACGCCATTGACTGCACTGAAAAATGCATGAACTGCAACAGGAATGAGGCTGAGACGGTGATCCACTTCCTGTTTTTGTGCCCTCTCTACAAACCTTACAGGAACTGCTACTTGGCTCCTCTCATTCCCAACTACTCAGCCACCGACACACTGCCTTTGCTCTCAACCTTCGAAACTCTGGAACACCTGCTGGCGCTCGGTTCCCCTGCCTCATATCGAGCCATCCAAAATTATATTGTGCACTCGTTGAGACTACGATCATTCTCATTGAACGAGTAACGATATCAGTGCTCCATAACCATACCACAGCCATGAAGTCAACAATCAATTTTACAATAGGATATTTGTAATTTTCCCCCACTTTTGAAAATGTATTTTTCTTAATTTTATGAAGTTTTTCTTTATTTCTTCTGTATTAATCTACGAATCTATCTATCTATCTCTACATCTATCTCATTACTCTATCTACCAATTAATAATGTGGGGCGCAACTCTTTGCAATCACTGTTATGCAAATAAATGAATTGAATTGAATTGAATTGAATTGTTACTCCGTAAGATGGACGAATGATGATACACCAACTCGAGTGTGAATCGCATATGAAAGGTAGTGAGGAAAATTTCAGCTGATGAATTGCAATCTTACGCAAACGGTTGATTTGTACATTACTTAATAGATTAGACTTAATAGATAATAGACCGTAATGTAATAATTTGGAGTGTTTTTTAACTGTTTGAATAACCTCAGCCAGGTTCTTACATACAAAAAACGCTGCAAAATTATTACACAATGGTTTATTATTTTCTATATAGATCACTCGTCTACAAAATCACCAACCATCCAATATGAAAAGAAAAAGAAAAAAAAAATCAAAAAAACAAAAATCAAAAAAAATCAAAAAAAATCAAAAAAAAATCAACATCACCAACCATCGATTGCATTTCGGTCTGCTCTAATTTGAACGGAGATTAGGCCTCTTTTGCGATTCACACTCGTGTTTTGATTTATATATATATATATTTCAATATAAACACTTAAATTTTCGTAGTGAGCGAACGGTTTGTCCTACAGAGCTCCGCGTGGTCTCAAAAAATTCTAAAAATTCTATAGAATCTTAATTTGAAGGAAAAACAATACCTTTATATCGAAATTTTTTGAGACAACTAGACCCCAAATGGAGCCTACATACCAAATTTCATCAAAATCGGTCAATGCTAAGTGGCAAAAGTGCCGCGTACGGCGTACGGCGGACGGACGGCCAAATTTTTATTCGATTTTTGGATTCTACGTACCTTGAAACGTAAACCATCAAATTTTGAGGGGGTGTTAAAATTTTTTTTTTCTTGGTCGATTCCAAAGGTTCATTATTGAAAATAATAAACCAAAAAACCTAGTAGGTAGATGTGCCTCCCTTGCGCAGTGGAAACTTGGAAACCTACGTAACCAGTCTTTTCAAGTACGAGGAGCCCGTTTATAGAATTCATCTCGCAAAATACAAAGGATGTCTGGTAATTGATGTCGGCTTACCACGAATTTAGTGAATAGTTGGCACTCTCGAGTCTTTAGCCTTCACCTTGAGATATCGTTGCAGTGCCATAATAGCCTGAGATCTACGAGTAATTGCAGTACTACACTTCGGGAAGAGAACGTTCCATTTGCACCACTTACGTGATTTGTCCCCCAACTTGTTATTGTTGGTCGTCACGACATCCCCATACTTTGCGAGTATTACTTTCGATTGTTTAATGAAACAATATAATGTAGAATAATCCTTGAAGGAAAATCGAAAAGTAATTTAGATTGATTGATCCAAGATTGAAATAAATTATTGAATTAGTTGAATTTATGGAACGAATTGAAATACGTACTAAACGAAGAGATCAACAAGTCTAGATCACAAAGACTATTCCTAGCTTTGAATACTTAGTTAGAATTGATAGAATAATATTCTATCATATTATGATAGCTAAAGTCCCACCCATCAGTAATAGGGCACATAGAGTAGTAATGCAAATTAGATAAGTACCTACTGTAGTAGTTGTAGGAGCACACCCGCATTATCACAATTCTTCATATCCAATCCTTCTCCAAGTGAAAAACTGAAATCAACCTCCCCAAAGGCTAACCTCACCAAAATCCAATACAACAAAAACTAGGCACATTTATGCAAACTGAATGATCCTTCATGGATGGGATTCGGAAGTGCAGGTATCTAAAACATTATCTAATCCTTCTACATGAAGGATCATTCAGTTTGCATTACTTCTCAATGTGTCTTGCATCTTTTGGTTTATTATTTTCAATGATGAACCTTTGGAATCGACCAAGAAAAAAAAAAATTAACACCCCCTCAAAATTTTATGGATTACGTTTCAAGGTACGTAGAATCCAAAAATCGAATAAAAATTTGGCCGTCCGTCCGCCGTACGCGGCACTTTTGCCACTTAGCATTTACCGATTTTGATGAAATAGGGTGTGCGCCTGGGTAGGAAAAACTGTTTATTGTCATTTTTAATCTAAGGTAGACCTCATTCTGAGAATTTTGGTATCAACCGCGACCTACTAGCGTGTGTTAATCTTTTCCTATGAATTTTTAAAGTTTCGACCGTTTATGACGTCACAGTGGGCTGGGGGGTCCCGCCCAGGCGAGAGGGGCGCGTGACGTCATAAACGGTCGAAACTTTGAAAAATCATAGAGACAGATCTACTCACGCTAGAAGGTCGCGGTTGGTGCCAAAATTCTCAGGATGTAGTCTACTTTCGATTAAAAATCTAAAAAAAATCAAGGCGAACCCCCCATTTGGTATGTAGGCTCCATTTGGGGTCTAGTTGTGCCCCGAAGCTTTTGGTTGATGTAGGTCACTTTTAGAATAGAATTTTTAGAATTTTTGAGACCACGCGGAGCTCTGTAGGACAAACCGTTCGCTCCCTACGAAAATTTAAGGGTTTATATTGAAATATATAAATATATAAATCAAAACACGAGTGTGAATCGCAAAAGAGGCCTAATCTCCGTTCAAATTAGAGCTGACCGAAATGGTTCACCAATCGATGGTTGGTGATTTTGATTTTTTTTTCTTTTTTTCTTTTTTTTCCCTCATATTGGATGGTTGGTGATTTTGTAGACGAGTGATCTATATAGAAAAATAATAAACCATTGTGTAATAATTTGCAGCGTTTTTTGTCGTATTGGCTTTAGGGGAAATCGATTTCTGTTTCGTTGATTTGGAAAAGTGTTGGATATAAAATGTATGATAAAGCGGGTGGGCACCTGCAACTACTGTTACACAATCTATTCCTTCTTCATGGAGTTTCAAAACTGCTCAATGAAATGGGTTTGGTAGAAGAACGACTGTCTTATCAGCCATCTTCTTGAAAAATAACGTAATTCTTGGTTAGAGAACGAATTATTTTCCCCACCCAGAATTGTTACTATGACTGCGATTGTTTTTTTTTATTTATTTATTTGAGCACATTCGGCAACGAATGGTCATGGGAGCTAAACCGAAGATAATGAAATACCTATGTATTATAAACAAAAATCGTTCAGATTTCGTAAAAAAGGGATAGTGACTTCAAGGCTATAAAGTGGATAGTGACTGCGATAGCTAAAACAAATTTCAAGTAAGTGCACAGTAAAATTGATATTACAATGTTCATGTTGATATTCAAATATATATCATCGTTTAGGCTCCATTTTTGCCAATGTCCTATCTACATACCTATGTAAGCAATCATTTCGGATTCTTCCTCATCAAGCGAAGTCGGTCCGTTATTGTCGAGGGACCAGGGTACGACTTTAAAATAATTATGGTTAATGATTTTGTTGCAGGAGATCGGTTTATTCGAAGAGTTCACAATCAAGGAAACCTTCCTATTTTACGGAAGAATGTTTGGGATGGACTTCAAGGCGGTGAAGGCCAGAAGCAAAGAACTAACTCATGTCCTCGACCTTCCCGATTGGCGATCCCGCATCGGTGGATTGAGGTAGGCGAGGGAACGGTCATTCATCTGTAAGCCTGCATCTTACGGTTTTATTCAACTAGCATGTCTGCTCGCTTATCCGAGTGGATAAATCGACTTGCTCATCCAGGTGGTTTAGATATGGATGTTTGAAAGTATAATAGCTTTAGTTGATGAAATGGCCAAAATGTGAAAAATGTATATCAAACTAATAACTATCGATAAAATCAATTGTATTTCATAGCAGGGAGGATTCATCCCCCATGGAGGTCGAGAAAAGGTTTACTCGTTATATAATATAAAATATATATTAAATAAATTATTATTAAATATATGTTAAATATATATAAAAAAGTTAAAGGAAAAAAAAGTTAAAAAGTTAAATATACAGGGTGTTTCACGAAAAGGTTACACCCCCCTTCATTTCCGCAAAATACAACGTAAAAATTCCGACCAACGCAATTCTTCATGATTTTTTGTGAGGATCTCGGGAAAAATACTTTTGCACAAAAAAGTTGCGCGCAATCGTGCGCAATTGACACTAACTTCATTTTTTCAAATGGAACCCCCCTTTTGGTTTATTATTTTCAATAATAAGCCTTTGGAATCGAGCAAGAAAAAAAAAATTTTTAACCCCCCCTCAAAATTTGATGTTTTACGTTTCAAGGTACGTAGAATACGAAAATCGAATAAAAAAATTTCCGTCCGTCCGCCGTACGCCGTACGCGGCACTTTTCTTAGCAACACTGGACCGATTTGGTTCAAATTTGGTATGTAGGCTCCATTTGGGGTCTAGTTGTGCCGCGAAGCTTTTGGTTGATGTAGGTCACTTCTAAGGGGTGAAAATTAAGGGTTGAAATTTTCAAGAGTGCCCTAGCTCGAAAACTCTCGAAATAAAGGTATCGTTTTTTCACCAATTTTAAATATTATTGAATTTTTAAAAATTGTTGAGACCTCCCGGAGCTCTGTAGGACAAACCGTTCGGTCCCTACGAGTACTTGAAGGTTTTCCTTCGATAAAACAGAATCATGAGTGTGAATCGCAAAAGAGGTCTAATCTCCATTCAAATTTTATCGGACTAAAATGCGATCGCTGTTCATTTCTTCGATTTGTATACAGTTTTGCCTTCTGCGTAACCATTAATCAAATTTCCATACGAAGCTTTCTATTTTTCCAATCGAGTGTGAAGCGTTTATTTCTTTCTAATAAACTTGATTGTGAAGGTGTGAAGCCAGTATGGTGTGGTAGGTAGTACCTAGCTGGTAGGTAAAAAAAAGTTGGTAGGTAAAAAAACGCTGCAAATCATTGCTCAAAGGTTTATTATTTTCTGTATAGATCATCCTTCTGTATAGATCACTGGTTCTCCATCAATAGCACCTACCACCATCTGTATTCTCCCTTGACCTTCCCTCTCAAATTTCAGCTTCTTGCGTTCAATAGGATTGAAAATGGCTTCGGAGCTCACTCAGCTGATCAGTGATCTGAAGAGTGAAGAAGATCTCCTCGAGTGCTGGAGACGCCTGGAAGAGCACTTCCATTCAATAGGATTGAAAATGGCTTTCGAGCTCACTCAGCTGATCAGTGATGTGAGGAGTGAAGAAGATCTCCTCGAATGCTGGAGACGCCTGGAAGAGCACCTCCATTCAATAGGATTGAAAATGGCTTTGGAGCTCACTCAGCTGATCAGTGATGTGAGGAGTGAAGAAGATATCCTCGAATGCTGGAGACGCCTGGAAGAGCACTTCCATTCAATAGCATTGAAAATGGCTTTGGAGCTCACTCAGCTGATCAGTGAGCAATGATTTGCAGCGTTTTTTACCTACAAACATTGTTTTACCTACCAATTTTTTTTTACCTACCAACTATTGGTAGGTACTACCTACCACACTATAATGGCTTCACACCTTCACAATCAAGTTTATTAGAAAGAACTAAACGCTTCACACTCGATTGGAAAAATAGAAAGCTTGATATGGAAATTTGATTACTGGTTACGCAGAAGGCAAAACTGTATACAAATCGAAGAAATGAACAGCGATCGCATTTTAGTCCGATAATATTTGAACGGCGATTAGACCTCTTTTGCGATTCACACTCATGATTCTGTTTTATCGAAGGAAAACCTTCAAATACTCGTAGGGACCGAACGGTTTGTCCTACAGAGCTCCGGGTGGTCTCAAAAATTTTTAAAAATTCTGTACTATTTAAAATTGGTGAAAAAACGATACCTTTATTTCGAGAGTTTTCGAGCTAGGGCACTCTTGAAAATTTCAACCCTTAATTTTCACCCCTTAGAAGTGACCTACATCAACCAAAAGCTTCGCGGCACAACTAGACCCCAAATGGAGCCCATATACCAAATTTGAACCAAATCGGTCCAGTGTTGCTAAGAAAAGTGCCGCGTACGGCGGACGGACGGAAATTTTTTTATTCGATTTTCGGATTCTACGTACCTTGAAACGTAAAACATTAAATTTTGAGGGGGGGTTAAATTTTTTTTTTCTTGCTCGATTCCAAAGGCTTATTATTGAAAATAATAAACCAAAAAATGTTGGTGGGTAAAAAACGCTGCAAATCATTGCTCAAAGGCTTCTTCACTCTTCAGATCACTGATCAGCTGAGTGAGCTCCGAAGCCATTTTCAATCCTATTGAATGGAAGTGCTCTTCCAGGCGTCTCCAGCATTCGAGGAAATCTTCTTCACTCCTCAGATCACTGATCAGCTGATTGAGCTCCGAAGCCATTTTCAATCCTATTGAATGGAAGTGCTCTTCCAGGCGTCTTCAGCATTCGAGGAGATCTTCTTCACTCCTCAGATCAATGATCAGCTGAGTGAGCTCCGAAGCCATTTTCAATCCTATTGAATGGAAGTGCTCTTCCAGGCGTCTCCAGCATTCGAGGAGATCTTCTTCACTCCTCAGATCACTGATCAGCTGAGTGAGCTCCGAAGCCATTTTCAATCCTATTGAATGGAAGTGCTCTTCCAGGCGTCTCCAGCATTCGAGGAGATCTTCTTCACTCCTCAGATCACTGATCAGCTGAGTGAGCTCCGAAGCCATTTTCAATCCTATTGAATGGAAGTGCTCTTCCAGGCGTCTCCAGCATTCGAGGAGATCTTCTTCACTCCTCAGATCACTGATCAGCTGAGTGAGCTCCGAAGCCATTTTCAATCCTATTGAATGGAAGTGCTCTTCCAGGCGTCTCCAGCATTCGAGGAGATCTTCTTTACTCCTCAGATCACTGATCAGCTGAGTGAGCTCCGTAGCCATTTTCAATCCTATTGAACGCAGGAAGCTGAAATTTGAGAGGGAAGGTCAAGGGAGAAAACAGATGGTGGTAGGTGCTATTAATGGAGAACCAGTGATCTATACAGAAAATAATAAACTTTTGAGCAATGATTTGCAGCGTTTTTTATTACAGATTCGGATTCTACGTCAAATTTCATGAAAAATTCATACCCACATCGATTTGTTTTATTGCGCGCAACCTGGATTTTTGAACGCTCTAAGTTGCGCAACTCCACAATTGCGCAAAAATTAGGTTTAGGAGAACACTTAGTGTGGCACATGTTTTTTCATCATTTTTTAACGCTGAATCACAGGGTGTCATCCGTTTTAAGAAAACCCAAGATTTAAGAGGAAAAATTAACATTTCTTTCACGAAAACACCAGTTTTGGGGTCGAAATCATGTTTATTTTTTATTTTCTCACCTCCTTTTGAACCACGGGCTTGGGGCCGTCTACGGTGGAGTTAAAAATAAAAACTGACAGCACGATCATGCTTGAACTGAATAAAATTACCTAAAAACTAATAACGATTTAAAAAGAGCTATTTTTTCACTATAAACAACCGAATTTTTGGCCACTATTTTGAAAAATTCCAGTCAAATTGAAAAACGGATGTCACCATGTGATTTAGCGTTAAAAAATGATGAACAAACATGTGCCACACTAAGGGTTCTCCAAAATCTAATTTTTGTGCAATTGTGGAGTTGCGCAACTTAGAGCGTTCAAAAAGCCAGGTTGCGCGCAATAAAACAAATCGATGTGGGTATGAATTTCTCATGAAATTTGACGTAGAATCCAAATTTGTAATAAAAAAGGAGGTTCCATTTGAAAAAATGAAGTTAGTGTCAATTGCGCACGATTGCGCGCAACTTTTTTGCGCAAAAGTATTTTTCCTGAGATCCTCACAAAAAATCATGAAGAATTGCGTTGGTCGGAATTTTGTACGCTGTATTTTGCGAAAATGAAGGGGGGTGTAACCTTTTCGTGAAACACCCTGTATATAAAACGTTTACAAAAGTTAAAAGTTAAATATATATAAAAGGTTTACTCGTTTCATACTAAGAAAGGAATTATTGTTGTTTCAGTGGTGGCGAGCAGAGAAGAGTGTCCCTGGCAGTTGCTCTGCTTCACGAACCTAAGCTGCTGTTATTGGATGAACCTACAGTTGGCGTAGATCCTCTTCTCAGCAGAAAGTAACTAACTACCCATCTTACACATACCTTCTAAATTTCATTCTTCTAAGATTCCTTCTTTCAGTCCAGTCACCCGGTACTTTTTGGTGAAAATAATAAAATTGGGAAGTTAATGAATTTTGGCTTATCATTTTCAATAATGAAACTTTGGAATCGACTGGGTTCTGGTTTTACCGTGAGAGGGCCTTATCTACCAGTTTGGACAAAAGAGACGACATGAAGTTGACGCCTACCGTTTTGTCCTTAAGATTTGACACCTGGCCTCAAGGTAAAACGCACACCTGGTGGTTTGTAGTAAAATATGTTTGTTAAAATTAGGTCACGACAGATGATACCTATTGTGTTATTCGCCACGAAATTATTTTCCAGTATCTGGGAGTTCCTGGAGCAATCTACCAAAGGAGGAGTCACAGTGATTGTGACCACACACTACGTGGAGGAAGCCAGAATGGCACACGTTGTGAGTATGAACAGCATTCATTTAGAACATCACTAGTACCAATGTCAGGCAAGTTGGGTGGGCTTTAGCTTCCTCACTCAGGTTTTGACGGAATCCTTAATGAGTCATCATTTTCACGAAAAGGATCAATTTGGTTCTGATCTACGACTTAACACCGCTGTGGTAGGGGGCGGACTCGAGTTCGCATGTTGGGTATTGTTGTACTGGGCTAACCATCTATGCAGACGGATGATCTATAAAGTAAAATAACCATTTCCGCCGACTGTGCCAGATCTGGCACGACGAAAGGGGTGACTTTTACGATTTCCTGTTCACTTCTGCATGCTGATGAACAATCCTACTCTGTACCTCCCAATTCAGCAGGTCTTCATACAAATCCTCTACGATTTTCATTCGCTTTTGAGTCTTTGTGCATGAGTGAAGTTTGAATTTAATCAAGATTGTACCGAAGAGAATAACCCGAATTTGCGCTGCTGTAAGCACTCTAATCGTGTATACTAATACTTTTTCTCTCAACTTTCTATGAATTCTTGTTATTTATGGTCATTTGAAGGAATCAAAACAATTTTTTTCATTTTCGACTTCTTTTGGTTGGATTTGGCGTCCTCGGAAACTCAGGTGTGCCAGATTTGCCACAGTCGTCATATAGTGTCAAGAATTCGGAACTTTTTTTGAGAGCTGGAGAGCTGGAGAACGTGGGAGTTTTGGCTGTTACAACGATATCACGTTTGCGCATGCCCCCAAAATGCTTTCAATTTGGGGGTCATGATTTTCGTAGGGGACCATCTCCACCTCAATTCGCATAATTCCTGGAAATTTCATCGAAATGAGATGTAAACGTAGAACTTATATCTGTAACAAGGAAATACACGTTTGCACATGCGCTGCGGCGGCTACTATCAGTCCTGGGATAATGATGTTTATAGGGGACCATCTACTTGCCAACCCTCACAATCCCTGAAAATTTCATCGAAATCGGACGAGAATTGTTGAAGTTTTGGCTGTAGCTAGGATTTCATGACAGACACAGACAGACACGGAACCAAAATTGTTCAGGAAGGTCTGAATCGTAAAACGCGAGTGGAAATTTTGATTTTGGAGAACATCTTTTTTTTTCAACCTTGAAAAGTGAAAGCAATGCTTCCGCTACCTTGGTAGACTCGAAAGAAAAAAGAAAAGCGAGGCTCAAACCACAAAATATTCTATCACATTTTATAGTGGGATTGTGATTTGCAACTGGTTGGATAATGAATAGTGTGGTGGTTGTATCTTCCACGAAATATGGACATGAGCCCTAGAGTATGGCTAAGAGGTTCTCAAAAGCAGAAAAGAAAATAATTTCTGTCCCTCAACCACACCTTATCCATTAGTACAATCGTAATATGGGGGACTGATCGCACAGACCAGGACATCAACAGATATAAAATTGGTATTAGAGGGGAAAAGTGGTAGTGGCCACTTTTACGTTGCTCATAGACGTTGGTCTCAACAATGCTCGTCTAATATCTGGTGATCGTAAAAGGCATAAATTGGATTTTATAAACTTTTCTTATGCGTTACAAAGTACCCCCTAAAGCTCAGAGACCAACTGCTTACGCCAAAATGTAGCCTTGAGCACTATCAGGCACGACCGTTAGGATCACTTGCTTTCGCCGATCGAGAACAAAAGAAGGTGCGCATAAATTTATGAAACCGGCTCATGTCGCCCAAAATCTATTTGTAATAAATGTGATGTAGGGCTTTGAGTCCCAAGTTTCATAAAATATCGCACCAAATATCATGTGAGCCAATCACATTCCATTGACGTACATTATTCTCTCTCCATTTTTCTTGTAAAAATATTGTTTGATAAAAATTTTGTTTCTGAAATTTTCTCAAAAATTACTCTGAGTGACGACTGTGCCAGATCTGGCACGGGGGGTTACGCCCCCCCCCCCTATGGGTGCAAAATTTAAAATAATATTTTTCCTAGCTTATTTGAGGTTCAGTGACATTGATTTGAGGTAAATTTATATTATATCTCAAAATTTATAGTTCTCGGCGTAAATGGGTTAACACCGCTGTGGTAGGGGGCGACTCGAGTATTGTTGTACTGGGCTCACCATCTATGCAGACGGATGATCTATAAAGTAAAATAATTGGTAAACCATTGTGTAATAATTTGCAGCTTTTCTGAGTTCACACTCGTTTTGAACTTTTATGTACTCGAGTACAATGTACAAGTTCAAAACTATTGTTAACTCAGAAACGACAGTCTAGAGTGATGCAGGGTCCTGAATTTATTATGAATTCACCAGAGAGCCGACTCAGGGCTGACTGGCTCACGATCAGCATAGCGAGCTCTGGTTTATTTCTCCTTCCTCTTATGCCCCTTCAACATGTGCTTCGCCTGTTGTACTCACATCGCTCTTTGTTTCTTATATCACAATCACAAATCACATTGCAGTACTTAAATATTCACAGATTGGACTGATGCGTGAGGGAGAACTCCTCATTGAAGACTCGCCAGAAAATGTCATGTCTAGTCAAAACGCTGATACTCTTGAAGAAGCGTTTCTACAGCTCAGCAAGCGGCATCAAGCAAATATAGGAAACAGAACCAAAGTAAAGCTCCATTTCAAAGTCATATACAATTGTGCGTTATTAAAACAGGTACAATAAGAAGTGAGCAGGCATTAGGTATAATAGGTTCCATGAAGATGAGTCCGTAAAACTGAGGATTCAAATCATAAGACTGTGTAGTTTGAAATCATGAATCAGAAGTAACATAATAGTAATAATAATACTAATTAATCATTCGTTTCAGGAGGAACCAAAGAAACACCATGACCCAAAACAGTCAGCAGTTCTCCAACGAGGCCAGCTGTTCAGCTGGGACAGATTCTTCGCTCAACTAGTCAAAAATTTCATTTGGATGAAGAGAAATACCACGTAATGAAATTAAGGAAACTTGATGAATTGAATTTTGGCGAACCACACTGAATTATCATAATTAGTTATCCTAGTGAACGCTCAAATGATAGGTAGAAAAAGCCCCCCCCCCCCCCCCCGCCACCGGAACGACCAAAGAGGACAGAGGGGAGACACCCCCTGAGTTGGGGACTTGTCTCCCACTTCGATGTCCTTCCCTTATAAGGACACATCCTGCCCTTATGATGGAGGAATTCACAGTCATTCCTCAACGCCGAGGAACTCCTCAAGGAGGCGATGAGGAACCGTCGCATGCTCTGCGCTATTCACAGTCGTCATGTCAAGGAAATCCTTGAGGAGTTCCTCGAGTCGTATGACCATTTCCTCAGCGTCGTATTCACAATCCTAAATCGACTGTGAGGAAATCCTTGAAATCGGCTTAAAAGGAGCAGAATATCGAGGCACATGAAAAGGTCCCTCAACACTTTTTGGTTTATTATTTTCAATTATGAACCTTTGGAATCGACCAAGAAAAAAAAAAATTTAACACCCCCTCAAAATTTGATGGTTTACGTTTCAAGATACGTAGATTCCAAAAATCGAATAAAAATTTGGCCGTCCGTCCGCCGTCCGCCGTACGCCGTACGCCGTCCGCCGTACGCGGCACTTTTGCCACTTAGCATTGACCGATTTTGATGAAATTTGGTATGTAGGCTCCTTCTGGGGTCTAGTTGTGCCCCGAAGATTTTGGTTGAGGTAGGTCACTTCTAAGGGTTCCAAAATCAATTTTGAAATTTTGAAAACGCCCTAACTCAAAAAATTTCGATATAAAGGTATTGTTTTTCCTTCAATTTAGGATTCTATAGAATTTTTAGAATTTTTTGAGACCACCCGGAGCTCTGTAGGACAAACCGTTCGCTCACTACAAGAATTTAAAGTTTGGACGTACGATAAATCAGAAACACGAGTGTGAATCACAAAAGAGGCCTAATCTCCGTTCAAATTAAAGCTGACCGAAATGCGGTCGATGTTTTTCTTCATGTTGGATGGTTGGTGGCTTTGCAGATGAGTGATCTATACAGAAAAATAAAAAATAATAAACCATTGTGTAATAATTTGCAGCGTTTTTTTGTTAACTATCGGGTTCGGTTGCCCACTTTTTCCAATTTTCTGTAGTCAGAATCCGTACATAATGCTTCGATAATCATAATTGAAGGCCTTGCTCAAAAAACGAGCTATATGCATTTTTCACAATTTGTTGGAAATCGAAAAAAGTTTCGGAAATTCCTGCTTCAAAATTTTAAAAATCCAAGTATACCTACTACTAAATCCAAGTATACCTAGTACTAAATTAATTATGACTAAGGACGAATAGCAACTATATAATTATGATTTGATTTTTTAAATAATTTACTCGAAGCGCAGCAAGCAATTGAAATTTGCAGATAGCTCGTTTTTCCAACCAATAGTTTTCCAAATGCCTATTTTCATCACTAGTTTGTTAAAAAATTTCTCCTGTAACTTTCCAACCACATTACATGAATCATCAATATCATCGGACTTTTTTACATAAACACTCCATCATTTTTTAGGAACATAAAATGTTCTCATATTTAATATGAGGGGTCGAATATCGAGGTAAATAGCGAGGTAAAAAGAGGTAAATATAGCTCATAGAGGTGTGTCGGTACAGCTGTACCGGGACTGTGGAACCGAGTATCAGGTTGGAACGGTTCCACGCAGTGACAAAAACTCGACCCTTACCGGTCCAGTTCCACGGACTGATAAGATATCTTGAAATGGCTCTGGACCGGGAGGAGAATCTTTTCCATCGGTCCAGTTCCATCCTCACCAATCAGAATGATCTGATCAATCATCTCATCAATCTGATCACTCTGATTGGTGAGGATGGAACTGGACCGGTAAGGATGGAACCGGACCGATAAGATATCATAGAGAATGGTTCAATGGCTCTGGACCGGTAAGCATGGATTTTGTTCTCAGTTCTGTTCCATGTTGTACCTGGAAGCGCCCTTACTACTTCCATGGACTGAGAATGGTTCATGGAGGGCTCTTGAGCGGAAATTTATCTTCTGGACTGGTTAGCATGGAAGTTGTCTCCAGTATTATTAATTTATTATTGTCATGTTAAGTTCTTAAACTGCAACGTCATTATTCATTCCTTGAATTGTTTGGTAACTATTTTTATAATAAATTGCCTCTTTTGTAACACTTGTTCAAATTCCTTCCTTTTACCGAATTGTCAAGGAAAATGATGCTATTGTATCGCAAGTTGAGATCATAAGCATGGAAGAAGGACGATAGGGATTTGACTGCCTGCTTCATCCATGTCATGTGAGTGGGATTTGATCGCCTGTACCGGTAATGGAACTGTACCGGTAATTTTGAACGGTTACATCTTTGTCACCGTAACCGTTGGAACCGTTCCAGGGAAATACCTGGACCGACACACCCCTAATAGCTCATAATTCAACCCAATAACGTATTCGAGTTGTCAAGCTATCTGCCAGATGGTCCGATTTTTCACATTTTATAACTATCGGAGGGCTAGCGGCTCCTCACAAATGAAGTAGTATATTTTTCTGACCCCAAAACTGTACTTACGGATGTCAGTAAATAAATAAACGCTGTATGCGAAGCTGTATACGTTTGTATTTAGAGCAATGATGAATGTGAGTGTTTGCAACATCGAGATAGAAAAAACAGATAAAACAAATCACAGATTACAGGAGAAGTTATGAATGTTTGATCGCATTCTTGTTTCTCGTTTGCAGACAACTTCGGTGATTTGTTCCGACAGTACTCACATCCGAATTCGCAGTCCAGGAGGATACAATAAAGAGGTCTTCTGGAATCACTAGGATACTTTTCAATGTTCAGATTGTCAGCCGTCCGAACGATGAAATTCGTGATATTGTTTGAAGGCACAGCCCATTATTCGGGAATTTTCAAGCGCAATCAGACTCTGCCTTGAGAAAAGCTATCATCAAATAGACCCTAATCCGTCTCAAATAATCACCAGCAGAAGTCGCACAAACACAAAACCAATTGACTTAAATAGAAACCACAGAGTACCGGAGACAAGAGAAACAAAAATAACAAATCCACATGCCAGTATAACCTCTCAAAAGATGAGAAGTTCCTCATCTGAACTATGAATACCAAAATTCGAGGAGTTCCTTATCTCTCTGAGGAGTTCCTCGGGTGAGGAGTTCCTCGACGCCTCCTTGAGCAATGACTGTGAATTCCGCCCTTATTCTCGCTTATCTCAATCAGTTTGCCTACTCTAAACTCAAAATCTGTTTTACTGCTTGATAGTTAAAATTCTTAATTCGCAGCTCATCAGAAGGAAATGTACACTTCCATTCAGTTCACTATCCTACTGGTAAATTGTAAATTTGCTAAATTCTTAAATTTCAGGTTTCAAGCTCCAAGATTTAAATGCGACGCCCATAAAGATTTGTTCCAATCAATCTTGCAGCTTGAAAACATTTTCAATTTGGCTATCAAAAATTGAGCTGTGACAGATGCTCAATACCTCTGACGCTCCTTACGCTGTGTTCATCTCAACGGTCGATAGTCAAATTCTAAATTGTTCCAAATTGGCATGGATACGTACTCCAACTGTTCCAACCAATTTAAAGTACTATAATATAGATAATATTATTATCTTGTCCTGTGTTAAGGAGGTATCAGTCGGTCGCCGTTCGTTCCTCGTTCCGCGTTAGTACTTCTCTCAAGAACCTGCGCTCAATGTTTAAAAATCGTACCTATATTTGACATTATTTTTGATTTTTATTAGTGCATCTACCTAGGGATTTGAAAACTAAGACTGCCGCTGGAATCATCAAAATCGAACAATAATTGCCGGCAAAATGTGGAAACCCCCGTTTATTAACTTATTTCAAAAATCCTTGAAAATTTAAAATTTAGTGTTAAATTTTGAGAGAAATTCCAACCCGAAACGAGGAACGAACGGCGACGAACTGAGACCCACTCAAACGTTCTTTTGGAGCCAGAACATGAATCATAAAATATTGTAAAAGTGGCATTCTGGAGACATTTGGGAAAACAACTTATTGCACAAACTGTGGCACTTAGATCTTTTTGCATACGATTTCATTTGAAATAATGTTTATGATAAAAGCTGCAAACAAATTGTGCAGCGAGCTAATATAGGTATGATCAATTCTCACAAAAATTCTATTCACTGAGCAAAATTTCCTTTGTAACTAGATGTATCCCTCATCAAAACGAACCAAACACGACTTTCGATTTATTTCGCCAGACATTATATACATTTTCTCCTCAATAACATAATTAATAACTTCTTAATTTCATTTTTCAGAATCATAGGTTTGCTGCTTTTGCTTCCAGCTATGCAGTCCTTCCTATTTTGCTTATCGTTCGGCCACAATCCAACTAACATCAGGGTTGCTGTGGTAGCTGATGAGCTGAGCTCGGGAGCCAACCCGTGCGTGGATGGACTGGAGTACGTCAACGTTGAAGATGTCGATAACTGTACGATACCTACTCCGTTCAGTTGTCACCTGCTCCATCTTCTTGAAAGGTCTACGGATGCTGTTAGTAAAATACCTACTTCTCAACTCATAGTATCTAATTACTACCCACGTAATGCTCATATGTTTAGGAAATAGTTTCAGTTTAGTCAACTCACACTCAGCGTCCTTGTCAGACGTTCAGTTTGCTGAAATGAAGCTTTGGCTATGTGAGTTTTCGCTTTACTACCTGTCTACTTGGTAGCGTCTCGCCCCTGATCTATCAGATGTGCAACTGCCGCGCCCCTAATGAGAATATAAGGCCGATTGGTTGATGGTAGAGATGAATGAGAGTAGGGTTTGGAGCAGACGGCTACTATAATAGAATAATTAGCAAGGGGTGGGTAGTGGTTTCTCCATAAAGTTGATTACATTAGGTACATGTTTTGCCTTCCACAATAAAAAAAAGTCTGCCAAGTGGGTGTGGTACATAGCTTCCTCGTATCTATAACCCGATTATATAGATGATCCGATTCATAGTAGTTAATCTCAAAACACCAATCTCTAAGTACCTTTCACTACCCTCATAGGGGACCATCTACACGCTAATCTGGACAATCCTAAAAATTTCATCAAATTCGAACGAAAAGTGTAAGTGCTTTGGCTGTTACAAGGATTTTACGTATGCGCATGCGCAGAAGCTACTGTCAGTCCGAAGGTGGTGATTTTCATAGGGGACCATCTAAATACTGATCTGTAACATCCCTGAAAATTTCATCAAAATATGATGGAACATGTGGAAGTTACGGCTGTTACAAGGAATTCACGTTTGCGCATGCGCAGCGGCTACTATCAGTCCGGAGGTGATGATTTTCGTAGGGGACCGTCTACACACCAACCCGCACAATCCCTGAAAATTACATTGAAATCGGACAATAACTTCGGATAGTTATGCCCGTTACAAGGAATTCATGACAGACACACAGACAGACAAACACGGAACCAAAATTGTTCAGAAAGGTCTAAAACGTAAAACGCGAGTGAAAATTTTGATTGTGGAGAACTTTTTTTTTCCATCCTTGAAAAGTAAAAACAAAGCTTCCGCTACCTTGGCAGACTCGGAAGCAAAAGTTCAGAATGAGTTCAAGTTAGATCCCGAAAGTGCCAAACTTGTGTCTGCCCCAGTCCTAATTCGGGCCTCTGGCCATTACTGTTACCGTGTTATCTTACCTTGAACAATCTCTACCATTGAGCTATCACCGTCATGTGGTTTGCAGGTGATGTACAGCAATTCCGATGACGCCAAGGCTGCAGTGTACGCCAACAGCGTGTGGGCTTACCTCCACATACCTCGCAACTTTTCAGTCGCACTCACGGAACTCGTGATTCGGGGCATCAACGCTCAGGAGAGCGATGAGGATCTCGCAGCTGCTTTGGAGCAGGTCTCAATTGACGTTCATATGGATTCATCGAGTAAGAATTCGGTGCAGTGAAGAAACTTTCATTCATTTTTTGGTTTATTATTTTCAATAATGAACCTTTGGAATCGACCAAGAAAAAAAAATTTTAACGCCCCCTCAAAATTTGATGGTTTACGTTTCAAAGTACGTAGAATCCAAAAATCGAATACAAATTTGGCCGTCCGTCCGCCGTAAACCGTACGCGGCACTTTTGCCACTTAGCATTGACCGATTTTGATGAAATTTGGTATGTGGTATCCTTCTGGGGTCTAGTTGTGCCCCGAAGATTTTGGTTGAGGTAGGTCACTTCTAAGGGTTCCAAAATCAATTTTGAAATTTTGAAAACGCCCTAACTCAAACAATTTTGATATAAAGGTATTGTTTTTCCTTCAATTTAAGATTCTATAGAATTTTTAGAATTTTTTTAGACCACCCGGAGCTCTGTAGGACAAACCGTTCGCTCACTACGAGAATTTAAAGTTTGGACGTACTATAAATCAGAAACACGAGTGTGAATCGCAAAAGAGGCCTAATCTCCGTTCAAATTAAAGCTGACCGAAATGCGATCGATGTTTTTCTTCATGTTAGATGGTTGGTGGCTTTGCAAACGAGTGATCTATACAGAAAAATAAAAAATAATAAACCATTGTGTAATAATTTGCGGCGTTTTTGGAGGGAAATTTGGTTTTAGTGTTCAAGGGATGGTGGGCATGAAAACAACATGACATGTTTATACACTTTATACACACCCATCATCTTCATTTAACGATAAACTTGATTAATTGTATTGTTAATTTTTTCTCTTTTGACAACCCTACCAAGCATATTCAGACATCTCCTAAGAAACAACGCGTAAAAAAGGTGTGGTGGTATACATTGTATACCACCACACCTTTTTTACGCGTTGTTTCTTAGGAGATGTCTGAATATGCTTGGTAGGGTTGTCAAAAGAGAAAAAATTAACAATACAATTAATCAAGTTTATCGTTAAATGAAGATGATGGGTGTGTATAAAGTGTATAAATAGTTTAAAAGATATTTCAAAGTGAATTAGCTACTTAAGGAGCTCCAAAATATATAATATATATTTCTTCTTTTATTTCTTCTTATTTTTCTATAAAGTGTATAAATAGTTTAAAAGATATTTCAAAGTGAATTAGCTACTTAAGGAGCTCCAAAATATACAATAGATATTTCTTCTTTTATTTCTTCTTATTTTTCTTTCATATTATGAAAGAAAAAGGAATAACTAAATTGTTCGTTTTACAACATGAGGGAACGAACTGACCGACTCTGCGGGGAGAACAAAGCAGGGGTAGAACAGAAAAGGGTTTTCGAAATATCCAAAGCTGGAAGAGAGCAAAACACCTATAAGGCGCTGTGAGATTTTTGAACAGAAGTACAACTGATGAATATGAAGTTCCAAAGCAAGTTTTGTTACCTCTAGATGCCCTGGATATATTTCGATGTAGTTGTGGAGCGCAATGTCGAGAATGTCCTTCTATCCAGAATTTTCTTCTTGTTTTCCACAAAATGTTCGTGTAAGTGTCTCAGCGGTCTCCAGAAGTGTAGGTTGCTACCAGAAATATCCGCTGTAGGATGAATGGGAAAGAAATTAGCTTCATCCCTCACACAGACTCCAAGAGAAGAGTGGGATTGCGGGATTCGTCTTCTCAGCACTATGTAAGGAGGCTTCTTGCTTCCCATAGCGTTACTTGCCATCATGAGGTAATGACATCAGGTGTACCTACTTACTTTTAATAATAATAAACCTGTTTTCCTGCAGATTACATCATGAACCAGCTTCTAAGGATGACCATCGTCAATCGGTTCGCAGATTTCATGAAGGATCTGGTCAAATCGTGTGGGTTTCCAGAGCAGTACGGTTCTGCTCCAGTTCGGGTAAACTATCTTTCTGTTTCCTTATTAACACGTCTCTGCGTCTCGATGGACAGGTAATCAGAAACGCAGAGCGACCCAAGTTGCAATTTTGCCAATTTTGGTCGCTGGGCGATTTGATTACGGAGTTAAAAATCGATTCAATGTTGATTATTGTTCTCTGATAGTGTTCGAAGATCGTGATACCTTTCGTTCCTCATTCAGACCAATAGAAAATGTTATAGATCAAATTGAAGTTGAAATGTCGAAAAAGTGGAAATTCTGCAAATCGATGGCATCACACGATAACCTCGTATCTCAAAATTATAGAATTGTTCAGGAGAGAAAAAAACGTCTGCCAAGTGGGTGTGGCTCATAGCTTCCTCGTATCCATAACCCGATTATATAGATGATCCGATGCATAGTAGTTAATCTCAAAACACCAATCTCTAAGTACCTTTCACTACCCTCATAGGGAACCATCTACACGCTAATCTGGACAATCCTAGAAAATTTCATCAAATTCGGATGAAAAATGTAAATGTTAAGGCTGTTACAAGGATTTTACGTATGCGCATGCGCAGAGGCGTCTGTAAATTTTAAGGCCTTGATTTTCATTGGGGACCATCTACAACGTAATCCGCGTAATCCCTAAAAATGCCATCGAAATCGGGTAGAAAATATTGAAGTTATGGCTGTTACAAGGAATTCACGTTTGCGCATGCGCAGCGGCTACTATCAGTCCGGGGGTGTTGATATTCATAGGGGACCGTCTCCACACCAACCCGCACAATCCCTGAAAATTTCATCGAAATCGGGTGGAAAATGTGGAAGTTATGGCCGTTACAAGGAATTCACGTTTGCGCATGCGCAGTGGCTACTATCAGTCCGAGGATGATGATGTTCATAGGGGACCGTCTCCACACTAACCCGCATAATCCCTGAAAATTTCATCGAAATCGGGTGGAAAATGTGGAAGTTATGGCCGTTACAAGGAATTCACGTTTGCGCATGCGCAGTGGCTACTATCAATCCTAAGGTGATGATTTTCATAGGGGACCATCTAATCACTAATCTGTAACATCCCTGAAAATTTCAATGAAATCGGATGGAAAATGTAGAAGTTATGGCCGTTACAAGGAATTCACGTTTGCGCATGCGCAGTCGCTTCTATCAGTCCGAGGATGATGATTTTCATAGGGGACCGTCTACACACCAACCCGCACAATCCCTGAAAATTTCATAGAAATCGGAGAATAACTTCGTATAGTTATGCGCGTTACAAGGAATTCATGACAGACAGACAGACGGACAGACAGACAGACACACAGACACGGAACCAAAATTGTTCAGAAAGGTCTAAAACGCATAACGCGAGTGAAAATTTTGATTTTGGAGAACTTTTTTTTTTTCGTCCTTGAAAAGTGAAAACAAAGCTTCCGCTACCTTGGTAGACTCGGAAGCAAAAACTGTTTAGCTCTATCGGCAATGGTGATTTTAATTTCCCCGAGTCGTCAATTTATTATTTCAACTTGATGTAACTCGAAACACTGTATAATAAAGCAAAATCATTGGAAAAATGTTTTAGCAATCAGTTACGAGGTTATCATTTTACGAGAAACCGGATATACGAGGTTTTCACATAACTTTTAAGAGGTTTGACCATCGTCGGGAGGAGAACTCTGAATGAAATTAGTTAATACCTACCCCCTAATTTCTAATTGAGGCTCACACTGTGGCACTGATGATGTAAACCTTCAATAACCCTTAACTTTCCTTTTTTGGTGACTTCAGTGGGACAGGCAATGGGACAAGAGAAGGGCCAGCAGGAAATCTCAAATAGATGGAAAAATTGCCAGAACCTTAAAACTAGCTTATTAATTTTCAGCACGCTTGAAGGCTATGAAAATGGTAGGATCTTAGTAAACCTTTATAAGGTAGGTAACGAAGAATTAAGGTAAATGCCAAGTATTCTGAAACAATACTCTTCATATAAGACAACGTCTTATCAAATAGGACTTAAATACGACTTTAAAGAATAAATGATAAACATCACAAAACTCTTAGTAGGTATCACTTTAGTATGATGAAGAAAGTGAGAGTAATTCCTCTAGAAAATATCACTATGAGAAACCCGCAATATTTTAAAATAAGACTTGAATACGACTTTAAAGAATTATATGCAACACAAAATTTTGAGTATAATTACCAAGATTGTGTACTAATTATCAAAAGCAATTTCACCAGAAAATACTGTAAGCCTGTTGTTGCAAACCGAATGCCAGTGATGAGAACGAGTTCTACCGCTGCCAACAATTTGCAAGCCAGATACTCACGTGCTAACGACAGGGAAGGGAATAAAATTCCTATCTATGTCATTAACCCGTGTGCGACTGTGTCGATGAGTTCTGTGGGGGGGAAAAACAATAATTGTAACAATAATAATTGTAACAATAATTGTTATTAAACAATTTTGGTAATTATTACCAAAACACTTATTACTAGGTTGAAATTAAGGGTGTTTATAATTACCTGTGGCGAGGCGCAAATCAATTTAGAAGTTCCGTAGTGAAGTTGTGTCGAAATCGTGACGGCCTGAAGGGCGCATAAATTAACCACGGATCACCAGTGTGTCCGGCCTGAGGGGCGTAAATGATGTTTCCTGAAGGGAATTTGCAAACTTGAGGTGTGTCACGCACGTTCCTCGATTGTGTTACCTGAACCAGGGAGAAGTTGAAAGAAAAGCAGCAAATACAACTAACAGCTTAGTTTTATTAATAGGAACAGTTCAATATTTTGTAAACGTTACAGCCTGAAGGGCGACTCAGTGGTGACACATTCGTGACATGTTCAAAAGTATAATGGTTTCGTTCAAAGTTCCATGCGTTTTCAATACATTCAATATTCCAAATCTCGTTAATCAGTTTCCAATATCCAAGTCAAAAATCCAAATGAGGCAGTTCAGTTCAAGTATAAAGTATATCGTATAGTTTAAGATTTATTTTAAGATTTATTCTAAGCACCGCACTACTTTGGCCAAAGATGTTACTAAAGTATGGTTGGTTCGTGCACTTACGCGGACAGGGCCCTGAGGAAATCTGCCGGTCAGTGGAGTATGATGAAGGTCGGGATCCTCTGTAGCTCGAGGTCGTTGCAGGGATTCGCGACTTGATAAGGGTTGTCGACTTCGTGGTTGAATCGTGCGCACAAGGTAGACAAGGGGGGGGGTAGACAGAATCGGATCGTGGGGTCGAGCGCGCTGCGACCGAAACTGTTGACGGTTGGTAGGGGAGTGAGGCGACGCCGCCAACGCTTGTCTGGAAATTCCGTTGTAGCTCCCCACCCCTCCACTGAGGTGTTGTGCGTGGAGGTCTCTGATTGGCTGCGTCGAGATGTCAGCTGGTCTCGCTCTTCTGGGGAGTTGGGACGCCGAGATGGAGGTGGCGTCCCTCTGTTCTATGGGCTTCAGGAGGGAAGCTAAATTTAGCTCAGCTCCGCTACTGAATTTGGTGATGATTCAGTGAGCGGCAGCTCACACCCCCCCTCCCTCCGGAAGCCAGTGTCGTCGAAGATGACACTGGGTATCGGGAGTGGAAGGGAAGGGTGCGCCCTCCTGAGCTCGAGCTCGTACTGCTGCCTTCTGCAGCCTCGGCAGGCGGTGGGGTTGCGGCGGAGGTCGTTGTGAGCGCAGGCAGGGAGGTGTTTGCCTTGGCGGTGGAGCGTGATCAGGCGCTGCCAGAATTCCTTGCACGCGGGGCAGCGAAAGGTGTAGAGCTTCGCTACGGTCCGCGTGCATACAGGACATTCTGGCTTCCGCTTCCTCGCAACCCTCAACAGGATCTTGGGCAGCTCCTTCTTTCCCTTGACGTCTTCTAGGACGACCTGAGGCTCACGGATGGGCGTGGGCAGGAAGTCCGGTGCCGGGCTTGAGTTTGGGGAAGAGGTGAGCCGCCGTCGGCCACGAGTCGGTCGTGACTGGACCAGAGACTCGGGCGACGACTCACTTTCCCCATACGGCACGTTGAGTGGCTCCGGCGTGGCCGGGTCGGAGTGGACCAACGCCGTACCAGCTCCTACAGTCCTCGCCGCAGGTGGCTCTGCGGAGGTCTGGACGGGTGCCTCAGACTCTTCAGTCCTCGCCGCAGGTGGCTCTGCAGCAGTCTGTGCCTTGGCCCTCTCCAAGTCGGCCAAAGCGGCATTCCTCTCTCGTACGAGCTCCTCTCGATCCTTCAACCACTGGTCCCTGCAATTCCGTAGGAAGTCGCGTTCCTGCTGGATCCTTTGGTAGACAGGAATCCATTTGGCTACCTCAAGGGTGATAAGGAGAGCTCCATGGCCGTTGTGCTGGCGTGCTGTCTCGGTATCGCTGCACATGGAGAACCTTATGAGATTGGCCAAACTTTCGAGGTGATCCTGGGGGGTAGGGTTTGGTGCGGGGGTCCCTACGAAGCCGCTTTGCTGGTCTTCCAATTGCAGACGAATGGATTCCACGCAATTCCGCATGTGGACGACTAAGGGATCTGGTGCGGTGGGTCCACCCTCGAGAATCTTAGCCTCTATCTGCTTTTGTGACATCCTACAACAACAGAGAAAAAGAACCCTATGTGACATCCTGCCTAGAAAAAGTGACAAAATGAATTTACTGGATTTTCATGCAATTTTGGTACTTCAAAATTTTGACTGGCCTAAGTAGGGCCGTGAGAGAATAAATCGTGTTGATCTGAAGGATCCAAGGTAAGTCGGGTGATCTGAAGGATCCAAGGTAAGTCGGGTGATCTGAAGGATCCAAGGTAAGTCGTTTGTCAGTCCATGTCGTGTGTATGTCCCTAAGAGTTAGTCAGTTTGTCGTTTACCTAAGTGGAGTTGTCGGTAATTTACATTAGACTCCCTTTTTCTTAGAGTATAGCGTGCAGGAGTTTCAGGTTCATCTCCCTTTGGGCGTTTGCGTGGTGGATCGTTTTCTGCGTCCTTAAACTCTTCTTCTTCGGAGTCAGTTTCATGGTGAGAGGTGTCGTACCGATGTTCTGGTTGATCGTGACGATTTCGTGTGATGTCGTGACGATCATGCGCATTATCGTGGCGATCATGTGCGTTGTCGTGGCGATCACGTGCGTTGTCGTTGCGATCTCGTGCGTTGTCGTGGCGATCTTGTGCCTCCCGAGCGCAGAGATCCTTCTGGCGATCGTGTGCACAGGTCATCTGGGTTTCAGAAGAGCGATCAAAATGGTGATCCGCGTCTCTGAGATGGTCCGTGCCCACTGAGTCGTTCAGTCGGGTCGATGTTCTTCGAGAGGTCCCTTCCAGTGCGTGTGCCTCGTCTGGTGGTGTTCCGACGTGCGCGCTGGTTGACGGAGATGTAGGCATTTCCACTTTAACTCGTGTTTCCCATTCATATTCTTCTAATATGTCCTTCCTTTCTGTTTCAGGTACTTCTTCTACTGGTGCTGGAGTCGTCGTCTCGTGCGGGGTTGGTTTAATGTCAACAGGGTCGATGAATGTCTCGTCGGGAACGCCTAATACAAAGGCTGGTTTTAGTCGGTTGATGTGTACTGTCTGTGTCCGTATGTCGGGTAAATCCCGAATCTCATACGTGACGTCGGACAGTTTTCGCAATATTATCCAGGGTCCAGACCACGGACTCCAGAACTTTTTCACGATTCCGGTAGGTGGCTGAACTTCCTTCAAATAGACCGCGTCTCCCGTCGCGAACGATCGTAATGATCTTCGGGCGTTGATGGCGTCACTTCGTCTTTTCCATGCTTCGTGAAGACACTGTTGGGTCGCCTCACGAGCGGTTCGTAGGTTCTTCATAAGCGTGGTTTCGTCAGCACGGGGTTTTAATCCCTGCAAGGTCTCGTTGGGAAGTCGTATTTCACGTCCGAATGTCAGAAAGTTTGGTGAAAATCCGGTACTCTTGTGTGGAGCGGATCGGTACGCCGCAAGAGCTATGGGAAGCATAGTCTCCCAATCCTTCGTTTTCTTCGTGATCTTCGCTAGGATGTTGGTTAGCGTGCGGTGAAACCGTTCACATACTCCATTGCTTTCTGGGTGATAGGCGGTGGTAAACACTTGCCTAATACCCCATGTTTCACACAAGGCTCGAATCGATCCGGCCGTGAATGCAGTTCCTCGATCGGAAACCAATCGTTCGGGAACACCATGTACCGGGATGTATCGGTTCGCCAGATTTCTTGCCACCGTTGAGGCTGTGCAGTCGGTCGTGGTGTAGGCTTCTGCGTATTTGGTAAAATGGTCTACGACAGTCAGTAAGTATTTCGTCGAGGCTCCAGTAGAAATTGGTCCCACAAAGTCGATCCCAACTATTTGGCCGGGTCGCTCGGGGAGAAGTGGTTTTTGTATCGGGTTCTTGAGGTTAGGCGGTGTGTTTCGGCGGAGACATGCTTCGCATCGTCGAACGTTTTCACGTACATCCTTGGACAATCCGGGCCAAATTCCCAGTTTCCGAACATGCTTTTCTGTAACTTCCGCACCGGGATGTCCAGCCCACTCGTTCTTGTGACAACGGTCGATTAACCACTCGCGGAGCGAGCTCGGAACGAGCGGCACCCACTCGTGACGTCCATCGTGACGAACTTGAGTTTCCCAAACTCCATTGGTGTTGCGTAAGTTTTCTTGTTGTCGGTTCAGGACAAGGGTTTGGACCCAGGTATCCAAATTCTGTGCCGCGATCATCAATTCGCGTGGAAATTCGAGTGTTATGACGGCAATATCTCCCCGACTTAGTCCGTCTGCGTGTCCCATTTGTGATCCGGGACGGTATCTTGCTACGAAATCATATTCAGCCAACCGCAGGATCCAGCGGCCGATGCGTGAGGTAGGGTCGCGGAGGTGCATGGCGGCGGTGAGAGCCATATGATCCGTTTGAAGTTCAAATGTTTGTCCGAGTAAATATTCTTGAAAGTGGCGGACGGCCCATACAACTGCGAGGAGTTCCCGTTCCGTGACTGAGTATCTTGTTTCCGCACCGCTTAATTTTCTACTTGCGTAGGCCACGGGCCTCTCTTCCCCATCAAAATTTTGTGAGAGGACGGCCCCCAAAGCGGAGCCGGATGCGTCGGTTGCAAGAATGAAGGGTTTTGTCAGGTCAGGGTACGCTAAGACGGGCTCGGCGGTCAACTTGCCCTTGAGCTCGTCGAAGGCCTTTTGTTGTCGGTCAGTCCACTCGAAGGGTGCGTCTTTCTTGAGCAGGTCAGTTATGGGGACCACTATTTCCGAATACTTCGGGATGAAGCGACGGTAAAAACCGGCAAGTCCCAGGAACGACTGTAATTTGAGCTTCGAGGTAGGTACAGGGAATTGTTTGATGGCGCTTATCTTTTCGGGTTCGGTCAAGATTCCGTCAGGTGTAATACGGTGACCTAAAAATCGAACCTCATTCTTTAGGAACTCGCACTTAGCGAGGTTCACCTGTAATCTCGCTTCGGTCAGTCGGTCGAAGACCTGTACCAATTTTTCCAGATGTTCCTCTCGTGTCGCAGAAAAGATTATCACATCGTCTAAATAGACGAGGCAATTATTACCCAAAACGCCGTCAAGAGTGTCATTCATGACGCGCTGAAATGTTGCCGGTGCGTTTTTCAATCCGAATGGCATCTTCTCGTATTCAAAATGACGTCCGAGAACCGAAAAAGCCGTCTTTTCCTTCGAATCTGGGTGTACCGGAATCTGGTGGTACCCAGATATCAGATCGATGGTTGAGAACCAGCGGCATCGTCCGAGCATCGAGAGCGTTTCCTGCAAACGTGGGAGGGGGTAGGCATCTCCTTTAGTGATTTTGTTTAACTGACGAAAGTCTGTGCAAAAACGCCAAAGTTGTTTCTCCCCCGGCGGTGTCTTCTTCTTCACTAAGAGGACTGGTGCGCACCACGGGCTAGTTGACGCGCTGATGACTCCTGACGACAACATATCTTTTATCTGGGTTTCGACGACTTCTCGTAATGCGTGCGGAACTGGATAAGGCTTTTGTTGGGCAACAGTGGGTTGCGTAGTGATAATTTCGTGCGAAACGTTGAGGCTACATCCTTCTCCCGTAGGAGGGTTGAACAGATCCTTAAATCGGCTCAGCACCTCCCTCGTTGGTTCAGCGTCTGCTTCATCGAGGTGTTGTAGCTTGTTATTGAGGACTGATTCAAATTCGGGTAGGGGTGGGTCCCATTGGTCCGTGGGTAATTCTTCCCACTCTTCTTCATCGCTTGCTTCTTGAATTACATTGATATGACCCCTTTTTTCATAGTTTTGACCAATTTGTAAAGTTTCGCTCATCAGTTCCATGGTGGGTGTTTGGAGCGTCTTCCTGAGTAGTTCAAGAGGTGTAGTAGTACGACAGATGGATGTGTCGATTGGTGTGTCGACATCGTGCGACGACGTGTCGATGGGTGTGTCGATATCGTGTGACGTCATGTCGACGGGTGTGTCGATACCGTGTGACGACGTGTCGATGGGTGTGTCGATATCGTGTGACGTCATGTCGACGGGTGTGTCGATACCGTGTGACGTCATGTCGACGGGTGTGTCGATACCGTATGACGACGTGACGACGGGTGTGTCGATACCATGTGACGACGTGTTGACGGGTATGTCGATACCATGCGATGACGTGATGTCGGGTATGTCGACGGGTGTGTCGATGGGCGTTGTAGTTCCACCGAAATGTCGAGTCCAAAACTTCAATCCACCCGATCCGTTGTTTGGCGTGCTGGAGGTAGTTGGGACGTGTGGTGTGTCGATCGCTACTTCGAAGGTAGGGCGATCACATTCAATCGTGTTGAAGGTGGCTGTTGCTACCGAAGAGGTACTAGGGAGGGGTGTGTCTGTGTCGTGTTCAAATCTACGATCAGCAAACAACCCGGTTTCCCGCCCCTCCGGTCGCAACACCACCCCCACATTGTAGGGCTCGTCGATCATGTCGACGGGGGTGTATGGTCGAATGGGTCCCTCTGGTGTGTGGTACTTCATTTCGGGTCCCGTGGTGAATGTGATTGGAACCCTTCGCAAAACATCAAGTCCCAGCAAGTCCAATGTGGCACTCTTCCGTGAGAAAACGAGGAAAGTGTGTTCAAAAGAACACCCCCCGATTCGTGTGTGCAGGCGTTGTTCTCCCGCGAAGTGCAATGGCATACCGTCGGCCCCCCATGCGATCGTGCGCGTGGGAAGGAGTTTTACCCCCTTCACAGGCGTTGACAAGACCGACAGGCTAGCTCCCGTGTCGACTGTCATATATCGTTCTTCGGGGCCCAAACCGACAGTGATCTTCATCGTGCGCGTCATTGGGACTTCTATTGCGGGAATGTGTGCATCTTCGTTGGGCTTCTTGTAGCGAGCTACCTCCATCGTGTGCGCAGGTGCCATGGCGGGTTGGGATACGGGTAGGAGTCTCTTCTTCTTCAGACAGTCGGCCTCCAAATGTTCCCTCATCCCGCAAAAGTCACAAAAGATCGTTTTGTGTGGGCTGAATGGGCAACTCACGGGAAAATGGTTCCGATCGGCACAGAACATGCATGGGTAGCGCGGGATAGGTTTATCCTCGTTCGTGTGTTCGTTCGGTCTATCCCGGCGGCGTTCTTCGTCCTTGTGTCGGTTGTATCGGGGTGCGTGGTCGTCCTTTCGGGGGCACCTGGCGGCGAAATGTTCGTGGCTACCACAATTATAGCATCTTCTATCATTTGTGACGGCCGCCAAGTCCCATCTCTCTTCTATGTCTGTCGTGTCGTCTAGCGTTTCTTCAAGCTCCTCGGCTTTACTGAGCGCATCCTGAATGCAACGGGGTCGATTCGTGAGTAGTAGTGCGCTGATGTTCTTCCCTATCCCGCGTATGAATGCGTTCAGGGTCTTCCTCTCAACCCAATCGTTCCGATCGTGGCGGTGTAAGCGCGCCCCCTCTTCCACTACGGCGCAGCGGGCTAAGCCGCGTACACGATCCGCGAACTGGCGCAGGGTCTCGGATGCGTTCCGTTTGACGGTCCATAACAGAGCGGCAGCGTGTTGGGGGTTTTCCTTTTGAAACCACCTCAGCATGTCGTCCCTTACGGTTTCGTACACGTTATCAACATCCGGTGTATCGTCCCGGTCTATCAAGAATTGCTTAGCTACCCCGCGGGCTTTCGTGCGGAGGAGTCTGTACCGCTGTGGCGACGTTAGACCTGTCGTGATTGTGTCAAAATTGGCAAAAAATGAGACTACATTTAGGGCACCTAGAGCATCTGGGTCCCAAGGTTCTATCTCGAGGAATACCGAGCGCGGTATGTCCTCCCTGTCATGTTCGTGCGTTACTGTGTTGAACCTCTGAAGGAGTATATTCATCTCCCTCATGGTCTGCGTCATGGTCTCTACCGCCTCCGTGCCGGAGGACGAATGTGTTCCAGCCCCCCGTTCACTGGCACCGGAGAGGTTCAATGACATCGTGGCGAGTTTGTGTCTACTCTGGTAGCTGTGTGTAAATTAACCTAGACTACCACTTAGGCAGAAAAGTCAGTAACGTGTGTTGTGTCGAATGTGTGTTGAAGTTAAGGTATACTACGAGAAGAGAAGTCTCCTCGTGTTGATCAAGGCTGAAGGCGAATATGGCGAATCTGTGTCACTTTTCCTGTAATTACAAAAGTTGGATGCACATCCTACCTAGTTTTACTTTTCTGGTTCAGGTAACGTGTTTTGGTAGACTCTACGTTAAATGTTGAACTCGTGTCGACAACAGACCTACTTCGTTTTTGGGTTCGTGTAAGCCGAACTCACAAGAAATCCTACTAGCTGCCACCAATTTGTAAGCCTGTTGTTGCAAACCGAATGCCAGTGATGAGAACGAGTTCTACCGCTGCCAACAATTTGCAAGCCAGATACTCACGTGCTAACGACAGGGAAGGGAATAAAATTCCTATCTATGTCATTAACCCGTGTGCGACTGTGTCGATGAGTTCTGTGGGGGGGAAAAACAATTACCAAAACACTTATTACTAGGTTGAAATTAAGGGTGTTTATAATTACCTGTGGCGAGGCGCAAATCAATTTAGAAGTTCCGTAGTGAAGTTGTGTCGAAATCGTGACGGCCTGAAGGGCGCATAAATTAACCACGGATCACCAGTGTGTCCGGCCTGAGGGGCGTAAATGATGTTTCCTGAAGGGAATTTGCAAACTTGAGGTGTGTCACGCACGTTCCTCGATTGTGTTACCTGAACCAGGGAGAAGTTGAAAGAAAAGCAGCAAATACAACTAACAGCTTAGTTTTATTAATAGGAACAGTTCAATATTTTGTAAACGTTACAGCCTGAAGGGCGACTCAGTGGTGACACATTCGTGACATGTTCAAAAGTATAATGGTTTCGTTCAAAGTTCCATGCGTTTTCAATACATTCAATATTCCAAATCTCGTTAATCAGTTTCCAATATCCAAGTCAAAAATCCAAATGAGGCAGTTCAGTTCAAGTATAAAGTATATCGTATAGTTTAAGATTTATTTTAAGATTTATTCTAAGCACCGCACTACTTTGGCCAAAGATGTTACTAAAGTATGGTTGGTTCGTGCACTTACGCGGACAGGGCCCTGAGGAAATCTGCCGGTCAGTGGAGTATGATGAAGGTCGGGATCCTCTGTAGCTCGAGGTCGTTGCAGGGATTCGCGACTTGATAAGGGTTGTCGACTTCGTGGTTGAATCGTGCGCACAAGGTAGACAAGGGGGGGGGGTAGACAGAATCGGATCGTGGGGTCGAGCGCGCTGCGACCGAAACTGTTGACGGTTGGTAGGGGAGTGAGGCGACGCCGCCAACGCTTGTCTGGAAATTCCGTTGTAGCTCCCCACCCCTCCACTGAGGTGTTGTGCGTGGAGGTCTCTGATTGGCTGCGTCGAGATGTCAGCTGGTCTCGCTCTTCTGGGGAGTTGGGACGCCGAGATGGAGGTGGCGTCCCTCTGTTCTATGGGCTTCAGGAGGGAAGCTAAATTTAGCTCAGCTCCGCTACTGAATTTGGTGATGATTCAGTGAGCGGCAGCTCACAATACCACTTTGAGAAACCTGCAATCTTTTGGTCAATTCCTAAGAAATCGCCCTTCTCAATTGCTAGGAATATTATGGAATACATTTTTTTTAAACACAAAAACGAACATTATTATATAACGAGGTTATCATTCTAGTAAAACCACACCATAAACGCATTTTTCCGAGCTATTGGGACATGGTTTTAGTTCTTTTCAAATAAAATACTAATTATGAGCTCCAATATACAAGTTCAAAGAAGTACTTTCCCATTGGAAGAATGAAATTCGCCTAAATAAGCCAGAGCAGTAGGTACACACTGGTCTGAGTAAACAATTACAATGATAACCTCGTATCTTTTTAGGACGTCCCACAGTAAGACTTGGGCGTCCTTATGCGATCGATCTGGGGTAAAGTTGGACAACACTCAACAGAAAAAAAAAAATAACCACACAGTAATCCGTTTTAGACCATTCTGAATCCAAATCCGCGAAAAAAACCATAGGTGTATGTCTGTGTGTGTGTGTATGTGTGTGTGTGTGTGTGTAACAAAATCTTGTGTACTCTGCACAGGCCTTAGTTCTCAACCGATTTTCGTGGTTCTTTTTTTGTTCGTCGCGGAAAACTATCTAGTTGTGCACTACGTCGCCGGAATTTCGAATTTTGCCTTTTAAGGGGCGGAAAGGGGGGGTTAATGCTCGAAAAACGTGCGTTTTTGGGAATAATCTTGTGTACTCTGCCCAGGCCTTAGTTCTCAAACGATTTTCGTGGTTCTTTTTTCGTTTGACGCGGAATACTATCTGGTTGTGCACTACGGCGCCGGAATTTCGGATTTTGCATTTTAAGAGGGGGAAAGGGGGGGTTAATGCTTAAAAAACGTGCGTTTGCATGCATAATCTTGTAAACTCTGCCCAGGCCTCAATTTCCAACCGATTTGCGTGTTTCTTTTTTTGTTTGACTCAAATAACTTCCGAGTTGTACATGATTTCACCAGAGTACTAAAATTCACAAGGAGAGGGGGTGAGTGGGGGGATAATATTCACATAAATATCCGATTTTTCAATATTTCGGTTCCTTTACTGCTTACTAATTGTACCCAAGCTTTGAAATTGAGGAAAAATTCTCATTATAGCTCCGGATTTTCATGAATTATTCTCTGTACGACCATGGAACTAATAGTGGTGCCACCATGGTGCCATGAAGCCATAAACCGCTTATTTCGTGTTTTTTTTTTGTTTTTTTTTTGTGTTCCACCTTGAATACGGATGTGAACTTCGATGGACTGCCTACCAAAACTAACAGATGAAAGTTCAATGTTACGACGTATTTCCGCTTTGGTGCCGGACTGGCACCATTGTTGGCGTTGGGAAGGTGGTGGTGGGGGGGGGAACTCGAATTCGCATGTTGGTTATCGTAGATCATGGATTTAAAATGCTCTTCAGATTCGAGGCTCCCATGCCGCTAGAAATGTTATGGTAGATAATGGTGGTGGGGGGGGGGGGGTCACTATTTCTTGCCTAAAGTAATAAATAAATCACATCGAGTGAAACAGTTTTATCTCTTAACAACTGGTTAAACTGATCTAATGCTTATCCAATGGGACGTCCCCTGGAATGCATGCATTACCTACTAAACAATATTTTTTAGCTATAAGATGCGAGGTTATCAGTGACGCTCAGCCCTCTTGATCAAAACCGAGGTTATCATTTATGGCGCTAGAGAGCAGAAAATGCAATTCCCGCTAAAAATTGAATTACTGGTGGGTGAGATACTAGGTATTCATTCAGAAAATCCAAAAAAAACATTTTGGCCAAAAATTGAGATACGAGGTTATCATATGATGCCATCGAAATTTCCTTTTAGGTCCATGAGAAGTTCACTTTTTGGGTGACGCAGTGGAAGTGTTGAGCTTATACGACCGAGATGGACGGACGCCTCTTCTTTCAGAAATTGTTACCATTTATTTTATTCTCAATCAGGTACCTACTTGTTATCAAAATTACTTTTCCCTTTGCTCATCCTAAATACTCTTGATGGAAAGAAAGTACGAAACCACAACTAGACCACTATCACTGTAGCAATTAATCAGTTTTTCACCGGGCGATGATACTTTTTCTTGTTCCAATAAGCGCTCATGAATTTCAAGATGGGAATTTTCTGTTTGAAAATTCTTAAATATACCAAGATTGCACTGTTGTTATTTAGTTATTATGGAACTCAGGTACTTAACTAAGTCTTTGTAAGTTTCTGAACGCTAGAAGTACCGCTTGTCCCACTTAAGAAGTTCACTGTAATTTCACTAAACGGATTTTTCAACACGTACTACAGGCCATGAGGCCTTATTCTATTTAGATGTCTGAGTAGGTCGCCAATCGTTGCAATTGGTCAGCTCTTCATTGACGTGCACTTGTAACCGCTTGAGGTGGTCTGCGGCCTGTATTTTGACGACTTCGTTTACGGTTTGGTATTAAAAGTTCTTTTTGAAATTGGACACTTCCGGTGTATCGGTATACAACTACAATACGCATCGGTACATTATTTTTGAATCACCGTATAACATCAATGATCCCTCAAAACTGCACTCTTTGGGTCCAAACTGGCTTGAGGACTTGATTGTACAGTGCTAGTGGGGTCGGAAAAACTGTTTATTGTTATTTTAAATCTAAACTAGACCTCATTCTGAAAATTTTGACACCAACCGCTTTCCTTCTAGCGTGAAAAGACCTTTTTCTATGATTTTTCAAAGTTTCGAATGTTTATGACGTCACAGTGGGCTGGGGGGTCCCGCCCAGGCGAGTAGGGGCGCGTGACTTCATAAACATTCGAAACTTTGAAAAATCATAGAAAAAGGTCTTCTCGCGCTAGAAGGAAAGCGGTTGGTGTCAAAATTGTCAGGATGAGGTCTACTTTCGATTAAAAATCTAAAAAAAAAAGCTGCAAATTATTACACAATGGTTTATTATTTTAGATCACTTGTCTACAAAATCACCATCCATCCAATATAAAAATAAAAATAAAAAAATAAAAAAATAAAAAAAAAAATAAATAAAAAAAAAATAAAAAAAAAAAATTTAAAAAAATCCAAATCACCAACCATCGATTGCATTTCGGTCAGCTCTAATTTGAACGGAGATTAGGCCTCTTTTGCGATTCACACTCGTGTTTTGATTTATATATATATACATACATATATATATTTCAATTTAAACCCTTAAATTTTCGTAGGGAGCGAACGGTTTGTCCTACAGAGCTCCGCGTGGTCTCAAAAAATTCTAAAAATTCTATAGAATCCTAAATTGAAGGAAAAACAATACCTTTATATCAACATTTTTTGAGTTAGGGCGTTTTCAAAATTTCAAAATTGATTTTGGAACCCTTAGAAGTGACCTACATCAACCAAAAGCTTCGGGGCACAACTAGACCCCAAATGGAGCCTACATACCAAATTTCATCAAAATCGGACAATGCTAAGTGGCAAAAGTGCCGCGTACGGCGGACGGACGGCCAAATTTTTATTCGATTTTTGGATTCTACGTACCTTGAAACGTAAACCATCAAATTTTGAGGGGGTGTTAAATTTTTTTTTTCTTGGTCGATTCCAAAGGTTTGTTATTGAAAATAATAAACCAAAACAGGTGCACCCCCCCAAGTCATTGACATGCGCCTTCCACCGCAATCCAGCATCCAGAGTCTTGCCCAGATATTTTGCTTCATTTTCATGTGGTGGTATTATTATGAAACATAAAATTCAACACGAACTGATCAGGATTCATTTATCTTAATCCTCCATTAAGAATTTGCCCCACGAACAGAAACATCCACCGAAGGTTTTTTTTCTGTTCCAGTTTATGGATCCAGTATTTGGCAGCAAGGACCCTGTGTTTGCTCACAGCGGTCTTCCTGGATTCCTTTGTTCGTAAGTAGTTCTGTACACCGACTAATATTTGAACTAAACTCGAAGATGCGTAGAGATATTCCTGTCAATGATTTCTGGATGTCGCTTCTCTTCGTAAGGAATACTCTTAATACACTGAACGTTGCGTTAATATTCAGGACATGGGTCAGTTCATTCTTATAGGATTCATAGATCTACCTATACCGATAGTTTAGCTTGATAGCTACACTTGAACCATTTGAAGTCCTCTCAAGTACCTACTGACAAATTATACGAGTTACGTTCAATTTTCAGATTTTGCTTCTTCTTCACTCTTTTGTTTACGTCTGGCTCTCTCATGATGGAAAAACTGGTTGGGTTGCTGGACAGAAGCTTGGTTGCAGGTATGAAGCTTGTACGTACTACCTAAGTCAATAGGCAGTTGGATTTACCACTGTATTTTATATACAGCGCATACTCATATGAACAAATATTTATTATAAACCTTACATATAGAGCTATGAGCTTCAGGGTCTGATCGGTTTTAAAGAGAGTGGTCTCAATGTGATCAGCAAGTTACTAAGGTGGAAAAATGCTAGGGAAAGGTCAACGATACTGTTGATGTGAACTCGGCTTAACGCAGATCATAGATAACCTCTGTAAAACGTTTACTTACGACGTACAAAATCTGCAATTTTGAAGAAAAAAATATTTTTAACACCCCCTCAGAATTTGATGGTTTACGTATTGACCGATTTTGAAGAAATTTGGTATGTAGGCTCCATTTGGGGTCTAGTTGTGCCCCGAAGATTTTGGTTGATTTAAATCACTTCTATGGGTCAAAAAATGAATTTTGAAATTTTGAAAACGCCCTAACTCAAAAAATTTTGATATAAAGGTTGTTTTCCTTCAATTTAAGATTCTATCGAAGTTTTAGAATTTTTTGAGACCACGCGGAGCTCTGTAGGACAAACCGTTCGCTCCCTACGAGAATTTAAGGGTTTTACGTACGATAAATCAGAAACACGAGTGTGAATCGCAAAAGGGGCCTAATCTCCGTTCAAATTTTAGCTGGCCGAAATGCGATCGATGTTTTTCTTCATGTTGTTTGGTTGGTGACTTTGCAGACGACTGATCTATAGAAAATAATAAACCATTGTGTAATAATTTGCAGCGTTTTTGATTTGATTTATTTAAAACCTTCTATTGGTAAACAATTTTGGTTTTGGGCTAGGTAGCTCGGAAATTTAATGCTCTTTTCAACAATATCCTCAAATTTGAGTTTACTTGTTAAGTAATAGGAGTTGTGACAGTTTTAATGAAATAGGGTGAAAAACACGAAAAATCTCGAAAACCTTGAAAAAACAAGGGGTTAAAACGAAATTGCTAAGAGACATTTTCTGTTGTAGAATCGTAAAAACTTGTAGAATCGAACACTGAAGTTATGCCCAACTTAGCACACCCTGTATGTGTTTCAATATGCATTTCTTTTTTTGTATAATATACAATAGAATATATATAGAATATTATTCTATTATACAGGGTGTCCCACGAAACGAAGACGTCCCTCTAAAACCGTTATTTCAGTGGTAAAATTAAATATTTTTTTTGAATCCGCATGTTTTTTTTCAAGGACATCAAATATGACCACGTTGCGCATTGCGCAAATCGTGCGCAAAGCACACCAACTTCGTTTTTTCAAAGACCCCTCATTTTTTATTGCAGATTTGGATTCTACGCAAAATTTCATGAATTTTTCACTCCTCAAACGATTTTTTGTTTCAGACCCAGCCGGCACAGGAGGCGTCCAAAGTTGCGCAATCGTGAATTTGCGCAATTTGGAATATTTTTGGTTAGGCCAAGTGTGGCACATGACTTAGCACTATTTTTTAACGCTGATTCACGTGGTGATGTCTGTTTTTCGATTGGTTAAGGTTCTAGTGCAATTCTTGAAGAAAACTAGGTTGAAATTCCCGTTTATGCTGTATTTCCTTCCCCTCCACTCTCTGGGAACTGGATATAGTGGAGTTAAAAGAAATAAGAAGAAAAAAAGAAGAAATCGCCTTCTAAAAAATGCCTTTTGAACGATAGTTCATTGTTGTGATTAGTAAGTTGACAATACAAAGCTTTAGAGTTGATAACGGCTAGTGTTTATCAAATCACTTCTTATATCTAACAACAGCCCTTTCAACTTTGCCCAATCATGAAAACAGGAAAGAGACATCTTGCCCGCTTATCCACTGGATTCATTCAGTCGTATTCTTTCTGTGCTGGCACCTTCACGTGATCAACATGCCTCGAGCTCCAACTATTCGGTATTCCGTGGAAGAGAGGACAACCATGGTCCAGATTTTTTTCCAGAACAACTCTCAGTTGCGACGTGCCGTTCGAGTGTACGCCGAGAGGTATCCTGGTAGGCGCCAACCCACCAGAAATGCTATTCGTCAGGCTGTTAGGGATTTTCAACATTCTGGAAATGTGACTACAGGATTGCATTCCCGCCGTTCATCAATTCGATCCTTCGACGTGGAACTCGATGAACTCTTTTTTTTCAAGAAAATACGTCGATTTCTCTTCATCAGGCGAGCCGCACCTTGGGTATTTCCAAAAGTACCATACAGCACATACTTATGCACTTCAATTATCATCCATATCGCGCACATGTTGTTCAGAGGTTGCGGGATGGAGATGAAGCCCACCGCTTGGATTTCCTTGCCTACATGGATCTTCTTCTTCAGGAAATCCCCGATTTCCTATCCATATGTCTTTGGACAGATGAGGCCAAATTCACAAACAACGGTGTTTTGAACAGGTGGAATTTTCTAATCTGGGCGACCGAAAATCCACATATAACGTATCAAACTCGTCATCAAGTTATAATTTCGACGAATGTTTGGTGCGGTCTCATCGGAATTCAACTGATCGGGCCTTACTTTTACGATGGCACACTGACTGGTGACCGATTCCTGCAGTTCCTCAGGGAAGATTTGACTGGTTTGTTGGAAGATGTGCCGCTAGCCACTGGGCTCAGGATGTGAATCCAGTTGGATGGTGCTCCCGCGCACTACGCCACTGACGTGAGTCGCTACCTCAACCGCCAGTTCAGAAACCGGTGGATTGGTCGCAACGCTCCTGTCCCGTGGCCTCCTCGTTCACCTGACCTCACGCCTCTTGATTATTTTCTTTGGGGTGCACTAAAGGATAAGGTTTACATGGATCTTACTCCTATCGGGACAGTGGAAGACCTTCGAGGAAAAATTGTTGAGGCAGCTCGAACCATCGATCGGCAATCCATTGCGCGTGCACTAACTGAGCACTGGTTGTCCCGGGCGCAATTTTGTTTGCAGCAAGATGGTGGACATTTTGAACAAATGCTTTGAAGAGAGAAGGAACCCTTTCTCTCTGTAGAATATTTATTTTTCTATTTTTAATTTTCACAGTATTCTAAGAAGGCAATTTTTTTCTTTAATTTCTTTTAACTCCGCTATTGCCGATCCCTAGCCCGGTTGAGAAAGGAGGAGGGGAAGGAAATAATCTGTTTCGGTACAGCATAAACGGGAATTTCAACCTAATTTTCTTCAAGAATTGCACTAGAACCTTAACCAATCGAAAAACAGACGTCACCACTTAAATCCGCGTTGAAAAATAGTGCTAAGTCATGAGCCACACTTGGCCTAACCAAAAATATTCCAAATTGCGCAAATTCACGATTGCGCAACTTTGGACGCCTCCTGTGCCGGCTGGGTCTGAAACAAAAAATCGTTTGAGGAGTGAAAAATTCATGAAATTTTGCGTAGAATCCAAATCTGCAATAAAAAATGGGGGTCTCATTTGAAAAAACGAAGTTGGTGTGCTTTGCGCACGATTTGCGCAATGCGCAACGTGGTCATATTTGAGGTCCTTGGAAAAAAACATGCGGATTCAAAAAAAAAAATTTAATTTTACCACTGAAATAACGGTTTTAGAGGCGGGGTCTTCGTTTCGTGGGACACCCTGTATACACTATTTGTTTATATTTTTAAACACGATTTTTCACAACAGGGATGACGTACTTCGAAGTCGTAACGGCACACCTGGTCATCCAATGTGGATTGATAGTCCTGCAGAAGTCCATCATGCTGGTGGTGTTCTACGTCATCTTCGACCATCCATTCCTTGGAAACACCGCCTTGTTGATATCCCTTCTGTTCGCCATCGAATTCGTGGGAGTAGCCTTTGGTAAGTTAGGATTACCAGCACCTGCAGATGCGTCCACACTGCGCGACTCGAACACACGAATCCCTAGAAAATGTCATCGAAATCAGAAGGGAAATGTAGAAATATACGCGGAAATGTGTAAATATCCGTTTGCGCAGGCAGAGTAGCCATCAGGCCGTAGAAGAATATGGGGGATGAAGAAGTTATGGCTATGTCAAGGATCTCATGACAGACCAAATTGTTCTGAACCGTAAAACTCGAGTGGAAATTTTGATTTTATAGAAGTTTTTTTTCAACCTTGAAAAGTAAAAACAAAGCTTCCATTAGAGAACCAAATGTCTGACGTATAAAAAAACAAAGGACGGTAGACTTAGATCTACCTAAGTAGACTTTGGACACTCAATCTCAATCACTTTGGATCATTCAATAACAATAATTAATTTCACGCCATTTTTTTTTCACCAAAAATTGTTGAAATGTTTATTTTGCGACAAATTTCACATGACATTAGTTAAAATGAACAGGGCAACGCTATCTTGAGTCGTGACGTGAAAAATATCCAAAATATCCAAAGAATCACTGGTCTGTCCTATACTAATGTCCAACGTAAAATGTGTAACACTGATGCATCGAAATGTCCCGTGAATCACAGGTCGGACGTTTCAATTTAACCAAATAATGTCCAACGCATCAAAATTTCTATTGAATAAAAATATCCTAAGAATCAAAAGTCTGACCTATATTGGGAGGATGGTCCCCTATGATTTGGAGACCATCCTTCCAATTCCACCACCTTCCATTCACAGGGGACCAGACATTTGAATCCTACCAATTCATAGGGCACCATCTACGGTCTACGTATCTTAACGATCTTTATTGCTTCCGAGTCTACCAAGGTAGCAGAAGCTTTGTTTTCACTTTTCAAGGACGAAAAAAAAGCTCTCCAAAATCAAAATTTTCACTCGCGTTTTGCGTTTTAGACCTTTCTGAACAATTTTGGTTCCGTGTCTGTGTGTCTGTCTGTCTGTCCGTCTGTCATGAATTCCTTGTAACGCGCATAACTATACGAAGTTATTGTCCGATTTCGATGAAATTTTCAGGGATTGTGCGGGTTGGTGTGTAGACGGTCCCCTATAAAAATCATCATCCTCGGACTGATAGAAGCGACTGCGCATGCGCAAACGTGAATTGCTTGTAACGGCCGTAACTTCTACATTTTTCATCCGATTTCAATGAAATTTTCAGGGATGTTACAGATTAGTATTTAGATGGTCCCCTATGAAAATCACCACCTTCGGACTGATAGTAGCCACTGCGCATGCGCAAACGTGAATTTCCTTGTAACGGCCATAACTTCTACATTTTCCATCCGATTTCAATGAAATTTTCAGGGATGTTACAGAGTAGTGTTTAGATGGTCCCCTATGAAAATCATAGAGAATTCTTTTTCATAGAGGAATTCATTCATAGAGAGATGGCCTCCTGTGTGAATCTCAAACGTTATACATGACCAGGCTTCAATAGCCCAGAGGACAGAGTCTTGATTTATGCTCCAGGGATCGCGGGTTCGAATCCCAGCCGTGGCTAAGAATTTTTTTGATCCAATCACATACATCTACTCACTTAATTTTTCATCCGAATTTGATGAAATTTTCTAGGATTGTCCAGATTAGCGTGTAGATGGACCCCTATGAGGGTTGTGAAAGGTACTTGGAGGTTGGTGTTATTAACTACTATGCATCGGATCATCTATACAATCGGGTTATGGATACGAGGAAGCTATGTGCCACACCCACTTGGCAGACGTTTTTTGAAATAGAAAACCTTTATTTTGTTTCAGAAAACCTTTAATTTGACGCGGAAAAGTTATATAATATATAATATTATTTAAAATATTATATTAAAAATATTATTATATTTAAAAAATATATTATTATATTTAAAATATTATATTAAATATTATTCAATTCTATTCGTGTTACAGGATTCTTCATAACTGAAATGTTCTCATCGGATAGATTGGTGACGTACGCCGTTATTGGAGCGACTCTGTCAGTTTTCGTACTTGGTGGTGAGTTGAATCTGAATTCTATATTAATTTTATCTTCGCAAGGACGCGTTCCCTAAGTTTGATGCACTATTACATTTAAAAAATCCTTGAAAATGTCAAATTTAGGTAAAATTTTTCACTAATGGAATTTCACCTTTTGGAATTAAACAAGTGCATGTGTGTGGAGATGATAGAAATAAGAAGAATGCCACAAGAAACATGAAAATTGGATGATTATTTCTGTGAACTGAGTGACCTCTCTCCCTTGAAGACGGCCGCATTGGCTTCCACAAACCTGGGTTCAACGAATTCTGCGTTTTAAATCCTTAATTTTATGGGAAACGAATGAATGAATATAAATGCGCCTGATGAGAAGTGTAATTGCGAACCGTTTCTCCCAGGTATCATTTGGCCGATGGAAGGAGCTCACGCGATTTTGCGGGAAACGGCGTGGGCCTTCCCCGTCAGCCCGGCAGTGGAATCCTACAAGAGCATCACCCTGAGAGGCCACGGCTTGGCCAACTTCATCGTCCTCAAGGGATTCATCTCCTGCTTCTCGTGGATCCTCATTTTGTCTCTGGGCACGGTCGTCGTTTTCAAGACTAAGAGGAGCTTTCAAGTTTTGTAGTTCGACGGTAATATTATATACTAGGGGAAGGACGTGTACCTTGGGAAGATTTTCTTCATTGCTAAATTTGGGGTAGTTCACGTCGTTTTTTGGAGTTTTTTCAAGGTATATCAATGCTCTATCTCGTTGGCTTTCAGAACACCTCTGAAAATTAAAAAAATCTCCCATGGTTGATGCATTAAAACTGACTTTGGATTTTTGCCCAAGGTACAATCTTGGATTGTACCTTGAGCAACATTGATTGTACCTTGGGCACTCATTTTTAGTGTTTCAAACAAATAAAGAAATGGGTGAAAAAATATAAAAAACACGATAGGTAAGTACTCTAACTCTCTGGAAACATATCATTCATAAAAGTACAATTTTTCATCAAACATTTGTTTAAAGTAGCGTTGCAGTAACTTATTCACGAGCCCAAATAAGACGTAAAAAAACTTTTTCCTTGGAAAATATGTTTTGAAAATACGAAAGTATAAAAATAACGACTTCACACTATTAATAATTTCAGAACGCGAACACTTGGTATAGTTACCAAGGAGTTTAGCAAAAATTACAAAAAAATCATAAAATTAATGAAGGTCGAACCCCGCGAAAGAAACATTGAAATGTATCCCTCCTCATCGGTTAAAAATAGGCTGAGGCAAAAATTTTATGATGTCCCGGACCCTCACTCCGAAAACATGTCAATATGGAAAGTTTTCGTTTTTTTCCTCAACAATTTCACTGTCACTTGTCACTGTCGGCTTCTAGGACTGGACAGACGTAAAATTTGGCAAGGTTCTGTGTAGAAAAAGAGACCAAAACCCTTTTGTTAACCACCACGTTGGTGAAATCCCACTTTCCTCCAATCCATTCCTCGGTTGTCTCTCCTACCATTTCCCTTTCTAGATAGTCCAAATTTCCATCAAGCTCTCCGCCAGAACTCCACATATCCAAATTCCCCACAGCCAAAATTCAGCTTCTTGGTAAGCTTGACTTTTTTACTCATCATCAGCAGACGTTTTCTTAAGTGAAATTTGTTACCAGAATGTACAGGAAATCGAGTGGTTTGTACCTTGAGCAACCCCTACTTGTTGCCCAAGGTACACGTTCTTCAGCTGCTCTAGGTACACAGAAAGGACTTGGAAAACATTTTGACCTCTCAATTCAAACCATGAAAACCAAACACAAAAATCGATAGATCTCGTTGAAGCCCACACCCCACAGCTTCTGAATCCACCAAAAATATTATTTATAAACACTTACCAGGTCGCTGGGAAACCTCGAAGCACAGAGGTTAGTTACCCAAAATGGGAGGGCAAAACTAACTGGACGGCGTACTTCCTCTACAATCGACGCAAAGCGCTCCACTGTTCGAGAGCAGTCTTGCCATCATAAAAGCAACATTTTGGCACGATCTTTCAACATTTCTCTCATCGAGGGTCTGAGTAATGAAAAGTTGCTCAAGGTACATGCTGCCCAAGGTACACGTCCTTCCCCTACTACAACTATGTACTGATACTACTAAAAAAGTACAGTTGATTTTCGTTTTTTTGGACTCCAAGAATTGGAATGGGGACGTTCTTTCCTCCGAAAAGATATTTTTTTTCTCAAAATATCGATACCCTTTCGATGTTTTTGAAAAGTACCGATATACCAGTACAGAGAGAGAAAAAACATTTTATTTCGTCAAATATTGTAGGTAGGTACTTAACAAAGGACATCATAGTTGGGTAATATAATATATTATTATATTATATATCAATACATTGTTCTAGTACGATGTATTATTATATTATTGTAGTACGATTATTCAATACATCGTACTAGAACAACACCTCAAGATAGGAACAACATTCCTAAATCTCAAATAATTTCTTAAACAAATTATTATGAGTTATATTGTGCGTGTATACCTAGTATACCTGTTTTTCATTTCTAAGATATTTATGAGATTGTACAATCCCATATTGTTATGAGTTACGACTTAGGGAGGAAAAGAGCCAAATAGGTATTGAATGTTTGATATGTAACGTATTCTGCGATGAAAATTATATTTTATGACAGATTTTTGATTGTTTTGGTTATTACAACTGATTAAAAATGTGAAAGTGATTGAAGGCTGATGTAATTGAAAATAGTGGGGTGTAAAGGACGCTGATAAAGTCCACAGGGCCACACAGGCATTAGTGGGATATCGGCTCACCCTTTGAGCTCGGCCACCAGTTCACTAGTGTATTTCCACGGCTGGGATCCAAATCTGGCCAGGGCCAGCCTATCAAGTCTATCAAAACGGTTTTGTCACGCTGCAAGCAGGGGCGTTGGGTGACCTCCGAAAGTGGTAGGGCACCAAACCAGGAAATACACGAACTTGACCCTAGGATCACACATACCTACATACTTTTGCGTCAAACAGAGGACCCAGTGGCGAACAATCACATCTCAACTTCATTCCAGTTAATGATGAAAAAAAAAAGCATTTTTGGGACTCGAAAAGATAAAAAATGTTAATTTGTTACTAAAACATAAAATATTCAATTTTTTTAAAACGAAAAGCACATAATTTCTTCATTATAAAGACGAGATCATAAAAAAAGTGTCTTAACAAATTCTACATATTAGTCGAAATGTCTCTTTAAACGAAAAAATACGATATGTAGGTAAGTAGTAATCAGTGGTCAACTCCATCAGATGGCATTACAACAAACACCAAGACGACTTGAAATGCAGGGAAAATGGAATGGAAAACCGAAAATAATAAGAGGACCAGGAACGTAAACTGTCATTGTTTCAAGACACTTTGGGGAACACAGTAAAGAGCTCCAGAGAGTGACTATTTCGGAGCAAAACCCCTGAAGATAACAACTTCGACAACATTTTAAAACTTAGTTTCAACTTACAATAGTTTTAACTTACTTTCATACCTATGTGACCAAATCTCTGTGTAGCAAACGCCATCCACAACTATGATAACACTCCAAAAATCATAATTTTACTGTCAATCAGCAAAATTGTTTCATGCCAAGATGTAACCACCCTCCTGTTTTTTTTTTGATTTGACCCTCTTGTTTCCTTTTTGATTTTTTTCTACTTTGTGGAGAACACTTTTTGAAGGTAGTTTTTTCAACTTTGGGGTAAAAATCTAGGTTACAGAGAGATAAATTTTGCCGAGGCTAGACCCAAAGTGGCCTTATGGACGCCACGCCCCTGGCTGCAAGACTGAATCCTCCAGATAGAAGACTCGGAACTCCGCCAGGACTGGGCAGCCTCCCAGGAAAGGCTCCAGGTCCTCACGCACTCTCAGGCTACTGAGCCTGCACAGCTCACTGGGGTACAATACTGAACCTCACCTCTGTAATGTACAGTGAAAAGTGGGGCAATTGAGGGTATACTGGAGCAAGGAAGACGAGGGGGGGGGGGCTTGCTATTTACTTGGAGAAGCGACCCTCGGAATCAAAGCAGCCAGAGAAGTGCTCTACCTTCTTCTCAGAGGTCCATTCTGAGATGATTCCTCGATTCAGGTGACTCATGCAAAATAATAGGAACTCTCCATTTCCATGAAAGAATGATTTGTTTTGATCATACGAAATGAATCCCACCGTTACGAAGAACGTAAAATAATAAATTATGTTATCATTATAGACAAGAATATACCTCAACAGAGTAGGAAGTTCGTACCCAATAGCTCATACCTCCAAAATCTGCCGATTTTCATTGTATTGGAGTGAAAGAATATTGGTGAACAGAACGATATTTTAATATTGTGATAAAAGACAGGGACGTTAATTTAGTTAAACGTTTTATTGTAAACAAGGAGCAAGGACGTTTGTACCTATAACATAATTGTCATGAATTCATTCTGAATTCAAATAGGAAATTCTGGATTCTATAGGTTGTGATCTTCGTGCTTTATTAGAGAAACACTGTGTAAGTTTCAGGTATCCATTGTTTTGTAATAAACTCGATGATTTTTACTTGTAATATTCTATTTCACCTTCTGAGTCGTTCCTGCCATTCGTAAAGTGAAGAGCTAGAAACGGTAACAAATGTTGGGAGAGGCTCCACCAAGCAAGGTTGGTACTGTTTTGAACAAATTTATGAAAAAATGTTTGTTTTAAAACATTGTTTTTAATAGTGTTTAAAACATGTCATTTGTGAGTTTTTCAAAATAGAACAGTTGGAGGAAAATGACCTCGCGCGAAATAAGCAACGAAAAACATGATGGATATGAAAGTACACAATAGATTTCAATTTTTGCCTTTTTAAAAACAAATGTGGAAGCGTTATTTCTCAGCCCTGTTAGGCAATGTACTGTGAGAACTTTTGTAGTTACACTCAAGCTACCATAGTGTTTCATGACCATATTTTGCTTCCGAGTCTACCAAGGTAGGGGAAGCTTTGTTTTAACTTTTCACGGTTGAAAAAAAAAGTGCTCCAAAATCAAAATTTCCACTCGCGTTTTACGTTTCAAACCTTCCTGAACAATTTGGTTCCGTGTCTGTCTGTCTGTCATTAAATTTGTGTAATTGGCATAATTAGATGAAGTTATTGTCCGATTTCGATGAAACTTTCTGGGATCATGCGGATAGGGGTGCAGATGAAAAATCACGAAAAAAATAAAATCACGAAAATCTTGAATGAATCATGAAAATCAGTAGTGTATGACAATCGACCCGAAGTAAATTATGTCAACTTTATTGGGATTTGGGTCCAACAGCAAAATCCTCCTCTTTCACCAAATTTTCAAAAAATTTATTTTCTTTCTGAGCCCTGACGAAGAAAATAAATTTTTCGAAAATTTGGTGAAAGAGGAGGATTTTGCTGTTGGACCCAAATCCCAATAAAGTTGACATAATCATGAAAATCACGGCCCCCAAATTGATAATAGCATCTGCGCATGCGCAAACGTAAAATCCTCGTACCAGCCATAACTTCTACACTTCTCATCCGATTTCGACGAAATTTTCAAGGTTCATGCGGATTGGGGTTAGATGGTCCCCTATGAGGGTAGTGGAAGGTACTTAGAGATTGGTGTTTTGAGATTAACTACTGTGCATCGGATCATCTATATAATCGGGTTATGGATACGAGGAAGCTATGTGCCACACCCACTTGGCATACGTTTTAAAAATTTGTTTTAAGCGGGGTTTAAAACACTTTTAAACAGCTTAACAAAACTTTGTCTCACGAAGAAAAAAAGTTTTAAACAAAAGAACAGTTTTTTCCTAACTCTGCCACCAAGACGGTGGACGCAGCTCCCTGCGGTTTTTGGAAGACGCAGGTTGTGTTGGGCACCCAAGATGTTGTGCGGTGCTCCATGTTGTAAGTATCTCGTTGTGAACGTTATTTATCATTCCGGTCCTGTAAAAGGAAACTATTCAGGGAGCGCCAGCTCGCAGAACTACTTCTCATTAGGTTCATTGTTTTTAATGATAAACTCAAAAGAAGAAAATAAAACTCGGAAAATCAATTCCCACTACCGACCGTTCATAATTTGATAGTTTACGTTTCGAAGTACATACATAGCATGTGAAAATCGAATAAAAAAAAAAGTATGCCAAGTCGGTGTGGCACATAGCTCCCTCGTATCCATAACCCGATTATATAGATGATCCGATGCATAGTAGTTAATCTCAAAACACCAATCTCTAAGTACCTTCCACTACCCTCATAGGGGACCATTTACACGCTAATCTGGACAATCCTAGAAAATTTCATCAAATTCGGATGAAAAATGTAAGTGAGTAGTGATTCGATCAAAAAATTTCACAGCAAGGCCGGGAGTCGAACCCGGGACTCCTGGGTGGGAGTCATCAGCGCTGCGCCTGAGCTATGGGGGCCTGGTAATAGCTTGTATAGGATTTGAGATCCTGACGTCGCACGGGAGGGCGACAAATGTACGGCTGTTACAAGGATTTTACGTTCGCATATGCGCATCGGCTACTATCAGTCCGGGGATGATGATTTTCATAGGGGACCATCTAAACACTAATCAGTAATATCCCTGAAAATTTCATTGAAATCGGATGGAAAATGTAGAAGTTATGGCCGTTACAAGGAAATTCACGTTTGCGCATGCGCAGTGGCTACTATCAGTCCAAAAGTGGTGATTTTCATAGGGGACCATCTAAATACTAATCTGTAAAATCCCTGAAATTTTCATTGAAATCTGATGGAAAATGTAAAAGTTATGGCAGTTATTTTGCCCAGTTTTGACGGTTTTGATGAAATTTGGTACATATCGGCTCCATTTGGGGTCTTGTAAGGGTTTGGTAACCGTCAGTCACTTCAGGGGTGAAAAGTAAGGGTTGAAATTTCCAAGGCCTCCTGAATCAAAATCTTTCATTATAAAGATTTTTAATTTAAAATTAATTTATTTCTAGCATAACTTATCACAAAGCTCTGGTGTCACAGTATGTAGACTTCTTAACGTAGAACTTTTGGAGGGGAACTGATGATCAAAATGAGAAATTCTAGAAGGGTAGGGATGTGGTAGGGAAATGGCAGTAGTGACCGATCTATTACTTCAAACGGAGCGATTGCGGGATGAGATAAATAACGTGAATCTGGATGTGGAGTCTGAACTAACTGTTGGGAAAAGACCGAGTTACTATTTAACGAATTGAATCAGCGATGTGAAAAGATCATTTGGAAAAACTCCTAAAGTTGATCAGACTCAAAGGAATTTAGGTTTGCTTCCCAATACAGATTTTTGAACATTTTGTAGTTCGTCTCCTCAACCTTGTAGTACACGATTGAGGCACCTGAGTGGACTCACCTTCACTGAGTTTACAAGACAACACAGCCCGGCGATCCTCAGAAGTATCTCCAACATGCAGCAGTGGATATAATTTACAATTAATTTGTTTTATATGGATAGATATCTAGCGTTTTCACGTCAAATTGGAGGTTTTACACATCAATTTTGAGGGTTTTCACATCAATATGGAGGGTGACAGATAAGCATGATTTAATTCTGGGAAAGCAGTAACAACAACATAAAGCATGAATGGGCATGTTTAAAAGAATGGCTGGCATTCAATGGCATTTGGAAGGGCGCGGATACATGAAATGGAATGTCTTCGTCATGTTGCACGGACTAGGTATTTCCTGACCGGCAGTAGATATTTCCGCCTTCTGAGTTGGACTTACGATAAATCAGAAACACGAGTGTGAACCGCAAAATAGGCCTAATCTCCGTTCAAATAAGCGAATTTTTGAGCTATGAAATATGTTGTTTTGGTAGATATTAAATTTCCCGGTACTTAGTTGAAGATGGTGAACGAAAGAAAACTCCAGAGGTAGGTAATATGCAAAAAACTTTAAAATCTAAAAAAATTACCCTCACTCATTTTTTATTAATTAACAACCGACTTGATCACTTGGATAAAAAATACTCCTTGAAAACTGGGAGAAGAAGAAAAGAATAACAGAAAATGTCAGCGGAAGGCAAAAAGGTTGACAAGCGAGAAAACACTGTGCTACAGACTTCAACTTTTTTGCGTTGTCGTGAGCTGACTCTCGTCCTCGTTGCGCTTTGATTGCGATTTCAGACGATACTTTTGATCTCGAGGTCACCAATAGAAACTACTAGATCAGGAGAAATTATTTTAGTAATAGTAGTAAGGGCCTTTGGAATCGACCAAGAAAAGAAAATTTAACACCCCTCAAAATTTGTTCGTTTATGTTTCAAGGTAGGTAGAATCCGAAAATGAAATAAAAATTTGGCAGTCCGTCAGCAGCACTGTACCAACCTTACCACTTTTCTTAATTCCCATGGACCGATTTTGATGGCATTTGGTATATGGGTTCCTTTCAGGGTCTAGTTGTGCCCCGATGCTTTTGGTTGATGTCAGTCACTCCTAAGGGGTGGAAAATAAGGGCTGAAATTTCAAAACATCCTAGCTCAAAAACGTTTAATATAAAGGCATTGTTGTTTCATAAATTTGAAATAGTACTGAATTTTTGGAATTGAATGAGACCCCCCAGAGCTCTTAGACCAAACCTTCGCTCCCTATGAGAACTCTGGGCAGGCTAGCGGAGCGCCGTTTAAAATGGATGTGAAACGAACGGTTTCCATCATCCTACGATTTGAAACGGGAAATCTGTAAATGAATGAATGAATGTTTTTTATTTGTCACTCCACACAAAGTGCATCGACAATAGTCAATAAAATATAAATATAAAACAAAACATAACAGTGTAATAGGGCTAAACAAAACAATGGGACATTAGAAAGGGCACTCGGGTAAAAAAAAAGAACGATCACATCCTCCAGAAGACAAAGGCAGCGGAGCCCAGCCGGAAGGCACCCAGCCGGGCCCGGACCCACCCACCATGGTGGCTCCCGGACCGTGTACCCATACCGGGCAACGGTCTTGTCTGCGGTGCAAACGTTGCACGGGGAAAACCATCAAGGGGGCCGCCCCCAGGTCGGCCAAGACCCAGACCCCGCAGCCAACGCCCACATACGGGAGGAATCAACATTTTAACAAGAGTGGTAACTATAATCATGACTAAAAACAAACTGTCTAGAAAAGCAACTGAAAGATCAAATAAAATTTTCAAAAAATCTAAAATACTAACAATAAATAACAGAAAAACCACTCGAATGAAAACAATAATTATACCCTATAGTTATATCACATACCCTATCCTAATATCACAGCATTGTTACTATTATCACAAAACATCACATTAATAAATAAATAAATTCCTACATAGATATAAGCTTGACTGAACTGAGTACTTTGATAAATGTTCCTCAGGCAGAAGCATGTCATAAAATAAAATAACTAAGGTATAAATCAATAAATTAAGAAAAAGATTTAGCTTGTTTAATAGCTTCAAAAAATTCATCAAATGTATAGGGAGCAAGTTCGCGCAAAAAAAGACCAATTTTCTGCTTGAATTTATTTTTTTTCAAATTCTTTTAGTTCATTCGGGATCACATTATAAAATTTAATCCCCCACCATCTGGTAGCGTTTCTTGAACAATTCAACCTGGTAAACGGAACTGTCAAAGCTAGAACATTCCTAGTACCATAGTTGTGAGATGCAGTGTGAAACTTATCAATATTTGAGTGTATGTAGACACAGCATTCCAGAATGTAAATAGCAGGGATTATCAAAACTTTTAAATTAATGAAGGCCTCTCTGCAGTCAGCTCTGTAACTGAGTCCTGAAACAACTCGGAGTGCTCTTCTCTGACATCCAAAAATAATTTTAGCTGACGGACAATGACCCCAGCAAACAATAGCATAGGAAGCTTTGCTAAGAAATGCTGCATGGAATGCTGCAAGGACTGCTTTTCCTGACAATTTATCAGCAAGTCTACGGATCAGAAATGTGGAGCTATTCAAAAGGTTTGCCAAGCTCAAGCAGTGCGCATTCCAATTAAGCTTTGGGTCCACTTGAACTCCCAGAATACTAACTTGCTGCGTATTATTTTCAAAGAAAGACAGGCTCCTCGAACCAAAGAAAATATTTTTAGTTTTAGCCTCATTTACGGCCAAGCCATTCATCCGAAACCAAGCGGTCACATCAGATTTTGCTTGGGCAGATCTTGTTGTCAATGTCTCACCATCGAGGTCCATCAACAGAAGTGAAGTATCATCCGCGAACAGCACAGAGAAGTCATGTATGGAATCAGGCAAATCATTTATGAAAATGAGATAAAGAATCGGTCCTAGGACCGAACCTTGAGGGACTCCATACTCAATCTCCGAGAAAGAAGATAGTCCATTATGACGCACAGCCTGGGTTCTCAGTAGGTACTAGATACGACTCAATCAAACGAAGAGATCTTTCAGAGAAATGATACTTTTTCTGATATGTAAAAAAACTTAAACGATATGTAAAACCACCAAATTGATTTGTGAAACCTCCAATTTTACGTGTAAATACGATAATTGAAATCCCCTCGCTGTTACCCCTACGTGTATCGGCTTGAGTATGTGGTGTGAGCGTGTTGGAATTGCTCAAGTCTAGAATTATTAGATTCTAACAAATCATCTGGTCGTCTCATCAGCAGCACTGGTTCGGCCGAGGATGAGGGAAGCCTGAAGGGCTAGATTGTCGTCAACGGGGTATTCTCATGTTTATATTCCTTTCAAGCCATCACGAGTTGTTACCCGTTTCCTTCCGTAAGTGGATTATGATGTTACAACAGATGAACTGATTCGTACGCGTGATAACTCTACAGATTTTATGATGGATTGAGAGTACCTACTCCGGAAAAAATTGGTTGCAGGCCAAAAGATGAAGAGACAAAATCCGCGATGTCCTTGGAAGACTAGAGAAGGAATCTCTTCGGAGTGTAATAACTCTCGCGTGTTCTTTTTTCGAGATAAAACCGTTTCCGAGTTGTCGTCGAAAACAGCAATTAGGCAACTTGAAATCCAGACTGAGTGTATCAGTGATGACTAACGATCTCATTATATTAGGATCGTCCTCAGAGGACTTTCAATGGAGTTCACACAGTGATTAAAAAAAGAGTTACTTACCAACTTCGTGGAAACATTTTAACAAGCACCATTCAATGAGAAAATGGAATTACACCGAGGAGAACTGATGTTTGTGTCGACTGAATTTCATGGTAGGTGGTGAATTCTTACTGATGTTCTTTTCAACCTGTGAAGAGTTATACCGGATAAATCTCCGTGACAAATTTCAAAATGCGGCAAGATAAAAGTCTGCCAGTGGTTGGGGCACATGGATTCCTCGTGTCCATCACGTTCATCTTCACGCATAAGCGAATACCTACAGTTATCCCAATGCGAATTTTACTGAAATAGTAACTAAGCCAGGAGCCAGATATTTAGGAGTCTTGTTGATCACCAAAATCACGTTTGGCACAAAAACCAGTTTTTGCCTGCTACAAGAATTTGCGGACACACGCGAGTGGAGATTTCGGAGGAATTTTTTGGTTTATTATCGAGCAAGAAAAAGATTTTTTAACCCCCCTCCCCCCTAAAAATTTGATGTTTTACGTTTCAAGGTACGTAGAATCCGAAAATCGAATAAAAAACGCTGCAAATCATTGCTCAAAGGTTTATTATTTTCTGTATAGATCATCCTTCTGTATAGATCACTGGTTCTCCATCAATAGCACCTACCACCATCTGTATTCTCCCTTGACCTTCCCTCTCAAATTTCAGCTCCTGCGTTCAATAGGATTGAAAATGGCTTCGGAGCTCACTCAGCTGATCAGTGATCTGAAGAGTGAAGAAGATCTCCTCGAATGCTGGAGACGCCTGGAAGAGCACTTCCATTCAATAGGATTGAAAATGGCTTTGGAGCTCACTCAGCTGATCAGTGATGTGAGGAGTGAAGAACATATCCTCGAATGCTGGAGACGCCTGGAAGACCACTTCCATTCAATAGCATTGAAAATGGCTTCGGAGCTCACTCAGCTGATCAGTGATCTGAGGAGTAAAGAAGATCTCCTCGAATGCTGGAGACGCCTGGAAGAGCACTTCCATTCAATAGCATTGAAAATGGCTTCGGAGCTCACTCAGCTGATCAGTGATCTGATCAGTGAGCAATGATTTGCAGCGTTTTTTACCTACAAACATTGTTTTACCTACCAACTTTTTTTTACCTACCAACTATTGGTAGGTACTACCTACCACACTATAATGGCTTCACACCTTCACAATCAAGTTTATTAGAAAGAACTAAACGCTTCACACTCGATTCGAAAAATAGAAAGCTTGATATGGAAATTTGATTACTGGTTACGCAGAAGGCAAAACTGTATACAAATCGAAGAAATGAACAGCGATCGCATTTTAGTCAGATAAAATTTGAACGGCGATTATACCTCTTTTGCGATTCACACTCATGATTCTGTTTTATCGAAGGAAAACCTTCAAATACTCGTAGGGACCGAACGGTTTGTCCTACAGAGCTCCGGGTGGTCTCAAAAATTTTTAAAAATTCTGTACTATTTAAAATTGGTGAAAAAACGATACCTTTATTTCGAGAGTTTTCGAGCTAGGGCACTCTTGAAAATTTCAACCCTTAATTTTCACCCCTTAGAAGTGACCTACATCAACCAAAAGCTTCGCGGCACAACTAGACCCCAAATGGAGCCCATATACCAAATTTGAACCAAATCGGTCCAGTGTTGCTAAGAAAAGTGCCGCGTACGGCGTACGGCGGACGGCGGACGGACGGAAATTTTTTTATTCGATTTTCGGATTCTACGTACCTTGAAACGTAAAACATCAAATTTTGAGGGGGGGGGGGTTAAAATTTTTTTTTTCTTGCTCGATTCCAAAGGCTTATTATTGAAAATAATAAACCAAAAATTTCCGTCCGTCCGCCGTACGCCGTACGCGGCACTTTTCTTAGCAACACTGGACCGATTTTGATGAAATTTGGTATTATGGGCTCCATTTGGGGTCTAGTTGTGCCGCGAAGCTTTTGGTTGATGTCAGTCACTTCTAAGGGGTGACAATTAAGAGTTGAAATTTTCAAGAGTGCCCTAGCTCGAAAACTCTCGAAATAAAGGTATCGTTTTTTCACCAATTTTAAATAGTATTGAATTTTTAAAAATTTCTGAGACCAACCCGGAGCTCTGTAGGACAAACCGTTCGGTCCCTACGAGTACTTGGAGGTTTTCCTTCGATAAAACAGAATCATGAGTGTGAATCGCAAAAGAGGTCTAATCTCCGTTCAAATTTTATCTGATTAAAATGCGATCGCTTTTCATTTCTTCGATTTGTATTCAGTTTTGCCTTCTGCGTAACCAGTAATCAAATTTCCATATGAAGCTTTCTATTTTTCCAATCGAGTGTGAAGCGTTTAGTTCTTTCTAATAAACTTGATTGTGAAGGTGTGAAGGCAGTATGGTGTGGTAGGTAGTACCTACCAATAGTTGGTAGGTAAAAAAACGTCTGCCAAGTTGGGTGGGCAGTATAGCTTCCTCACTTATTGTAACATGGACGTATAGAATCAGTTGGCGAAAAAATTATGATTCAAAGAGTTATTGAATACCAAAATATTGGCGATAATATGCGGGATAGGGTTGCAGGTATTAATGTTTATAATATTTTTATAATTTTTATGAGGTATTATAGTTTATAATATTTTGTATTTTCAACGTAGAATTTTATTTAGCGGTCCACCGTCTAGGACCTAAACCACACAATCCCTGAAAATTTCATCGAAATTGGTTGAATAGTTGCGGAGTTTTGGTTGTAACAATAAATTTAAAGTTCGCGCATGCGCAGCGGCTATTGCTTGACCAATTTGATTGAAACTTATAGGGTGTCTCTTAGAAGTTAGTCCCTAACTAACCTCCAAATTTGAGCAAAATCGGTTCATTAGAAACCGAGGTTCCAGGAAATTCACGTTTGCGCATGCGCACTCGCTCCTATTGGTCCGAAGGTGCTGAAATTGATAGGGGACCGTCTAGGACCTAACCCGCACAATCCCTGAAAATTTCATCAAAATCGGACCACAGGTTAGTATAGTTTTGCCGGGGACAATGATTGACCACAGACAGACCGACAGACAGACAGACCGACAGACAGACAGACCGACCGACAGACAGACAGACAGACACGGAACCAAAATTGTTCGGGAAGCTCTAAAACGCAAAAAGCAAGAGGATATTTTGATTTTGGAGGACATTTTTTTTTCACTTCTTTCACGAATACAAAGCTTCCCTACCTTCGTTAGTGAGGAAGCAAAAAAGTTGGTAGGTAAAAAAAAAAGTTGAACGATATTCTTATATGTTGATATTGAACGAATACAGCCCAGGTATGCTTCCGAGGAGTTGCGCAGGATGGCGGCAGATGAGGCAGTGGCTGTGCGTAATGGGGTACGTAATATTAATGTTTATCTAAATGAACGTTTTCCCACGCGCACAGTCATTGCAATCAAGAACATCCGCCTGAAGCCCCACTATAAGCAGCTTGTCCAGGAAGCTATCCTGGCAAATAGCAGTGGGGCTTCTCCCGCATCTCCTATTGCTGATGTGGAGCAGCAGCCTGCCATTCAGTATCCCTCCCCCGGGACCTCCGGTCTTCTTGCCGATCTGAAGACCGAAGTTTTAAGGCTCGGGGGGCAGGTAGGTCGTATTGAAGGCTATGAAAGCACCTACCTGCAGGATCTGGTGAGGCGGGCTGTTGAAGGGCTGGATAACCTGGAAGACGAGGTTGCAGCCTATTTAGGGAGAATCTTCCCGCGGGTTGGGGACGCGACCGTGACGCGGCACCAGGGGGGACCTCCTCCCAGAATGGTGTTCCGTGGAGGTCGCAGAGCAGCTAAACAAGCAAGACGGCGGGAGTACCACCGGGTTCAGAGTTTGTGGAGGAAGCATCCGGCGCGTGTGGCTGCGGAGGTACTGGAGGAGCCTGGGGAAAATCAAGTTCAACCCCCTCTCCAGGAGTTTGTGGATTTCTGGGAGCCACTTCTGAGTGCTCCCAGTCACGACCCTGGGGAGTGTGTGGTTCCCCCAGTCTCCACCAGGGATTCCTTGCGCGGCATCATGTGCTCGCCGGTGCTGTCTGACGAGGCACACAAGTGCCGTGTCAGGAACTCCACTTCCGCTGGACCCGATGGTGTTTCCGCCCGACGCTGGAATAAAGCACCTAAGACGATTAAGCTGCTCATCCTCAACCTGCTCCTCCTTGCGGGAAGACCCCCGAAAGCATTAACCCGTACCCGAACCGTGTTTATTCCCAAGAAAGGGGGAAGTGGGCCTGGAGGCTATCGGCCGATCTCTGTATCTTCGGTAGTCTTCCGCCACTTCCAAAAAGTACTGGCATCTCGCCTCCAGGTGGCTGGTGTCATTGGTGATGTCCAGAGAGCGTTTCGGCCAGCGGATGGCACAGCGGAGAACCTTACAGTTCTCCAAACTGTCATCTCGCTGGCCCGTATTAAATGCCGGCAACTCCATCTCGCCGCTCTGGACGTCGCTAAGGCCTTTGACACAGTCAGTCACCTTGCCCTGACCGATTGCCTTCGTGGTGTCGGGGCCCCATCTCGGTTAATCGAGTATGTGGCCTGTCTGTACCAGGAAGGCGTGACGGTCCTCGAGGCAGGAGGTGAGGTGTCAGGGGGTATACGGATCGGGCGTGGGGTACGCCAGGGGGATCCCCTATCCCCACTTCTCTTCAACCTGGTCGTGGATACGGCCTTGGGTAAGCTGCCCACAGAAGTAGGGTTTGATCTCGCCCCTGGGGTGCGAGTAGGAGCATTGGCTTTTGCCGATGATGTTATCCTACTCGCAGAAACCCGTGAGGGCTTGCAGATCGCCCTCAATGCATTTGCTAAGCAGCTGGCCGGGTGTGGACTTGTGGTTAACCCTGATAAGTGTGGGTCGGTCTCCTTGGTCCCGTCGGGTCGCCAACATAAGGTGAAAGTTGTGGATGGGGGTTTTGTCGTTGGACAGTCCTCCATCCCATCTCGATCCGTGTTGGAGGTTTGGCGGTACCTTGGAGTCGACTTCATGGGGGTGGCCACTATAACTGCCAGCCGTGTGGACCTTGGTAGAGCGCTAGCTCGCGTTACCAAGGCTCCATTGAAGCCACAGCAGAAGCTGCGCCTCCTTCGCACGTACTTACTGCCGAAGCTAACCTATGGGTTAGTCTTTGGCAGGCTTACGGCGGGGAGGCTGCAAGAATTAGATCGAGAAGTTCGCTCTGCTGTGCGCTCTTGGCTGAAGTTCCCACCTGGTGTCCCAAGTGCCTATGTTCATGCACCGGTCAAATCCGGTGGGCTTGGCATTGTGTCTCTCTCGGAATGTATCCCTTCTCTGCGCCGCCAGCGCCTGCTAGCCCTTCAAGGGTCGAGCTGGGAGGTCGCCCGTGCGGCTGCTGATCTTGATTTTGTCAGGCAGCAGTTAGCATGGTGCGACCGAGCAACACCATCTGCTCCAAAACCCAGTTCGTCTGCTGAGTTCGCTGCTGCGCTGCATGAATCGGTAGATGGTAAAGAACTCTGACAGTGCTCCGAAAGCCTTCTCTCATCCCAATGGGTAGATTGGGCTTCGGAGGGCATTGGGGCCCGCGACTACCGACACTTTCACGCCATCCGCGTGGCATCTTTGCCAACTGCGGTGAGGTGTTCAAGAGGTAGTCGCGGGACAACCCTACCCCTTTGCCGCGCCTGTCGGAGTGGAAATGAACATTTATATCATGTAGTGCAGCAGTGTCCTCGGACTCATGGTGGCCGCATTCTACGTCATGATGCGGTCGCCAAGCAGATAGCAGGTGCTTTGTCATCTAGCGGCTGGGATGTTGAGAGGGAGAGATTGTATCGCATGCCAAGTGACCAGGGTAAGAAGCCCGACATTGTTGCCGTCAAGCCCGACCAGTCTTGCATTATCCTGGATGTCCAAGTTGTCAATGGCAGCTTGGACATGGAGCAGACTTGGCGGGCCAAGATAAGGAAATATGACACAAATGATTTACGGCAAGCAGTGTCGGAGCTAAAAGGAGTGGCACCCAACAACATCAGGGTGATGGCTGCAACCTTGTCATGGCGCGGTGTGTGGTGCGGGAAAAGTGCCACGGAGTTGCGCGAGTTGGGCATCTCGGTAGGCGTACTCCGTGGTATCACCACCCGTGTCCTGCTCGGCTCATATTTGAACTGGTGGTCGTTTTATAGAGGCACTTCCCTTCATCCTTCTCTCCCACCCCCACCTTCCTCATCTTCCCTTATCCCTAGGGCCGGCGTCGGGTGAGTCCTGGGCGTCCTCCCCATTATATTTGATTTATTTATTTATTTTAAATTTATGGCGTGCCCCCTCCGTCACCAAAGACATTTTGTCTTGAGGGGAGTTGATTCGAAAAAAAAAAAAAAAAAAAAAAAGGTAAAAAACGCTGCAAATCATTGCCCAAAGGTTTATTATTTTCTGTATAGATCACCCTTCAGTATAGATCACTGATTCTCCATCAATAGCACCTACCACCATCTGGATTCTCCCTTGACCTTCCCTCTCAAATTTCAGCTTCCTGCGTTCAATAGGATTGAAAATGGCTTCGGAGCTCACTCAGCTGATCAGTGCTCTTCCAGGCGTCTCCAGCATCCGAGAAGATCTTCTTCACTCTTCAGATCACTGATCAGCTGAGTGAGATCCGAAGCCATTTTCAATCCTATTGAACGCAGGAAGCTGAAATTTGAGAGGGAAGGTCAAGGGAGAATACAGATGGTGGTAGGTGCTATTGATGGAGAACCAGTGATCTATACAGAAGGGTGATCTACACAGAAAACAATGAACCTTTGGGCAATGATTTGCAGCGTTTTACAACCGCAGCAGGATATTTAAAAAATGCTTGTCTCACCCCCCCCCCCCCCCCCCTCCTTATAAACATAAACCTACCACTAATGAATTTCTTCGTTAATGTATTTCTATTGAACCAGGTATCTTCAATACACCACTAACTGAATTAATTTTCACTTCACCTGCCTTCCTACACCACTGTAAGCAATCCCAGAGTATTCAACACATTCTTTAATATCAACAAGGTGGGTCGCATGTTGTTCCCAGCGGATGTTCTGATCTCCTGCCGTCGAATTCTCGTTCGAATTGATGTCAACATCACCGATTAACGAAATAGAAGGAATAACAAACCAGGAAACTTCACGTGGAAACCAATTTCGTCTGACATGCAATTACGCGCAGACTGAATGATAAATAATTTTTCATCATCGCATGATAAGAACTTATTATTTGGCATCCTACGCTTCCGTGTCGTTGCTCTGCCTGCGGATGGAAATGTAGATACATGAAATTTTGTTGAACAGAAACAAACATATTCAAATTTCCACATGTAGACTACTTTTTTTCTTTGAATGAAAACGAACAAAGAATCAGGTTATTTGTTGAAAACGTCTGCCAAGTTGAGTGGGCAGTAAAGCTTCCTCGCTAGCAATATCATAAAATCTGATCTTGAAAATTCGCTCATAATATCAATACCTTAAAGCACAAAGGCTTGATGTCCACATTTTGGTTTATTATTTCTAATAATAAGCCTATGTGACCGTATCGCACAAAATTTTTATAACCCTCCCTCAAACATTGTCACTTTACGTTTCAAGGTGCGTAGAATCCAAATCTGCAATGTACGTCCGCCGTTCGCCGTCCGGGCCATAAAAGGCCTTAGAATCGGTCTAAAAAACCCGTTCTTTCGCACATACACTCCATTTGGGGTCTAGTTGGTCCTAACGTCGAATTATTCCGATCGCTTCATTCGTATAGAAGTTATGGGCAAATAACCGGCCAAAAAGAGGTTTTTGCTTAAATATGCGTGGGGTGACATTTTCCAAGTATTTTTGCTTCCTCACTACCGAAGGTAGGGAAGCTTTGTATTCGTGAAAGAAGTAAAAATTTAAAACCTTTGGAATCGACCAAGAAAAAACGCTTGCATACGAGTCTGCAACACATTGAAACATTTTCATGCCCCCCCCCCCCCCCCTCAAACTGTAAAGTACCTACCTACCTAACAACTTCACTTCTGATGGTCATAATCATCATTGTGGCGACTTGGGACAAATATCGTTGCAACAAATATCGTTGCATCAAATTTCGTGACGATTTTTTTTTTATGTGCCATATGAAAGACATGAAAATGTCAAAAAAAAAAAAAATGTCCTCCATAATCAAAATTTCCACTTGCTTTTTGCGTTTTAGAGCTTCCCAAACAATTTTGGTTCCGTGTCTGTCTGTTTGTCAGTCTGTCGGTCTGTCGGTCTGTCTGTGGTCAATCCTTGTCCCGGGCAAAACTATACTAACCTGTGGTCCGATTTTGATGAAATTTTCAGGGATTGTGCGGGTTAGGTCCTAGACGGTCCCCTATCAATTTCAGCACCTTCGGACCAATAGGAGCGAGTGCGCATGCGCAAACGTGAATTTCCTGGAACCTCGGTTTCTAATGAACCGATTTTGCTCAAATTTGGAGGTTAGTTAGGGACTAACTTCTAAGAGACACCCTATAAGTTTCAATCAAATTGGTCAAGCAATAGCCGCTGCGCATGCGCGAACTTTAAATTTATTGTTACAACCAAAACTCCGCAACTATTCAACCAATTTCGATGAAATTTTCAGGGATTGTGTGGGTTAGGTCCTAGACGGTGGACCGCTAAATAAAATTCTACGTTGAAAATACAAACAATTCAATAACTCTTTGAATCATAATTTTTTCGCCAACTGATTCTATACGTCCATGTTACAATGAGTGAGGAAGCTATACTGCCCACCCAACTTGGCAGACGTTTTCTTCTAGTTGGTTGGTGGTAACAATGGTAAATCCGTGTTCTCTGCAGACGGGTGATCTATATAGAAAAATGATAAACCTGTTGCAGCGTTTTTAATTTATTTTTTCGATTTCAGAAAATCTCAAATTCAACAAAACTATTATTGACCTTCTTGACGATTATAGCTTGAAAATTTCTTGAAGACGTTAAAGAGTTTAGTGTGACAAGCCATTATTTTAGGAATTGTGCACTGGTGAAAACTTCTCAACGTTTTCCTCAAAACTCCATTTTTGGACATAGCGCCTTTGAGCTTTGAGGGATCAATATGACTGTTAATAAAATATATAAGTTCTGATGAAGAATATCCACGTCAAATCAAGGAAAGAAGTTTAATGTGACAAAAATTGGATGAGAATAATGGAATAGTGTTAATAACTGAATCACATAATAAATTAATAACTGAAATTCTCGACATGTTCCATTACAGGTTTAATTAATAGATTTCTAGTTCTTTGATGGCATCCAGCCGAGAGTCTCTCAGGTGACCAATGAGAATTGTTTGTAATCCGTTTACTAACATGAAAAAATGGATTATAATATAAGATCCATTTATCCTGGCAATATAAGGATTATAAAACATCCATCCATGGTTTCATTGGTCACCCAACGAAGCTGCGGAGGCCCTTCAAAGCTGGGAATCCTTCAAAGTTTCTTTCATTGACAAAGAAATTATGCAATCATCTGTTTTGAATGTAATCATCACAATTTTGATTTTTCCCTAAAGGAAAAGGTTCCCACGAAACCAAAACCTTGCTATGGACCTGTTCCCAAGTAAAGATCTAAGCATAAAACATATTGTTTAGTAATGAATGCATTCCAGGGGACTTCCCATTGGATAAGCTAGCTCAATTTAAACCAGTTGGTAAGCGATGAAACATGCTTTTCATTTACCTACCTTCCTCCTGCAGGAAACTGTTTCACTCAACGTGATTTAGTTAGTTTTTTGAGTAATAAAATAGTGCACTCCCCCCACCCCTACTAACCACCAATGGTGCCAGTCTGACACCAAAGAGGTAATACGTCTCGTAACTTTGAACTTTGTTTAGGTACGAGTTTACATCCGTATTCAAGGTAAAACATGAAACCCCACGAAATATGCAGTTTGTGGTGCACCATGGAGGCACCACTAATTAGTTCCATGGTGGAATAAAAAATAACTCATGAAAATCGTGAGGAAATCTTTCAATTTCAAAGCTTGGTTATAATCAATAAGCTATAAAGGAACCGAAATATTGAAAAATCTGATATTTTGTGAATATTACCCCCCTACTCGCCCCTCCCCTTGCTAATCTTGATAGTCTGGTAAAATAGTGAGCTACTTGGAAGGTTTCAGAGTCGAACAAAAAAAGAAACACGCGAATTGGTTGAAAACTAAGTCCTAGCAGAGTACACAAGATATCACACACCCACACACACACACACACACACACACATGAATCTATGTTTTTTGCGGATTTGGATTCAGGATGGTCTAGAACGGGTTAGTAGGTATGTGATTTTTTTTTCTGTTGAGTGTTGTCCTCCTTCCCCCCAGATTAATCGCCAAGTCTTAGGACTCCTAGCTAAGAAATTTCGTCCTAAAAAAACCTCAAGTTGATCGAGATAAGGTTCACGAGTGGGAACCAGTCAAGAGCCGCACAGTGGGGGTCAGCAAGATCCTGTGGAAGTCTGGAAAGGGTTTCTACTCCCACCAGCGAACTTGAACTCGCGCTGTCGGCTCGTTGATTGACTCGCGAAATGCGATCGTGAGCAACCCAGTCGGCTTTTTTCGTCTCAGATTTTTAGTTAGTTTGGTGAAGTGTATACACAAGCGGTCATGACGGATGTTCCAGTCTGATATCTCAGCTCGGATTTCAAGGTAAAATGCTTCATCCATCCACGAGCGAATTTTCGGAAGATTCTAACCGATTATAAAATACAAAGTACTCCATGATAAAAAAGTCCATCTTGATATTCCCATAAAGATTTTTCCATTAGTAGCCAGCAATTATTGTTTCGTATCCTTGTTGGTTTATTATTTTCAATAATGAACCTTTGGAATCGACCAAGAAAACATTTTTGAACCCCCTCAAAATTTGATGGTTTACGTTTCAAGGTACGTAGAATCCAAAAAACGAATAAAAATTTGGCCGTCCGTCCGCCATACGCCGTACGCGGCAATTTTGCCACTTAGCATTGACCGATTTTGATGAATTTTGGTATGTAGGCTCCATCTGGGGTCTAGTTGTGCCCCGAAGATTTTGGTTGATGTAGGTCACTTCTAAGGGTTACAAAATCAATTTTGAAATTTTGAAAACGCCCTAACTCAAAAAAATTTGATATAAAGGTATTGTTTTTCCTTAAATTTACGATTCTATAGAATTTTTAGAATTTTTTGAGACCACCCGGAGCTTTGTAGGACAAATCGTTCGCTCACTACGAGAATTTAAAGTTTGGACGTACGATAAATCAGAAACACGAGTGTGAATCGCAAAACAGGCCTAATCTCCGTTCAAATTAAAGCTGACCGAAATGCAATCGATGTTTTTCTTCATGTTGGATGGTTGGTGGCTTTGCAGACGAGTGATCTATATAGAAAAATAAAAAAATAAACCATTGTGTAATTATTTGCAGCGTTTTTTTTACACAATTTTGTTTCATAGACAATAATAATAAAAATTCATTAACTCTGAACTAAAAGTTCAATCGAAAACATTTAAATCCTCCACATTCTATGGTATATGGCTCATGATTTATTGTCATCAAAGATAACTCGGTTTCGTTAGTCATGAAATATTTTATGTTAAGTCTTAATTTGCAAATTTTATTCCATGAAGCTATACCTGCTTCAAATTATTTTGATTTTCATTGAGTTGATGAATTCCAATCCGTTTGAAACTGAAAACAAAAGTGGTATTTGTTCATAATAGTACAGTGGTGATAAACTTGGAAAAAAAAATCCAGTACTAGCTAAAAGCCTACTAAAAGCAGGCAAAAACAAAATCCGTAGAAATATGAGAAAAACTCAGAAAGCCCCCTGGACCCCCGGATGTTTTCTTTTACAAGGAATTTGTTGTCTGTTGTTTTCATTTAGCTTTTTATGGGCCTGATTTTAAAATTGCTCGTCATTTCATTCACCTCTTGATGTCCCAAAGGTATTGTAATTATTAAGAAATCGAAAACATCTAAAACGTCGAAGAACACACCGCAACTAAAATCCTAGGTTACAAGATCCTTTAATTACTTTTTGGTAAAAACAATGCCAGCCAACTACATAAATAAAACGCTGCAAATTATTACACAATGGTTTATCATTTTCTATTTTTCTATATAGATCACTCTTCTGCGAAGCCACCAACCATCCAACATGAAGAAAAACATCGATCGCATTTCGGTCAGAATTAATTTGAACGGAGATTAGGCCTCTTTTGCGATTCACACTCGTGTTTCTGATTTATCGTACGTCCAACCCTTAACTTCTCGTAGTGAGCGAACGGTTTGTCCTACAGAGCTCCGGGTGGTCTCAAAAAATTCTAAAAATTCTATAGAATCTTAAATTGAAGGAAAAACAATACCTTTATGTCAAAATGTTTTGAGTTAGGGCGTTTTCAAAATTTCAAATTTGATTTTGGAACCCTTAGAAGTGACCTACCTCAACCAAAATCTTCGGGGCACAACTAGACCCCAAATGGAGCCTACATACCAAATTTCATCAAAATCGGTCAATGCTAAGTGGCAAAAGTGCCGCGTACGGCGTACGGCGGACGGACGGCCAAATTTTGGTTTATTATTTTCAACTAGCTGAAAAGCCTACTAAAAGCAGGCAAAGACTATTCCTCCGACTCTCCTCCCGCCACCAACTCCCTCCGACTCCTCCCGCCCCCAACCCCTCCAACTTCTCTCGCCCCCGACCCTTCCCGCCCACAACCCCTCCGACTCCGACTCCTCCCGCCCCCAACCCCTCCGACTCCTCTCGCCTCCGACTCCTCCCGCCCCCTACCCCTCCGACTCCTCTCGCCTCCGACTCCTCCCGCCCCCAACCCCTCCAGCCTACAACTCTCCCTCTGCCACGACCCCTCCGTGCATACGTACGTACGTACGTACGGTTGGCGTTTTATATAATTAGATAATGAACCTTTGGAATCGACCAAGAAAAATTTTTTTATAACACCCCCTCAAAATTTGATGGTTTACGTTTCAAGGTACGTAGAATCCAAAAATCGAATAAAAATTTGGCCGTCCGTCCGCCGTCCGCCGTCCGCCGTACGCCATACGCCGTCCGCCGTCCGCCGTCCGCCGTACGCGGCACTTTTGCCACTTAGCATTGACCGATTTTGATGAAATTTGGTATGTAGGCTCCATTTGGGGTCTAGTTGTGCCCCGAAGATTTTGGTTGAGGTAGGTCACTTCTAAGGGTTCCAAAATCAATTTTGAAATTTTGAAAACGCCCTAACTCAAAAAATTTTGATATAAAGGTATTGTTTTTCCTTCAATTTAAGATTCTATAGAATTTTTAAAATTTTTTGAGACCTCCCGGAGCTCTGTAGGACAAACCGTTCGCTCACTACGAGAATTTTAAGTTTGAACGTACGCTAAATCAGAAACACGAGTGTGAATCGCAAAAGGACCTAATCTCCGTTCAAATTAAAGCTGACCGAAATGCGATCGATGTTTTTCTTCATGTTGGATGGTTGGTGGCTTTGCAGACGAGTGATCTATAAAGAAAAATAAAAAATAATAAACCATTGTGTAATAATTTGCAGCGTTTTTATTCGATTTTTGGATTCTACGTACCTTGAAACGTAAACCATCAAATTTTGAGGGGGTGTTAGAATTTTTTTTTCTTGGTCGATTCCAAAGGTTCATTATTGAAAATAATAAACCGAAATGAACTTGGCAACAGAGAAGGTATAATTATGTTCACAACAGCACAGAGTAGGAATGCTGAACCATACCTACAACGAGAAGGATTGTGGACCGAGCAACAGGAAGGAATCATGCTCTGGATCGGCGGAGTTTGCACTATCAGTGAGGACCGTGGTGGAAACACTCGAAAATCGGAGTGTTGGAAAAGGCGTAGGATCGGAGTGTTTAAAACGCGCGTGACTCTTTCGCGTAACGTTTTTCGGATAGTTACCCTAGGGCAATAACATGTCCCATGTTAAAAAAACGCTTGCATACAAGTCTGCAACACATTGGGACACACAGTCTATGTATTTTATATAATCTATGCCTAAATTTAGTGCTATCCAACGAATGGTGAACGATTTTTCTACGAACACGAATGACGAAGATAACGTTCCGTAGCAACGACTTGGTTGTAAGTGGAAATCATTAAAAAACTTACTGTAACGTGACCGATTTTGTGACCAATTTTATGACGCTTTTTCATGACGTTTTTGGTTTATTATTTTCAATAATAAACCTTTGGAATCGAGCAAGAAAAAAATTTTTAACCCCCCCTCAAAATTTGATGTTGTACGTTTCAAGGTACGTAGAATCCGAAAATCGAATAAAAAAAGTTCCGTCCGTCCGCCGTACGCGGCACTTTTCTTAGCAACACTGGAACGATTTTGATGAAATTTGGTATTATGGGCTCCATTTGGGGTCTAGTTGTGCCGCGAAGCTTTTGGTTGATGTAGGTCACTTCTAAGGGGTGAAAATTAAGGGTTGAAATTTTCAAGAGTGCCGTAGCTCGAAAACTCTCGAAATAAAGATATTGTTTTTTCACCAATTTTAAATAGTATTGAATTTCTAAAAATTTTTGAGACCACCCGGAGCTCTGTAGGGCAAACCGTTCGGTCCCTACGAGTACTTGGAGGTTTTCCTTCGATAAAACAGAATCATGAGTGTGAATCGCAAAAGAGGTCTAATCTCCGTTCAAATTTTACCTGACTAAAATGCGATCGCTGTTCATTTCTTCGATTTGTATATACCTAGTTTTGCCTTCTGCGTAACCAGTAATCAAATTTCCATATGAAGGTTTCTATTTTTCGAATCGAGTGTGAAGCTTTTAGTTTTTTCTAATAAACTTGATTGTGAAGGTGTGAAGCCAGTATGGTGTGGTAGGTAGTACCTACCAATACTTGGTAGGTAAAAAACGCTGCAAATCATTGCTCAAAGGTTTATTATTTTCTGTATAGATCACCCTTCTGTATAGATCACTGGTTCTCCATCAATAGCACCTACCACCATCTGTATTTTCCCTAGACCTTCCCTCTCAAATTTCAGCTTCCTGCGTTCAATAGGATTGCAAGTGGCTTCGGAGCTCACTCAGCTGATCAGTGCTCTTCCAGGCGTCTCCAGCATTCGAGAAGATCTTCTTCACTCTTCAGATCACTGATCAGCTGAGTGAGCTCCGAAGCCATTTGCAATCCTATTGAACGCAGGAAGCTGAAATTTGAGAGGGAAGGTCAAGGGAAAATACAGATGGTGGTAGGTGCTATTGATGGAGAACCAGTGATCTATACAGAAGGGTGATCTATACAGAAAATAATAAACCTTTGATCATTGATTTGCAGCGTTTTCGTTTATGTGCCAAATTAAAGACATAAAATGTCAAAAATTCGTTACTAGAATTGGTTTGTAAAATAAATGTTATTAAAATCTATAATTTTGTATGCGAGTGCGACATTCTAATTTGAACAGCATTTCAAAATTCACGATTAAGATAAGTATCCAACATGCATTCGATTGTAAAACTGCAATACTAATACCTCTCTTTCGATTCACACTCGTGTTTCAGACTTATCGTAAGAACAGCCTTCAAGTTCTCATAGGGAACGAATGGTTGGTCCTACAGAGCTCTGATTGGTCTCATTCGATTCTAAAATTTCAATACTATTTTAAATTGATGAAAAAACATTACCTTTATATCAAAAGTTTTTGAACTAGGGCGTTTTGAAAATTGCAGCCCTTATTTTTCAACCCTTAGAAGTGACTGACATCAACCAAAAGCTTCGGGCCACAACTAGACCCCAAATGGAGCCCTTTTACAAAATGTCATCAAAATCGGTCCATGTGAAGTAAGGAAAGTGCGTCGTACGGTGTACGGACGACAAAATGTTTATTCGATGTTCGGCTTATACGTACCTTGAAACGTAAACCAGCAAATTTTGAGTGTGAGGGGGGGGGGGGTTAAACAATTTTTCTCTTGGTATATTTCAAAGGTTCATTATTGAATGTAATAAACCAAAATAGGGGTTCCATCCCTCGCAAAAATTACTGGAGGTTACAATTTATTCTTTTTTTCTAAGCTAATTCCTAAGTGGATTACCTCTTGTTCGTGATAGCTGGGACACCCAGTATTTAAAAAAAACTCAAAAATGGACGCCTGGCTTCATGAAGAATCGCCTGGACACAAGACTTCGTATTGATCAGGTGCACTGGCTTACTCAACACTATTAAAAATTCCTACGAAAATCTAGGTGTACTTAATTTACACGAATTGCGAACTTTTCAGGGAGCACATACTATTTTCGTTGATAAATTCTGATATTTTTTATCTGACTTAATCCTCACACAGTTGATTTACCTTCCCTAAATTGCTTCCAATCACCCATTAACCACCAATCAGTAGTCATGAAGATTTCATTGGTCACCGAATTTAAGCGCTTTAAGATGTGTAAGAGAGAAGTACCGTTAGTGTATCGTTACGCTGAGAGCTTTGCAGCTCACCCATATGAAAGAAACAGGTAATTGTAAAAGGTGCTTCATCTCTTCAAAATTACCTCCTTCAACGTACCTACCAAATTCAAGAAATTAGAGAAAACAGTGTATAAGTTTGTGGTCAAAAATACCTTGAGAGAGAGAGAGAGAGAAACAAATAAATGACCCAAATGTTGGTTTATTATTTCCAATAATGAACCTTTGGAATCGAGAAATAGAAAAATTGTAACCCCATTATAATTTGATGGTTTCTTTAATACATCTTTAATATATCTTTATAAATTCTTACTTGAAAAATATTAATTTTCTTGTTCAAAATAAGAAAATAAAAGATACCTATTACTTTTACGGAAAAATATTTCATTTCTTCATAGTTTTTTTTTTGCAAAATGAGGGCTGAACGATTGCCATATATATTAGTTGAGTAAACCACTCAATAAAGATCTCCATCGCACCCTTTTTTGACTCATTATCAAAACATGTTCAATCTTTCAATACCAACGCGAGCAAGTCATTTTTGTGAGTGATGACTTTATGTGATGAAGTCACGAGTGTCAGCTATCGCTTTAGTTCAATAAGAATCGTGCGGAATGTACAGCTTGCCAATCATTACTAGCTCTGGCGTAATCATAGTACATACCTACCGCTACTGAGCGTCAATATCGAAATTATATCTACAAACCATACATTGTGAGTAGATCAGACAGTGATACCTTTGAATCAGTTTAGGATTGTATCAACCCAAAGTTTATTTTGATCTTGGAGGTCAACTATATGAAAAACGCTGCAAATTATTACACAATGGTTTATTATTTTTCTATATAGATCACTCGTCTACAAAATCACCAACCATACAATATGAAAGAAAAAAAAAGAAAAAAATCAAATTTTTTTTTTTTTTTTAAATCAAAAAACAAAATCAAAATTAGCAACCATCGATCGCATTTCGGTCAGCTCTAATTTGAACGGAGAATAGGCCTCTTTTGCGATTCACACTCGTGTTTTGATTTATATATATATATTTCAATATAAACCCTTCAATTTTCGTAGGGAGCGAACGGTTTGTCCTACAGGGCTCCGCGTGGTCTCAAGAAATTTTAAAAATTCTATAGAATCTTAAATTGAAGGAAAAACAATACCTTTATATCGAAATTTTTTGAGTTAGGGCGTTTTCAAAATTTCAAAATTGATTTTGGAACCCTTAGAAGTGACCTACATGAACCAAAAGCTTCGGGGCACAACTAGACCCCAAATGGAGCCTACATACCAAATTTCATCAAAATCGGTCAATACTAAGTGGCAAAAGTGCCGCGTACGGCGTACGGCGGACGGCGGACGGACGGCCAAATTTTTATTCGATTTTTGGATTCTACGTACCTTGAAACGTAAACCATCAAATTTTGAGGGGGTGTTAAAATTTTTTTTCTTGGTCGATTCCAAAGGTTCATTATTGAAAATAATAAACCAAAACAGTCCGAATTATTCAGGATTTGAGCGAGTTGGTCGCCTGAGATGGTCTCCTCACATTTCATTGCCGTCAGACCAATACTGGGGTCTGTTTACGGGCAAACGCAATTTTACTTGAATATCTTATTATATTTCTATGATTGATAAATCAAATAATGATATGAGAAACGTCTATATTGAACCATCACAAAAGAATGAGAATCATTAGAATAAATACAAGTCAGGTTTCCAGTGTCAACCCAGATGGTGAATATTGTTTGGGGTCACCTTGGCTACTTGAGTGTTGTAGGTACACTACATATCTATCTCCCATTTATTCGATTAGGAGGATAGTTAGGGGCTGGTCCACATCTGAATAGATCCATCACGATCTAACGGTTAGATTCTAACCTGTACGATCATCGGTACAAACGAAAACGTGAAAAATCGTCAACAAGAGATCACTACAACTTTTCAATCGTGTTCACGTTTGAAGATTCAGAAAACTATCAACTTGATCGTGAAAACAGTGTTAAATATTAGGGAATCAGTAGAGTTGCGAAGGTCAATAATTGTCAGATCAACTAATTCTACAAGTCCGTATGAGGAAGCTATACTGCCCACCTAACGTGGCAGACGTTTGAATACAACGACAACCACCATGTTAAGTTCCATACACAAGCCTTACATAGAAGGTTGGGGAAGGTCGTTGGATGTTTGGGCACTACCTACAGATCTTAGTGAAATGTCATCCTCCTGTGTCAGTGTTTTGGCAAATTCATTGTTTACGAAATCAATAGCAAAATCACTCAGGGTCTCGTTCTTACGATGTCAATATTAGCTACCGCCTGCGTCCCAGTTTTATCTCTTTCAGGAAATGGTTTTCTTTTGATGAGATTTTGAAAAATGGTTTGTTCATATTCAATTTATTAGTTTTTAATCTAGAAAATCTTTTTGATGGCTGCCCTTATGTTCATACCGGAATTAGATTCTTGGTTGCTAAGGAAGCACAGTCTTCAAAGATCCCATTTGATTGGCTGACATGAACGGAAATTAGGCCAATTTGAGTTAGTAAACATTTTTTAGCGATTCACACTTGTATTTCTGATTTATTGCGAGTCCTCAAAGTCAAATTGTAGGCCTCAAGTCCTCAAAGGGAGCGAGTGGTTTGTCCTGAAGAGCTCTACATAGTATCAATAGATTCTAAAATTTCAATGATATTTCGAATTGACGAAAGATCTGTATCTCTATAATTAAGTGGGGTTTTTTTGAACAATAAAAGTACTTTGTCGTTTTCAATCACTTTTATTCGTGGAGAGCTTTCGACAACTTTCTGGTTGTCATTCTCAATCCAGCAAGAGGATGAGATTTCAGTGTAAAGCACAAGAGATAACTAACAAAATGAATTGTTAAGTTAACTAAAAAAAAAAGTCTGCCAAGTGGGTGTGGCACATAGCTCCTCGTATCCATAACCCAATTATATAGATGATCCGATGCATAGTAGTTAATCTCAAAACACCAATCTCCAAGTACCTTCCACTACCCTCATAGGGGACCATCTACACTCTAATCTGGACCATCCTAGAAAATTTCATCAAATTCGGATGAAAAATTAAGTGAGTAGATGTATGTGATTGGAACAAAAAAATACTTAGCCTCGGCTGGGATTCGAACCCGGGACCCTCCTATGCCCTGGGTGGGACCCTGGGACAGTTCTATGCGCTACCCCTGAGCTATTGAGGCCTAGTAATGTAATGAATAGGATTTGAGATTCTCACAGGGGACCATCCCTCTATGAATGAATGCCTCTATGAAAAACCATTCTCTATGATTTTCATAGGGGACCATCTAAACACTACTCAGTAACATCCATGAAAATTTCATTGAAATCGGATGGAAAATGTAGAAGTTATGGCCGTTACAAGGCGTTTGCGAATGTGCAGTCGCTTCTATCAGTCCGGGGATGATGATTTTCATAGGGGACCGTCTGCACACTAGCCCGCACAAACTCTGAAAATTTCATAGAAATCGGACAATAACTTCGTATAGTTATGCCCGTTACAAGGAATTCATGACAGACAGACACACAGACACGGAACCAAAATTGTTCAGAAAGGTCTAAAACGCAAAACACGAGTGAAAATTTTGATTTTGGTGAACTTCTTTTTCTTCCTTGGAAAGTGAAAACATAGCTTCCGCTACTTTTTGGTAGACTCGGAAGCAAAAATAATTACTAGTTATCAGCAGTAGTGGCTCACAGAAATCTTGGCTTGAAAATGACAACCAGAGGGTTGTCGAAAGCTGTTCACGAATGAAAGTGATTGGAAAAAACTTTTATTATTTTAAAAAACCCCACTGATTTGAAAAAAAAGAAAAAGTCCTCAACCACATCATAATATTATGTGTCTATCTGTATGTCAAAAGTTTTTGAGCTAAGGTATTTTGAAAATTACAATCCTTATTTTTCACCCCTTACAAATGAATGAGGCTAATCAACAGCTTCGGGCACAATTAAACCCCAAATAGAGTCCATACACTAAATTTCATCAAAATTCCATCCATGTTCCGACCGTCCACGTACGGATTTTGCTTTCGAGTCTACCAAGGTAGCGGAAGCTTTGTTTTCACTTTGCAAAGTTGAAAAAGTTTTACGTTTCAGACCTTTCTGAACAATTTTGGTTCCGTGTCTGTCTGTCTGTCGTGAAATCCTTGCAACAGCCATACCTTCTACAATAATTGTAGGGAATTATTTTATTTATTTTATTTTTTATTGTTGGGAATTATTCCCATCTAATTTCGATGAATTTTCAGGGATTGTGCGGGTTGGCGTGTAGATATGAAAATCATGGCCCCCAAATTGAATGTATTTTGTGCGCAGGCGCAAACGTAAAATCCTTGTAACAGCCATAACTTCTACATATTTTTCATTCGATTTTCGGATTACACGTACCTTGTAACGTAAACCATGATATTTTGAGAGGGAGTTGAACATGTTTTTTCTTACTCAATTCCAAAGGTTCATTATTGAAAATAATACTCGTAAACTGAAAATCTGCTCATATTATGAGGATATCACAACAATCTTTCACTATTAAAACTCGATTTGTTCAAAATTTGTGATTAATTGAGATTGATTTCGTGATCCCCATGACTGTTACAGTTCATCTTATTGAATTATTGCGTCAATATTTTATTTCGCTGACTTTACAGTTACTTGTTACAGAGGAAACATGGGCGACGAGGTGCCTCCGATGGTTCGTGTGGTGGACGCCTACAAGTCTTTCGCCCAGAGTGTAGTCCTCAACGACCTGAATATGACTGTTCCCACCGGTAAAATGTAAATAACTTTCGCCAGGATCGTAAACCGTTAGAAAACAGTAGGGCATTGCGTATAAATACCTCTAAGCATAGTGAATAGTATCTAAATTAAGTAGGTACCTTTCAAAATTAGGGAACCACAGCACGCAATGGGATACGCATCGTCGGCCATAGCTGGCTTCTCACCGTTGAAGGTTGAAACTGGTCAACCACTAAATCATCCTTTCAATCAGGTTCAATGTCCGTTTCGCACGGAGTATATTCCTCAGTCATTATCAACACATTTATCAGACATCGGAATCTGGAAAGCGGGCTGAAGCGTAAGAAGAAGACGACGTCAAACCGATTTATGTCGGTTTTCAGATAACATGTTTTTGTTTGTAAACATTACAAATGTGTCAAATTTGGCTATCTTGTTGAAAATGAATTCACTGAGCTTCGAACTTGTAACTCTTTAATTTACTTTTACAGTTTCAATCAACATCAAATCCTCGCAATACTTGGTTTTTATTTATATTGCTTCCGAGTCTACCAAGGTAGCGGAAGCTTTGTTTTCACTTTTCAAGGACGAAAAAAAAAGTTCTCCAAAATCGAAATTTTCACTCGCGTTTTGCGTTTTAGACCTTTCTGAACAATTTTGGTTCCGTGTCTGTCTGTCTGTGTGTCTGTCTGTCTGTCTGTCTGTCTGTGTGTCTGTCATGAATTCCTTGTAACGCGCATAACTATACGAAGTTATTGTCCGATTTCAATGAAATTTTCAGGGATGTTACAGATTAGTATTTAAATGGTCCCCTATGAAAATCACCACCTTCGGACTGATAGTGGCCACTGCGCATGCGCAAACGTGAATTTCCTTGTAACGGCCATAACTTCCACATTTCCTACCTGATTTCGATGAAATTTTTGGGGATTATGCAGATTTTGTTGTAGATGGTCATCTATAAAATTCATCACCCCGGACTGATAGTAGCCGCTGCGCATGCGCAAACGTGAATTCCTTGTAACAGCCATAACTTCCACATTTTCCGTCCGATTTCAATGAAATTTTCAGGGATGTTACAGATTAGTATTTAGATGGTCCTCTATGAAAATCACCACCTTCGGATTTACAGTACCCACTGCGCATGCGTAAACGTGAATTCCTCGTAACAGCCATAACTTCCACATTTTCTACCCGATTTCGATGACGTTTTTAGGGAGTACGCGGATTATAATATTATAGGTTGTAGATTGTAGATTGTATTATATATTATAGGTTGTAGATGGTCCCCTATGAGGGAAGTGAAAGGTACTGCAAATCATTACACAAAGGTTTATTATTTTTCTGACTAGATAAACTGTCCGCAAAGAACACAGCCCTTCATCCAGGTAAACATCGTCATCCCAAGGTTGTGGGTGTCTTCTAGGTATACGAAATTTCGACGATGTCACCGCAACATGTCGTAGGTATATTGAGATAAAACCACCGCGCGATGAAAATTGACGTGACGAACCGATTGGAGACCTTTTTTTCCGAGTCCACCAAGGTAGCGGAAGCATTTTATCACTTTTCAAGGTTGACCAAAGAAAGTTTTCGAAAATCAAAATTTCCACTCGCTTTTTTTCAGGACTTTCTGATCAATTTTGGTTCCGTGTCTGCCTGTTCGTGTTGAAATCCTTGTGACGGGCAAACTATACGAAGTTATCGTCCAATTTCAAAGAAATTTTCAGGGACTATGCGGATCGGAATGTAGATGGCCCCCTTTGAAAATCATCACCCTCGGATAGCCAGTGTGCATGCTCAATTCCTGGTAACAGCCACAGCTTCTACATTTTGGTTTTATTTTTAATCCGATTCCGATCAAATTGTCAGGAATTATTCAGATTGGCGTGTAAATGGGTAATTGATAGATATTTAGATTAACTACTATGCATCAGATCAACTATACAATCGGGTTATGGATTCGGGGAAGCTAAGTGCCAAACCCACCTGGCAGACGTTTATTCAAATGTAAATGCGTGCAGGAAGTAGTGGCATGAATTTACCTCCTCAAAATATTAATGTCTATATAGGTACCAATTTCTCAATAGAAGTTACATACTAATTTCTACCTTTGTAGGAGCATACCTCATGATTTGGTGAATGTTAATGATTCAGTGTATCCACTTTGTTCACTAGCAAACACAAAACCCACGAATTGTAGAGGAAATGGCCATGAACAGCACTGCCTGATTGTTTCAGGCCCAAAATAGGGGTGGTAAGTAAGACACTCATTCGGTATAAACCTACCCAGGAAATATATAAACAAAACCCTCGAAACCAAAGAAGAATGCAAAACCCTGAACTCGGGCGTAAAGAATCACAGAAAACTGGTACTTAGAACAATACAGTAAAACCAACAGGTATCTAATTACTCAAGGCCTAATCTCAACTTATGATCATGAAGCAATGCGCAAGGGAGTGAAATATGAAAATCTTGCTTGAGAGAATACGAGTTTCTTCGGTTTACATTGAGAAGAGATTCAAGGTGAAAGGATCTCCTGTAGGAACCCAACCTGCTAGTGATAAGCGCTGATGAGCGAGTAACAGCCATCAAGAAACTATCTCTTATCATGCCCAGCGTTTTTTGGATATCAAGCATTGGTATTATATTATTTTACCTTTTATTTGAACCTTTTTCATTTTGAATTGAACCGTTTTCCTTCCGAGTCTACCTAGGTAGCAAAAGCTTTGTTTTCACTTTCAAGTTTGAAATAAATAGTTCTCCAAAATTGAAATTTCCACTCGCTTTTTACGTTTTAGACCTTTCTGAACAATTTTGGTTCCGTGTCTGTCATGAAATCCTCGTAACGGGCAAAACTATACGATTTTATTTGTCCGATTTGATGAAATATTCAGGGATTGTGCTGGCGGTCCCCCTGTGAAAATCATAATTCCCGGATTGACAATAGCGTCTGCGCATACGCAAACTTTAAATCCTATTACAGCCATAATTTATATATTTTTCATCGGAATTCAATAATATTTTCCGGAATTGAGCAGGTTGACGTGTAGAGTAGTGCAAGCTACTTAGAGATTGATATTTTGAGATTAGCGTTAATGCATTTGATCATCTATTCAATCGGGTTATGGATACGAGGAAGCTATGTGCCAGCTATGTCACCTTTTTTAGACCTTTTAGACCTTTTTTGCCATTTTTGCAGGACGGAAAAAAGGTGATTTTTAAAGATTAAGTACCTAACTTATTACTCGTTTTAAATAGTTCTCTTTCATCTCTCTTCTCGACAATAAGACGAGAAGGTAGTGTTTACATTTCTACGTAACTACCTAACTAAAAATTCGAATTCAAAAAATTCTACGTCAAAAAATAACGGAGTTAGATTTAACTGGATTGTATTGTGGGAAAACTCTGCTTTCGTGGTTTGTAGGAACTGTGCTTGTGATGTTAGCTGTGATGTTCAGCTATCTGGGTAAGGTTTTAACAATTTTTCTGTTTTTTGTGTGTATTGGTGTTTTGCATCTTGAGTTCGCCTGCTCTTAACAAAACCAAATTGCGAGTCTGTGACAGTAAACTATTCCGATTCAACAGGTCCCCAATTTGGGCCCTTGCGCATATTTTTCCAAAATCTTGGCCAGATTACTGAGTAGTGATAGTAGATTACTGAGTAGTGAACGTAATTACTGAGTCTAAAGATATTCAGGCTGAGGTCATCAGTATTCAATTCGAACGTCAATCCGATCCATGCCTCCCTTATCAAGCATTTTCCATGACTTTAGGTAGGTCTACTGGCAGTTAAATATGAAAATATCGTGCTATTGTGCGTCTAATATGATTTCTGACTTCCAGTTACGCCCTTCTGGGACCTAGCGGTTGCGGCAAAACGGTCCTTCTGAACTGCATCTTGGGCCTCCGCCCCTTGGACGACGGCTACATAAAATTGGAAATTTCGAAAAGGACTTCAATCGGATACATGCCCCAGGTATTCCCTTCATTCAGAATTCAGTAATTGGGAAAGAGAAGTGCAAATTCGTTAAATGACGTTAAAAAGTGTGAGAATTCCGGCGGCTAGAAGTTGGTCTCAGTTGAGCTTGGCTCTCCACATGTACTACTTAACTGCTTAGATGTTAATTTTTTACAATAAGACTGAACAGAAATCCAGAGTCGATTCTACAACTAATTTGCAACATGTTTTGTCCTATAACTTTTTCACCCCCCCCCCCCCCCTTAAAATAGTACTTTGTTTGTTGCCAAATGCTACTTTAAATGTCCTGCAGTTCAATAGCCTTCTTTTTTTTAAACCAGTTTTAATTAGTCAAAGGAAGGCCGTAGAACAAAATTTGAAAAAAGTAAAAATCGAAGTTTTTGTATATAAATGTGTAATATACAAACTACGAAAATACACAGAAACCTACTTGACACTACCTCAGACACTATATTCAAACCACTCGACAAACTCATCCAAAAACGAAAAACCCCCACAGGCGGATTTACTGACAATCTGAACAACAAAAGACAACGAACAGAACACACCACCGTAACTCCTTACAAAAGAAAACAGCACCCTCTTGACTCCACTAACTTCCAGACAACCAAATGAACTAGGATATCTTAATTTCAAATAGGTAATAATAATAATTGATCAACTAACCACAAATAAAAATTTTAAAAAAGTATTTAAGTTAGAAGTAGATATAAGTAAATAACTTAACAATAAGTTAGTTATGTAAGCTAGTTTATAATATATTCATAGTTTAGAATAGAAGACCACGTGGTTACCACGCGGTGAATGTACAATTAGCTAATAGGATTAGTTTTATCTCTCCCTTTCACTTGTCATGACAGACAAACAACCTTTCACCACGTGGTCTCGTTACCACGTGCCCCCCCTTTCCTTTCTGATCCTTTCACCTCCCTTTCACCCAGACTATACAGGGTGTCTACACTTTCGATGGGCATAACTTCAGGGTTCAATTCTACAAGGTATTTCCAACAAAAAATGTCTCTTAGCAATTTTCTTTTAACCCACTCAAAATTCTATTTTTTCACTTTAAAGTTTTTTTTCGCGTTTTCGACCTCACAGCACTGATATGGTCATAACTTCCCTTATTTCTCCTGAAAATTCAAATCTGACTACACCTTTAGAAAGAGCGTTAAATTACCAGCTACCTGAAGCAAAATCAAAATTTTTTTGCGATAAAATAGTAGAAAAACATCAAGTCAAAAAGCGAACTTTAAAATTGTTTTTGAAACTTGACTTTCTTCGACCAACGTTTTCACTCCAAATCCCTGCCCATTTCGATGGGCGCTCTTCGGAGAAAACATGCTCAAATTGTCACCTTTCCAACGGTCTATTAATTTTTCTGTTCAACATTCAAAAAGAAAGAGTAAATGAAGTTTGAATGTCAAAAAACGTGTGTATTACAAGCAAATCCAGTGTTTCAAGCCGGTTTATGGTCCCCCTCGATCACAAAATGGCTTGACGATTTTGGTACCATTTTCTATGTAATTATTTACGCTGAATCCAATAGTGATACTTCCGAATGATTCCGACTGCTAGAAAGTGGATTTTTCGAAGAAAACCTTCGTTTTTCGTACAAAAACTTTGCATCGTACATAAAGTAACACCTTTCTACTCAATAAAACACTGAATTCCTAGCTGATTGAAGTTTTTGTTGATTAGAAAGGTATTACTTTATGATATCTTCCATATCTACGAATAATGCGTCTTTTATGTACGAAAACCGAAGGTTTTCTTCGAAAAATCCACTTTCTAGCAGTCGGAATTATTCGGAAGTATCACCATTGTATTCAGCGTAAATAATTACATAGAAAATGGTACCAAAATCGTCAAGCCATTTTGTGATCGAGGGGGGCCATAAACCGGCTTGAAACACTGGATTTGCTTGTAATACACACGTTTTTTGACATTCAAACTTCTTTTACTCTTTCTTTTTGATTTGTGAACAGAAAAATTAATAGACCGTTGGAAAGCTTACAATTTGAGCATGTTTTCTCCGAAGAGCGCCCATCGAAATAGGCAGGGATTTAGAGTGAAAACATTGGTCGAAGAAAATCAAGTTTCAAAAAAATTTTAAAGTTCGCTTTTTGACTTGATTTTTTGATACTATTTGATTACTAAAAAATTTTGATTTTGCTTCAGGTAGCTTGGTAATTTAACGCTCTTTCTAAAGGTGTAGTCAGATTTGAATTTTCAGGAGATTTAAGGGAGTTATGACCATATTAGTGCCGTAAGGTCGAAAACGCGAAGAAAAACTTTAAAGTGAAAAAAATAGAATTTTGAGTGGGTTAAAAGAAAATTGCTACAAGACATTTTTTGTTGGAAATATCTTGTAGAATCGAACCCTGAAGTTATGCTCATCGAAAGTGTAGACACCCTGTATAAATACAACGACGGACTGACAAACTTTAGTACTCTCTTGACGACCTGAAGATGATGTCCTTACATCGAAAGCACTCGCCTCCTGTATTCGATTTGCTGGTTACGACGGATTCTCCAATACGGTGCGTAGATAATAATCGAAGTTTTGGTGTTTTTAGAATGGGGGTTTTACGGCGGGCGCTCTTTGGGAAACATTTCCTCAAACTGTCAGCTAAGTGGGTGTGGCACATAGCTTCCTCGTATCCATAACCCGATTGTATGAATGATCCGATGCAAAGTAGTTGATCTCAAACCATCTAAGTACCTTTCACTACCCTTATTGGGAATTCTACATGTCAACTCTTACACTCCATGAATATTTCTTCGAAATCGGATGGAAAACGTAGAAGTTGTGACTGTTACAAGCATTTTACGTGTACTCATATACACAATACACTTTCAATTTGGGGGCCATGATTTTCGTGGGGGACCATCTCCAACCCAAACCGCACAATCACTGAAAGTTTGATCGAAATCGGATGGAAAACGTGGAAGTTTTGGCTGTAACAAGGAAATACAAGTTTGCGCAAGCGCAGTGGCTACTGTTGACTTGGGGGCAATGATTTTCATAGGGGACCGTCTACACGCCAACCCGCATAATTCCCAAAAATGTCATCGAAATCGGATGGAAAATGTGGAAGTTATGGCTGTGGCAAATATTTCATGACAGACACGGAACCAGTATTGTTCAGGAAGGTCTGAAACGTGATACGCGAGTGGAAATTTTGATTTGGAGAACATTTTTTTTTTTCAACCGTGAAAAGTGAAAACAAAGCTTCCGCAAAAATTATACGGCATTGGGGAAATAACTGCGTTTTAATGCCCAAAAACGTGATTTTTTCGTGCTAAACCCACGTTTTTCCTCTTATATCATCTTGTTACGTAGAAAAATTATCGAATTAAAGTAGGTAGCCACAGCGCCTGCGAGAACGTACAATGGGGTATTTCGGTGGGTCGGAAATTCAGGTTTTTGACCTCAAATTTGGATTCAGCACCCTTGAAAACCTATATACTCCAACTTTAAGCCCAATGATACTATAACATGTGGTAGAAAAATTAATTAAAGAGATCACACGTTTGAAAAAGGCGGGCCGCTATAAATGCACACACACTAGGCAAGGACTACGCCGCGCGCGTGTGTGAGTAGTATTTTGTAGTATCCAAGAGGTCCTCCAAGGGTTTCTGTGCATGGATACTTTTTTCTAAGACAGTTGGCTAGCTACGTCACACCATTCAAATCTTCAACTTTCCTTAGCTTCTCTGATTTTTTAAAAACATTTTCTCGACGAACAGACCCAATTACCGTTATTCCTGAGCCATACTCTTTCGAAAAAAAAAAAAAAAAAATTGACTGAAATACCCCATTCTTGCCTAACCCACAATTTCCTCATTTCATTGGTGTCCGATGGCGTATGAACTGTGGGGGTTCAACGACCGTGAGGGCCAAACCCACACTAATTATATTCTCATAATAGTTTGATTTCGATAGAATTTAAAAAGTTGTTTGAGACTAAAGTTTGATGATTTATACCTACAGCGTGATCGGATTATCAATGCAACCATGTGATCGATACAAGGAAGCTATGCATAGGAAGCTAGCCACACGCATTTAGTAGACTTTATTCAAAATCCAATGTTGAAAGTTTTGTAATTTCTGAAAAGTTTTAAACCTTTCTGAATTCACCTTAACTTTGAAGACCGACTTCCTAGACGGATTCAGCACGCTAATCTTAAGCATCTCTTAAGAGCAAAGTCTGATCACCTGTCTCACGATTTAAATTATTTATTTGTTGAGCGGTGTAACTCACGAAGACAGCCAACCGTTCCGCGAGTGATCGAGGGTCTGACCTTTAATACCTCTCAGGGGTCGTTGAATTACTTCGCATTTGAATAATTTCACGGTCCTCTCCTCCAAGATATCTCCTCCTTATGAGGGAACGAACCGCATCTAGAATTATAATGTTGGGAACAATAAAGAAATGTACCTAATTCAATCTCGTGTGTATTCTGGAGGATCCTTCCTTTTTATAACCTTGAAATTTACGAAGCAAGTCATCCGCTAAACAATCGAGAACAAACTTTTTTCAAATATTTATTCTTTTTTCCGAGTTATTTGAAACAATGAGAGTTAATTTACATATCCTTTAATTAATGGGTTTTCCTTCAATTTCTACTGTGGTGGGGGGGGGGGGGGCAGTTGGGTGGAAGATATAACTTCTGTTGATGACTGAAACTGATTCTGATGGAAATATTAGGTTCACGATCAACTTGCTGGTTTCCTGCGTTTGGAAACAAACACAGCGCTGACAATTATTTCCGATGTTTGACGATTTTCAGAGTATTTTCTCATCATCTCAGTACTCCCCTCATAAGAACTTACCAAGGATTCCTAAAAAAATTCATGGCAACTATTCTGGAACCATCTTCTTACTACCAGCAAAATCGAACTATTAAGTAGTGAGAAATTAATGTTTTAGAAAAATCAATTCTGGTATGTTTGTAGCCGCGGGGATGAAATTGACATGGGACCTTCTATGGATTGATAGACGTAATATAAATATGAAAACCAGATCATTTCTTTTCCCCCTTAGAAGTTCCCAAAGTTTTCGCCAGGGAGAAGGAGTTGGACATTTTTCTGCTTTTTCCCCGAACCCCATACCTCAAAACTACCAGAATTTGAGCGATTTTGGACTATTTAAAGTAACACGATTCTAAGGAATTCGCGTTTGCGCACGCGCATAGGCTACTATTAATCTAACAGGAATACAACTCATAGGGGACTGCCAAGGGACAAACCCGCGCATTTCCTGAAAATTCCACCAAACTCGTACAATATATTTGTTAGATTTTGCCCCGGAAACACAGACACGGAACCAAAATTGCTTAAAAAGCTCTGAAACCCAGAATTCGAGTGAATTATTTTGGATATGGAGGACCCAAATTTTGTCCTAGAGATTGAATGAATGGGCTACTATCTCTACTGGTCTCTCAACCTACCAACTTCCTGATCATTGAACGGTTTCGGGCCGGTAGATTATGCTAACTACCACACCGGTTTCATCACCCTTTACTTCAATCATTTAACGATTTCGAGCCGGTCGACGAATCTCCCTTCTAATTAATATCTTCCTTCCCTCACAAGGGTAGTATTGAAAAGGCAAAGTCAATTTAGTGACCAATTTGTGTCAAATTTAATTTAATTTATGCTTTCAAACACAAGTTAGAATATTCATAACAGATTTGTACCTACAAGAGAAGATTTGGAGGAACATTTAGAGTCAATATAATGATGTTGTAGGGGACAGTAGAAATACTCCGTGTCCCGTAAAACATTTGAATTCATTATGCTCGTTGTCGAAAGGATGAATGGTCGAGGAATACCGAATAGATTTCCGATCGGGTCATTCGTATTCGTCATTTCCAGCTTCTGGTTGTTTAGTAGTGACGAGCCGTTGCGAATACTCTGTTCAGTTCAAACGGAGTGAAACTCGGTTTCTCTGTCGTACATATCAACGATAGCACGCCAATGGGAATCTGTTAGCGAACTGAATGAATACTTAGTCTCTAAAAGGTGCCAATTGAGTTGCCTGGAATCAAACCGGCTCCTATCCACTCAGATCCAAATCCCAGAATTTGTGAAACACTATGAGTGACGTTGTCCACAAGGTCTGTGTTGGGCCTGTGTTGCCGAATGAAGTGATGAAAGTAGATATTTTTTAACTTAATAATTAGAAAATAAAAAAAATTAAATAAAAGAAAATTTAATTTATTAGAAAAAGAGAGAAAGTACGTTGGATAGGAGACACTTTGATTCTCAAATCTTAATTTCTTTCAGTTTGTCTCAAAACATACTGGAATGGGTACGATTTGATGCAGACTATTACTAACAATGTATCAATGCACTCACTGCCAGAGATGGGCGTTAGTCGATTATCGAATACTTCAACGAATACAATTACGATTAAAAAGTACCTATTCCAATAATGAATGTAATCGAAAACGATTGTATTCACATACTTTTGGCGATTGAAAACGTCCGAGCCTTATTTGTATATTAGCTGGTAGGTACGTAAACATCATCAAGTGAAAAACATCTGCCAAGTGGGTGTGGCACATAGCTTCCTCGTGTCCATAACCCGATTATATAGATGATCCGATGCATAGTAGTTAATCTCATAACATCTCAATACCTTCTACTACCTTCATAGGGGACCATCTACACGCTAATCTGAACAATCCTGAGAAATTTAGTCGAAATCGTACGGAAAATGTAGAAGTTATGGCTGTTACAAGGAATTCACGTTTGCGCATGCGCAGCAACTACTTTTAGTCTGGGGATGATGATTTTCATAGGGGACTGTCTACACGCCAACCCACGAAATTCCTTGAAAATTTCATCGAAATCGGACAATAACTTCGTATAATTATGCCGGTTACAAGGATTTCATGACAGACAGACACGAAACCGCTACCTTGGTAGTCTCGGAAGCAAGATCAATAAACATCGCTTACTGTCAGAACTTATTGCTTCCGAGTCTACCAAGGTAGCGGAAGCTTCGTTTTCACTTTTCAAGGTTAAAAAAAGCTCTCCAAAATCGAAATTTCCACTCAAGTTTCACGTTTAAGACCTTTCTGAACAATTTTGGTTCCGTGTCTGCCTGTATGTCAGTATGTCTGTCATGAAATCCTTGTAACCGGCATAACTATACGAAGTTTTCAGAATTTTCCGAGTTTCCGATATTGCGGGTTGGCGTGTAGACGGTCCCCTATGAAAATAATCACCCCCGGACTGATAGTAGCCACTGCGTAGGCGCAAACGTGATTTCCTTAAAACAGCTATAACTTCCACATTTGCTATCCGATTTCGATGAAACTTGATGAATAGGTTGTAGATGGTCCCCAATGAAAATCAAGGCCTTAAAATTGACAGTAGCCTCTGCGCATGCGCAAACGTAAAATCCTTGTAACAGCCTCAACTTCTACATTTTCCATCCGATTTCGACGAAATTTATCAGGATTGTTCAGATTACCCGTAGATGGATCCCCTATGAGGGTAGTGAAAGGTACTTAGAGATTGATGTTTTGAGATTGACTGCTATGCATCAGATAATCTATACAATCGGGTTATGGATACGAGGAAGCTATGTGCCACACTTACTTGCCCGACGTTTTTATTTAGTACTATTTTGACCCTAAATTCAAACAGTGGACTCCTTTTTGTATACAAACATCGTTATTATTGAATAGTCCTTTATGTGACATCAATCGACTACCTCTTGGAAAAATTCTGCCAAGTGGGTGTGACACATAGTTTCCTCGTATCCAAAACCCAGTTATAAAGATGAAATGATGCATAGCTGCTAATCTCAAAATATGAATCTCTAAGTACTTCCTTGCTCCCTGAATTCGGTGAAATTCCCTTGTTAGAGTAGTGCAAGGTACTTGGAGATTGATGTTTTGAGATAAGCTATATCTATTCAATCGGGTTAAGGGTACGAAGAAGCTATGTACCACACCCACTCGGAAGAAATTTTAGCGTGGAACATGCTTTAGCCTTGGACTAACCACCCGAAAACGTTACGCGGGAGGGTGAGGGGCGAGTGTCATGCGGGGGTCCACACCTGCCTTACTCCGCCGAAAAGAGCGGCTGAAGCATGTTCCATGTTTCTTGAATTTCAGCCAAAAGCTCCAAGCAGTAAGGAGAGGCCTGAAGAACCGAGTTTCCTTATGTTGGTTGCCACCTCAAGCTGCAATGTTGTTTCAGGATGTTGGACTGTCACCCGATTTCACAATTCGCGAAACTCTTGAATTCTACGGTCGAGTCTACGACATCAACGCCTTGGATTTGAATGTGAGAATCAACGAGCTCGCAACGGTTCTGGAACTCCTCGACATGAATCTGAAAATCAAGCAACTGAGGTGGGGATTACGTTTTTATCAACGACCTGTGTCCAAATTGGATCTCCTCTCTCGTAGGATCTGACTAAGTTCCATCCAGCAAAACGGAGATCTAAGCTTTCTCATGTACCTACCTAATTAACCCTTAACTTAGTAGTGTAGCTTTAAAGCAACATCAGTCTTTCCGTGTCGATCAAAAAATCCCGAAACGTTATAATGAACCAATTTTGCATATTTGAAGACAAATCTCGCCAAATTACCTTAATTTCTTGTTCATTTGGGAGGAAACTTCTCGAATGAGCTTATTATGATTAAATAAGTTTAAATTCGGTTCATCGGAGAAAAATGACACAAAAATACCTCCATTTTTTTTGGTGGGTTTTTACCTCATCTCTAGAATTTATCTTAATGTTGATTTTGATGAAGGTTCTGGTTATATGCAACTTTATAAATAAAACGCTTTTCCTCTTTACCAATAATATCGGTCCTCTTTATCGATATATCAAACGTACTAAATATACCGAAATACAGAAACACCCTCACAACAGAAATCTTCGCGGGTAGGCGTCCAACCATTCCCAAAAGCTTTATCGCAATCATGCAATTATATGAAGACATCAGAGGCATTCGGACAAACATTCATCTTTATTTATAAACTGACACCAGCAGGTTACCTATATATTATTTCATTAGGTCTCATATGTAAAATTCAGGGTATTTTATATACCAAATTATAAGGTTATTTTATATAACAATTCAGGATATTTTTATTGCATTTACAAATTTATTTCAACGGTTTACACATGTATTCAAACTTTGTATTTGACAAATGTATAATTTAAACCATGTGTAATTTTATTCAACCTTTTTACAAATACATTTAAACCTTTTCCAAATGTATTTAAACCATGTTCAATGATAATTAACCCGTCTGCAAATATTTTAAAACTTTTTTCCAAATTTACATATTTAAGCTGTTCTTCTTCTTCTAGTGCTTTCTCTGAAGTCAGAGGTTAGCGACAATTTGTCGGAATTCATCTCTATTCAATGCTTTATTTTTCAAATCGTGATACTTGAGTCCTGTCCATTGTAAAATGTTGCTCTACCACGAGGTCTTCCGTCGCCCAATACTTCTCTTTCCCTCGATTTTTCCTTCAAACACCAGCTGCAGCAATGAGTATTTCTCACCACGGAGTAGGTGACCAACGTATGAAACCTTTCTCCTTCTAACAATAGTTAGAAGTTTTTGATTGGTATTCATCAATTGCAGAATTTTCGTTGGTCATCCTACGAACCCATGAAATACGCTGCATTCCCCAGTAACACCACATTTCGAAAGCCTCGATTCGATTCGAATGGGAAGCCTTCAATGTCCATGCTTCAACCCCGTACAAAAAAACCGACCATACATAACATTGAAGGAAGCGCAAACGAGCTGGTATACTGAGATGTTTGTCACAAAGCACGGCTTTATACTTCATGAATGAAGCTTTAGCCACAGCTATCCTCGTTTTGATCTCAGTGTCCACCTCGGTGTTCTCGTGCAAACGACATCCAAGGTATTTAAATACTGGCACTCTTTCAATGGGTTCCATACCAACAGACAAGCAGGCTGTTTGCTGTTCGGCGCAGCTCACTACCATGAATTTTGTCTTTTTTACGTTTATTCTGATGCCATACGTCTCTCCTACCATCTCCACTCTGTTAATTAGTTCTTGTAGTTCCTCTTGACTTCTCGCAATCAGAGCCGTATCATCTGCATACCGTATATAATTGATCAGGCGGCCATTTACCCTAATCCCGGCATCGCAGTTGGTCAACGCTTCCTGAAAGATGGCCTCCGAGTAAAGGTTAAACAGCCGAGGAGGTTCAGAAATCCCTGGCGAACGCCCTCACTTATAGGTATTCTTGTTGATGGATAACCCTCAACAAGAACTGACGCGTACTGCTCATTGTATAGGTTTCGAATGATGCGAACATCCTTCGAGTCCAGACCAAGGCGCTTCAGCAACTCCATAAGTGGGCCATGCCTAATGCTGTCAAATGCACGCTGGAAGTCGATGTAGCAAACAAAAAGATCCTGATGCACATCCCGGCAACGCTGCATTAGCAGCTGCACACAGAAGAGCGCATCTCTCGTACCCAAGCCACCACGGAAACCGAATTCCCGCCGAAGCTGTTACCTACCCCAAAATGAATTGGCTTTTTTCAACGTAATCTTCAACTCAAAGCATTTTGTACAGAACTTCTGCTCAGTAGAATACCTACCCCTTTCATAAAGCTTCTCTAGAATTTGTTCAAGCGTGATCCCGAGCTCGTTTTCAATCAGCGACTCAACTATTGAAGGGTGTCGGAAGTTAGTAAAATTGGCCTTTTTCCTTAAGGTGCATTCCTTACAACTTTATCATTTTGACAGTTGTACTTCTTACGTATAGTCTTTGGTGTGTCATATTTTATTCCTGATGTCGAAGCAGCTTCTTTCACAGAATAACCTTCCTCATATAAGTAGACAAATAGTTGTTTTTTGTCGACAGAAATTACCTCATACTTCCCTCGCCGTCGTCTAACGATATTAGGAGGATTGGCAGGAGAGTCCAAAGAATCCATATCACCAACCTCTAACAACATTATTGAAAAATCAATCAATACCGTTCAGATTTAGTCAAACTTGACGATAATGACAATTAACAAATAACTTGTGGATTGAAGATGAAAGTTTTATTGAGCTGAGTCGGAGAGCGAATGAAAGTGTAACGGTGTGGTGTTCACCGTGAAGTGATAACATTCCTTTTGAATGGCAAAAGAATTCCCTCTCCATTCAAAAGGTATTCCTTTTTCCTTCCTTTTTTTTTTTTTTTTTTTTTTTTTTTATAATTCAAGCCTACGCGAGTCGGAAATTTCATTCAAAAGGAAATAGAAAATGGTTAAAAAGAATTTTCAAACAGTTTAAATACGTTTGTTAGTGGTTTAAATAAATTTGCAAACGGTTCAACTATTTTTGTAAATAGTTTGTTTAAATGGACTTGCAAACGGTTGAATTATTTATTTTATTTATTTGTATATAATTCAGGGTGAATTATTTCATCATTCAGTCTCAAGTTTTTGCTGTCTACGTTATAAATAATTATGACAAATCTAATAATTTGTATAATTCCAGCGGAGGAGAGCAAAGGCGCGTTTCACTGTCCGTCACTATGCTCCACGGCCCGAAATTGCTCTTATTGGATGAGCCAACGGTCGGAGTTGATCCCGTACTAAGTCTAAAGTGATATAAAACGCATTACCATTCACGTATTATTATTCTTGCATTCTACTACCTGTGTATTGCTACTTTTCTTCGTATTATCGATTGTTCAAAATCATCATAGGTTGTATTGAATCTTTTAAAATAGGATTTGGGAGTACTTGGTGCGAACGGCGAGAAGTGGGGTCACAGTCATAATCACGACGCACTACGTCGAAGAAGCCCGAATGGCTCACCTGGTAATGAAGTTATTCAAACTGTCTTATATAAATATGTATCTATTAGAGTAATGGAAGTAGGACAGTTCGTACAACCAAGAATACTGGCCAAAAACTCGAGACCAGCGCCATTCTACTGCCTTTTTGCCTTCTTCTTCTTCTTTAAGTGCCCTGCCCTCGAAGGACGTTGGCGATCAGTAGCGAGACCTGGTCCTTGTCGACTACGGCCCTAAAAAGCGAGGGTGTACTGAGCCCGAACCACTGGCGTAGGTTCTTAAGCCACGAAGTACGCCTCCGACCAACACCCCGCTGCCCAGCAATCTTCCCTTGGATGACAAGTTGCAGGAAATGGTACTTGTCATTCCTCATGACGTGTCCGAGGTACTCAAGCTTCCGCCTTTTGATGGAGTCCATGAGCTCTACATCCTTATTCATTCTGCGGAGCACCTCAACATTCGTCACTCTGTCCATCCAGGGAATCTTCAAGATACGGCGATACGTCCACATTTCAAATGCTTGGATTTTGCTGCACAGGGTTTCAGTTAACGTCCAGGCCTCCACACCATATAGTAGGAGGCTGAACACGTAGCATCTCAGTACGCGCACCCTAATGGCAAGGCTAAGGTCACGACTCACTAAAACTTTCCTCATCTTGTAGAATGCAGATCTTGCCATCTCTATTCTACAACGTACTTCCCGTGCAGCATCCCAATTTGCGTTAAGAAGGCAACCCAGGTACTTGAAGGATTCAACCCTCTCAATCACTTCACCTCCTACTGCCAATGGCTCTTGGGGAACGCGATTGTCCTTGCTGATCACCATCCATTTCGTTTTTCGGACATTTAACTTCAGGCCTCTCTCTACACTGGCTTCGACAACAGCATTCACCAAAATCTAGAGATCTGCGAGGCTCGCAGCTAGGAGAACAGTGTCATCAGCATAACGGATTGCCTGAGTAGGATAAATATGAATCGAACCCTTCCAAGCTTAATCCCTGGTGAGTTTAAACCCTCTGACGGAATCCCAGTGTATAAAATGTCTGACAGACATTTGTAAAATGCAGCAACTGTAAAATTGTTTTTGAGACACATGAGGGGCAAAGTAATTAGACTTACTCCCCAGAAATCTAAGGAGGAGTCAAATTTACTCAAGGAGTCTAATTTTAACAGCATTCAAAAACCTAAGATCGACGATACCCAACATGCGAATCCCAGTTCAACTCCCCTCCACCAACGGTGCCAGTCTGGCACCAAAGCGGTAATACGTCGTAACGTTGAACTTTCATCTGTTGGTTTTGCTGGGGAGTCCGTAGTAATTCACATCCGTATTCAAGGTGAAACACACAAAAACTCACGAAATATGCGGTTTATGGTGTCCTGGCACCATGGTGGCACCAATAATTCATGAAAATGCAGAGCTATATTGATAATGTCCCCTCATTTTCAAAATTTGGGTACAGTTAGTAAACCATAAGCAACCGAAATATTGAAATATCGTATATTTTATGAATATTATCCCCCCACTCGCCCCCTCCCCTTGCTAATTTCGATACTCTAGTCATCAGAACAAAAAAAATCTCAGAAATCGGTTGTAAATTGAGGCCTGGTCTGAGTACACAAGATTATGCTCGAAAACGTGCGTTTTTTGGTTGCCTGTGTACAAAGTGCCTGAGGGACACGATGGTTTTCAGAAACTAAGGAACAAATTACTCTTCTTGGCGGTTAGATCACAGCTGAGGGTTTGGAATGGAACCTTCTATAAAGGGAGGACAGGTACTGAGCGCCTGGGATATTCTAGATGCTCACTGCTGTCAACATACTTCACTGAAATTTCCTTCGCGTCTGTCAGACTCTTTATACACACCCAGGGGTAACCTGCCCGTCAGCTTATCTTGATGGTTCATTGACAAGTCTCTTCCTAATTAAGGGGGTATCAGTCGCTCGCCGTTCGTTCTTAGTATTTCGACAAATAGAAGGCGCAAAAACTTATAAGTTGTACCTAAATTTGAAATTTTGAGGGAATTGAAAATCTTAAATATTGCCGCCGGAATCATCAAAGTCGAACAATAATTGCCAAAGAGAAATGGGAAAAGCTACCGAATAAACGGGTTTTCCTAAGTTTTCCCCTTATTTCTGTGGCAATTATTGTTCGATTTTGATGATTCCAGCGGCAATATTTCAGTTTCCCAATCCCCAAGGCCCACGCACTAATGAATTTCTAAAATCCTTGAAAATCTCAAGTTTAGCTACATTTTATGGGAAAAACATAACTGAATTAACGGTTTTCCCCATTTTGGTTTATTATTTTCAATAATGAACCTTTGGAATCGACCAAGAAAAAAAAAATTTAACACCCCCTCAAAATTTGATGGTTTACGTTTCAAGGTACGTAGAATCCAAAAATCGAATAAAAATTTGGCCGTCCGTCCGCCGTCTGCCGTACGCGGCACTTTTGCCACTTAGCATTGACCGATTTTGATGAAATTTGGTATGTAGGCTCCATTTGGGGTCTAGTTGTGCCCCGAAGCTTTTGGTTGATGTAGGTCACTTCTAAGGGTTCCAAAATCAATTTTGAAAACGCCCTAACTCAAAAAAATTTCGATATAAAGGTATTGTTTTTCCTTCAATTTAAGATTCTATAGAATTTTTAGAATTTTTTGAGACCACGCGGAGCTCTGTAGGACAAACCGTTCGCTCCCTACGAAAATTTAAGGGTTTATATCGAAATATATATATATATAAATCAAAACACGAGTGGATCGCAAAAGAGGCCTAATCTCCGTTCAAATTAGAGCTGACCGAAATGCGATCAATGGTTGGTGATTTTTATTTATTTTTTCTATTTTATTTTATTTTTTTCCTTCATATTGGATGGTTGGTGATTTTGTAGACGAGTGATCTATATAGAAAAATAATAAACCATTGTGTAATAATTTGCAGCGTTTTTCTCTGGCAATTATTGTTCGATTTTGATGATTCCAGCGGAAATATTTCAGTTTTTCAATCCCCTAGAGCCGTGCACTAATGAATTTCTAAAATCCTTTAAAATTTCAAATTTAGGTACAACTTTTCAAGTTTTTGCGCCTTTGATTTCGTGAAATACTAACCCGGAATGAGGAACGAACGGCGACCGACTGAGACCCCCTTAAGCGAATATGACAATGAGTCCCCTTGAGCTCATTTTCCATGTTGAGTTTGACCAAGTATATTGCATTTAAAGGTACTGTACTGAAATTTAATATAATTAACTACTTCAGTTAACTGATCGAAAATGAGTAAGTTCTAAAGAAAAAGTCAATTTAGTCAGTTAATTCAAATCATAAATTGAGAACACAGCTAGGAATAGTTACTTAACACATAGGTTGGGTGGTTGGAATTCTGGATGGTTCCCTACAAATTTGGAGGGTAGTGGTAGATACTTGGAAATTTAAGTTTTGATTATCTACTATGAATCGACGTATACGACGAATCTACGTGCCACACCCACTTGGCAGACGGTTTTAAGTTTATAAGTACTACAGTTGCTTCAGTAAATATTTTCGTATTTTGAAGGCTTTATTCGTGAATTTTTGAATAACTTTCAATGCCAAATTCTTATCTTTGTTGTCTAGGTGGGGATGATGAGAGATGGAGAGCTTCTAGTGGAAGAGTCTCCTGCGCAACTTATGACCAAACAGCGTGTCAACACTCTCGAACACGCATTTTTACAACTGAGTAAACAACAGCAGTTGGACATCTTACAACGTAAAAAAGTAATTCCGCTCCTCAATTAATAAATAGCCCTGCCAGCACCATAACATTCTGAACGAATCCATTCAAACTGGTTTAATATTTCTTGTAATAAATTTGCATCTTCGCGTATATTCTAGGGTGGAATTCACAGTCATTGCTCCAGAAAGCGTTGAGGAACCCACCGAGCTTTCCCTCAAAGATTTCTTCGACATGACGACTGAGCATGCGACGTTCCTCATCGCCTACTTGAGGGTTTCCTTTGCCTTGAGTGGTGACTGTGAATTCCGCACTATAAGTAGGAATAGGCAACAAAGAGAATTGTAGATTTACTCGGTAAACATCACTCTTTGTAGTTTCATAAGAAAGGAAAAACTCTGTCTGACAGAGGAGATGATAACATAGGGGACCTGAAATCTTACTTAGATCAATTTTGCTTCCGAGTCTACCAAGGTAGCGGAAGCATTGTTTTCACTTTTCAAGGACGAAAAAAAAAGTTCTCCAAAATCAAAATTTTCACTCGCGTTTTGCGTTTTAGACCTATCAGAACAATTTTGGTTCCGTGTCTGTGTGTCTGTCATGAATTCCTTGTAACGCGCATAACTATACAAAGTTATTGTCAGATTTCGATGAAATTTTCAGGGATTGTGCAGGTTGGTGTGTAGACGGTCCCCTATGAAAATCATCATCCTCGGACTGACAGAAGCGACTGCGCATGCGCAAACGTGAATTCCTTGTAACGGCCATAACTTCTACATTTTTCATCCGATTTCGATGAAATTTTCAGGGATTGTGCGGGTTGGTGTTTAGACGGTCCCCTATGAAAATCATCACCCCCGGATTGATAGTAGCCGATGCGCATGCGCGAACGTGAATTGCTTGTAACAGACATAACTTCCACAATTTCTACCCGATTTCAAAGACATTCTTAGGGATTACGCGGATTAGGTTGTAGATGGTCCCCAATGAAAATCAAGGCCTTAAAATTTACAGTAGCCTCTGCGCATGCGCAAACGTAAAATCCTTGTAACAGCCGTAACAGTGGCGTGTGAGGTGAGGATCTCAAACCCCATTGAACCATCCCCTTGATAGGTCAGATGGTTTTTTATTTGGTTTAAGTATTGGGGTAATGGCTGCTACTTTCCAAGAGGATGGGAAATAGTCTGACCCCGCCAGCTACCGACCGATCAGCCTCCTCCCCACCCTTTCAAAATTATATGAAAAAATTATCATGCGCCGCCTGCGCCGCCTCCAAGAAGAGGTTGAACGACTTAAAATAGTCCCCGACACCCAAATGGGTTTCAAAAACGCTCATGCAACTACCCACCAACTAGCTAGGGTAGGGTGACTCGCCCAGTGAATGAACACCCCCCAGTGAATGAACAGTACGAGGTTATTTGGGAATAATAAGGCTTGTGATGCACCCTGGTGATAACGGTGTTTTTCATTAGTTCCATCAACATATCATAGATAGCAGGGTGAAGCAGTAGATAAAAAAAAGTCTGCCATCTTCTTCGGTTTTGATGTTATCAGCAGGTCTGTCTCCAAGAACGTCTCTGGGGGTAAGAAATGGAGTTAGGGCCATTACGTGGGGATTAGTGTTTAGAGGAAAGTAAAATGCTAAATCAGTCAATGTCATGCTTTATTATTGTAGCTGATATGTTTTTCTAGAGAGAACTAATTGGGTAGAAGGGAATTTTTTTGATTATGATATGTTTTGTTGGGTGTTCATACTGTGGGAGCTAAAATATGACCTCCAACCAGTAAATGAACGACAGTAAAATGACTGTTCATTCACTGGCTGGAGGGTTATTTCACGGTTTTAAATCGAATGGAGGCTTCCCAAGTAAAGAAACAACTAAACTGCTGATTTTTTGCCTCAACTTGTTTAAATAACTATCCTATCCAGTGAATGAACTATATGAACTACAATGTTCATTCACTGGAATTTCAGGGTTCATTCACTAGGAAATAGTGTTCATTCATGGGGTGAAATACATTAACTCCTTGATTGTGGAAAATTAGCTATAAAAACCAACTTTTCTCGTCTTCTCCCATGCTATTCTTGTTCCTTACATAATTTTAAACAACATCAGACAAATTCAAGTAGTGTAGTACTGCAACTTTAAGAACTATAGACATTAAAGTTCGTCGCTAGTGTGCTAAGAGCTTAAGTGTTCATTCATTGGGCGAGTCACCCTAGTTGATTATATCCGGAAAAATATGAATGATAAAAACTCAACGGCTCTCCTCCTCCTGGACAGTGAAAAAGCCTTCGATTCTGTCTGGATCGAAGGCCTAATCCATAAACTAATACGCGCCAAACTTCAGGCTGGCTATTGTAAACTCCTCCTCTCTTATCTGACAAATAGACAATTCTTCGTAAAATTAAACAGCAAAACATCCACACGATTCACTATCCCAGCTGGTGTCCCTCAGGGTTCCGTCCTTTCCCCGCTCTTATGTAATATTTATATAGCCGATATTTTTGAAGATTTACCCCCAAATGAAATGAAATGAAATGAAATGAAATTTATTACCTTCATCATCATACAATGAATAATATATAATAAATGTGGTATTAATCTCAAAACCAGTTACAGAATAATCTGGTTTCTTTTACCAGCTACATCTTGAAGGGTAAATGTATGCCTAAAAGCCTTGCTTGTGGCGGCATACATGAGCCTGTTTCCCATTCCCGTTTTCCTGTATGTAGACTAGACATATCGAGATCCCACAAATTACTTATACAATAAAAAATATGTAACGGTGTTCCAACTCACAAGATTATTATTATTAAAATTAATTATTCGGGCAAGTACCTACTTCGATTGCAATACCAGATTCTATTATTTAGTTTACTAGATTGCATACATTGGGTATCTTGACTTATTACTAGAAACAATCATGTTATCCATTTTTAGTACTTGTTCTTTAAAAATATTAACCAGTTTATACATTGGGTATAGGTTTTCATTGGCAAATAGAGGATGGATACTATTGAAGATACAATTGTAAACCACTATCATTCGATAAATAGGGCCTCGACCAGTAAAAGCTTTTTTTATTTTGGGAAGTTCCATTCTATACGGTTTATTTCTCAAATATCTAAAGTTCACATCGAACTCATTTTTGTTCTTCAGTAAGTATTTACCAATATTGAAAGTATACAATTGTTCCAGGCTCATGATTTTCAGTTCTTTAAATAAATCAATTGTGGGGTACCTTCTATGTTTAAGAAATCCGATTTTAAGCAATCTTTTCTGTAAGACAAACAGCGGTTCTAAGATAAATTTAAATGTACCACCCCATATCGTAATACCAAATTGAATAAGAGACTGCCCCAAGGCATAGTACACGACTCTTTTAATAGAATCACCCAGGAATTTTATTTTGCTCATAATGAATGCAACTTTCCTCAGTTTATTGGTAACATATTTAACATGATCATCCCATTTTAGCCTATAGTCCAGAACAACCCCCAAGTACCTAACAGATCTAACTATATTAAGTCTGTCACAGGTGCAAGGGATTTCATTATGTAAACAGTCACCTGAGTGCATATACACTTGCAAGTCGTTTGGCCAATCTTTATCTTTAATGATCGCAGGTAGGATATTACATTTATTTACATTCAAATTAAGTTTATTCAAATTCATCCAAAGTTTAATATTGGCAAGATCTGATTCAAGTTTGTTCACTGCTTCTTCCCAATTTGAGCCATCAGTAATTAGAGCAATATCGTCAGCGAACAAGTACATATCGCTCAATAAATCTATGTTGACGATATCGTTCATGTACAGAATAAACAGGCTTGGACCCAAAGCTGTTCCCTGAGCAATTCCATAATCTCCCATGCTTAGTGTATCGCTCCAAATGTCGTCGTCTATGGCGACTATTTGACTTCTATCACTGAGATAGCTCCTAAACCAATCATGGACCGTACCTCTGATACCCATGTTATACATTTTGTTCAAAAGTAAATCCTTACTGACGCAGTCAAAAGCCTTGGACACATCGAGGTAGCAAGTCAGTACTCTATTTCCTTTTTCTAAATATGAATAAATTTTATTCGTGAAGCTCATTAACGCATTTTCAATACTTTTGTTTTTTTGGAACCCAAATTGCTTACTTGTTATTATGTCTAGTTTTTCCATGTACTTAGTTAACCTTTTGTTGATAATTTTGTCCAAAATTTTACCAAAGCAAGATATTATCGATATCGGACGATAGTTGGAAGGGTCGGTTTTACACCCACTTTTGTAAAGGGGTATTACCTTGGCCTTTTTAAATTTATCGGGATAGACACCGGTAGAAATACTCAAATTATAAATGAATGTTAAGGGTGCAGCGAGAAACTGAATACTGGATTTAAGCAAATGTGCCGACAACCCATCCACACCCGATGAGCCACCACTCAGGCTTTTTATTGTGATGACGGTTTCATCCTTCGTAACTGCCTCAAGAAACATGGAAGCTGAGATGCTCGATCTCATGTAGTGTAAGGGATTATACTCGTTACTAGGTTTCTTACACGACTCTGCTAATTGTTTACCTATATTTGTAAAATATGTGTTCAATTCATTGGCCACCCCTTTTTCACTCCTATCATGGCCTTCAACCCATTGGCGCGAGGGAAACGTTGCTCTATTGTTATTTTTGTTGTATTGTGAGATATTGTTTAATATTTGCCACATTTTTCTTGGATTGCGCTTATTCATCTCCAATCCATCAAGATAATAGTTTTCCCTTGTGAGTTTTACCAGCGCTGTTAATTTATTTTTATAATTCAGGTAAGTTTGCTTTAATAGTTGATTAAAAGGTTGGTTTTTTAGTTTTTTTTTCATTTTTTCTTTTTTTCTAATGGATTTTAAAATTCCACCAGTCATCCAGGGCTTCAATTTGATATCTGTTTTGCGAATTAATTTATTAACAAATGAATTACTTTTTATTTCATTGAGCAAGCTGTACATGGAATTTACCGCCTCATTAACGTCAGTTTTATTGTACAATATTTCCTCCCAGTTTATATCAGCCAACTGCTCAATAAATTTACATTCTTCTACATGCTTCACCATTTTATTTCTATCCAAACAGGCGCGGCTTGCTAAATTCATTGGCATATGTCCGTATATCATACAATGGTCCGTTATATCGGACATTATAACCCCGCTATTAAATTCCATATCCCCCTTAACGAAGTAATGATCAATGCATGTCTTACTCGATTGGGTATGTCTTGTTGGATGGTAGTTTTTATTTTGAAATCCTGCGGCGCTTAAAATATCAAGATAGGAATTTACCAACCAGTCTGACCGACCAAGATCTATGTTCAAATCCCCCGTTATTATACCTACTGAGTTTCTCGTCCACTGCTCACAGTTAATGTAATTTTCTAGATTTTCCAAAAAACTCATCGATTCCTCCCTAGAACTGCTTGGACTTCTATAAATAGCTAACAGTGCCATGTGCCTTTCTCCAATGGTTATATCAATACGCAGCCCACTTGCTTCACATAACAATAGTGAAACGTCAGTATTTTTTACATTTATACTCTCATGACAGTAAATTATGATACCATCATTCTGATTAATAGATCTATCTCTTCTAATTGTATTATACCCTGGTAATCTTTCGATTGAATAGTCCGGGTCTAGCCAACACTCTACTAGTACAATAATGTCAATTTTGTTTTTAAAGCCATCCAAATAACAAAACAAAACATCTTTATTCTTATCAAAACTTCTTATGTTTAAACAGATCATTCGTATACCATCATTCTTAAAAACAGGTGACGCTTCTAATAAATCATATGAATCAAATAAAAAATTATTTCCGATTGAAGAATACGATGGAATGTGATCTAGTACTGTATCATGCATTAGGTATTATTAAAAAAAACAACAAGAGAAGAAGATCCAATGCCCAGCGAACACATTCAAGGATGAAGCTCCTTGATCCTCTTTTCTACGTCTATTTTCTTAAGCATTGTTACATTGACAATACGATCGCCCCTAGAATCAGGAGAGTCATCCTTTTTCATGAAAATTCTTCCATTCGATGTCCATACGAATCTGAAGTTATATTCTTTCCCCACTCTTCTTGCCAGCCAAAAAAGATGATTATTTGTCGCCGTTAACCGTTCGCTTGCAAATACGTCATTCTCAGGGAAACTTGGATGTAAATCCTTGGCCTTTAACTTATAGATTTTAATTTTTTTAATCCATTTATTCTTCATTTCCGGGGTTTTAAGTTTAACCACCAGGGCACCTGGTCCGAAAGAGCCCCTCGCGCCATGCCCCATAGGAGCCATGACTCGAAACGCTGTCTCAATAACATTCTCGTCTTCAGAAATCTGTGTTTTCTCAGAAACCGTTTTTAATATTGCAAGCACGTCCTCGTTTTTAGTTTGTGGCACACCCCGCAGAACTATCGAAGAATTCATGTTGATTTGGTCAATGTCATCCAGCCTTGCCTTCAGCTCAGTAACGTCGTTTCTGAGCTGTTTTACCTCGCCACGCAGAACTCCATTTTCATTTTTCATATCTGCAATATCTCTTGTAACGTCAGCTATCGAATTTTTCATATCTTCAAAGCCTTTATTAAAATAATCCATTGATCTTTTGATGTCACTCAATTCCTTGTCAAATTTCTTGAATTTGGACAAAAGCAAATCAACTTTGCCTTCAATATTCACGTTCGTCTCCAGTTGTTTGGCACCTACCTCTTCTTCCTCTTCCTCCTCCTCCTCCCCCTCTTCCTCAACATCCGAAGGGGTTTCCTCTTTTTCTGATTTCGAAACATTCTTATAACATTTATCACACTTCCAAGTACTCCTCATGCTCGTTTTCAATTTTCTGAAATTCTCAGTCGATTTCAATCTTGTGCATGTTGGGTGGAAGGATAAATCGCATTTGCTGCACTTTGCCGTCTTGCGAGGAGAAAACAAGTCGCGTTTACATTTAGCACAATCCATTGTATTCAGTTCACAGCAACAAGATGTGACAGGACAACTAGGAGAAAGAAATAAGGATTATATCAACGAGATTAGATAAGATAATCCGATCAAACTCACTGTATCCACAATAAAGGCATCCAGGGCACAAGGCAAATCACTCGCGATGCTATCTCGACGAGAGACAGGAGCAGAATGTCTCCATAGCAGGCTTTGCTGACAATCTCGCACTCTATTCATCTAGCCCATCTCCTCCAAAAGCCTGCAATAGACTTCAAAATGCTGCACACCTCATAATCTCCCGCCTCGAAAAATGGAAAATCAAAGTTAATGCAGCTAAGACAGAGGGTATAATATTCAGCAGCAAGAGAAACCTCTCCAGCAACATACAAATACGTTCCAACCAAATTCCCTTCTCCAACTCAGTAAAATACCTTGGCCTTCACATGGACAAGCGTTTAACATGGAACGAGCATGTTAAACGCACTAATCAAACAGCACGTAGAAAGTTTGGCCGCTATTTCCACCTATTTAAATCAAATGCCCTCCCAACCGAAATTAAACTCCTCCTCTACAAAACACTAATCCGATCTACAATGACATATGCATCCCCAATTTGGCACACAACATCAACAACTTCCCTATCCAAACTACAAATCACCCAAAATAAATGCATCCGACTAGCAACCCATACCTCCCGCCGTACAAACATAGATTCATTCCACTCAACTTACCACATAGACAAAATCAAAACATTCATAGATAAACTCACAAACAAATTTTCCGACAAATTAAAAAACCACTACAACCCACTACTAACCAACATAGACATAAGCCCCAAACCGCGCTGGGGTCCTGGTACCTCCTCCCCCCCGAACTAATGACAGATCTGAGCTCACTCCCATACAAATACAAATAATTATTTTTAAAAAAATGTATTTATTTAAAAGAAATGTAAATAATTGTAAATATTGTATATATTAGCATAGGTATTGTACATAACTTTAGCTATAAGTCACTACTTCATGCAAAGAGTTTTTCAATAATCTAATTTTCTCTTATACATATTACTTCCTAATCAATCTAAATATCTTAAGTAACTATAAATGCCTTACCCACCCGACTACACTACAAATAGGGCCGTTAGGCCGGCATTGTAATTTCAAACCTTCCTGACGTATATTTTTTGTACAAATATTTCTGTTAATAAATTATTCTTGATTCTTGATTCTTGATAGGTCAGTCAGCAATGCTCTGGATTCCCTCTCAGGAGTCCCAGGTTCGAATCCTAGTCAAGCTAAAAAATTATCGATCCAATCACTCCCGCACTTACATTTTTCTTCCGAATTTGATGAAATTTTCTAGGATTGTCCAGATTAGCGTGTAGATGGTCCCCTATGAGGGTAGTGAAAGGTACTTAGAGATTGGTGTTTTCAGATTAACTACTATGCATCGGATCATCTATATAATCGGGTTATGGATACGAGGAAGCTATGTGCCACACCCACTTGGCAGACGTTTTTATGTTTATTCCGAAGCTACGGTAGTTGAAGAATCTACGATACGGCATGTAAACGTATATTTTGGGAGATTCACTCAGCTCCTCCATATTAGTAGCATAATTTGGGATTTCTTAACGCCTTCACATTTCTAGATCATACCACAGAATTAGTTGTACTATTTATCATATCAATTCGGTGTTTACTTATGATACTTCCAAAACGAGAAAGTAAAAATCCGATTGGTGCGGTTTTGGTTTATTATTGAAAATAAAACTTTGGAATTGACCAAAAAACGTTTTTAAAATTTAAATTATTTTTAAATTTTAAAGTTTAAATTTATTTTTGGAATTTACATAACCTTAAAACTTAAACCATCAAAACATTTTCTCTTAAAGAATAATAAACTAAAAATTGATGTTTTCCCATAAAATCATAACTGGTGCGCATTCCAATGGTTCATTAAATATTGAAAATAATAGCCTAAAATGTGTTTTTCGAAATTTCAAGGGACACTCTCCCTTTAAATAAAATAGTCACAAATTCTCTATAATTTTCATTGAAAACTGATGAAGATTGGAACTGAGTTTGGCTGCGAGGACCCTTCATGGGTAGGTACTGAAAGTCAGACAATATTGAATCAATCGTAGGGAGTCAAATTTTTGATATGGTTTTGCTATCTTTCCCCCACTGTTTCTTCTCCATTGTGGAAGAACGATTCTCCAGTTATTTTACTTAATTATTTTCTTCCAACAGGGGTCCTTTTTGAGACGGAAGAGAAAATCGAAACAGTTAGAAGAAATCTTCGAGCCTGGAGGGAAGTTCAAGAAACACAGGTTGATCGCGCAGCTCATCAAGAACTACATAATAATGAAGAGAAATTTAACGTAACTATGAAAAAAACTGAATAAATTTGTGTAATCGATTAGTTACATGGAAGCAGCTTCGTTATTCGATTATGGAAGGATTCTAGGTTTTTGAACAGAAGTTCAGGTACCGGGTAACACATGAAACATGTCAAAAGTTATTTCTTCTCTTGTTGTTGCGTTCCTCTGAAGTTTTTTCTCTCCAGTTGTTTCTTTCTTCTCTGCCTCTTTGGGCAGTCAAAGTAGGGGCAAATATCGGTAGCTGAGAAAGGTTTATTACTATATAGCGTATTTGCGGCACCATTCACAGCACTCTCGGTAAAAAAGTAAGAAAAGAAAACGAACTCAAATTTTACAAAGTGATGGCAACCCCGGTTTTGTCCTATGGGAGTGAATCCTGGACGATTACGGAGCGAGACAAACAGAAAATTCAGACTGCAGAGATGAAGTTTCTCCGGCGAGTGAAGGGTTGCAGTCTGCGAGACCAAATACGCAATGAACACATTAGGGAGGAGCTGGGAGTCTATTCGGTGAATGAAAAGATTTTTTTTCATTCGTGATGAATTATCCGATTTTCATGCACTTCATTTCGATATCCCATACCTTCCCCATTTCCATTATTGGTTCAAGCATAAAGAGACTTTTTTCTATTGTTTTCCAGTAATTATCTTGTTATACAAAGTGATGATTGTGTTGAATCATCAAAAATTAACGTCCCTCGACCGGGGATCGACCTCCTATCGTTCCGACTAAACTATATTCACACTTCCGAGTCGGAGCTCGTTACCACTGAGCTAAGGAAGTGAGTGGATAGAAATGCGAAGAGGTAGCTGATCACAACAATTGAAAGATAGGAGATTTTCTTCAAATTCCAACTAAATTCAATGAAGACAAAATTGGATTTTGTCTGGTTCCCTTGCAGTACCTAGTAGGTCAAATTTATCGAACGATGTTATCAGACCATCTCGTCAACCTATCAATATCATCAGACCAAAACATCGAATGTAAAACATCATTGTTAAAAACATCGATGTTACTAGCAAAACATCGATGTTTCGATATTATCGATATCGATGTCCCATCCCTATTTCTCCAATTATGACATTTCTGTACTGTTTTCTCTAAAAAGAGCTTTGTGCTCTTTTCGTAAAAAAGTAAGAGAGCTACCTTTAGGGTTTCCAAGTCAGATTGGGAATTTTCCAAATCATATTGATGGGGTCCATATTTTCAAAATAATACTGTTAATAAGTTATACTTGGTGCAGTAAAGAATATTGAAAAACAAATTTAAAAAAAAGTTGATGGGGCGTCATTGTTTGGCGGAGGACTTTGTAACAATATAGGATGACTTCCAGAATGAAATTCACCTTATTGCTCATAATTAGTCAGAGGAGGGTGTGACGACCCTACCCCCTTCAAACCAGTGATTAGATTAACCAGCCGGCCCCGAAGAGGATATCGATTCATATCTCTATGAATCAGATATCTCGACAGGCGTAGCTTCAACAAATCGGGAACAAACCAATTGGTTTGTCCCGTATAAAATGTAGAGTCGTCACAACTTTGGACCGACCTCTGCGGGGATCGTGGGTTCAAGCCTCATCGCCGGCAGCGTGCTCTCATCGCCCCCCGTGTCCCAACCCAGGGCGGTGAGGCAATGGGAAGCCATGAGCGAAATCATCAGAACAAATTCTGATCTTCCCTTTGAAAGACAGCTGATGACGCCCGCGACGCCAGGAATGGTTGACGGACCTGAAATGGTTGTTAGTTTTACTTTACTAAACAAGTTGAAAATGAAATTTTTCTCTCACAATGAAGCAGCATTCGAGCAGCTGCCTCGGGAAGTTGAACCATCGTATCCATCATCAAATTTCCGCTGTCAGTGGTCCTGGTTGTTCTCACCCTGCAGATATCACATCTGACGGATGTTTTGCTGCCCTTCCGATTTACTTAGTACATTTCTAACATACAAATTTGTTTTTGAAATCCCTTTTCGGCAGGGTTGACTTGGGGCGAATAAGGTGGTAGTTACATCTGAGAAGCTCAATTCTTGTATTTTCGCTTTAACGGTAGTTGTATGGTGAATCCATAATTCTCAATTTGATTTGGAATATTCTCAATTTTACTTGGAAAATCTTTATAACAGAATAGTCTCGAGGAATGCTCAATGTTGCTAACATGGAAACATGTAAATATTCAAATGATCCAATTCTCTTAACAGTCAATGAGATAATAAGGGCTCTAACTTTCGAAAAATATAAATCCAAAATAGTTTTTTTTTTGTTTTTGCAGAATGTTCTGTTTGATGTTGCTGCTGCCCTTCACACTGTCCTTCCTACAGAGAGAGGCCTACGCGGGGCTTCCGAAATTGAAGATCGCCTTAGTTTCCGAAGAACTCGATTTAGAGGGTGAAAATTTGTGTCATCAATCGCGAGAATATTTCAGTACTGACGACTTCAACTGCACCACAGCCGCCCCTTTCACGTGCCTCCTGCTGCAAAGTTTCAGAGAAAGTATAGACACTGTAAGTACACTACAATCCTATTTCTTGTGACTTACACGATCTGACGATTGAAACTCGAATTTTTAATGTCTACGTGATGGAATGAGAAAGCCGTACAAATATTTTAGGTCAGTTTATTCACTTAAGACCATTTCACACACAAAAAAACCGTCTGCCAAGTGGGCGTGGCACATAGTTTCCTCGTATCCATTACACCATTGTATAGATGATTCGATGCATAGAAGTTAATCTCAAAACATCAATCTCTAAGTGCCTTCCACTACCCTCATAGGGGACCATCTACACGCTAATCCTGAGACATTTCGTCGAAATCGGACCATAACTTCGTATACCTAGTTATGCCGGTTACAAGGATTTCATGACAGACACACAAACAGGGAACCAAATTGTTCAGAAAGGTCTGAAACGCAAAACGCGAGTGGAAATTTTTGGAGAACTTTTTTTTCAACCTTGAAAAGCGAAAACAAAGCTTCCGCTACCTTGGTAGACTCGGAAGCAAAAAGACAGATAGGATGTTATGACTTCATGGTGTGAGTAAAAAAAACGCTGCATATCATTGCCCAAGGGTTTATTATTTTCTGTATAGATCACCCTTCTGTATAGATCCCTCCCTACCAACCGTAGGTACCTTCTACCTACTAGGGCATTTTTGAAAATTTCAACCCCAACCACCAACCAAATGGAAAAGAAGGGTTTGCCCCCCCCCCCCCCAAATTGTGATCATTAGGCTGTAATAATCAATGATCTTAATCAATTTTCCTCCCTCTTGGATGTTGTGTTGGTTTTATTTCCCTTAATCAGCTAATAAAAAGAATCGAACCGATTCTCGAATTGTTTAATTGATTCTCCGATTCTTCAGGGGAAAAAATAATCTGAAAATATCGTTCGTTTTTTTCAAAAAGAAGAATTTATACTTTTTTGCCATCTTTATCTTTATTGTTATGTCTGCCATCTAACAAACAACTGATCATGCAACGGGCTAGAGGTTCCTCACAGGGGCTCACCGTAATTCATTTCATGCCTCAAACCTTGACTCAGGCATCAAACCTTGACTCAGAACAGGTCAGGCATGTAACCGTTAGAAAATTTAATGCTCTTTCCAATGTCATCAAATTTGAATTAACACAGCAAATTAAGAGAGTTACGACCAATTTAGTGACGTAAGGTCAAAATCACGAAAAAATCTTAAAATTGAAAAAAACGTGGAAAATCAAGTGGTTAAAAAATTGCTAAGAGACATGTTTTGTTACAAATTAGTTGTAAAATCGACCCCTGAAGTTATGCAGACTTGAGTTGCGCCTCAGGAATCTGGTCTGAATTGAGCGCGGGAGAATCATTCATGAAGCCAGTTTCCCGGAATGATGGAACTTATCAAACAACTGTGCAGATCAAGGAAACTCTGCAAATTATTACACAAAGGTTTATTATCTTTCAATATAGATCACTCGTCTGCAAGGAACACGGCTTTGCCATTGTCACCACCAACCAACATGAAGAAAAACATCGATCGCTTTTGTGATATCTCACGTAGTCGTAACGTTATATACTAACATAAATCTAAGATATGTGAATTACGCGAGTACCAGACAAGAAGTGAAATATTTATTGTTTATATTGAAACCAGTAACCAACCCGGTTACCATCATCAGGTTGCTACATCCTCTCCCCCCGTATCCTGTAGCCTTTGAGGATCTTCGTCCGGCCCCCTCTGGTGCCGTAGTTGGTCAGCATGCTTCTTCCGCTGTACCCCGGCAACGTTTACCAAATAACAGTACAGCCCCATTTTTTTCACCACTCTTCCTGTTTCGTAGCCTCTTCCCGTAGTGTTCAGCACCCAAACTTTCTGGCCCTCTTCGAACTCTCTTAACTTGGCCCTCCTATCATGGTCGACTTTTTGCTTCACTAACGATGCGTCAATATAGCTGGCAGTGCATGGCTTCAGTAATTCCAGTCTCGTTCTGATATTGTGCCCAAACATCATCTCTGCTGGCGTCCTTCCCGTCGTTTTCTGCGGAGTGGTTCGATATGATATCAGGAATGTTTGCAACCTCAGATTCAAGTCTTTGATTGAGCTTAGCGCTTTCATCCTCGGTTTGAATGTGCGGACCTCCCGTTCGGCCAATCCATTTGTCTTTGGATGATATGGGGTTGACCTAATGTGCCTAATATTGTTTCCTTCACAAAATTCCTTAAACTCCCGCCCCACAAACTGTGGTCCGTTGTCCGAAACAATTCATCTTGGGAGCCCGAAACGACTGAAAACTTCCCTCAAGAGTCCTATGGTCCTATCCGTGGTGGTCCTCTCAATCTTGAAAATTTCTAACCACTTAGTGGTGGCATCTACCACTAACAACCACATTTTTCCTTGAAAGGGTCCACAAAAATCCACGTGAATCCTAGTCCAAGGTTCTTGTGGTACCGTCCAGGAGTAAAAATAACTACTATTTGATTTCTGGGAGAGCCGATCCAAACTGGATTTCGCAACCCCCTCCATCTGCAAGCAGATAGATGAAACCCTGAAAACCCTAGAAGGGTGATCGAGGGAGTGGAAGGAACTCACCACACGAGAGCCCTAGGGGAGCTAGTCATGACTGTCAGCTCCTCTAGGTACCTGTTTGTATTAACACCACAGGTAAGGCCGAACCTTCTAGCTAAGGTTCTACCAACTAACAGGTTGGTGCCCGAGTTCATAACAGAACTCACATGCCGAGAGACATCTCCAAGGGGCAAGCCCTTGAGGAGGCCATCTCTCCCCTTGTAGCCTTCTTGGTACAAGCCCATGAAGTAGGGTTTGCTCAACCACGACCACCACGAATCCAACCTCTACTGAGGGGCAGGCAGGTGATGCTTTGACCGAGGTCAGCGCATCTGTAGCCTGGGGCTCCAGAGTACAAATAACTACTATTTGATTTCTGGGAGAGCCGATCCAAACTGGATTTCGCAACCCCCTCCATCTGCAAGCAGATAGATGAACCCCGAAAACCCTAGAAGGGTGATCGAGGGAGTGGAAGGAACTCACCACACGAGAGCCCTAGGGGAGCTAGTCATGACTGTCAGCTCCTCTAGGTACCTGTTTGTATTAACACCACAGGTAAGGCCGAACCTTCTAGCTAAGGTTCTACCAACTAGACAGGTTGGTGCCCGAGTTCATAACAGAACTCACATGCCGAGAGACATCTTCAAGGGGCAAGCCCTTGAGGAGGCCATCTCTCCCCTTGTAGCCTTCTTGGTACAAGCCCATGAAGCCTACTTCAGGTTTGCTCAACCACGACCACCACGAATCCAACCTCTACTGAGGGGCAGGCAGGTGATGCTTTGACCGAGGTCAGCGCATCTGTAGCCTGGGCTCCCCTCGCCCGTGGTACTGGTATTTGAGATGAGTAATGAGCCTTTTACGGCCTTACTGCTATCCCCAGAAGCCCGACCAGGTAACAGGCCCGGAAGCAGAGAATTTGTACCTGCTCCCTAACCGCTCTACTCCTGTCAGAGGCATGTGCCGGGGCCCTAACATTAAGGGGGTACAAGGGGGCTCCAGAGTACAAGGGGACTTCCATTTCTACTGGTCTGGTGGCCTGGCACAACATACACTGTTGAACATGTCCCTCTATATCTCTGTCCATGTTCGGCCAATAGACATGAGTTCGGGCCACTGCCCTCATTCCACTAATTCCTGGATGCCCTTCATGTAATGTATGGAGAACGTGTAGTCTTAATCTGGCTGGAATCACTAGCCGTCCCCTCCAGAGCAGCATGTTCTCTTCCTTAGACAATTCTTCCTTTTTTTCGAAATAAGTGTACAACTCTTCTGGCAATTCCTGTTTTGACCGTGGCCACCCTATCCCTATGAATGTGATCACTTTTGACAGTGTAGGATCTTTCGTTAGCTCTTCCTTCAATAGCTTCTGGCTTAACGCAACATCTCCCAGCCTAATGAGATTTAATCTCCTTCCATACGTGACTCCTTCTTCTTCTGCTTCAGACCCTTCTATAGAGTCTAATGGTAGTCTTGATAGCACGTCGGCTGGTGAATTTCTGCTCCCCGCTTGGTGTTCTATTTCATAGTTGAACGCTGCCAATATGATTGCCCATCTCGTTAGCCTATTTGCTGCCATTTTTGGTATCTCTTTGGATTCTCCCAACAAGTGAACCAACGGCTTGTGGTCCGTCCGTAATATGAATTTCCTACCATACAAGTATTGCTTGAACTTGGTGACTGCAAAAATTATCCCTAGCGTTTCCTTGTCGATAGCTGAATAGCGTTTCTCAGCCGTCTTCAAAGTTCTTGAGGCAAACACCACCGGTCTTTCAGAACCATCGGAATATTTATGGAAGAGGACGGCCCCTAAACCTTTATCACTTGCATCCGTTGTCACGATCAGCGGTAGATCCTTATCGTAATGAGCCAATGAGTTTGCAGCTACCAGTAACTTTTTTCACTTTATCGAACACCTGGGTTTCAATGTCACCCCATTCCCACTTCGTTCGTTGGGCCAACAAATGGTGGAGTGCTGAACATTCACCCTGAAGATTAGGAATAAAACTTCCATAATAGTTTATCGCCCCATGGAACGATCTTAATCCCTTCTGATTTGTTGGAGTTGGCATTTTTGAGATAGCCTCCAACCTTTCCTGAGTGGGATGTACCCCGGTGCGATTTATCAAATGTCCCATATACTTCACTTGCTCCTCAAACCATTTACATTTCTCTGGCTGCGCTCTTACCCCTGCCTCCTCCAATCGTTCAAGCACTTGTTCCAACCTTTTTAAATGTTCCTCCTTCGTTCGTCCTGTCACGATTATGTCATCGATGTAGCTGGCCACTCCAGGTATGCCGGCTAGTATAGTCTCCATCACTCTTTGAAATAAACAAGGGGCAAAACATGTCCCAAAAGGAAGCCTACGGTACCTAAAATACCCTTTGTGCGTAGCGATCACAAGATATTTCCTTGACTTTTCTTCTACTTCCAATTGTAAGTATGCATCCTTCAAGTCAATCACAGAATATCTCTGCCCCCCAGCCAGTTTTGCTATTAAGTCCTCAAATGTGGGCAATGGGTGCGGATCAGTATGCACATACTGGTTAAGTGTGACTTTAAAATCGCTGCACAATCTCAACTTCCCATTTGCCTTCGTGGCCACCACCATCGGTGATGCCCATTCAATTGGCGTTTTAGTGGCATCCACTTCTTCAATAATGCCTTGTTCTCTCAGCCGATTCAATTCTTCTTCTACTGGAGTCTGTAAACTGAATGGAACTCTGCGAGGCTTGAACACCTTGGGAATTGCCTTTTCTTTCAAGTGAATCGCCACCTTGTGTGTATGAATTGTTCCGGTCCCTGGTTCGAAAACCTTCTTAAATTTGGCCAACATTTTCCTGACCTCGGGATCCTCCCTCTTCATCTCTTCTTGTTGACTGCTCAACTTCCTAATTATTGTTTCCTTAGGCAGAGGTACCCCAAACGCTAACAACCAATTCATTCCAAACAACGGAATGTAATCTTGCTTCGTTACCACCATGGGTAAAATCAGTGTTTTCCCAAAAGCACGTACCTCAACCTTTGTTTTACCTAACGTATCTACTTTAATTCCTGTGTAAGCCAGTAAACTCGATGCCTTCCTTAGTACCGGTGCTCCAACATCCTTCCATACTTTTTCACTAACAACAGTTTTAGCAGCTCCTGTGTTAAACAGCATTTCTACGTGTTTGTTATTTATCATTACGTTTAGGATAACTTCTGATCCCTTTTCCACTTTTCTTATATTTGCCACCATGTCCTCATCACTTGATTCACTACTCCTCTCATTATCCGAAGTACCTCCAACCTTATTCGTGTGCCTATCATTCCCTCTTCTCTTGATTTTTACGTTTGCTGACTTGAGGCATACCGAAGCAAAATGGTTTCTCCCTTTACATGCTCTACATACTTCTCCTAGAGCCGGACACCTATTCATCTCTCCGTGTACCAATTTACCACATCTAAAACAATGTTTTCCTGGAACCAATTCACTCATCCTCGATTGAGAATCTTTCTGGAATTTCGATGAACGTTGTTGACCATGTTGTACGTTCTGTTGAAGTTTCTTCTGTTCAGAGTGTTGTGGCCTTTTTGTATTTCGCGTCTTATAAGTGTTTTCAGATATCCTTTCCTGTTGAATTTTAGCCTGTTCTAATATTCGGCAAAGTTTTTCAATTTCTTCTAACGTGCTATCAACTGTTGGATACTGTTTTAAAATCTCTCGTTGCCACCCTGAATTTTGGAGCCCAAACAGCATCTGATCTCGCAATCGTTCATCCAACGAATTTCCGAATCGGCACTTCGACGCTTGTGAATGCAACCGTAATGAGAACTCTGCAATAGACTCCGATTCTTCCCTTTCAAGTCTAGCAAACTTCAATCTCTCAGAAAGTGAAGTATCGCCCCGGCCATAATGTTTTTCCAACACTGTTACTAAATCCTCAAACGGTACCTCCTCTACATCCTTTGGGGGAAAAAAAATCCACCAAAATTTTAAACGATTTGGTTCCTATCTTCGCGAATAGGTAGTCCCTCTTTTGTTCGCTATTGGTAATCTTACTAGCCTTCATTGCTATTCTAAACCGCTTTATCCAATACTCCCATTCGTCACAATCTACCTACACTAAAAGGTTCTATCATGAATGCTCTCATATCGATTTTTTGCGATATACCTGAATCTTCTCTTGATCCTGTTGGTATTTCCACAGAGTCTTGGGATTGAGATCTCCTCCCTTTCCTCCGCGCCATCTTCAGTTTTTCCCGTCGCCAAAATGTGGTATCTCACGTAGTCGTAACGTTATATACTAACATAAATCTAAGATATGTGAATTACGCGAGTACCAGACAAGAAGTGAACTATTTATTGTTTATATTGAAACCAGTAACCAACCCGGTTACCATCATCAGGTTGCTACAGCTTTTCGGTCAGATAACATTTGAACGGAGATTAGGCCTATATAGTCGTGCGTACCTACTGGTTCAAGTGTTGGACCTCTATATTCATGAACTAATTATTTTCGGAGAAAAAAGAACTTTACAATTCGAGCGCTGGGAAAAGAATGAATTTATTAAAACCTGTAGTAACTATGAAATTAACGACAACGAGATTGGGAATAACAATGAAGTAGCCACCACAAACCACCCCCCTCCTCAGTAAAGCAGATGGTCGGAAAAACGGACGGGTAGTCGAACCGTCCTACCGCTCCTGGTTGTCTTGGGCTGAGCCACCCAGGGCCCCACTGCTGCAGGTCCAGGTGGTGTTGGGAAGCTTTCCTGATCCTCCTGACCCGGCTGCTGTCCACTAGAAGTAGGCTCCTGCCGAGGCTCGCTTCCGCTTATCAATATGGGCGTCCTCAAACCTGTGGTTTCCTCCGCTTCGTTGCAAGAGAATGCAGGTTTCAGCCTATTAACGGAGACTGGAGTTTCCCTACCCAACAACGTGAAGGTGGTTACTCCCCTTTTGACAACTGGAAAGGGTCCCTGATAAGGAGGTGTTAGGCTTGACCTCTTCTTCTCATCCCGTACAAACACGTGTGTGCACTTTTCCAGCTCTGGGTGCACAAAAATTGCTGGCTGGACATGTCGGGTTGCAGGCTGGGCTCTCAATCTGTTCATGACCTCTTGCAGCTGAAGTACGAACCCCTGGGCAGACGTTGTTCTGTCTGGTTGGTCTTCAACAAAGTCCCCAGGCAGCCTTAATGTGCTACCATACACGAGCTCTGCCGAGCTGCATCCCAGGTCCTCCTTCACTGTCCTAACCCCCAGCATGATAAGTGGAAGTAGCTCCATCCAATTCTCTGAACCGTGGCACCTAATGGCAGACTTCAACTGACAATGAAACCGTTCCACGAGACCATTCACTTTAGGGTTGTAAGGCGCTGTCATGTAGTGTTCGATGCCTAGCTTCTTCGTCAATTCAGCAAACAACGAGCATTCGAATTGTCTTCCCCCGTCCGACGTTATTCTCTCTGGTGTACCAAATCGGCTTATCCACCCGGCACAAAAGTCTTCGGCTACCGTTTCCGCTCGAATGTCTGTTAGTGGAACAACCTCACTCCAGCGGGTAAACCTATCAACCATGGTCAGAACGTATGAGTAACCACTAGAAGGCGTCATTGGACCAACAATGTCAATGTGGACATGCGAAAATCGTTCAGCTGGGGGAACAAAATCACCCAATGGTCCACGCGTGTGGCGCTGAATTTTTCCCTTTTGACACCCTACACATGACTTCACCCATTGGGCATTATCCTTGGCCATAGATGGCCAGATAAACCTTTGGCGAAGCGATTTAAGGGTTGCCGCCCTACCGGGGTGCGACAAGTTATGGACACTTTCAAATGCCTGCTTCCTCCTGTCCGCTGGAACAAATGGACGAACAAAGCCAGTGGAAACGTCACAATAGACTGGCTGACTAACTCCAGGCATGCGTACTTGTTTCCATGAAAGTGTACAACCTGAAACAGCATTAGGTAAATCTTCTTCTTTCTGTTCCTGGGCCAGTTTATTGTAGTCCAAAACGTCAATGGACTCCAGTCGGTAAAGGCAGTCAGCTACGACATTATCAATTCCAGAAATGTGCTGGATGTCAGTAGAATATTGACCAATATAGTCTAATTGACGGGCCTGACGTGGGTTTGCTTTTTCAGGTTTCTGGTAAAAAGCAAAAATTAATGGCTTGTTATCGGTATAGATCGTGAAAACCCTACCTTCAAGTAGGTGTTTGAAGTGCTTCACTGAAGAAAATACGGCCAAAAGCTCCCGATCATATGCACTATACTCCTGCTCCGCTGGATTCAACTTCCTAGAAAAGAACCCAAGTGGCTGCCACTCACCTGATACCTTCTGCTGAATGCTACCTCCTACAGCTTTATTGGAAGCATCAACCATCAATGACCATGGTACGTCAGCTTTGGGATAGGCCAACATAACAGCAGATTTCAGCTCCTCCTTACACCTTTGAAAATCCTGCAATGCCTCAGCGGTCAGCTGAATTTCAGAAACCTGCTTCCCTGAGTGCCCTTTCAAATAATCAGAGAGTGTGACTGTGTACTGAGCGGCTCTTGGCAGAAAGCGTCTATAGAAATTTAGAAGACCTAGAAATCGCCTCAAGGCCATGACAGACTTCGGTGGCTCAATTTTGTCTATTTGTTCTACCTTGCTTGGCAAAGGTTTTATGCCTTTCTCAGATATCATGTGCCCTAGGAACTCTATCTCCTCCTTACCAAACTCACATTTGGCTGGGTTGATAACGACGCCATACTCACGGAACCTTGTGAACAATGCTTTCAAATCAGCAATGTGTTCCTCTTCCGAAGAGCTGGAAACCAGGCAGTCGTCCATGTACGCCCGTACATTTGGTAATCCTCTTGTCAGCTCATTCATGAACCTCTGGAAGGTTTGTGCCGCGTTGCATTTTTTCCATACCTATAATGGAACCGACACTTCCATGTTCCCGTAGCTATTTTCGAGGCTTTATTTTTATCCATGGATGGTGATTGTGAACGATAGCGAGTTCTGCTTTTTGAACGAGCTCTACTTCTACCATCAAACTCACCACGATCTTTGGATAAGGCTTCGACTTGCCTACTCAATGTCTCGATTTTTTCTAACAACATATCGTATGGATCTCCAGGACCTCTAATTGCTCTCTTGGACGTTTCTGCTTCACAGATAGTTTTTGCAGGACACAACTCGACTATCTTATCGGCTAAAGCAGACAGGGCATTCAGACTCTGGTCTCCACTTACTGCTAGAACAGTTCTTACGTTTGAGGGTATCTGCTGGAGCCACAATGATTTCAACAGGTCGTCGCTTACTTTATTTCCTGCCAGTTCTCTCATTTCCCTTAGCAAATACGTCGGTCTTTTGTCTCCAAGCACTGTCTCTCTCAAAAGGCGCTGCAGCTGCTTATCTTCCGAATCTACAAAAGCTTCGATAAGTCTGGTTTTAAGGGCTTCATATTTATTAGTCAAAGGTGGTTTTGCTAGTAAATCAGTAACATGAACTAGAACACTATTGTCCAACGCATTTACAACTATATCATACTGATCGGTATCATCCAGTACACCCTTGATACGAAATCCCGCCTCCAAGCGATGAAACCAAGTTGGAACCGCTGTTTTCCAGAAAGGCGGTGGTTGAAAATGGACGATAGCCAAACGATTTTGACCAACCATTCGACTTTGCGAGGAACGATCTCCTCCGGCATTTGCGTTTTGTTCTTCAGACATGGAGTCACCAAATTATAGTCTTGCGTACCTACTGGTTCAAGTGTTGGACCTCTATATTCATGAACTTAATTATTTTCGGAGAAAAAAGAACTTTACAATTCGAGCGCTGGGAAAAGAATGAATTTATTAACACCTGTAGTAACTATGAAATTAACGACAACGAGATTGGGAATAACAATGAAGTAGCCAACACAGCCTATTTTGCGATTCACACTCCTGTTTCTGATTTATTTTAGTCCAACCCTTAATTCGCCTAGGGAGCGAACGGTTTGTCCTACAGGGGTCTGCGTGGTCTTTAAAAATTCTAAAAATTCAATACTATCTTAAATTGATGAAAAAACAATACCTTTATGTAAGGAACTATGGAAACGACAACCGTGTTGCTACGGACTATGCAAACATTAATAAATAATGTTTGCATTGTCCGTAGCAACACGGTTACAATAATAATTACAATAATTATTATTGTAATTCTGTGGATATGCCATGTTGGCACGAATACAGATAACTTATACTTTGACAAGTACGGAGTCTTTATAAGTGGCGCTGCGGAATGGTGAAACCAAAGAAAAAACCAACAAGGGGAGGAGGCGCTCCACAAAATGATGATTCGAGTGAGGAAGAGTTTCTACCAGGACCGAGTAAGACGGAAAATGGCATGGCAGATGAAAAGAAGTTGGCCAAGACATTGAGTTCTTTTCATTTTGGCAGGTTTGACGAGGAAAATGACCAATGGGAATACTTCATCAGCAGGTTCGAAGTTGAGGTAGGACGGAGATGTTATGGGGTGGTCGTACCAGAACGCGTACTTGCGATGCTATTGGTATCGTCGGTCGGATCTTGCTCGTTCAAGATTTTATTCGATCATTTCCGTCCGAAAGAAATTAAGGATGTAACGTATAAAGAACTGAAAGAGGCATTTTTGGATTGCCATTTTCCATAGTTACAGACAATGGACCGCAATGGGTTTCATCAGAATTTTCTGCTTTCAGTAAAAAGGTTGGAATAAAGCATATTCGAATAACTCCATACCATCCACGGTCAAATTGATTAGCGGCACGAGCGGTTCGAACTTATAAAACAAGGATGACTTCTTCAAAGGAACAAAACAACAGCCTTGCAGATCGGTTGAGATATTTCCTATTTTCCTACCGGAATGCACCACACTCCACAACAGGAAGAACTCCAGCTGAGGTACTGATGGGAAGAAGAGTGCGCTCATGTTTCGATCTATTGAAACCTAACATGGTGCGCACTGTGGATGATGCACTCACGAAGCAGAGGATTCATCAAGCTCAAGGGAAGAGTTTTCGGGAATTTACAGAGGGAGAAGAAGTGTGGGTGCATAAGAAGAAGGGTAAGGAAGTGTTCCGAGGAAAATCATGGAACGTATCGGGGATCTCTCCTACGTCGTTTTGGTTGAGGGCAAGAAGGAAAGGAAGCATGCTGACCAGTTGAGGAAGAGATGAGTCAGGAGCCGGAGGATGATGGGGTAGGGGTGAGAGGATGTAAGGAACTATGGAAACGACAACCGTGTTGCTACGGACAATGCAAACATTAATTATTGTAATTCTGTAAATTTGCCATGTTGGCACGAATAAAGATGACTTATACTTTGACAAGTACGGAGTCTTTTTACTTTATATAAAATCTTTTGAGTTACTGCGTTTTCAAAATTTAAACTTTTATTTTTCAACCCTTAGAAGTAACTGACATCAACCAAAATCTTCGGGGCACAACTAGACACCAATTGGAGCCCACATACCAAATTTCATCAAAATCGGTCAATGCTAACTGAGGAAAGTGCGTACGGCGTACGGACGGCCAAATTTGTATTTGATTTTTGGATTCTACGTACCTTGAAACGTAAACCAACAAATGTTGAAGGGGTGTTAGACAATTTTTTTTTCTTGGTCGATTCCAAAGGTTTACTATTGAAAATAATAAACCAAGAAGCTGTATCCGCGTGATGACTACCGTTATAACCGATAACCGCGCTATTGATGTTTGAACGGTTTTCAGATCATTTATGACGATGAGGAGGGAGCAAAAGCAGCCGTTTTGACCAACAAAGTGTGGGGAATGCTGCACGTACCTTCTAATTTCACGAACACTCTCACTCAACTGGTTCTCTACGGCGTAAGTTTCCTGGGTTCGGCGGAAACTGATCAACTATTAGGACTGGTGACCATCGATGCACATTTGGACTCTTCGAGTAAGTCATCCCCGATTTGGTGGTTCTTGTTTCAATGTAATTCACGGCGTTTTTGATCGAGTTGCTGTTATTTAAAAGTAGGAAACCATCAACTTAATTGGGAAGTTCGTGTTCACTTCATAGAACTTGGATTCCTCTCTGATCAACACAAATTCTACGTGGGAAAGCTTTACTTCCGCCCCATTGCAGAAATACAATAAAATCTGAATCAAATCTGAATTTGAAATTTGTTGTCTTTCAGATTTCATCATAAATCAATGGCTGAGAAAAAAACTTACTGACCGCTATCAGTTCTTCGTTAAGACTTTGGCGGTGTCTTGTGGGCTTCCTGACAACTACGCTACTGTTCCAGTCCGAGTACGTTTTGGTTTAGGTTCTAACAAAAAACCATCATACATCGTAGTTCTGAACTTTTTCTTTATGTATTTCTACCGTTGAAACACAATTTTACAGATCATGTATTTCTACTCTTCACAATTTTACAGATCATGTATTTCTACTGTTCACAATTTTACAGATCATGTATTTCTACTGTTGAAACACAATTTTACAGATCATGTATTTTTACGGTTCACAATTTTACAGATCATGGACCCAATCCACGGACAGAGTGATCCAACATTGACGGAAAGCATTTTACCAGCGTTCCTTAGCTCGTAAGTACTCTAATTCATTCATCATCCTAATCACCTATTGGTCCCTCTACTAGAAGGATCGGAAAAAGCCGTGTTCTTCTCAGAAGGGTGATCTTTACAGAATCATTCGATGAATTTTTTAAAGTGATGAGTCGTCTATTCTAGTCTAGTTCTTTATTTATATTGTCACGTTACCCTTTCTGTTATTTTAAAACGGATGCATATTATTAACAGTGAACAGGTTTAATTTTTGTTAGTTATTAAAAGCTTTTATTTAGTGTCACCTGTCCCGTTGTCTGTCAGTCTGTTTGTCTGTCATTAATGAAATCTTGCAAGTTGAATTTGAACCACTTCCCGGTAATATTATTAACTTTCTGAGACCAATTCCAATTCATAGGGGACCACCCTCCATCTAAAACCCCAACCTTAGGTGAACATTGCAGATCGGGAGGGGGCTGTAGGCGGGAGGAATCAGAGGAGTCAGGGATGGGAAGAGTCAGAGTCCGTGTAACCCCCGTAACAGCTTTTGTTTTCTGGTCATAGATTAAAAAACGTCTGCCAAGTGGGTGTGGCACATAGCTTCCTCGTATCCATAACCCGATTATATAGATGATCCAATGCATAGTAGCTAATCTCAAAACACCAATCTCTAAGTACCTTCCACTACCCTCATAGGGGACCATCTACACGCTAATCTGGCCAATCCCAGAAAATTTCATCAAATTCGGATGAAAAATGTAATGGCTGTTACAAGGATGTTACGTATGCGCATGCGCAGAGGCTTCTGTAAATTTTAAGGCCTTGATTTTCATTGGGGACCATCTACAACCTAATCCGCGTAATCCCTAAAAATGTCATCGAAATCGGGTAGAAAATGTGAAAGTTATGGCTGTTACGAGGAATTCACTTTTACGCATCCGCAGTGGCTACTGTTTATCAGAAGGTGGTGATTTTCATAGAGGACCATCTAAATACTAATCTGTAACATCCCTGAAAATTTAATTGAAATCAGACGGAAAATGTGGAAGTTATGGCCACAGAAAAGAGAATAAAGAGATAATCTTTTTTTTTAAACAAGCTTTTATTGCTTCCGAGTCTACCAAGGTAGCGGAAGCTTTGTTTTCACTTTTCATGGATGAAAAAAAAGTACTCCAAAATCAAAATTTTCACTCGCGTTTTGCCTTTTAGACCTTTCTGAACAACTTTGGTTCCGTGTCTGTGTGTCTGTCATGAATTCCTTGTAACGCGCATAACTATACGAAGTTATTGTCCGATTTGTATGAAATTTTCAGGGATTGTTCGGGTTGGTGTGTAGACGGTCCCTTATGAAAATCATCGTCCCCGGATTGATAGAAGCGACTGCGCATGCGCAAACGTTTTTTAATTGCTTCCGAGTCTACCAAGGTAGCAGAAGCTTTGTTTTCACTTTTCAAGGTTGAAAATAAAAAGTTCTCCAAAATCGAAATTTCCACTCGCGTTTTACGTTTCAGACCTTTCTGAACAATTTTGGTTGTGTGTCTGTCTGTCTGTGTGCATTTCAACACACCGCAACAGCCGTGCATTTGTCGCCCTCCCAATTCTTTCCCCGCGTAATTTCACATCTGTGACATGAGAATCTCAAATCCTATTCATCTCATCACCAGGCCTCAATAGCTCAGAGGTAGCGCATTAGACTCCCACTCAGGAGTCCCGGCTTCGATTCCCAGCTAGGCAAAGTAAGTTTTTTGATCCAATCACATCATTAACCTATGACACTGTGCTCAAACCCCCAGATCTTACTACTCACTAACATTTTTCATCCGAATTTGATGAAATTTTCTAGGATTGTCCAGATTAGCGTGTAGATGGTCCCCTGTGAGGGTAGGGAAAGGTACTTAGAGATTGGTGATTTGAGATTAACTACTATGCATCGGATCATCTATACAATCGGGTTATGGATACGAGGAAGCTATGTGCCACACCCACTTGGCAAACGTTTTTGTTGAATGTTACGTTTCACGTTTTAACCCGGGTTCGATTCCAGGCCATGACATCAATTTTTTTTCTAATTTAATAAATAACGTGTTTTATCTACGATTTGTTTTTGCCTGCTTTTAGAAGGCTTTTCAGCTAGTTTTATTAATAAAAGCGTGTTACATTGTGATAGCAAGAGGAAAAAGGAGACATGCTAAATGTAACACACGTTTTTTTAATAAAATTGAGACTGTGATAATGTGTTATCTTTCTTATGAGAGGTAATTTATTTTTAACTTTTTCGTTAATTTAATAAACAAAAAATAAAAGCTTGTTTTTAAAAAAGATTTTTTCTTTAATTTTTGTAAATTTTTTTGTTAGTAGCTCTATAAATAGACTAGGTCAGATGTTTATGACGAAACAATATTGCAGAAAAAAAATGTTTAAATGGGGGTGCGCCTTATTTTTTCAAAATTTTTAATCGAAAGTAGACCTCATCCTGAGAATTTTGACACCAACCGCGACCTTCTACCGTGAGAAGACCTTTTTCTATGATTTTTCAAAGTTTCGAATGTTTATGACGTCACGCGCCCCTCTGGCTTGGGCGGGACCCCCCAGCCCTCTGTGACGTCATAAACATTCGAAACTTTGAAAAATCATAGAAAAAGGTCTTCTCACGGTAGAAGGTCGCGTTGGTGTCAAAATTCTCAGAATGAGGTCTAGTTTAGATTATAAAATAACAATAAACAGTTTTCCGTCCCATGCGCACCCCCCATTATATTAGGTAGGTACTCTTACTTTTTGTAATTTATTTGTAAATAACTTATTTATTACATCTACTTTTTAATTGATGTTTCTCTTGTTAAAATTCGTGTGGAGTGATTGAAATTCATTGATTGAATGTGGTCGCGTGTGTCTGTTAGTGTGTGGGCTACACCAGCCCACACAGACACACCGTCTTGGCCTCCTGTATTGTTGGTTTTCATGTTTTCCGATTATGTGCTGGTGACTCAGGTCTTTGGGTGTGAACCGGGGCCGAGGAGTTGGTGCCTTTTTGGATTTGGAATGCCGCCATGGTGGGTGGGCCCGGACGGAGCTGGGGTTCTCTCGGCCGCGGGATGCGGTGGCCCTTTATACAATTACCACTATAATCACACCAACGTTTCTTACAGCTTCAGTTTGACTCTTGTGATGTACCTATAAAAATCTATCTTTCTAAAAAAAAAAAAAAAGAATTTGCAGCTTTTTTCGTTCGATTTTTGGATTCTACGTAGGTACCTAAGTTGAATTGTAGGATATCCATCAAACTTTGAAGGATGGTTAAAATTTATTTTTTCTTGCTCAATTCCAAGGGTTCATTATTGAAAATAATAAACCAAAATGAAGTAGGAAGTATGAGTATTAGTGTGAGTCTGAAATGCGAAAACTCAAACAAGAAAAATGCGTGCTTGTTCATTTTCCTCTGGTTTTCCATCAGTGTAAATCACCTTTTTCCTCCAATATTAAGTTTGATTCAACATTCTGATCCTTTGAATTTGTCGCAGGTGGTGTTTTTACTTAACTCTGCTTTTCACGACGGGAGCTGTCATGATGGAGAAGTCAGTTGGATTGGTCGAACGAAACATGGTCGCAGGTACTTTAGAAGTAACTTAGTAATTTACTGGATTTTGGAGCTATAGTGATGATTCATGAATCTTTCTCTCGTTTCTAAAGTTAATAGCAACGTACAAAACGATGAATGACTGTGTATTTTCAATCAAAATATGAAGCAGCTTGGATATTATTTTCACTAAGTGGGGAAAAATCTAGTAACATGAAGAGACAAGTAAGACGACGTATTCAACATTTAAAAATGAATGCTATTTCGGAACAGAACTTGAGGAAAAGAGTTTTCCATAATATTACTTGATTTTCTATAATTCGGGCAGACGACTGGTAAACAGGCAACAACACTCTGACTCCTACGCCTATTCAGACCTCAGAGGAGGTGATCCCAGGAACCTACTTCCAATAATAAACCATTTTATTAAGCTGTTTAAAAGTTGTATTCTTAGATTACAAGAGGCCTCTAGATTTTTGCTTCCGAGTCTACCAAGGGAGCGGAAGCTTTATTTTCATTTTTCAACATTGGAAACAAATACTCTCCAAAGTTATTTATGAGCTCATTATTAATGAGATAATTCTTAAAGAAATATTATTTTTACACTCTTCAGGGATCGTTTAAGAATGTTCCAAAACGGATTTGAGTGGAGAAATTTTTCGAAAAGTCCATTCTAACATTTTTGAGGCCATCGTAATAGCTTAATTTTTCTTGAAATTCGCGGATAAGGTTGTATGCTAACATTGCACGGGTTGTGTTTTGATGATGTAAGGAGTCCATATTCATGTTCTACACGTCTCCAAGAGCTCATACAGTACCCACAAGCAGAGGTGGGCAAATTCTTATTCATAAATATGATTATGAATACAAATCATATCTGCAATTTTATGATTATGAATACGAATACAGGTATGAATACAGAAAACCTTTATTGAAAATTTCACCGTACAAAGTCACTCAACCGTACAAAAATGATTTTGATTGGTCGGAGGAAGGGAAGACCAGTTACTGAGCGAGACCCAATTGAAGAGCTGCTCCGTCGCTAAACCCTAAAAGTTCTTCAGCACTCCGCCATCTCTTCCTCGAGCCCCTGATGCACATTGAAGTGGCTCGTAGCACAGCGAACGCAAGTCTTGCTCTCAGCCATCCTCGGACTGCACCCTGTGGTCGACTCCATTTGTCTGATAGCCTTTCTGCTAAGATATGAATATGAATACGAATACAATCGTATTCACACTTTGGATACGATTTTCCCCCGCATTCGTATTTTGAATACTGAATGAAGGGAAACCAAAAGAATGCTGGAAAATTTTAAATGAAGAATTTCGTGGGAAAAATAAAAAAGTTAGCCAGTGTATTAAGTTAATTGCTAATGTTGTAAATGAGAAGAATATGAATGAGAACGAAGCGAAGGCAGAGGTTGCACAAAATCTAAATGAGTATTTCTCTGCTGTAGGCGGTAAACTTGCTGCGAATCTTCCTCGAAGCAACATGTCCTTTCAACCTGACACCAAAAAGTTTGTGCCAAACCCAGTCCCAAAATTCAAATTTAGTCAAATAGATGAAAATGGTTTGAACAAAATATTAGCAACTATGAATGGTAACTCTGCTCCAGGCGTTGACGGTTTATCCTTGAAACTATTCAAAAACTTTTTGCCCTATTTATGTAATCCCGTTATTTTCATTATAATCACTCGCACCTTCCCTGAAGCCCTCAAGATTGCTAAAGTAGTTCCATTGTACAAGGGTGGAAATGTGTCTGACATGGTAAACTATCGTCCAATATCACTTTTAAGTGTAATTTCTAAACTTATTGAGAAGTGGATCAAGCAGCAACTTTATGAGCACCTTGAGATTAACAATTTATTATCAGAAAGGCAGTTTGGTTTTCGCCGGGGAGTCGGGGTGGATGAGGCTCTATTTTCTTTGACAAAGGATCTCTATGGTGTTGCGGACGAGGGATTGAAGGCGGCGCTGATTCTGTTGATATGGCCAAGGCCTTTGACTCCATCAACCGAGACCAGTTGCTAGAGGTATTGAAATATAATGGAATCACTGGTGATGAGCATGAATGGTTTTGTAGCTATTTGCATGGTAGGCGGCAGATGGTGTCGGTTGATGGAGTTGATAGTTCCTGCAGATCTGTCGACTTTGGAGTGATTCAGGGTAGCACCCTTGGTCCGCTCCTCTTTCTCATCTTTATAAATAGGATTGAGGATATACCCTTGAGAGGGAAAGTATATCTCTTCGCTGACGATACCGCTATCTTATGTACAGCCAGTGATTGGAACGAGCTGTTTGCTAAAGCTAATCATGATATAGGATTGATGAATGGGTGGCTGTCGGCGAACACCTTGAGTCTGAATGTAAATAAGACAAAATACCTTGTTTTCTCAAAATCTCGTAGTAGAGAAGATGTAGAGCATGTCATTAAAATCCATAATTGCAATAGCATAGATTCTAACTCGTGCTCTTGTCCGATTATAGAAAGGGTCACATCGGCGAGATATTTGGGCGTGACTATTGATGAAGACCTCAAATGGGGACCTCAAATTTCATTACTGTCCAGAAAAGTAATGGGGATGAGCTATCTCTTTTATGCTGTCAGAAATAGCTTAAAACTTAGATCATTAATAATCTTGTACAAGGCTTTGGTACAGAGTTTACTTGGCTTCGGCGTGCTATCATGGGGAGGCACTTTTCCATCGATACTGAACTCATCGAGAGTAGCGCAGAGGACAATTCTAAAAATCATTATAAAAAAACCTAAAAGATTCCCTACTAATGATCTATTTTCTATTGCTGAAGTTTTTTCAATAGGTCAAATATATGCCAAATCAGCCCTTTTGTATCTACATAAACACCCTATCGAATTTGAATACAATACCTCCAGCAATGCATATTCGTTCCGTCCTAAAACCCGTTCTGTTGTACATGTTCCGCTATCAAGGTTAGAAGGTACTTCATGCCACATTTTTTACAGTTTACCTTTCTTGATGAGAGTAGTACCTGATAGCATAAAATACCCATCTATTCATTCTAGAGCAGTGTACAAAAAAATTGTTTTCAGCTGGCTAATATCACAAGGATATCAAGCATGTGAAAATTTGTTCAGTAGTATATATATATATATAGTGAAGGTTCCAGTATGTCCTGTAAATATTTAATTTAATTTAATTTAATTTAATTTAATAGAATTTAATTTCATCATTTGCATCGAATCATTTACATCGATTGAAATCGGTCCGCATAGTTTTCATATTCGGGACTCGAGAGTCTGCTCCCCCACCCAGCACAGAACTGCGTTCTTTGGTGTGGGGTAGTTCCTGGTACCTACTAAGGATTGTAATATGTGATGTATTATGTGACAGTGTATGATAGGTAATTTATTTTGTAACCATGTAACTTTATGAAGGAATACACACATTTCATTTCATTTCATTTCATTATAATTTGTTCTATGATTTCTCTAAAAATCGAATTTTTTTTTTTTTACAATTTTCCCTGAAAATCATACTTTTTTAAGTGATTTCCTCCTGAACTCTCGACATATTTATTACCTAAAATTGTCAAAATAATCAATAAAAATTCGAAACGCTCACAAATTCTAATCGGATTTTTCACGCAGAACCAACACCAGGTCTCTATGACCAACCGAATAGAAAGTAGGACGAAATTTCCACTGAAAATCTTATTTTTTTTCAACAATTTGCACTGAAAATTATTAAAAAATGTATGATTTTTACCGGAAATTTTATGGTAGTTTCTATTCGGTTGGTCGAAGCGACCTGGTGTTGGTCTCATTCGGTTCTGCGTGAAAAATCCGGTAAGAATTTGTGAGCGTTTCGAATTTTGATTGATTATTCTGACAATGTTAGGTCATAAATATGTCGAAAGTTCTGGAGAAAATCATAAAAAACGTGAGACTTTCAGAGAAAATCGTTTTAAAAAATTCGATTTTTAGGGAAATTATAGAAAAAATTATAAAATCGCATTCAAAATACGAATACGGGGGAAAATCGTATTCAAAGTGTGAATACAATTGTACTCATATTGAAGAGGAGAAAAAACACTTTATTGAACATTGTAGAGGGAATGAAGGTGGACAAGGACTCCAGTAGTTGTCGAAACGTAATGGGTTTGCCGAATGTTCAAAATGAGTTGCCAAAAGTTCAAATTGGTATGCCAAAAGTTTGCCGAAAATTGAAATTGATTTATGCCAAAGGGTTTTTTGTTTTTGCTAGCGTGCGAGCAAGCGAGCGTAAATGTGGAGGAGTTAGTCTTGTGGGAGCCAAATTGCTGCTCCGTCCTCCAGTCCGAGACCTCGGACTTGTTTCCTTGGGCCTCTTAGGGCGGTATTCATAGTCATGACTCGAGTTGGAGGACTCCTCCAAAGTACGCTTTGAGGAGTCCTTTCCTCCTCGAGCTATTCATAGTTAAGCCTTAAGCCAAAGTCAAGGCCAGACTCATCCTCCAAGTCGAGGAAGGTCTCGAGGAAGCCTTAAGGAGGCCCGACGGCTCCTTAAGCTATTCATAGTCGCCACATTTCAAGGCGTCCTCGAACCGCCAAAGGCGTCCTCCAATGGCGGTATTCATAGACGACTTCGGAGGTGGAGTCGAGAAATTTGGACGCCGAATCGAGATATTTCGAGTCGAGAAAGGGGCTTCGAGCTTCCTCAGCCCAAGGTAGGTGAAAAGGTACCTTGAGGAAAGATTTTGATGATATCTACCTACCTCTTGTCACAAGCGTTGTCGTTATAAAATATTCTACGGATCTATTCTTCGGTTATTTCGTCCGAAAACATGGATTTCGAAGATAATTGAAAGATTGGAGGAATTTGATGAGTATTTGTAGGAATCTTCGCGAGATCAGCGAAGGCCGAAATGTTACTTGCGGGATCAAGATAACCCTTTGGAGGTAGGTACTCAAAAGTTATGATAATAATGATAAACACAGTGAATGTCAGTAATTTTGTTATGTTCTTATTTGTATAGGTATTGGATGATCGAACATTTCGGAAGAAATTTCGTTTTACAAAAGAGACCGTGATAAACGTGCTACTCCCGATTTTCTTCCTGCCCGAGAGTATTTCTGTGAACAGGAGAGAACAGAATCTTTCTCTTCATCATCTAGGGCTGGGTACTTACGACTGAGTTACTTGCACCAAATTCTGGCATATGTTTCTTACATAACTAGTCGACAATATACTGAAATTTGGTCGATTCCGTAATCGATTTTAGAAGTTGCCGAGACATCTGTTTCGAAGCCGAGGTTCTATAGTCATAAGCTATACAGAACAACATTTTCGCACTTTACAAAAAAAGTCATCTTCAAATCGCTCCGAACTCTGGTGAATGTTAGAGCAACATATCCTCAACAATTTTCAAAATATGGTGGGTGGGAATTTCGAATAAAAAAAAGTAATCGACTATGTTCAACTCTTCATAGTACTGTACCTACCTGTCAGGTAGGTACCTTCCTTGTTGAAAGCACGTATTAATACGAATGGACATGTGTTTCATATAGTTCTAAAGCCTTCATTTGTGTCACCCCATAGGGGAAAAAGTAGAAATTGGGTTTTCTACTGATTTGGGAAGTATGAGGATGAGAAGTTCTGCTGCAATGGAATGACGCGGCCGCAGGACTCGGGAAGTGTTGCGGGTCAGTCTAGATGCGCCTCAAAATCTATGGCTGGGCGTCTATGGCCCATTTCACTCAGGTGAAAAGCGCGTTGGTACTTTGTAAATTACAAAACAATGAACGAGCGGAAAGAAAAGGAGCACCAATATTAATATAATATACCTGCTTATGGAATATAATAAGCTACTTTCTGTTGGGTACTTTCCGCTGAAATTGAAATCACTCGAGATTTTCTCCCGACCCTTTTTTTTCGACAATTGAAACCGCATCTGTTTTTTATTCTCCACAATGTCCTTATTTTCAATGATTAGTTTCCTCAACGTAGTTTTTTCAGCTTCGCTGAAAACGGCTCTCTTCTTTTCTCTTTTCATTTGGAAACTAATATAAAAAATTAAAAGGTAGCAAACACTATTTTATTGAAGAAGGAACGCGAACAACAGGAACATTGATGGTCCAAAATCAAAGCTGAAAATCAACACCAACCATTCGGAAATAAAGAACCGAACCTTCTCTATGAAACCTTCACTGAGCTGTTACCTGAACAGGGCTGCCAATTCTTCCTCGACCGTCGTTTGGTAACTCGAGGTCTCCTCGAGTTGAGGATAAGCTGAGGTCGACCTCCAAATGCGTTCTGTTCGTCTATGAATAGGGTGAGGAATCCTCGAGAAAAGATAAGTTGGAGGAAACCTTAACCCGAGTCGAGGAAATCCGCGCCTTGAGGAATGACTATGAATACCGCCCTTAGCCTCATGGAAACCGCTCGATGGACGGAGAATTGAGTTTTCACTCGCGTCCACATCATTACTTGAGCGTAGGATTTGGACCATTTGTTGGCAAGGCGTAAGGAGGCATTCTTGAGAAAAGCGTCATACTCTTTATGCAATGCTCCATCGCATGAAATTACGAGTGGCGTGAAAGACCCTCTCAGATCTTCGGCTATTCTGTCATATTTTGCATGTTTGGCTTGGGCAGCATGGCGAGAGATGGTTGGCCAGTCCATGGAAGTGTAAGAGACTGCGTCAGCGTTTATAACGCGGGTATCAAAAAACGCAGGTCTCTCACGGTCCCACACACCATGAACCTTCATGTCTGCCACCAGGCCGGGGCTGCCATCAGCACTTTCACGAAGAACTGGTTCTGTGACAACACCGTTCCATGCGAGGCTTGCTATTTTGGCGCATTCGTCCCGAACCAGGTCGTGTCCCTGTTTGATCAGGCCGACTCATATTCATACCTGTATTCGTCGTATTCATAATCATAAAATCGCGGATATGATTTGTATTCATAATCGTATTTTTGACTAAGAATTCGCCCATCTCTGCCCACACGGATATGTTGGTTATTTAGGTTTTCAGTATACCATACCAACATATTGACATTTTATGTCTTTACTATGGCACATAAATGAAAAATCGTCACGCGGGGATCGTTACGCGGGGAGCGTTATGAGGGGAGCGTTACGCGGAAATTTCTGATGATTTTCACGTACAACCAATCGTTCCTAGGGAAAACTAACTTCCTCATTTTCCACCCCACAAAAATCGTTCACCACTCTTAGGAAAGCTCTCAATTTATTAAACATTAGACATAAAATGTCTCTCGTGGTTGCGTACTTGTACGAAAGCTGTATCCACCGTTTGTGTTTTTCAAACGTGTGATCTCTTTAATTTTTGTCTTCGGGCTTGATTTTGCTTCCGAGTCTACCAAGGTAGCGGAAGCCTTGTTTTCACTTTTCAAGGACGAAAAAAAAAGTTCTCCAAAATCAAAATTTTCACTCGCGTTTTGCGTTTTAGACCTTTCTGAACAATTTTGGTTCCGTGTCTGTGTGTCTGTCTGTCTGTCTGTCTGTCTGTCATGAATTCCTTGTAACGCGCATAACTATACGAAGTTATTGTCCGATTTCTATGAAATTTTCAGGGATTGTGCGAGTTGGTGTGTAGACGGTCCCCTATGAAAATCATCATCCCCGGAGTGATAGAAGCGACTGCGCATGCGCAAACGTGAATTCCTTGTAACGGCCATAACTTCTACATTTTCCATCCGATTTCAATGAAATTTTCAGGGATGTTACAGATTAGTATTTAAATGGTCCCCTATGAAAATCATCACCTTCCGACTGATAGTAGCCACTGCACATGCGCCAACGTGAATTCCCTTGTAACGGCCATAACTTCCACATTTCCTACCTGATTTCGATGCAATTTTCAGGGATTACGCGGATTAGGTTGTAGATGGTCCCCTATGGAAATCATCGTCCCCGGACAGATAAGAGGGACTGCGCATGCGCAAACGTGAATTTCCTTGTAACGGCCATAACTTCCACATTTCCTACCTGATTTCGATGCAATTTTCATGGATTACGCGGATTAGGTTGTAGATGGTCCCCTATGAAAATCATCGTCCCCGGACAGATAGGAGGGACTGCGCATGCGCAAACGTGAATTTCCTTGTAACGGCCATAACTTCTACATATTCCGTCCGATTTCAATGAAATTTTCAGGGATGTTACAGATTATTATTTAGATGGTCCCCTATGAAAATCACCACCTTCGGAATGACAGTAGCCACTGCGCATGCGCATACGTAAAATCCTTGTAACAGCCATAACATTTACATTTTCCATCCGAATTTGATGACATTTATAGTATTGTCCAGATTAGCGTGTAGATGGTCCCCTATGAGGGTAGTGAAAGGTACTTAGAGATTGGTGTTTTGAGATTAACTACTATGCATCGAATCATCTATATAATCGGGTTATGGATACGAGGAAGCTATGTGCCACACCCACTTTTTTACATTTAAATCTCTTCACAAAACATCGAACTTGCACTAATGTGACAGGAAATTTAATACTCTTTCCAATGGTATAATCAAATTTTAATTTACTTCATCAAATAACGGATCTATGACAGTTTTAGTGAACAAGGTCGAAAACACGAAAAAATCTTAAAAGTGAAATAACTCGAAAACGAAGCCTCTTAAAAAATTGCTAAGGGACATTTTTTGTTAGAAATTAGTTGTAGAATCGATCCCTAGCTGATGGTGCGCCCTTAACGTTTACACCCTGTATACCTGAAATTGATTTGAGTAGTGTTTTAAGTTGTTGTTTTTTAGTCTGTTTGTCACCTTATATTATTCATATCTCTCAGAAGAAACAGTACATAATCATTGACTGATCACATTTGGAGGGTAGTTTGGGCAGGTCGAAAACAGAAAACAAATTGTATTCCTAGCCCCAGACAAAACGGGATTCGGGCGGTTAGTACCGAGACGGTCCCTTATGAATTGCACTTCCAGACAGATTCCTCGGAAAAATTCAATTATTGTATGCACTGGGTATGCTTTGAAGATGTTAGGAGTCCATATTCACGTTCTACTCGTCTCCACGAACTCATAGAGTACCCACACGGCTACTGAATTTCTGGGTACAACAAATATACGCACGTTTCCATTGTAGATTTATTGTTTTGTTTGTTATTGGGACGGGGCAAGTCCTTAGTCACTTAGACCATAAGTTTGATCTATTGTGACAGGATTCCCTTTACACTTAAGTGCCCGTTTGAAAACCTCTTCTTTCAAAGTGAAAAAGTTTTTCGGGCGTTTCCCGAGCAATTTCGGCCGGGACAACAGTACCCTTAGCGAAATGCCGGAATCTGGTAGATGCTACAGCAGGACACTCACAGAGGATGTGTTCTGCTGTTTCGACTCCTTCGCAGCAGAGCCGGCATTCAACTGTCCTGGCCTTGCCCATCTTGTTGAGATGTACCTATCTCAGGGGGCAATGGCCAATCAGGAGACCCACTATGGTGTGAAGGTCCTTCCTCCTTAGTGACAGCAGAGCTTTTGCTCTTTTTTTTTTAGAGATGTTGATTAGCTGCTTGGCTTGCCTCTGCTTTGAAGTGTTGCACCAGTATGCAGCTCTCTTGCTGTCCTCCCATTTTTGGACTTGTTGAGTAATGAAGCCTTTTAGTAACCCCGAGTAGGGGTTCAGGACCAAAACATTGGGATTCCGATCCCTGCTTAGCAAGTCGATCGGCTTCTTCATTGCCATCTACTCCTTCATGGCCAGGGACCCAGAGCAAAGTTAACTTATTGCCTCGAGCCACAGCCTTCAGGGAGTCCAGACAATCCCAGGTTAGCCTTTCATTATAGATTAAAAAAACAATAATATATTGAGCTATTTTTGATGCTCCACAAAAGTTGAATAACTCCAGGCAATTAATCGATGTTGCTCAACTTTTTAAGAAAGGAGGAGAGGGAATTATTGCAACAAACTGCCGAGTTTTGGCAATTTTAGTTACTTACTCGTCTAAATGGGCCTAAGGTCAGGAAAAGTCAACAAATTTTCACGTCATTGATCCTGCTGTGCGTTCTAACTTGGGGAGAGAAGGAAAATAATTATGATTGTGCAAGTTATGAAACCTACCTTGTGGTAATTTGTCGTTTCCAATCGTGTTCTCAGGTATGACGTATTTAGAGACAGTCGTGGCACACACAGTTTTCCAAACGGTATTGATAGCCGTACAGAAAGGCATCATGCTCGCTATTTTCTACGCGTTCTACAACGAGACTCTCTTGGGAAGCAAAACACTAGCAGTGGTGCTTCTGTTTGCGATTGAAGCCGTCGGCGTAGCGTACGGTAAGCACCTGGAGATATACGAGTAAAAACATTAACTTCCAACAAACATGTTGTTTAGCAATGGATGCATTCCAGAGGTCGTCCCATTGGATCAGGAGTAGTTCTTTCAATGTTGACAGGTAAATGAATTTAAAAAATTGTATTTACCTTTCTACCGCACAAACAGTTTTATCCAATGAAATGTAGTTAGCATGCAGAGGAAGTAATTTATCATTTTTAGCGATATGAAACTTTGATGAAGTGATGTGCAACTGGAAAGTAATCTGTATTTTAAAAACGCTGCAAATCATTGCTCAAAGGTTTATTATTTTCTGTATAGATCACCCTTCTGTATAGATCACTGGTTCTCCATCAATAGCACCTACCACCATCTGTATTCTCCCTTGACCTTCCCTCTCAAATTTCAGCTTCCTGCGTTCAATAGGATGGAAAATGGCTTCGGAGCTCACTCAGCTGATCAGTGATCTGAGGAGTGAAGAAGATCTCATCGAATGCTGGAGACGCCTGGAAGAGCACTTCCATTCAATAGGATTGAAAATGGCTTTGGAGCTCACTCAGCTGATCAGTGATCTGAAGAGTGAAGAAGATCTCCTCGAATGCTGGAGACGCCTGGAAGAGCACTTCCATTCAATAGGAGTAAAAATGGCTTCGGAGCTCACTCAGCTGATCAGTGATCTGAAGAGTGAAGAAGATCTTCACGAATGCTGGAGACGCCTGGAAGAGCACTTCCATTCAATAGGATTGAAAATGGCTTTGGAGCTCACTCAGCTGATCAGTGATCTGAAGAGTGAAGAAGATCTCCTCGAATGCTGGAGACGCCTGGAAGAGCACTTCCATTCAATAGGATTGAAAATGGCTTTGGAGCTCACTCAGCTGATCAGTGATCTGAAGAGTGAAGAAGATCTCCTCGAATGCTGGAGACGCCTGGAAGAGCACTTCCATTCAATAGGAGTAAAAATGGCTTCGGAGCTCACTCAGCTGATCAGTGATCTGAAGAGTGAAGAAGATCTTCACGAATGCTGGAGACGCCTGGAAGAGCACTTCCATTCAATAGGATTGAAAATGGCTTCGGAGCTCACTCAGCTGATCAGTGATCTGAAGAGTGAAGAAGATCTCCTCGAATGCTGGAGACGCCTGGAAGAGCACTTCCATTCAATAGGATTGAAAATGGCTTTGGAGCTCACTCAGCTGATCAGTGATCTGAAGAGTGAAGAAGATCTCATCGAATGCTGGAGACGCCTGGAAGAGCACTTCCATTCAATAGGATTGAAAATGGCTTTGGAGCTCACTCAGCTGATCAGTGATCTGAAGAGTGAAGAAGATCTCCTCGAATGCTGGAGACGCCTGGAAGAGCACTTCCATTCAATAGGAGTAAAAATGGCTTCGGAGCTCACTCAGCTGATCAGTGATCTGAGGAGTGAAGAAGATCTCCTCGAATGCTGGAGACGCCTGAAAGAGCACTTCCATTCAATGGGATTGAAAATGGCTTTGGAGCTCACTCAGCTGATCAGTGATCTGAGGAGTGAAGAAGATCTCCTCGAATTCTGGAGACATCTGGAAGAGCACTTCCATTCAATAGGATTGAAAATGGCTTCGGAGCTCACTCAGCTGATCAGTGATCTGAAGAGTGAAGAAGCCTTTGAGCAATGATTTGCAGCGTTTTTTACCCACCAACATTTTTTTTACCTACCAGCTAGGTACTACCTACCACACCATACTGGCTTCACACCTTCACAATCAAGTTTATTAGAAAGAACTAAACGCTTCACACTCGATTGGAAAAATAGAAAGCTTCATATAGAAATTTGATTACTGGTTACGCAGAAGGCAAAACTGTATACAAATCGAAGAAATGAAAGAGAAATGCATTTTAGTCCGATAAAATTTGAACGGAGATTAGACCTCTTTTGCGATTCACACTCATGATTCTGTTTTATCGAGGGAAAACCTTCAAGTACTCGTAGGGACCGAACGGTTTGTCCTACAGAGCTCCGGGTGGTCTCAAAAATTTTTGAAAATTCAATACTATTTAAAATTGGTGAAAAAACGATACCTTTATTTCGAGAGTTATCTAGGGCACTCTTGAAAATTTCAACCCTTTATTTTCACCCCTTAGAAGTGACCTACTTCAACCAAAAGCTTCGCGGCACAACTAGACCCCAAATGGAGCCCATATACCAAATTTGAACCAATTCGGTCCAGTGTTGCTAAGAAAAGTGCCGCGTACGGCGTACGGACATTTTTTTATTCGATTTTCGTATTCTACGTACCTTGAAACGTAAAACACCAAATTTTGAGGGGGGTTTGAAATTTTTTTTTCTTGCTCGATTCCAAAGGCTTATTATTGAAAATAATAAACCAAAATTCAATACTATTTAAAATTGGTGAAAAAACAACATCTATATTTCGAGAGTTTTCGAGCTAGGGCACTCTTGAACATTTCAACCCTTAATTTCTACCCCTTAGAAGAGACCTACTTCAACCAAAAGCATCGGGGCACAACTAGAGCCAGAACAACACAGGCACACGGAACCAAAATTGTTCAAAAAGGTCTAAAACGTAAAACGCGAGTGAATATTTTGATTTTGGAGAACATTTTTTTCAACCTTGAAAAGTGAAAACAAACCTTCCGCTACCTTGGTAGACTCGTAAGCAAAACCATTCTGTACTTCTGTGTGTGACAAAATCTTGTGTACTCTGCCCAGCAGAATAGGTCCAAATCTTACTCATGAATATGATTGAGATTTTTAATCACAGGAAATCTGTGATTGTTCACAAGAATAATAGAATTAATTAATTTTCAAAATTGTGATTAATTACATAATTCTGTTGTTAATTAAAGGAAACATCGTGAATAATCGCGGAAAACGCTGCAAATTATCAAGTGAGCTCAGGCAATCTAACGAAGAGTTTTCCAAATAGGTAGCTACTTTTATTTTGCTTCCGAGTCTACCAAGGTAGCGGAAGCTTTGTTTTCACTTTTCAAGGATGAAAAAAAAAGTTCTCCAAAATCAAAATTTTCACTCGCGTTTAACGTTTTAGACCTTTATGAACAATTTTGGTTCCGTGTCTGTCTGTCATGAATTCCTTGTAATGGGCATAACTATACGAAGTTATTGTCCGATTTCTATGAAATTTTCAGGGATTGTGCGGGTTGGTGTGCAGACGGTCCCCGATGAAAATCATTATACCAGGACTGATAGAAGCGACTGCGCATGCGCAAACGTGAATTCCTTGTAACAGCCATAACTTCCACATTTTCCATCCGATTTTGATGAAATTTTCAGGCATGTTACAGATCAGTATTTAGATGGTCCCCTATGAAAATCACAACCTTCGGACTGAAAGTAGCCACTGCGCATGCGCAAACGTAAAATCCTTGTAACAGCCATAACACTTACATTTTTCATCCGAATTTGATGAAATTTTCTAGGATTGTCTAGATTAGCGTGTAGATGGTCCCCTATGAGGGTAGTGAAAGGTACTTAGAGATTGGTGATTTGAGATTAACTACTATGCATCGGATCATCTATACAATCGGGTTATGGATACGAGGAAGCTATGTGCCACACCCTTTTGGCAGACGTTTTCTGGTTACTGCGGTCTCCTTGGATTTTAGTTTGATCCAATAAATTAAAAATATTCCTAATAATGAAAAAAACGTCTGCCAAGTGGGTGTTGCACATAGCTTCCTCGTATCCATAACCCGATTATATAGATGATCCGATGCATAGAAGTTAATCTCAAAACACCAATCTCTAAGTACCTTTCACTACTCTCATAGGGGACCATCTACACACTAATCTGGACAATCCTAGAAAATTTCATCAAATTCGGATGAAAAATGTAAATGTTATGGCTGTTACAAGGATTGTACGTATGCGCATGCGCAGACGCTTCTGTAAATTTTAAGGCCTTGATTTTCATTGGGGACCATCTACAACCTAATCCGCTTAATCCCTACAAATGCCATTGAAATCGGGTAGAAAATGTGGAAGTTATGGCCGTTCCAATGAAATTCACGTTTGCGCATGCGCAGTGACTACTTCCAGTTCGAAGGTGATGATTTTCATAGGGGACTATTTAAATAATAATCTGTAACATCCCTGAAAATTTCATCGAAATCGGACGGTAAATGTAGAAGTTATGATCGTTACAAGGAATTCACGTTTGCGCATGCGCAGTCGCTTCTATCAGTCCGAGGGTGATGATTTTCATAGGGGACCGTCTACACACCAACCCGCACAATCCCTGAAAATTTCATAGAAATCGGACAATAACTTCGTATAGTTATGAGCGTTACAAGGAGTTCATGCCAGACACACAGACAGACAGACAGACAGACACACAGACAGACAGACACGGAACCAAAATTGTTCAGAAAGGTCTAAAACGCAAAACGCGAGTGGAAATTTTGATTTTGGAGAACTTTTTTTTTCGTCCTTGAAAAGTGAAAACAAAGCTTCCGCTACCTTGGTAGACTCGGAAGCAATAAAAGAATTGCCAGAATGGCGTATGAGCCAACTGGTCAGTCGAACAAATCAGGTGTCACTTCTTCATCTTGTCGAGGATCGAAAGACGAAACATAAAGAAAAAGAAACGAAAGACGAAACTACGAACATAACTGAATTTTGACCATAATGGCGTCCCTTTTCCCTGCCGAGCGTCGATATGGGTTTATCAAAATAGTGCAGAAGACGCGAAAAAAAGAAAAAAATCCGAGAGTAGAAGTCAATTCTATAAACTGTACTGTTTTGAAAAAAAAAAAATTAATTGATAAAGACAAAGGTGATATTTAGGACGAAAAAATGGTATTTTAACTTTAACCAGTTCTTCGTGAATTTTGTACAATATGTACGACGTACATATTCCTATTCAGTATTTATCAAATGTTGAACAACTGTAGATATGTAGTTTTCATTATAATATTGATTCCTTTTGATGTGTTCCAGGATTTTTCATCACCGAAGTGTGCTCTTGCGAACGACTCATTACCTACAACGCCGTCTCCTCTTTGAACGTCATTTTCATCATATCCGGTAAGATGCGTGAAATGAGAATTGTGTGAGATGGGTGAGAATATTCGTGCAAATCCGAATTCACTGAGAGGAGGTGCAATAGTTTAATAAAAGTCTTAAAACTAACAAAAACGCATAGTAAAAACAAGCAATATTCTTCACACAAGTTAGCAATATTCCTCGGCAATGCTCAGAAAAAATTCCGTAAAATCGCCCAACTGCGGACCAAATTTGAGCAACTCCCCTCAGTTATGCGCACCAGTGAGGAGTTGAAAGGTGGGTAGAAGGGAGGGTGATTTCCTAAATTCAATATCTTGTTAAAAAAATCGGTTAAATCGTTATGGCACATCCAGAATCCATTAAATTTGGGGGTTACATTACCCTGAGTTATGCGCACCAGATAGGGGTGGAAGGAAGGTTGGAGAGAGAGATTTTTTTTAGATGTTGAATGTAAGAAACCCCCCCCCCCTCTTCTACTCTGCTTTCCACCCCTATCTGGTGCGCATAACTCAGGGTAATGTAACCCCAAAATTTAGTAGATGTGTCATACATTTTGTCATGTGTCGCCGTTTTTCCTCGTTCCGGGTAAGTATTTCTCTCAAGATCCGGCGCTCAAAGTTTAAAAGTGGTACCTAAATTTGAAATTTCAAGGATTTTTTGACATTTTATGTCTTTACTATGGCACATAAATGAAAAATCGTCACGCGGGGATCGTTACGCGGGGAGCGTTATGAGGGGAGCGTTACGAGGGGAGCGTTACGCGGAAATTTCTGATGATGATGATTTTCACGTACAACCAATCGTTCCTAGGGAAAACTAACTTCCTCATTTTCCACCCCACAAAAATCGTTCACCACTCATTGGAAAGCTCTCAATTTATTAAACACAAGACATAAAATATCTCTCGTGGTTGCGTACTTGTACGAAAGCTGTATCCGCCGTTTGTGTTTTACTTTTTATAATCCGCAGCGCCAATATAAAGTAGTATTCACATTTAGTCGAAGACTGAATATATTTGATAATCATAAGATCATTCAAGTTTTCTTTCGATGTTCGATAATATCGATACAATTATCGGTAATATCGAAACAAAATATCGATATCAATAAATATCGGAAGTATCGAATCGTCACTAGGGGTAGTTTTTCCCGTTGAGTGCCCCACGATAGCGCTATTTTTACAGGGGAATCGTTAGCCTGAAAAATGGCGATTTTCGAGAAAAAAAATGATTAATTAATCATTTTAATCATCAATATTAATATTGATTTTGGCTTATTTTTTACTTTTACAAATGGCTTTAAGAAATTTGTTTGCCCTCTAAACGGATAGGAAATTTAACGCTCTGCCCAATGGTGTACTCAGATTTGAAGTATCATGAGAAATAAAGGAGTTATAATCATTTTAGTGGCGCAAGGTTGAAAATACGAATAATAACTTTAAAGTGAAAAAAAAAAAGGATTTCGAGTGAGTTAAGGAAAATTTGCTAAGAGACATTTTTTGTTGCAAATTAGTTGTAGAATCGATCCTTGATGTTTGGTCCATCCAAGTAGACACCCTGTATACCTTCATCAAAGGTTGCCTGTTTCCACCACCAACACGGAGTGTTTTTGAAACACCAAACAATATCAAATATGAATCAAATTTGGGAGTTGTAGGGATTATATAACTCATCGCATGGTTTTGTCAATTGAATAACTAGTTTGTATATTTTACATTTGGGTATTTTTCTTCAATTAAAAAAAAGTTGGACTATTGCACTAGGTACCTTGAAGTAGAATATACAAAGCGGGTTTCGACGAAATTACTCGAAAAAAATGCGTATTTTCATCCGAAAAGCAGTGAGAGATAAAACGAACTTACAAGTTATAATTTTGATACATGAGTAGAGAGATATTTAATTCGTTAGAGCATCTAACTAGAGAATTGAAAAAAAAAATAAAAAAAGAAAAACTAAAAGATTGCCGCTGGAATCATCAAAATCGAACAATAATTGCAGGCGAAAAGTGAGGAAAACCGAGTCTACCAAGGTAGCGGAAGCTTTGTTTTCACTTTTCAAGGTTGAAAAAAAAAAGTTCTCTGAAATCAAAGTTTCCACTCGCGTTTTACGTTTTAGGCCTGACTGAACAATTTCGATTCCGATTCGGTCTGTCTGTGATGAAATCCTTTTAAAACGGGCAAAACTATACGAAATTACTCTCCAGTCTCTATTAAATTGTCAGGGATTGTTCAGATTGATATGTAGATGGTCCCCTATGAGGGTAGTGCAAGGTACTTGGAGTTAGCTACTATGCAACGGATCATCTATACAATCGGGTTATGGATGAGAGAAAGCTACAAGCCACACCCATTTGGCGAACGTTTTTAAAAATTATTTACGTGAGAGGATGGAGTGACCATTTTGTTGATAAGAGTTGGAGTCTTTTGTTAAATTTTTATTTGTTTGTTAGTACATGTTTCGGCGAAAAATCGTCGCCTTCTTCAGCCTTCGTAAATTGGTCTGGAAATCATCACATGTGCCGTTGCGCCTATTTCTCCAGCGCCAGTCATGGAGGACTCCATCACTTGGTCATCAGCCTGCTTGCTTTTGTTTCCTCATCCACTCCACACCAGGCAAACTGGATTGCCAAAGAGGCGTCAACAGTTGATGAGTTCCGGAATTGCACTTTATTTGTGGATAAAAGTGAATTTCTGTCGAATTTTGATTTCCCAGGTATTCGCAGTTTTCCAACAGGATTTCACTTATCCACGAAATAAAGTGCAATTCCCGAACTGAACAACAATTGTTGCCTCTTTGGCAATCCATATTGCCTGGCGTGGAGCGTGGAGTGGACGAAGAAACAAAAACATGAAGGTGATGGTGTCCTCCATGACTGGCGCAACGGCACACGAGATGATTTCCAGACCAATTTTCGAAGGCTGAAGAAGGCGACGATTTTTCGTCGAAACCAACAAAATTGAGCAATAGACTCCAACTCTAATAAATAATTATTCGTGCTAAACAAACTATTACTGGGTAGCAATCTCGTGGATTTCTCGAGTCTCTAACAGTATTGTTGGTGTGTTGTGAAGGACTCCTGTGGCCTACAGAAGGAGCCCACTTTGTCATGAAGAGCGTCTACTGGGCCGTCCCGATCAGCCCGGCTGTCGACGCCTACAAGACCATCGCCTTGAGGGGACAAGGACTGGACAACTACATCGTCGCCAAAGGATTCGTCTCTTGCGCCGCTTGGATCGCCATTTTCTCGTTGGGAACCTTCCTATCGTACAGAGCTAAACGTTTTAGGCGGATTTCTTGAGAATATCATCACCTTCGTACCTCTGGAAACTCGCTATAAGCGATAATCTGAATATTGCCAATATTTTGTTATGTTTGCGCTGAATAAAAACTACCGTTCGCGCCACCCAAATGGTAATTGTTGTTTTATTCGCCTCAAACCCAATCTGTATCGTTCAATGTAAATAATTTAAGTTGTTATTTGCAATAACGAAAAAAAGAAGAACATTTTTTCAACCCTATTTAAAAGTTGAAGTTTTATGTTAAATGGTTCTACATAGAAACCAAAATTCGAATATAAAAAAATTAGTGCGTCCGCTCTACACGGCATGTTGGGTCTTTGAAGTTGTCCAAAACTATTGAAATTGGGGCAGTGATCTCCTAGGGTGCCTGATGGGTTTGATTGTGCCCCGAACTTTAGTTGAAATTAGATTTTCTTAAAATTATTATGAAAAGGTATCATTTTTGCTTCCGAGTCTACCAAGGTAGCGGAAGCTTTGTTTTCACTTTTCAAGGACGAAAAAAAAAGTTCTCCAAAATCAAAATTTTCACTCGCGTTTTGCGTTTTAGACCTTTCTGAACAATTTTGGTTCCGTGTCTGTGTGTCTGTGTGTCTGTCATGAATTCCTTGTAACGCGCATAACTATACGAAGTTATTGTCCGATTTCGATGAAATTTTCAGGGATTGTGCGGGTTGGTGTGTAGACGGTTCCCTATGAAAATCATCATCCTCGGACTGATAGAAGCGACTGCGCATGCGCAAACGTGAATTCCTTGTAACGGCCATAACTTCTACATTTTCCATCCGATTTCGATGAAATTTTCAAGGATTGTGCAGGTTTGTGTGTAGACGGTCCCCTATGAAAATCATCATCCTCGAACTGACAGAAGCGACTGCGCATGCGCAAACGTGAATTCCTTGTAACGGCCATAACTTCTACATTTTTCACCCGATTTCGATGAAATTTTCAGGGATTGTGCGGGTTGGTGTGTAGACGGTCCTCTATGAAAATCATCATCCTCGGACTGATAAAAGCGACTGCGCATGCGCAAAAGTGAATTTCCTTGTAATGGCCGCAAGTTTCACATTTTCCATCGGATTTCAATGAAATTTTCAGGGATGTTACAAATTGGAGTTTAGATGGTCCCCTATGAAAATCATCACCCCCGGATTGATAGTAGCCGATGCGCATGCGCGAACGTGAATTGCTTGTATCAGACATAACTTCCACAATTTCTACCCGATTTCGATGGCATTTTGAGGGATTACGCGGATTAGGTTGTAGATGGTCTCCAATGAAAATCAAGGCCTTAAAATTTATAGTAGCCTCTGCGCATGCGCAAACGTAAAATCCTAGTAACAGCCGTATCAGTGGCGTGTGAGGTGAGGATCTCAAACCCCATTGAACCATCCCCTTGATAGGTCAGTCAGCAATGCTATGGATTTCCACTAAGGAATCCCAGGTTCGAATCCTAATCAAGCTAAAAATTTTTCGATCCAATCACTACCGCACTTACATTTTTCGTCCGAATTTGATGAAATTTTCTAGGATTGTCCAGATTAGCGTGTAGATGGTCCCCTATGAGGGTAGTGAAAGGTACTTAGAGATTGGTGTTTTCAGATTAACTACTATTTTGGTTTATTATTTTCAATAATTAGCCTTTGGAATCGAGCGAGAAAAAAAATGTTTAACACCCCCTCAAAATTTGATGGTTTACGTTTCAAGGTACGTAGAATCCAAAAATCGAATAAAACATTTTCTGTCCGTCCGCCGTACGCGGCACTTTTCTTAGCAACCCTGGACCGATTTGGTTCAAATTTGGTATGTGGGCTCCATTTGGGCTCTAGTTGTGCCGCGAAGCTTTTGGTTGATGTCAGTCACTTCTAAGGGGTGAAAATTGAGGGTTGAAATTTTCAAGAGTGCCCTAGCTCGAAAATTCTCGAAATAAAGGTATTGTTTTTTCACCAATTTTAAATAGTATTGAATTTTTAAAATTTTTTGAGACCACCCGGAGCTCTGCAGGACAAACCGTTCGCTCCCTATGAGTACTTGAGGGTTTTCCCTTAATAATAATAATAATAAATAATGTTTATTATTTTATGTATAGGTCACCCTTCTGTATAGATCCCTCCCTACCAACCGTAGGTACCTACTACCTACTAGGGCATTTTTGAAAATTTCAACCCTTCATTTCCATTTGGTTGGTGGTTGGGGTTGAAATTTTCAAAAATGCCCTAGTAGGTAGTAGGTACCTATGGTTGGTAGGGAGGCATCTATACAGAAGGGTGATCTTTACAGAAAATAATAAACCTTTGGGCAATGATTTGCAACGTTTTTCATTTAAATACTATTGAAACTTGAGATTCGAATGAGACTACCCGATAATGGTAGTTGTGTAAGACCAAAGTGAATCATTTATGTTATCATATCTCAGCCAATTTTTCGGCCGATTCTGATGGTGTTATTGAAGTAACTATCTTGTTACTCGACTCTCCGGGTAGATCAGTATTGGTATTTGTCAAAATGAGGGAATATGATTGAATATTCCTCTTACCTTTGTTGAAGATCGAAGATACCTATTCTCAGAACTAAAGAGCAATATTAGAATAGGTTGTTAGCAATACTTTTATGATAATACTTTACTTGTAGTCAAACGAAATAAAACGCTATTAAAACGGTACAAAAACTACGACGAATACGAGAGAGAAGATGAAGATCTGAAGTTCGGTTGTCATGGTAATACTCGTAATAAACGAGGAAGATGCGGAGAGCGGGTTGACCCAGTGTTGCCAGGTTCGGTGATCTGCCAATTTTTCACTCCCTCCCAGATCCAGAACCATGAATCCAGACCCAGAGGAAGACTGGTTGACATTGGAGCCATCACTTACGAGTTGTTACAGACTTTACGGGTTGTTACGGATTAGGTCAATCTACCTGCAAAGAACAAGAACAGAAATATGTTCAAACAGGTAGCTGATTGACCAGCATATTACGGAATAAGATGAATTTTTTTCTTGGCAAAGGCTTGGTAAAAACATCAGCAAGCTGTCTTTCCGATTCCAGCCAGCTAATTTCAATGTTTTTATGTTTTACCTCATCACGCACATAATGATAACATAACTTTGTCAAGTGTTTGAAAGTTGTGGAGTCTTCAGTTTCAGCCAGTCGGATTGCAGATCGATTATCTTCTAACACTTGAGGAGTAATGTCAAGTAGTAACATAGTTTTACACATTGCTCTAATGTTGGCCAATTCTCGACATGCTACAGACATAGCAACATACTCGCATTCTGCTGATGACAGGGCGACATGATTTTGTTTTTTTGTACGCCATGTAATTAAGTCTCCAAAAAGAGTAATTACATAGCCAGTCGTAGAGTTCCCTTTCTCATCATTCAGTCCCAATGATGCATCTGAATAACACTTGATGCTGTTGTTTTCTTCACCTGATAAAACCAATCCATAATCCTTGGTACCAGCAAGATACCTTAAAATTCTTTGAACAAGTTCCCAATCATAGTCTGTAAAATCTGACTGACGTCTGCTTAAAACATTAGTGGCATAAGTGATGTCAGGTCGAGTACCATTCTGAAGATAGAGTAGTGAGCCTATGGCTTGTCTGAATGGATGATTGGACGTTCTTTCAGTCTTGGTTTTTGTGTTTATACGTTCATCACCAGGCCTCATTGGAATGTGCAAAGACTTATATTTGGTCACATCAAAGCGTTCCAGAAGTGATTTAACAAATTTGGATTGATGTAGGAAGATCTTCCGGTTTGGACGGTCTCTTTTTATTTCCAATCCAAGAAATTGAGTGGGTTCGCCAAGTAGGCTTATTTCAAATTCTTGCTTGAGGACTTGTTCAATTTCCCTTTGTTTAAACTTGTTATTGGTAACTAGCAAAATGTCGTCAACATACAAAAGCAAGATAGCAAATTGTTGTTGGTGTCTCCAAAGAAATAAGCATGGCTGAAAGTCATATGCCTTGAAGCCCATATTTTCAATGGTTTCCAGAAATCTTAAAAACCAGCGCTTGGGCGAGACTTTAAGTCCATACAAAGCACGTTTTAATCTGCACACATTCGTATTTCTCAGTTTAGATGATTTGCCAAGGTATTCACAATAACCATCGGGAATCTCCATGTAAACAGTTTTCTCTAGAGTTCCGTTTAGAAAGGCAGTTTTCACATCATATTGACTAATTTCAAGATCAAACTTATTAGCAATAATCAGCATGAATCGTACATCTGCTAGGCGGGCAACAGGTGCATAGGTTTCAGTTCGACCATAATAGTTTGAGTCAGAAAAACCTTTTGCAACCAGCCTACTGCGATAGCGAATTCCTCCATTTGCCTCTGATTTGATCTTGTGTACCCAGCGAGATTGGACAGCTTTTGTATTTGCAGGGAGAGAGCTTTTAGGAACTATTTCCCAAGTGTCACATTTCATTAGAGCGTTAAATTCTGTGTTTATTGCTTGAATCCAGTGTTCAGCTTGATCGGAATTTATAGCATCATAGTAGGTCTGTGGAGTATCATCTGAGATAGGATTGTCAGCATAAGATAGGTATGCTGTTTCATTTTCGCTATCATATTCGATATTTTGGAAGAAGTCAAATTCAGATGTTCCTCCGATTCGTTTTTCCTTTTGAGTACTTGAGGTATATGGCGTGGAATCTGGAATGGTTACGGTTTTTCCTGATGTGGATGGCAGAGTTACAGTTGTTACGGAGTTTTCGTTCTCAGTGTTTACGGTTTGGTCTGAGTCTATAGATCTTGTAGAAGTATTCGTTACGGATTGTTTTAAGTCTGAAGGTCTAGATGAATTTTCAATTACGGGTTGTTCTTCATCAAAATTTGTGGAAATGGTTGGGTGTGTTTTGAATTCATGTCCCAGGATTTCATCTTGGTTGAATGATGTCTTTATATGGTCTCCATAAACTTTTGACTCCACAAAGTCAACATTTTTAGAGCGAATGATGGTTTTCTTTCTGGCATCAAGGACCACATAGCCTGTATCAGTGCATTCGAGAAGAAACCCTAAGTTGGCTCTTGGGTCAAATTTCGGTCTTGTTTTGGCATGGTTGTCGAGTACATACGCCTCACAGCCAAAACGTCGTATATAATTTAGATTAGGAGCTTTTTCATGTACCAGCTCATAGGGTGTTAGAAAGTTGTTTGATGCATTCGGGGTTCTATTATGTACGTGAACTGTATGCCTGAGAGCGTAGCCCCAGAAATGGGTTGGCATACCAGCTGAGGTCAGATTGACTCTTATGCATGAGGCTAACGTAAGATTCAGACGCTCGGAACAACCATTATGTTGTGGAGTAGCGGGCTCGCATGTTGTCAGAGTTATGTTATTTCGAGTTAGTAGAGCTTTCATCTCTGATGTTCGATATTCAGTTCCACCATCTGTCAATATCTGCGTCATTTCAGCATCAGGTCCCTTCAGTTTTCTAATCTCTTCTATGCATTCAGTCAGTGCTACATGTACTTTCGTTTTATCGGGAATCTCATAAGCAAATACAAACCTTGTGGCATCATCTGTGAAGGTTACCACATATTTATTCAAGGTTTTGAGTGAATAGGGCTTTATTGGACCCATAAGATCACTCCACAATCGATGAAACGGAATATCTGATCTGATTCGAACATCTTTGCAAGGCTTTCGTTTGGCCTTTGCCATTTTGCAAGAACTACAATCAAGAATGCCTGAGTTGAATCTGATCTTCTTCAGAGAAGGCATCAACTTGGCAGCAATCTCTAAATATTGTTTTGAGGCGTGGTTCAACCGATAGTGCCAGAGCAACCCCAGATCATCTCTCAAACTAGGGACAGTACTGGTGTGTTTAGCTACAAGGTCGCTGTCATTCACCCCAGAGTCAACATTTGTACTGGAATCATTTTCGGACATAATTCGTTTTGAATCAGGGCCAGCATCAGACAAATTCCTTGCCTGTACTCTTTTCCTCCCTCCTACAGGCAAAACGGAGGTGTCATGCCCCTGATTACTAGAACTCGTACTAGGCTGTGGACTCCCTCCTACCTCTGACTCGGCCATGTAAGAAATTCCTAAAACTCCTTGCAAAATGCGTCTCTTTTCAGCTTGTGAAGCAGACGTAAAAGGTAGAGAGAATGAAACCCACAAGAATTGCCCATCATAGTGTCCATTTTGGTCTAGGTAGGTTTCGCATATTTACAAAAACATGTGGATCATTAACAATGTGTTCTGTACAACCAGAATCAATGATAAAATGTAGATACGGATTACGGAATAACTTACGTTCTATGTTTGAAAACGCTGCAAATCATTGCTCAAAGGTTTATTATTTTCTGTATAGATCACTGGTTCTCCATCAATAGCACCTACCACCATCTGTATTCCTTCTTGACCTTCCCTCTCAAATTTCAGCTTCCTGCGTTCAATAGGATTGAAAACGGCTTCGGAGCTCACTCAGCTGATCAGTGATCTGAAGAGTGAAGAAGATCTCCTCGAATGCTGGAGACGCCTGGAAGAGCACTTCCATTCAATAGGAGTAAAAATGGTGTTGGAGCTCACTCAGCTGATCAGTGATCTGAAGAGTGAAGAAGATCTTCTCGAATGCTGGAGACGCCTGGAAGAGCACTTCCATTCAATAGGAGTAAAAATGGCTTTGGAGCTCACTCAGCTGATCAGTGATCTGAAGAGTGAAGAAGATCTCCTCGAATGCTGGAGACGCCTGGAAGAGCACTTCCATTCAAAAGGATTGAAAATGGCTTCGGAGCTCACTCAGCTGATCAGTGATCTGAAGAGTGAAGAAGCCTTTGAGCAATGATTTGCAGCGTTTTTTACCCACCAACATTTTTTTTACCTACCAACTTTTTTTTACCTACCAGCTAGGTACTACCTACCACACCATACTGGCTTCACACCTTCACAATCAAGTTTATTAGAAAGAACTAAACGCTTCACACTCGATTGGAAAAATAGAAAGCTTGATATGGAAATTTGATTACTGGTTACGCAGAAGGCAAAACTGTATACAAATCGAAGAAATGAACAGCGATCGCATTTTAGTCCGATAAAATTTGAATGGAGATTAGACCTCTTTTGCGATTCACACTCATGATTCTGTTTTATCGAAGGAAAACCTTCAAGTACTCGTAGGGACCGAACGGTTTGTCCTACAGAGCTCCGGGTGGTCTCAAAAATTTTAAAAAATTCAATACTATTTAAAATTGGTGAAAAAACGACACCTTTATTTCGAGAGTTTTCGAGCTAGGGCACTCTTGAAAATTTCAACCCTTAATTTTCACCCCTTAGAAGTGACCTACATCAACCAAAAGCTTCGCGGCTCAACTAGACCCCTAATGGAGCCCATATACCAAATTTGAACCAAATCGGTCCAGTGTTGCTAAGAAAAGTGCCGCGTACGGCGGACGGCGGACGGCGTACGGCGTACGGCGTACGGCGGACGGACGGAAATTTTTTTATTCGATTTTCGTATTCTACGTACCTTGAAACGTAAAACATCAAATTTTGAGGGGGGGTTAAAATTTTTTTTTTCTTGCTCGATTCCAAAGGCTTATTATTGAAAATAATAAACCAAAAGCAGCCCCTGATGGACGAGCTTCATCATGGTCGTTACGTTGGTGAGCGTACATAGCGTGGTCATGGTCGTCATCTGAATCCATATCTTGAACCCAGCACATACGTTCATTATCAGAAAGATCGTCTTTCTCTTGGTCCGCTATGATTGCTAGGAAAGATTTGCCCTCTTTCATACGTCGTTTGGATTCAGCAACTGCTGCTTTGAATGGCATTCGACGCCTCTTGGGCTTAGATCTTTTGTTTTGCAGTATTTTTTCTTTAGTTAATTCAATTCGGGCTTGCGCAGGAGTCTTCTGCTTTTCTGGATTGCGGTATCGTTTGGAAGACTCAGTTGGTGCTTGTGAACAGTCAGCAGCAATGTGTCCGTCATCTTTCCCACAGTTGTAGCACACCCGTCCAGATTTTCGACAGTTTTCATACATGTGTCCCTGAATACCACATTTCTTACAAGTTGGCGGACGTCTATACGAACTGTGAGTTGACTTTTTGAACTTGCCGAACTTGTCATTTTGAGTCACAGAACAAGGACGATTCCTTTGCAGAGATGAGTAATTACTGTACATTGCTATGCCAGATGAAGAACGACGATGGAGTTCATTCAACATGTGTTCCTCACTCTGCAAGGCATCTTTGATTTCCTGAATTGATTTTCCAGGTCTTGGTTCTTGTTTTAATGAACTTACTACGTTCGGAAGAGCCTCTGCAAATGCAGTCAGTAGATTGTGTTTGATCTGTGAGTCACTGAGTTGTGAGTCAGGACATCTTTTAATTTTCTCGATCAAATCATCAAACTCGTTTAAAAAATCCATTACAGATTGTTGACGTGGATCGTACTTAATATTGTTGAACAATGTTCTATACTGATGTTCAGAAAAATTACTGGTCAAATCACAAACTTTGTCCAAATGGGACATCATTTCTGCAGGATCTTTCGCATGTCGCACTTGTCTCTGGTGACGTTCCTCTAAATTAGAAAGTAGGTACGACATAACAGAACTCTTCATAAGATAAGTAGTTTTGTCATCATATGTCTCAGTAGGTTGAACATCTTTGTCAATAAGAAACAGACAGTCTTGGGACAGTAGTTCATGGCGAATTCTGTGTTTCCAAAGCGTGTACTCTATATTAGAAGTCAACTTATTGTCCCCTTTCTGGAATTTTGGTCGAAATACATGTTTTGATGAACGTGGTGACGTTTGTTGTTTGTCTTTATCAGCGGTGTGTGTAACAACTGAATCAGGATCAGAATTTCTTTGAACTATACCAGTGTTATACCTTTCTTCCAAATCTGATAACGCTGCTTCCATGTTGGTATTCAACTCATCAAGACGACGTTCATAGTAATTCTTTACCAAGTTCAGCTGTTCATTTGCTTCTTTTCGAGCTTCCTCAATGAGTGCCAAACCATTTTCAGCAAAAGTTCTTGTGTGTTCACGGACTATACCCAATAAATCTTGACGCACACGCCGCTCACGATCTTTTCCTTCATCAACTATAGACTGGTGGTTTTCACCTACGTGATCCATTTCCTACAAACCAAAAAAACATAAATGGTCAGAATCGAGGTCGGTACTATTTTTCACCATTGGAATTTGCAACAGCAGTTTTACGGGTTGATTCCATAGAATCTATGGACTACATCTGATGTAGCTTACAACGTCAAAATTTACAGTATCCATTTACCTTACGGTTTCATGTAATGGATTTCACGGATTACTATTAAATTACGGATTTCTATTGAATTATGAATTATGGTTGAACTACGGATTACTATTAAATTACAGATTAGGTATAGTTGAATTACGGATTACTGTTGAATTAAGGATTACAGTTGAATTACGGATTTCTATTGAATTACGGATTGCAGTTGAATTACGGATTACTATTGAATTACAGATTGCAGTTGAATTACGGATTACTATTGAATTACGAAGTACTTATTATGGCTTGGGTACTTCGAGGTTTGTCTGCTCATTATTACAGTTTAAAATCCATCATTGGGATTATCATTCTAATTATTACGGTTCACATTATGTACAGCTTCATTTCTCAGTTAGGATGAACATGATACGTTTGTTGGAGCCAGCCCCAGTCTTGAAGCATTGAAACGGTGGGGGATCATCAGGCGACCAACCACAGGAGCTGACGCCTAAAAGGTTGGGCTCCTGTTTCGGAAGCTGAATTTTCCGTCTAAGGCCACCCGTGCAGTCACTCAATAATTGTGATGCCCGTTCACATATGCCAGGAAGCGCACAGAAGCAAGTCCTGTGGAACCTGCGACTGTAGGGGTCTTTTCAATGTTTTACGGAATATAGTTCTGATTACGGAATAATATTCAAACCTGATTACGGATTAAGGTTAAGATCTAATTTCATAACGACTCAAACAAACATTGCCCTTGCAGGGGGCATTACGATTGCTTGGATGGGTTTCAAAGTTTGGTACATTTCTCTTAATCTCGAATTTCTCCATCTTATAGTTGAGTTGGTATTCTGAATTGGAGAAGATACAGAAGTGGCAAGTTGCACTTGCTGCTCCTCGTTCTCATACTTTACGGATTCGGCTAAAGAAGGTGTCTTGACACATTCTAGCATTTACTTACACCATTTACGATCCAACTGCCCATAGTTTTACTTTATCATTATTACACTTCTATTGTCAGTTATAAGACTGATTACGGATTTCATTTACGGAATCAAAAACTATACTGTCTTATAGGCAGTAGATCTAGTTACAAAATCAATGGAATTTTGTATGGTCTTACGTGAATTACATTGCTGTGCGCACTACGTACTCAGTAACAAGGTTAAGAGGTATAATACCCAGGCCCGACGCATGTACCTACCTCACAGTACTTACATAATCGTTTTCATATGCACAGTCTTATTTTAGGGGCTTTTACGTATTCCTGCTTAAGTCTTACGGTTACAAACTATGAACGAGGCCCTTAATTTCATAGACCATCCCAACTCTTGGGTTACTTTCTCGTTTCATAGTGGCCTGGGTTACGGCATCCACATACACTTACGTACTGATGTGGTGATAATTACATATTACGGATTACCTTGGTTACTTTACGGATTTCTTACGGCTTACGTACGAGTTACGGATTAAGTACTTACTCTGATTACGGATTTATTATGGCATAGGTACGAGTTACGGATTAAGTAGTACCCTGATTACGGATTTTTATACACCAACTCAATCATACGTAATAGTTTCTAAATGCAACCAAACTTTCACCCAAACCAAGTGGCTTGATCCCAAAGCCTCGTATGAGCTCATGTCAAAATGAGGGAATATGATTGAATATTCCTCTTACCTTTGTTGAAGATCGAAGATACCTATTCTCAGAACTAAAGAGCAATATTAGAATAGGTTGTTAGCAATACTTTTATGATAATACTTTACTTGTAGTCAAACGAAATAAAACGCTATTAAAACGGTACAAAAACTACGACGAATACGAGAGAGAAGATGAAGATCTGAAGTTCGGTTGTCATGGTAATACTCGTAATAAACGAGGAAGATGCGGAGAGCGGGTTGACCCAGTGTTGCCAGGTTCGGTGATCTGCCAATTTTTCAGTATTAAACAACTAAGTTGAAATATTATAATTTAAATATAATTGTTATATTAGCGGACACTCTTGGAGCATACAGAAAGAATGTGACACTTTTACGGTTGGGTATCGACACTCGATATTTCAAAACATCGATAACAACACTATCGTTCTTTCTAGTATCGATACAACACTATACGTTATTGCTTCCGAGTCTACCAAGGTAGCGGAAGCTTTGTTTTCGCTTTTCGAGGTTGAAAAAAAATTTCTCCAAAATCGATATTTCCACTTGCGTTTTACGTTTCAGACCTTTCTGAACAATTTTGGTTCCGTGTCTGTCTGTGTGTCTGTCATGAAATCCTTGCCACAGCCATAACTTCTACAATTCTCATCCGATTTCGATGAAATTTTCAGAGATTGTGCGGGTTGGCGTGTAGATGGTCCCCTATGAAAATCATCGCCCCCAGACTGATAGTAGCCACTGCGCATGCGCAAAACTATATTCCCTATATATATGTTCCAACAATATTCAGAGATTGTGCCAGTTGATGGGTAGATGGTCCCCTATGAGGTTAGTGCAAGGTATTTAGAGATTGGTGTTTTTAGATTAAGTACTATGCATCGGATCATCTTTACAATCGGGTTATGGATACGAGGAAGCTATGTGCCACACCCACTTGGCAGATGTTTTTGGATATAATTACTTTGCATTCGTTATTTCTCAATATCGATACAGTTTTCGCGGAAAATTCAACGTAACGGCAACAAAATGAAAAGATGAAGAAGTTAAAGGAGAGTAGAGAGGCCGTCAGGTCAGCACTTTCGGGTTGCAGCTCGGCCCACAAAGAAATGAGCCCGGATTTCGACAGATAATTTATAGGTACTACGGATAAAATTAACTCATATTAAGGAGAAAATGTTCAATTATACTGGTGAGAAAAAAACATTGTTGAGAAAAATATCATACCTACTCGGATGCGAAAAAGTTGGTTTAAATAGGAGTTTCGGGAAAAAATTATCTAATTTCTCCCTTGATGGGAAAAACAAAGAGTATTGATATGTCTAGGTATTATTACAAAACAACTGCCACGGCCTGTTATCGAACCCGGGTCAGACCCGTGGTTAAAACAAATACCTTTTCTATCTTAATTTAGTTGTAGAATCGACTCCCGAAGTTTTCCTTTCCATACATGGGACACCTTGTATACTTTATTATGTATGTTGGTTGTTGTGGAGAAGGAAGCAGAGGACGTCAATATACTTTATTCACATTTATTCGGCAAGCGCTTTCGGGGCAAACTATGGCCCCTTTCTCAAGCCTACAAGAAAAAACAATTAATTGAAGACTAAAAAATAATAACAGTAGCATGAACAATCACAGTTAGTATAACCAACCAGTCAAAAATATTAGTTAGTATAACCTATATAAAAAAAATGTTATTACTTAATAATTACTTTTTATTAAAAACATTAAAAATGAGCCACAAAGATTAAACCTATTTTATCATCATCTAAAAACCAATAAGAATATAAATAACCAAGAACTGAAACTATACACACACTAACACACAGACAAACAATAAAAATAGAAAGGAAACAATACAACCTACCTATGTTCACTCTGCAATTATCCTCCCACAATCTTCCATCCCTCCTCCATCATCAAAATCTCACCTCTGCCAATCTTGCAAACTATTTTCACTGGAAACCAGTAACACATTTCAATATAATTTTGAAGAAATGTCTACTAACTAAAAACATACAAAAATAGAAAATCTCAAAAAATACCTTCGTCCATTTCCATAACAATTATTCTCTTCAATCACTGGCAGGATCTAAAAATTATTTAAAACTAATTAATAATAAAAAATAAAACAATGACTAGAGGGGATCACAGACTTTTTATCAGGAGAACTTTTTCAATTTCAACTGGAACAAAAATCTCAGGTTATATCTCTTATCACAGGCATTACTGATTTCATATCACAACAGAGAAAATTGGTCAGACTACTTCTCCTTCCTTTAACATACTTTAGTATGATGGAAGTAATCGGAAAAGTAATCATTCCTCACTGTAATGATTACATCTCAACTCTGATCTATAAAGAAAAAATAAAAAATCGTTGTGTAATAAGTTGCAGCGTTTATAATTTTCTTATTCCTACCTTGCAAAAAAATCAGTCGAAATGTAGTCGTTTAAGAGAGATTGAGTAACAGACAGGCTGACACTCATTCGGCTGTTATTATCGTTATTAGAAGATATACTCGAACCAGACAGAAACTGAGTCACGTGAAAAGGTAGGTACATTAAATATATTCTGGTTTATATTACTCGTAGGTCTTGAAATCCCCTCACGCCACGATCCACACGCCACGTCTGTCTCCTAATTACCGACATACGAGTAACTAGGTTCCACAATACCACCCGTAATCAGCTGGAAAATCTCATTCTATCCCACCGGAAGTACCGCTTTAATCCGCGTTACCGACCACATTATTATCAATCAACCCCTGCAGGTATTGTTTAAAAAGTGAAGTGGAAGTGGGGGGGCCAACCTTGAGAGCCGACGGAGCTTGGGTTAGAATTTAGTCTCTTCCAAACCTCGACATCCACTTCGTCCGAAACTTTGTTCGAAGACTTCTAAGGATGTAAGTGAATTCTTTCATTTATTTCAAATGAGGGCAAATTCGAGTGAATATGATTTATTTATATTTATAGGATTTATTCATGAATAGCATGGGCACCACCACGTACCAAGCGGGTACCGTCAAGAATATACTGGTCCGGTTTTACCATTTTCATCAAAATTGTGGATTTTGACGCACTTGGAAATCAAATATTTTAAAAGTAATTAACAATAAACGCTGCAAATCATTACACAATGGTTTATTATTTTTATATAGATCACTCGTCTGCAAAGCCAGCAACCATCCAACGTGTAGAAAAACAACGATCGCATTTCGGTCAGCTATAATTTGAACGGAGATTAGGCCTCTTTTGCGATTCACACTCGTGTTTCTGATTTATCGTACGCCCAACCCTTAAATTCTCGTAGGGAGCGAACGGTTTGTCCTACAGAGCTCCGCGTGGTCTCAAAAAATTCTAAAAATTCTGTAGAATCTTAAATTGAAGGAAAAACAATACCTTTATATCAAAAGTTTTTGAGTTAGGGCGTTTTCAAAATTTCAAAATTTATTTTTGAACCCTTAGAAGTGATCTACATCAACCAAAATCTTCGGAGCACAACTAGACCTCAAATGGAGCCTACATACCAAATTTCATCAAAATCGGTCAATGCTAAGTGGGGAAAGTGCGGCGTACGGCGGACGGACGGCCACATTTTGGTTTATTATTTTCAATAAGTAATGAACCTTTGGAATCGACCAAGAAAAAAAAATTTAACACCCCCTCAAAATTTGATGGTTTACGTTTCAAGGTACGTAGAATCCAAAAATCGAATAAAAATGTTGCCGTACGCCGTCCGCCGTACGCGGCTCTTTTGCCACTTAGCATTGACCGATTTTGATGAAATTTGGTATGTAGGCTCCATTTGGGGTCTAGTTGTGCCCCGAAGGTTTAGGTTGAAGTAGGTCACTTCTAAGGGTTCAAAAATCAATTTTGAAATTTTGAAAACGCCCTAACTCAAAAAATGTTGATATAAAGGTATTGTTTTTCCTTCAATTAAGGATTCTATAGAATTTTTATAATTTTTTGAGACCACCCGGAGCTCTGCAGGACAAACCGTTCGCTCACTACGAGAATTTAAAGTTTGGACGTACGATAAATCAGAAACACGAGTGTGAATCGCAAAAGAGGCCTAATCTCCGTTCAAATTAAAGCTGACTGAAATGCGATCGATGTTTTTCTTCATGTTGGATGGTTGGTGGCTTTGCAGACGAGTGATCTACATAGAAAAATAAAAAATAATAAACCATCGTGTAATAATTTGCAACGTTTTATTGGATTTTTGGATTCTACGTACCTTGAAACGTAAACCATGAAATTTTGAGGGGGTGTTAAAATTTTTTTTTGGTCGATTCCAAAGGTTCATAATTGAAAATAATAAACCAAAATGGACCGACCTCAAAATAGTTGTCGGTAAACCATCTAAAAGGGAAAAATAATAATCACAAAGTATTCAGACAGGAAGATGGGATGGTGGGCACGCATTTAAGTCGCCGCATTCAAGTCACCGCCGTGCCTGTCTGTCGACACAAACGTATTTATACATCTACATCTTCTATGTACGCTTGCGTATAGGTAGCTAAGTAGGAGATGTTGAAGTAAGTTTGTGTCGACAGACAGGCACGGCGGCGACTTCAATGCGTGCCTACCATCCCATCTTCCTATCCGAATACTTTGTGATTATTATTTTTCCCTTTTTGATGGTTTACCGACATCAGTTTTGAGGTTGGTCCATTTTTTGCTGAAAAGGTTTTTATTTCATTATTTTTGAATTTTATAATATTTTTCATTTTACACTTTTTTGTGGTCCTTAATTTCAATTTGAAATTAATTTTACCCCGTTTATTCGATCAGTTTTTGTAATGTAGATCTATTTTCATACTGTGAATCAGTTTCCGTAAGGTGAACAAGAAGCCATTGAACAATTGGAGGACCAAATTCTGTAATCCACGTCAGTTTCCATGTATAAAGATGAGTTTTCGTACTGTAGATCGTTTTTGGATTCTTGGAATTTGGATCATTTTCCTACTTGGCAATCTACTCTCTGACCCAATCTAATATTATCACCAAACTGTCGACTTTCCTCATATTTTGTAGGTACTTGGAAGTTCTGACAACCCAATGTAACATCTCCTACTCAACCATAATATGATTTACGAGGAAGCAATGTGCTACAACCACTTGGTTGAGTACCCACTCATCACTTAACTGTACTACATCCCTCGTATTTGGTAGGGAACTTTGCAGTTCTGACGACCTCCTATCCCATTGCCTATCCAACCATGTTATGAATGACGAGGAAGCTATGTGCTACACCACATAATAGACGACGCTCTCATCATCTAACTGTTCGGTATCTCTCATATTTGGTAGGAAAACTGACATATTTGAGCATTCATAAACACGTTTGATGAGGCTCTCGCAGGTTCTGCGCGAATAATTTTTTTTTTTTTTCAATCTCCCCTCAAAGACAAAATGTCTTTTGTGACGGAGGGGGCACGCCATAAAACAAAATAAATAAATAAATCAAATTTAATGGGGAGGACGCCCAGGACTCACCCGACGCCGGCCCTAGGGATGAGGGAAGATGAGGAAGGTGGGGGAGGGAGAGAGGGATGAAGGGAAGTGCCTCTATAAAATGACCACCAGTTTAAATATGAGCCGAGCAGTACGCGGCGGGTGACACCACGGAGTACACCTACTGAGATGCCCAACTCTCGTCACTCCGTGGCACTTTTCCCGCACCACACTCCGCGCCATGACAATGTCGCAGCCATCACCCTGATGTTGTTGGGTTCCACTCCTTTTAGCTCTGACACTGCTTGCCGCAAATCATCTCTATCATACTTTCTTATCTTAGCCCGCCAGGTCTGCTCCATGTCCATGCTGCCATTAACAACCTGGACATCCAGGATAATGCAAGACCTGTCGGGCTTGACGGCAACAATGTCAGGCTTCTTGCCCTGGTCACTTGGCATGTGGTATAATCTCTCACTTTCAACATCCCAGCCGCTAGATGACAAGGCACCTGCTATCTGCTTGGCGACCGCATCATGACGTAGGATGCGGCCCCCATGAGTTCGTGGACACTGCTGCACTACATGATACAGGTGTTCATTTCCACTCTGACAGGCACGGCAAAGGGTATCTGTCATCCCACGACTACCCCTTGAACACCGTACCGCTGTTGGCAGTGTTGCCACGCGGACGGCGTGGAAGTTCCGGTAGTCGCGGGCCCCAATGCCCTCCGAAGCCCAATCCACCCATTGGCAGCAGCGAACTCAGCAGACGAACTGGGTTTTGGAGCAGATGGTGTTGCTCGGTCGCACCATGCTAACTGCTGCCTGACAAAATCAAGACCAGCAGCAACACAGGCGACCTCCCAGCTCGACCCTTGAAGGGCTAGCAGGCGCTGGCGGCGCAGAGAAGGGATACATGCAGAGAGAGACACAATGCCAAGCCCACCGGATTTGACCGGTGCATGGATATAGGCACTTGGGACACCAGGTGGGAACCTCAGCCAAGAGCGCACAGCAGAGCGGACTTCTCGATCTAATTCCTGCAGCCTCCCCACCGTAAGCCTACCAAAGACTAACCCGTAGGTTAGCTTCAGCAGTAAGTACGTGCGGAGGAGGCGCAGCCTCTGCTGTGGCTTCAATGGAGCCTTGGTGATGCGGGCTAGCGCCCTACCAAGGTCCACACGGCTGGCAGTAATGGTGGCCACCCCCATGAAGTCGACTCCAAGGTACCGCCAGACCTCCAACACAGATCGAGAAGGAATGGGGGCTTGTCCTATGACAAAACCCCCATCCACAACCTTCACTTTATGTTGGCGACCCGACGGGACCAAGGAGACCGACCCACATTTATCGGGGTTGACCACGAGTCCACACCTGGATAGCTGCTTAGCAAATGCATTGAGGGCAATCTGCAAGCCCTCACGGGTTTCTGCGAGTAGGATAACACCATCGGCAAAGGCCAATGCTCCTACTCGCACCCCAGGGGCGAGATCAAACCCTACTTCTGTGGGCAGCTTACCCAAGGCCGTATCCACGACCAGGTTAAAGAGAAGTGGTGATAGGGGATCCCCCTGGCGTACCCCACGCCCTATCCGTACATCCCCTGACACCTCACCTCCTGCCTCGAGGACCGTCACGCCTTCATGGTACAGACAGGCCACATACTCAATTAATCGAGATGGGGCCCCGACACCACGAAGGCAATCGGTCAGGGCAAGGTGACTGACTGTGTCAAAGGACTAATTTCCCCCTTTCTTCCCCCCGCAGCGCCATTTAGCTATCGAAACCCCCTCGTATAACACATCATTCTAAGCTTACAATCAGACCTTTAATTTGAATATCCCAAATGGTCCATCAACGACTCAGTCGCAAAGTTACAGGGAAAGTTATGTGACGAATCTTCAAAAATCACACTTAACGAAGAAAACACATAGAACACATTCAAGAGGAATCAGGCAGATTGATACCAGAATACAGAAATGCAAGGTGTTCAGACATACAAAGGAGAAAAACGCTGCAAATTATTACACAATGGTTTATTATTTTTCTTTCACAGATCACTCGTCTACAAAATCACCAACCATCCAATATGAAGGGAAAAAAAAATCAAAATCACTAACCATCGATCGCATTTCGGTCAGCTCTAATTTGAACGGAGATTAGGCCTCTTTTGCGATTCACACTCGTGTTTTGATTTTTATCAATATCTTCTATCTCTATATATTAGAGAGAGAGAGAGAGTAGAGAGAGAGAGAGAGAGAGAGAGAGGAGAGGGAGAGAGAGATAGAGAGAGAGAGAATAGGAGAGAAGAGATTATCAGAGAGAGAGAGAGAGAGAGATAGAGGAAGAGAGAGATAGAGAGAGAGAGATATGAGCGATGATCGAGAGAGAGAGAGCAGAGCGAGAGTATGAGAGAGAGGAGAGAGAGAGAAGAGAGAGAGAGAGAGAGAGAGAGAGAGAGAGATGAGAGAGATCTCTCTCTCTAGATCTCTAGAGAGAGAGAGAGAGATCTAGAGATAGATAGAGAGAGAGAGATGAGATAGATAGAGATATTCTAGATAGATAGAGAGATATTCTATATATATATAGATATATATATATATATATATATATATATATATATATATAATTTCCAATATAAACCCTTAATTTTCGTAGGGAGCGAACGGTTTGTCCTACAGAGCTCCGCGTGGTCTCAAAAAATTCTAAAAATTCTATAGAATCTTAAATTGAAGGAAAAACAATACCTTTATATCGAAATTTTTTGAGTTAGGGCGTTTTCAAAATTTCAAAATTGATTTTAGAACCCTTAGAAGTGACCTACATCAACCAAAAGCTTCGGGGCACAACTAGACCCCAAATGGAGCCTACATACCAAATTTCATCAAAATCGGTCAATGCTAAGTGGCAAAAGTGCCGCGTACGGCGGACGGACGGCCAAATTTTTATTCGATTTTTGGATTCTACGTACCTTGAAACGTAAACCATCAAATTTTGAGGGGGTGTTAAAATTTTTTTTTTTTCTTGGTCGATTCCAAAGGTTCATTATTGAAAATAATAAACCAAAATCGTCGTCCCACGACACACCGAGAAGCTCCCCCTTCACGCCTACGGAGGTTTTGAAGTCGGCCAGAAATTGATTAGTACTACTAAGATTGTTTAGTACTAATTAGTACAATTTTGATTAATACTATCAAATTAGTACTAACTTGATTAGTATTAGAGATTGCTTAGTACTTCATGGTCCATAATGAAAATCATTACCCCCGGACTGATAGTAGCCGCTGAGCATACGCAAACTTAATTCCTTGTTACAACCATAACTTCCACATTTGCTATCCCATTTCGATGAAATTTTCAGGGATTATGCGGATTAGATTGTAGATGGTCCCCTGTGAGGGTGGTGCAAGAGAGAGTACACTTAGGGATTGATGTTTCGAGATTAACTACTATGCATCGGATCATCTATACAATCGGGTTATGGACACGAGGAAGCTATGTGCCACACCCACTTGGCAGACTTTTTAAAATATGATTATTGTCTTGGGAAGCACATGAAGACATTTTGAGGATCTGACTCAACCTTTGAAGAGAGGGAAATATTTTAAATAAATTTTATGTCGGCGGGCTTCAAATGACGAAAACTTAGAACGTCACTTGAATATTGTTAATCGCGTTAAGCTTCCACTTAGAGGGATTGGGAATGTTTTTCGTCAGGAAGGAAACAAAAGAATTATCCTGTGTCACGGCAAGTTATAATGATCCATTGAAGAACAGAAAAAACGCAAGACTAAAGGCAGTTAGATTGAACTAATATTGATGCTGAACTTAACCTTGTCTGAAACGAGTAGGTACCTATGGTTTTTATGAACGAAATTGGTTTGTTAGTGACAGTCCGAAGAGTGCGCGATTGTCATTGATGACTAAGCTGTAACTACCGGGCCTCATAATTCAGCTATAGACAACTAAGAACCACATTTTGAAAACCACAGGACGAGAAGGCGAAAAAGAATACATATAAAACTGAAAAATACAAATACCCAACGTTGGGTTTATTATTAGTTGAGTAAACAAAAGGAAAAACATCTGCCAAGTGGGTGTGGCACATAGCTTCCTCGTACCATAACCCGATTGTAAAGATGATCCGATGCATAGTAGTTAATCTCGAAACATCAATCTCTAAGTGTACTCTCTCTTGCACCACCCTCATAGGGGACCATCTACAATCTAATCCGCATAATCCTTGAAAATTGTTGGAAAATTTAGAAGTTATGGCTGTAACTAGGAAATACACGTTTGCGCATGCGCAATGGTTAGTATCAGTTGGAATGATGACAATTATTTGGAACTAGAGAAATTTGGCTTTTAGATCCCTGAATAAACATCGGCTTTCCATAAAATCTTCACATTGTGTATGTACAACCTCACGTACCCCAAAGTACTGACCACATTATCTGATACACCCTGCATACATTTGGTTTTACATCAGGGAAAAAGACATTTAACGCTCTTCCCAGGTATCCACAAATTTAAACTTACTGAATTAATTATGGTTTTTATATGGCATTTTTTGTTGCAAATCAGTTGTAGAATCACTCCCTGAAGTACTGACCACATTACCTGATAAAAATTTTAATTACCCTGTATACATTTTCCTATGAACGGATTATCATGGTAGTATAAAGAAAATTGAGTTTTGATAATATCAAGACTTGATATACTTATATAATATACTTAGTATATTATACTTGGATAAGAATACCCCGTTTAGGATGTTAATTTCTCGATCATCATACTTGGAATAGTGGATATTTTCTGAAATTCCTTTCTACTCCAGGAAATGTTTCCCAATAAAATTCTAAAGAGCTTAAAACAGATTGAATTCGTATGGAAAGTGTCACTGAACTGCTATAAAGCGTTCGATGCTACTAAATAAAAAGTGTGGATGAAACACATCTAATTAAACCATATAAATGTTATTTTGAATATGGAACACTAAAACGTCTGCCAAGAGGGTGTGGCACATAGCTTCCTCGTATCCATAACCCGATTATACAGGGTGTAACGGTTAAGGTCGTACAACCGGCCAGGGTTCGATTCTACAACTAATTTGTGACTTTTTTTGTCTCTTGACTTTTTTTTCTTAACCCCCTTAAAATCGGACTTTTTCCACTTTTAAGATTTTTTTCGTGTTGTCGACCTTACGCCATTAAAATAGCCATAACTCCCTTGTTTTCCAGTCAAAATTCAAATGTAATTATACCGTTGGAAAGAGCGTTAAATTCTCTATCTCCCTAGTGTTAAATAAAACTTCTTGAAGAAGACTAAAATGTTCAATCTGTAAAATGTAAAATCTCGAAAATCTCGGAAATTTTTCGTTTTTTCAAACGTTTGTAACACTAACTGAAACTGCCGGTTAAGTTCTCACTGTAACCCCAAAAGTTGGCTCAAAATCTCAGCTTTCCAACGGTATGGTCATAAAATTGTTTACAGTAGACTAATGGTGTAAAATCCTCGTTCCCGTGCCAAAAACCGTGGATCTTCCAGTAAAAATCGACGTGTCGCGAAAATCAGCATTTTGGTTTATTATTTCTAATAATAAGCCTATGTATCGCAAAAAATTTTTATAACCCCCCCTCAAACTTTGTCACTTTACGTTTCAAGGTGCGTAGAATCCAAATTTGAAATGTCCGTCCGCCGTCCCCCGTCCGCCGTCCGCCGTCCCCCGCCCGCCGTCCGCGGCATTTTTCTTAGTAACACTGGACCGATTTGGTTCAAATTTGGTATATGGGCTCCATTTGGGGTCTAGTTGTGCCGCGAAGCTTTTGGTTGATGTAGGTCACTTCTAAGGGGTGAAAATTAAGGGTTGAAATTTTCAAGAGTGCCCTAGCTCGAAAACTCTCGAAATAAAGGTATCGTTTTTTCACCAATTTTAAATAGTACAGAATTTTTAAAAATTTTTGAGACCACCCGGAGCTCTGTAGGACAAACCGTTCGGTCCCTACGAGTATTTGAAGGTTTTCCTTCGATAAAACAGAATCATGAGTGTGAATCGCAAAAGAGGTATAATCGCCGTTCAAATTTTATCTGACTAAAATGCGATCGCTGTTCATTTCTTCGATTTGTATACAGTTTTGCCTTCTGCGTAACCAGTAATCAAATTTCCATATCAAGCTTTCTATTTTTCGAATCGAGTGTGAAGCGTTTAGTTCTTTCTAATAAACTTGATTGTGAAGGTGTGAAGCCATTATAGTGTGGTAGGTAGTACCTACCAATAGTTGGTAGGTAAAAAAAAGTTGGTAGGTAAAACAATGTTTGTAGGTAAAAAACGCTGCAAATCATTGCTCACTGATCAGATCACTGATCAGCTGAGTGAGCTCCGAAGCCATTTTCAATGCTATTGAATGGAAGTGCTCTTCCAGGCGTCTCCAGCATTCGAGGAGATCTTCTTCACTCCTCAGATCACTGATCAGCTGAGTGAGCTCCGAAGCCATTTTCAATCCTATTGAATGGAAGTGCTCTTCCAGGCGTCTCCAGCATTCGAGGAGATCTTCTTCACTCTTCAGATCACTGATCAGCTGAGAGAGCTCCGAAGCCATTTTCAATCCTATTGAATGGAAGTGCTCTTCCAGGCGTCTCCAGCATTCGAGGAGATCTTCTTCACTCCTCACATCACTGATCAGCTGAGTGAGCTCCAAAGCCATTTTCAATCCTATTGAATGGAAGTGCTCTTCCAGGCGTCTCCAGCATTCGAGGAGATCTTCTTCACTCTTCAGATCACTGATCAGCTGAGTGAGCTCCGAAGCCATTTTCAATCCTATTGAACGCAGGAGCTGAAATTTGAGAGGGAAGGTCAAGGGAGAATACAGATGGTGGTAGGTGCTATTGATGGAGAACCAGTGATCTATACAGAAGGATGATCTATACAGAAAATAATAAACCTTTGAGCAATGATTTGCAGCGTTTTTCCAATCGAGTGTGAAGCGTTTAGTTCTTTCTAATAAACTTGATTGTGAAGGTGTGAAGCCAGTATGGTGTGGTAGGTAGTAGTACCTAGCTGGTAGGTAAAAAAAGTTGGTAGGTAAAAAAAATGTTGGTGGGTAAAAAACGCTGCAAATCATTGCTCAAAAGCTTCTTCATTCTTCAGATCACTGATCAGCTGAGTGAGCTCCGAAGCCATTTTCAATCCTATTGAATGGAAGTGCTCTTCCAGGCGTCTCCAGCATTCGAGGAGATCTTCTTCACTCCTCAGATCACTGATCAGCTGAGTGAGCTCCGAAGCCATTTTCAATCCTATTGAATGGAAGTGCTCTTCCAGGCGTCTTCAGCATTCGAGGAGATCTTCTTCACTCTTCAGATCACTGATCAGCTGAGTGAGCTCCGAAGCCATTTTCAATCCTATTGAATGAAAGTGCTCTTCCAGGCGTCTCCAGCATTCGAGGAGATCTTCTTCACTCCTCAGATCACTGATCAGCTGAGTGAGCTCCGAAGCCATTTTCAATCCTATTGAATGGAAGTGCTCTTCCAGGCGTCTTCAGCATTCGAGGAGATCTTCTTCACTCTTCAGATCACTGATCAGCTGAGTGAGCTCCGAAGTCATTTTCAATCCTATTGAACGCAGGAAGCTGAAATTTGAGAGGGAAGGTCAAGGGAGAATACAGATGGTGGTAGGTGCTATTGATGGAGAACCAGTGATCTATACAGAAGGGTGATCTATACAGAAAATAATAAACCTTTGAGCAATGATTTGCAGCGTTTTTACCCTAAAATGAGTTAGGCAGCCATCTTTTCGTACTTTGTCTCACTGAGTCAAATGATGACACAAGACTTATCGAAAAAGCAGTCACTGATATCTTGTCCAATTCACTTTTCGAAAATTGTCTTAATTTCTGTTAATTAGTATGCCAATTTTTTTAATACTAGATCGGCCAAGTTAAACGTTACTACCGTTGACAATAAGGTCGAAGGTATGTTTTTAACCATTTTTTTAAACATTATACACGTTTTTAAACAAGCAAGTAATCAAACCACCCTGTTCATAATAACACTAGGTTCCGAACATCAGATTAGTTATCTTATCAGTGATCAGTTCGTGACCTGCCTACACGTCTACTTGTATTATGGCAACTTTTTCGCGAAACGTCGATTTTTACTAGAAGATCCACGGTTTTTGGCACGGGAACGAGGATTTTACACCATTAGCCTACTGTAAACAATTTTATGGCTATACCGTTGGAAAGCTGAGATTTTGAGCCAACTTTTGGGGTTACAGTGTGAACTTAACCGGCAGTTTCAGTATGTGTTACAAACGTTTGAAAAAACGAAAAATTTCCGAGATTTTCGAGATTTTACTATTTGTGCTCATTTTTCAACATTTTACTCTTCTTCAAGAAGTTTTATTTAACACTAGGGAGATAGATAATTTAACGTTCTTTCCAACGGTATAATTACATTTGAATTTTGACTGGAAAACAAGGGAGTTATGGCTGTTTTAATGGCGTAAGGTCGACAACACGAAAAAAATCTTAAAAGTGGAAAAAGTCCGATTTTTAGGGGGTTAAGAAAAAAAAGTCAAGAGACAAAAAAAGTCACAAATTAGTTGTAGAATCGAACCCTGGCCGGTTGTACGACCTTAACCGTTACACCCTGTATAGATGATCCGATGCATAGTAGTTAATCTCAAAACACCAATCTTTAAGTACCTTTCACTAACCTCATAGGGGACCATCTACACGCTAATCTGGACAATCTTAGAAAATTTCATCAAATTCGGATGAAAAATGTGAGTGTTATGGCTGTTACAAGGATTTCACCTTTGCGCATGCGCCGAGGCTACTGTAAATTTTAAGGCATTGATTTTCTACAACCTAACACTACTACTACAACCTAATCCGCGTAATCGCTGAAAATGTCATCGAAATCGGGAAGAAAATGTCAAAGTTATGGCTGTTATAAGGAATTCACGTTTGCCCATGCGCAGTGGCTACTATCAGTCCGAGGATGATGATTTTCATATAGGATCGTCTGCACACCAACCCGCACGATCCATGAAAATTTCATAGAAATCGAACAATAACTTCGTATAGTTATGCCGGTTACAAGGATTTCATGACAGACAGACAGACACACAGACACATAGACACGGAACCAAAATTGTTCAGGAAGGTCTAAAACGCAAAACGCGAGTGGAAATTTCGATATTGGAGAACTTTTTTTTTCATCCTTGAAAAGTGAAAACAAAGCTTCCGCTACCTTGGTAGACTCAGAAGCAAAACTAATAAAACTAAAACAAGCACTTTAATAAATTGTAAAATGGTGTTCTGAATGTCATGAAAAGTTTGTTTTTCGTGTTCCGAGGTCCTCAACCAATACAATATTTAGGTACGTATTTATTACCTACATGTATTTTCCCAGCTTAAAGTATATCCTGATTGATATTCGCACTTTCTGATCCATTTTAGAACCTGTTCCACTGAACTAACCAAACCACGATTTTGAAGAAATGATTAATACAACACAATCAATACAATATATGAGTCACACGCTGAATCAACTTTGCATTTTGTTTGGTGTATGATGCGGAAAACGAAGTTAAGAAGGAGGAAGACTCATAGACCCATCTAGTAGGAATAGATGGTAAGATGACAACCATTTGGAAGTAATGCAGACATACCTCAACAACCGCATTATCAGTTATTTTAGCCACATTTCAACTCTTACCGTTTTAAATATACCTTCATGATGGTGAATCAGTTTGAAAAGTTGAATCAACGTTGATTAACAACACCGTTGATTTCACTGGTGAAACCTGTTATTCAAAATTGTCGATTTTGTAAAACAATGATCAGTTATTTCAATAGTAATTTAAGATAGCTTGGTGAAACTGGCATCTCTCGTTTCTTCGGTTCACAAAATTTATTATGTTATTATTTACGGCTGGTCACCAAATTCATCACAAAGCAAAAAATGCGCGGAACTAGATATTCCAACTCCAACCAACTGAGAAAATACAAAGTTGTAAGAAGCTATCTCACTGTACCATTAAGCCAACTTCGCACTTGGTTTTTTATAGCGATTTATATTCAGTGTACAGCTCTTCAGATCGTGATGGTGGTCCTCCGAAACCAACCCCCTCAATGTTCTTATTTGAAACGCCTAGGTACTAACTGTACTTCTTCGAATGAATGATTCATCAACGTGTTTGCCTAAATTTGATTCTGTTTCATGTAAATAAGTCGATTCGGCTCCTTGTTTCATGTTTGTTACTCTCAGTCCTATCCTGCTTATACTATTTATATTCTTATTTTTAGTGAATTGTCATTAAAAAATGAAGGTAATGTACTGTCCTCAACATTTTTATAGTGCATTTTTTTATAAAAATGAAAAGGTCAATTTATTTCAAAAGATATCTTTGAATAGAACCGAAAAATTATTAACTCTGTAAGGAACCACTTTCTACGCAATAGAAGAAGAAAAAATCTTCACCAACGAAGTAAAATTATCAAAGGTAATCATTCAACAAATCAATAAATCCCTAAATTTACAGAAATTTCAACAATATTCACATAACTCCAGCTTGGGCTCCTTCAATTAGCAGTTAGTAAATTTGTTCGGCCAACTAGCTATAATGGAAACTCGTAAATCGTCAAAACCCCATTCTAGGATAAACATATAAGTTTATAATTGGATTTTTCAGGCAAAACGCTAAAAGCAAATTTTTTTCTTCAAAAGTTATCTTGGAGTTGGAAAATTGACTCAACAAGTCAACAAATTCTGAAATAAACAGACTTTTCAACAATATATCCTCCAGCTAGTGTTGCTTTAATTAGCAGTTTATATGGGATTACATATTTTTAATGAAAACTGGCAAATCATCAAAAAACCATCCTATGATAAATTCAAGTTGATAGTTGAATTTTTCAAGAAAATCTCTATAACGAACACAATTTTTTTCAGAAGTTATCCTGGAGTAAGAGCGATAGAAGACATCCACAGACAAATACCAGAAAATACATTGAAAGCCTCACCAATGTAGTAGAAATATCAAACATAACTTCAACAAATCCTCAACATTTGGATCTCTTCAGTATCTGTACTTAAAGCAAAAAATACCCACAACGGAGAGGAAATCTTTGAAAACATGTCCAACAGAAGCCAATAAAAATCGGATATAACGTCGCTGATGATCCCCCTGACATGAATCGTTCCAAAATATTGTGACGTAGAAACTAATATTGGCGATTAACCGCCAAAATAAGAAATTTAAGACCTTCAGAAAACTATTGAGAGAAGGGGGAAAAATCATAATGAAATATTCCATTGAATGTTCTCATAGTTAATAAATTGAAACAACTCACGTTTAAAATTACTAACAACCATGAGAAATAAAACACAAACGGTGGATACAGCTTTCGTACAAGTACGCAACCACGAGAGACATTTTATGTCTAATGTTTAATAAATTGAGAGCTTTCCAATGAGTGGTGAACGATTTTTGTGGGGTGGAAAATGAGGAAGTTAGTTTTCCCTAGGAACGATTGGTTGTACGTGAAAATCATCAGAAATTTCCGCGTAACGCTCCCCTCATAATGCTCCCCGCGTGACGATTTTTCATTTATGTGCCATAGTAAAGACATGAAATGTCAAAATTTCATTGAAATCCGTTTTGGAAGATTCTAATCTCCTGTGCAGACTGTTTAAAAAAACTCATATTTATATACCACTAACCGTGCCAGATTTCTATGAAAAGTCGCTCATTAACTCATGCTGCATGAATGGACTCTTTTGTTCTTGCAAATGCTCAAATGAGTTCCTCCCTCTCAAATTTGTTATCCTTCCTACAATCTTCTCAGTATCGTCACTTATTCTTCCTACTTTGTTACCATGGCCCTTCAATGTCTTATTTACGCCCCCAGTATTTGATGATATCACCTTCTTCTTTTTATCGCACGAACTTTGTAAGCACCGGTCGTACATATTAAAAGACAATTATCAAACTAGAACATGAACATTTCACACCTGGTATTGTGTACTTACGGTGTGTATGTACTTCTTCGAACTTGCAGTTAGCCAATAAATTGCAACATTTATGCTTCCAGCCATTCATCAGACGCCGAGTTCACTCAAAACAAATCCAATGACGAACATTGTGGAAGTTATTGAAGCCTACAAGAAATACGGATCAAAAAGTTTGGTCCTCAACGGACTCAACATGAACGTATCTCGGAACACTATGTGAGTTATTTACATGAATTGTGATCTTCAGCTTTTTTACAATAAACTTCAAATTTTCTGGGAAAGTAAAAGAAAATCAACTTTTTGTTTGCTATATCGCAGTAAGGCGGCGTTTAAATTGCCCACTAACATAGGAATTAGAGCAACATCATGTTGCTATTCATGTTGTTATTCTCAATGTTGGAATAACTTCAACAACAGACTATAGGGTTTCCTACTTCTTCTAGAAGGACGCAGCTTCACTAAAAAGGCATAATATAAATGAGACAAATTTTTTTCTACTAAGCGATCTATGTAAATAAGCTAACGTAAAACGGCCAGCAAAGATAAAACCAATCCATGTGGCTTGCAGATATGGGCTTTTGGGGCCTAGTGGATGCGGAAAAACTACATTGCTGTTGTCCATTGTAGGGTACAACCATCTGGACTCGGGAGAAGTCGTCCTGAATGGCCCTACTAGGAAACGAGACTTTGGCTATATGCCGCAGGTTAGTTACTATGATGATTTTATCATTAGTTAGGTAAATCGATACGTCAATAATACTATAAATAATGTTGTTATCATTTGTACTAACGGTGAATTTGGAATAAACTATTAAATAAGAAATTTACTGTTTATCTATCTGACTGACTGAAGTTATTTTGACTTGGTTTGAATTTACAGAAGGTGAAGTTAATGAAAGGATAAATTGACAATTTTTGGATCTGGTCTGTATAGAAACCAGCTTGTGAAGTTAATGAATATACGAATCGGAAAATGAGTTTAGCTGTGGTCTATGTAGAAACCAGCTTGTTGATAATTCGGTTTCTGGTCTTTAAAAACTGGGTAACCTAAGGGAATGCAAAAGGCTTCTGATCTTTGTAAAAACCAGTGCACTGAATCTGTTGTTGAGTTTTGAGGCTTGAGCTGAGGAGGTAGAGGATAATTCGCTCGTTAGATTTTGAAGATGGAATGCCTTGGTGGGGCTCCGACAAGGGTATTTACAGCCTACCCCTCCTCCTGTCCAAGTAGCGATTTTCCAGTAGGACCCTGGAGAGGTGGAGGAGGGTAGGCGACTGAATTGCACCTATTTACCATTGAGGTCGGTTTGGTTCCCTTGTCGGAAAGACACCTGCATGCGACCACGTGTGTATTTGATAGGTAATTCAAGTACAGATGTAATTGGGAGCACGATGAATGTAACCGAAAGGCAAAAACTACTGCCAAGTGGGTGTGGCACATAGCTTCCTCGTATCCATAACCCGATTGTATAGATCAGGGGTGCTCAAACGGTCGATCGCGATCGACTGGTCGATCGCGAGTGCTTTTTGGGTAGATCTCGAGAAGAAAAAAAATTTTAATAAGTAGGTAGGTAACTACCTAAACTAAACTAGTTTTGTGTTCAAAAGTTTTAAACTCGGAGGAAATTATGGGCATTGCAACAAAAATTGTGAATTCCATCCGTGCACGTCGCTTGCAACGGCGGCTCTTTCAGTTGCAGTTGGAAGATAGGGAGTCAGCTGAACATACTGATTTAGTACTTGTTGTGACTTTAAGGTAAGTAGATAGAACCACCGATGATACCGATTGGCACGCACAAACTTTATTATACAGGATAAACGATAGGTACTTCAACGATACTAGACGCGGAGGGGCTACATGATCGACGTACGGATTTGAACTGACTTAGAGGGGAGGGACACGACCCGTTCACATCCAACAGTTCATTCACAACATTCTCCCCCACTAGAATTTGAAGCTTCAGGAAAACTGTTGAGAACGTAGTCCCTCAGATAGGTAGGTTCCTGCCGCTGCCTGGATGATCTGCGTAGATCTGGAGTTGCTGGTTGGCTGGCATAACCAACTTGAGACTCCTGCTGGCTTGAACTGTCTGCAACCAACGGAGCAGCCGGAGGAGAAGACTGGCCAACGTCATCCGAAAACGGAATTCCACCTCGCTGTGGCAGCACCTGCGAAGGTGCAAAACCCACTTGCTTCCTCGGTACCAATGTACCAATCAACTGATTGATGTGGCGCTTCAGGCTGCGCCCCGAGTCCAACTCCACCATATAATGGCAACGACCAAGCCTTCGCATCACAGTGCCAAAACGCCAGACATCACAATTACCCAGGTGAACCCTTGCCTGAACTCTCTCCCCCACCTGGAGAGAACGAACTTTCGACGGACCCGAGCTCGATGGAATCCGTGCCTTGCTGTTAGGCAGGAGAGCATCCAAATGAGTACGGATCCTCCTCTTGAGGTACAGCTCAGCAGGAGACAGGCCAGAGGCCAAAGGCGTCGCTCGGTACCGGAACAAAATATTCTGCAGCTTTGTAGGTAGCGGAGTTGGGTCACCTGTCGCAGCTTTGAGTCGCCTCTTCAGAGTCTGGATGGCGCGCTCGGCAAGGCCATTCGTAGCTGGGTGATTCGGCGCACTGAACTTTTGAAAAATTCCCCGATCCTTACAAAAGCACTGGAACTCCTCACTCCTAAAAATGGAGGCATTATCCGATACCAGGACAGCAGGGTAACCGTGCACAGAGAAAATGCTCTCCAAGAGAGAGATTGTTGATGCAGACGACGGGGCATCCCGAAGCACTCGAACCTCTGCCCATCTGGACTTCGCATCCACGCACATGAGGAAAAAACTACCTTCAAACGGGCCGGCATAATCAATATGCAATCTTTCCCAATTGTCACTGGGTTGATCCCATGGATGAGTTGTGACCTTACGTGGACTGCTCCGGACCAACGCACAGGGCTCACAACTCCTCACCAGACGCTCAATATCTCTGTCCAACCCCTCCCAATACACGTACCTCCTTGCAAGCTGTTTCATTCTGGTCACACCTGAGTGAGTGGCATGCAGCTCTTCCAGAATTGGTGCTTGGAGAACTTTTGGGATTACTGCTCTTTCCATTCGGAAAAGCATATCACCAGATACTGTGTATGGGCTGTCTCTGCGGCTGTTCCTGAGATTACGCATTAGTGCCTGCAACTCTGAGTCCCTCGCAGTTTCCTCAATTATATTTTCAACAGTAATGGCTGTACTGGAGATCTGGAGAAGAGTCTCAGCACACAGTGCATTAACCTCCTCATCAACAGCTACATGCTGTGAACCGTGAGGGGACGAGACAGGAGCCCGGGACAGGCAGTCCACATTTTCGTTATCTTTGCCCTTCTTGCAACGTACAGTATAATCAAGACCACTGAGAAACGATGCATATCTCAGCAAACGAGAGGAAGTCATCTGAGGCAATGAACGGTCAGGGTGGAAAATACGAGAAAGTGGCTCGTTATCTGTTACAAGAATAAACTGCTTGCCAAAAATGTAGTTGTAGAAGTGGGTTGCTGCGTATACAATGGCCAGAGCCTCCCGATCCAGCTGACTGTAGTTAGCCTCAGCCTGGGTCAGAGCCCTTGAGGCATAGGCTATGGGCCTTTCATGGCCATCAATATCATGGCTGAGAATCGCAGCTATTCCCGTTGGACTAGCATCCGTAGTCAAGATCACTGTCTTTGAAGGGTCGAAAGGAACAAGAACCCTATCTCCACACAGCTCCGCCTTGAGATTCAAAAATGATGCCTCAGCAGCAGCAGACCAGAGAAACCTTTCACCAACCTTCAACAGGCGACGCAATGCATAAGACTTCGAAGAGAACGCTGGAACAAACCTGGAGTAGTACGTCACCAGGCCCAGAAAACGCCTGAGCTCATCAACATTTCTGGGTCGAGGCATCTGAGATATTGCGCGAACCTTCGTCGGACACTTCTGGATTTTATTGAAAGATACAACGTGACCGAGATAACTAATGCTCTCTTTAAAGAACGAGCATTTTGCCCTGTTCAGGTGCAGATCATTCTTCTGCAGGCGCTCCAAACACATGACCAAGTTTCGGGTGCACTCTTCAAGGGTCGCACCATGACAAATAATGTCGTCGAAGTACGCCTCCACTTTGGGAAGGCCATTCAGCAATTGAGAGAGAATCCGATTGAACTCCGAGGGTGCCGTCTTGATACCGAAACTGAGCCGGTTCATTCTGAAGGTGCCCTTATGGGTTGAGACTGTCTGAATCCTGCATCCCTCCTCATCAACCCTCAAATGCAGATATGCCTTGTGGAGGTCCAATTTACAGAAGAACCTTGACCCTCTGAGGCTGTGCAAGACTTCATCTATCCGGCGAATAGGGTGGTTAGCCGCTACCAATCTCTGATTTACGCCACACTTGTAATCCACACAGAGCCTCACTCCACCGTCAGGCTTCGCTATCACAACCAGTGGAGAGCCCCAGTCACTGGATGCCACTGGGGTGATTACTCCTTGAGACTCAAGGGATGCCAGTTCCCTCTCAACACGTTCTCGCAGAGCAAATGGAACGTCACGCTCCCGAATAAACATTGGCTTCACTCCCTCCCGGAGCTGCAGCCTCACCTCCACATCGGGCACACACCCAATCCTCTCCTCAAAAATAGGCGCAAACTTCTGGAAGATATCCTCGAGCGAGATGACTGAGTTAACTGGAAAAGGACTGGAAGAGGAGTGCTGGCAACCATCTATCTCGTTGAGGCTGATATCGAGACCTCGTATCCACATCCGACCAAGTAGAGCATCATGCCCTGCTGGAACCACAAACAGATCGGCATCCATTGATTTATTTCCATAGGCAACTGAGACAGCGACTTTCCCCTTTGGCTTAATGACATGGTCCGAATAAGAACGAAATGAGACTGCAGTAGGCTGAAGAGGCACCCCAAGGTTAAGCCTGCTAAAATCCGTCTCCGAGATTAAGGAAAACCGAGCACCTGAATCCACTTCAAATGACTGTGGCTTCCCATTGAGAGCCACCGTAACAATATACTTATCTGACTTTGGGCCAACTTCATACAAATCCTCTGTGTCTTCAACCCGAACAATTCCATACTCATGATTTGGCTGGCAGTCCTCATCCTGTGAGCACTGGGATGACACAAAGTTAGTTTTTGACTTTTTAAGCAGAGTAGTAATGCACACCTTAGAGACATGCCCAATTTTCCCACACGACGTACATTTCAAGGCACTACGTTCCGTTCGGCATTCCCGAGCCTTGTGGTTGGGCCGACCACAATTGAGACATTGGCCATCAATCCCCAACGACCTATAGTCAACACGACCTTTGCGACTACTGGACTGAGATTGCCGATGTTGGTAGGTACCAGATGGGCGACCGCTGCTGTTGGATCGAAATTGCTTACGGCTGTGGCGATTGTTATGGTGAGACCTGGAACGATTATTCAACCAGTGAGTGTCAGAAAATCCATCCTGTGCCTTGTCCACTGGTCTGCCCAGTTGGCTCGACTCATAACGCGAGGCCTCCAACGCAGTAGCTTTTTTAAGCAGACCTTCAAAATCCTTAAGCGTGGCATCCTGTAATAGCTGCTCTCGTATCCAATTGTCCTTCAACCCCCTTATAAACTGAGCACGAAGGAAGGTGTCAGCTATCGAAATTTCCCTCTTACAGGAGCAGGTAGCATAAAAATTGCAGTCTTTGAGGTTCCCTTTAAGTGATGCGACAAAATCCGAGACTGACTGCTGAGGCTGCTGAGTAACACTCAAAAAATAGTGCTGAGAGACGACTGTTGAGACTGCAGGAGCTAGCATATTCTGGAAATGCTTAATGAGGCTCTTGAAATCAATTTCCTTGATCGGTTTATCTGGCCCCAAAAGAGCTGCCAGATTGTTGTAATGAGCTTTCCCTATTGATGAACAGAGAAGCTGGGCTTTCTTAGTTTCCTGGTCAATATTCTTCAGCTCACAATAATTCTCAAATCGCTCCAAATATGATGAGAATTTTTCATTTTTAGCATCATAATTCTCAAATGGTATGAGTTGGGGAGCAGGTGTTGAATGACTACCAAGGACTGACTTGAAAACACTCATAAACGTTTCAAACTGCTTTTCATTCATGATTATAGTAGTAACCAATCACAGAAAACGTCTGAAGTGCTCAACTTTGTGTTCAAAACTCGACCAGACAGTGTTTTGTGACAATAACCGTGACTTTCGGAACAAGGTGTGACAACGAACGGTTCTTCTTGGAACGAACCGAACCTCAGAAGTAGCAACACGCAAAAAATGGCGAGCCCTCGTGAATCCCTCTGCTCGACCGGCCAACGCACTCAATCGATCTTTTCGAGGCTGAAAAAACTTGGATTCAGCGGTTCGAACGTGTACTATAGATCGAAACAGGACTAGAAAATTCGTTTAGAGCACCGAATTGTACCTGAGAAAGATCGAGCAACAAGTGAAGGCAATACTGAGTAGAAAGTTGACAGGCGTCCGTGGCAGGCAGATCGAGGCACTTTTATTCACTGATTAAGACACAAACACTACTCTACATCCTCGTCGACAACTGTTGTGACTTTAAGGTAAGTAGATAGAACCACCGATGATACCGATTGGCACGCACAAACTTTATTATACAGGATAAACGATAGGTACTTCAACGATACTAGACGCGGAGGGGCTACATGATCGACGTACGGATTTGAACTGACTTAGAGGGGAGGGACACGACCCGTTCACATCCAACAGTTCATTCACAACAGTACTTCACACGGACGTCAGGTGGTTGAGTCGCGGAAAATTCCTAGAAAGGTTTCAAGAATTATTGCCCGAAATAACAGCTTTTCTAGACGAAAGAGGTGATGACACTCAGGTTTTGAAAAACAAAAAATGGCTAAATGATTTGGCATTTTTGACTGACATCAAATGCACTCAAACGCCGTTAACTTGGAGCATCAAGGTAAAGGAAAAACTATTATTGAGATGATTAGCGCAGTAAACACATTCAAAAGTAAATTGCAACTTATGATAGATCAACTGAAAAAAAAGGATCTGAAACATTTTCCGTCTTTGAAAGCAAGGATTCCTCAGTTGAATTATGATACGTATGAGGCTGAATTATCAAATAATTTGGGACAATTAGAAATGCGTTTTTATGATTGCAGTAAATGGGAAAATGTAGCATCATTTATGAGTTATCCTTTTTCATGTAAAAACATTGAGGAATTAGCTACTGAAATAGCAATATATATGAACTCATGTTCTGTTGAAAATGAGTTGGTGCAGATTATATCAGATATACATCTCAAAGCTACAGCATCTGATACAAATTTCTGGTGTTTTATATCTGAAGATAAATATCCGAATGTAAGGCAAATCGCCCTTCAACTGACGGCATTTTTTGGGTCAACTTACTTGTGCGAGTCTGCATTTTCTGAAATGAAGATAATTAAGTCAAAATATCGCAATCGACTAACTGACGATCATATGTCGTCATGCTTGCGATTAGCACTCAGTGGTTACGTACCATCTTATGAAAAGTATGCTGAGGACATGCAGTGCCACGCTCCAACATCCAAAGCCACTCTTTAGTTAAGTTTAAACCATATGTAACTCTTTTGTTTTGTAACAACCAATAAACTCGCAATTTTGAATAAATATGAGTTTTTTCATTGATATTGTAGAGAAGAACCTAACTAAACCTAATCCAAACCTTGACTAAAATATACTACCTATATTGTGCAGAAAGCTAATATCTATATATGCTACGGTACGCCCTACCTAGGTAGGTAGGGTGTAACGTGTATGTACAACAAACCTGCATCACACACACTTGCAGTCTCTCAAAGTCGATCGTAAGTAGTCTAAAAATATTGAGGTAGATCGCCAGCAGTTCAAGTTTGAGCACCCCTGGTATAGATGATCCGATGTATAGTAGCTAATCTCAATACATCAATCTCTAAGAGCCTTCCACTACCCTCATAGGGGACCATCTACACGCTAATCTGAACAACCCTGAGAAATTTTGTCGAAATCGGATGGAAAATTTAGAAGTTATGGTTGTTAGGTACAAGGAATTCACGTTTGCGCATGCGCAGCAACTACTATTAGTCCGGGGGTGGTGGTTTCCAAAGGAGACCATCTACAACCTAATCCGCATAATCCCTGAAAATTTCATCGAAATCGACTAGAATGTGTAAGTTATGGCTGTTTCAAGGAATTCACGTTTGCATATGCGCAGCGGCTGCTATATGTCTGGGGGTGATGATTTTCGTAGGGGACCGTCTACACGCCAACCCGCACAATCCCAGAAAATTTCATCGAAATCGGACGAGAATTGTAGAAGTTATGGCTGTGGCAAGGATTTCATGACAGACAGACACACGGAGAGACAGAAACGGAACCAAAATCGTTCAGAAAGGTCTGAAACGTAAAACTTGAGTGGAAATTTTGATTTTGGAGAACTCGGAAGCAAAATTGAGCTGAAAAGGGTAAATGATGTGCGAGAATCCGATTCCGGGGTAAGAAGCAAATAGTGATTCTTCATTCGATGAAGACTTTTAAAGGTTATTATTTATAACCAATTATTTTCTATTGCAGCGCATTTAATTATTTATTTACTGCATAGAGCGAAACACTTTCCAAACATTTCTGTAAATCAGTATTGTTATTGTTTCCGTTTCCAAAATGTTTTCTCTGTTTTTAGGATTTATACTAATTGTTATAATTTTTCACATAATCTCATTTCAGGAAATATCCCTTTTCGAAGACTTCACTGTGGAGGAGACGTGCGCATTCTTCGGTGCTGTGTACGGACTTGAAAAGACGAACTGTGCGAGGGAAGCACGAAAACTCATTTCTTTGCTTGAAATCCCAATGGGTTCAACGCGACTAATTAAAGATCTCAGGTTAAAATTCAGAATCGGTAGAAATTCGGAGGTGTAGATGACTGAGGAGTGCTCAGTACCAACATTCTCCAGTACCAGAAGTTCTCGCTGTACAGTTCCAATTTTAGTACGTGTACTGCCGAAGAGCCGAAAAGTTATTTGACGTTCGAGGCCGTCAGGAAGAAATTTTTTGCATTTTTTTCTTTATTATTCGAGACAAAACTGTTTATCTCTCCAAATTGCTTTGGTTAATTGAGTCACGTGGTGCTCACGATTAACGTAAAACCGACTCTGGGGCCTATTCTATTCCTCATTTACATAAACGAAATTGCTAGTGTATTGCGGAATGAAAAGGTGTTTTTGTTTGCTGACGATGCGGCCATTTTGTTTGTGGGCAGTGGCTGGAGGACTGTTTTTGATAGAGCTCAACTGGGGATTAATATGGTGAATGATTGGCTTCGATGTAGTTACCTAACACTGAATGTAGGCAAAACCAAATTTATGACCATCGGGAATGTTGGCAGATCTGATCTCCTGCGAAGCATTGTTATTCATTCCTGTAATGATCCGATGAATTGTGACTGTGAAGAGCTGAGTAGAGTAGAAACATTTAAATATTTGGGTATACTGATTGACTCCAACTTGTCTTGGAAAGACCATATTAGTTTTTTGTATGACAAACTCAAAAAATTTCCATCACTCTTTTACAACATCCGTTCTGTATTGGGTCTCTCTCAATTACGTCTCATATACCATAGTCTCGTCCAGTCGGTTCTCCAATATGGAATAATCGCTTGGGGTGGAACCTACCCTTCTAATTTGGAAAAACTACTAATTTTACAGAAATCTATTATTAAAATCATTTATAGGAAGCCTAAATTATTTGATAGCGAATCAGTTTTTAGCATATCCAAGTTATTTTCTGTACATCATTTATTCTTGAAGAATTTATTGTTTTTTACCATAAAGTTCCTTCTTTGATCAACGTTTCGTCGGTCCATGATCATAATACTAGTTTTAAAGCAGCAGGGAATGTTGTAAGTCCTCTAAACCGTTTAGTTTTGACTTCTAAGAGCCCTCGTTATATACTCCACGTGTTGCACAACAAATTGAGTGAGGAACTCAAGTCTCCGTCTACGTGTCCGAAAGTCAAGTATAAGTCTTCTGTAATTTCCTATTTAATTTCTCTGAATCTGGTAAAATCTAACTTGATTATGAAAAGTATTTATGTTTGTTAGTGTTCTCTCGTTTATCTTTTTTCATTCTCATTGCCTGTAGTCTTGTAGTTTCTATTTTTTCTTAAAGTTTTATCTTGAATTTATGGTGTCGTGAGTAGCTGCTCTTGACCCGTTGCTTCGGGCTTTCAACCGCAGACGGGCAATATTTTTCTGACAGTTTTATTGTGTTCTATGTACACCATTATATGATTATTTTAGTGAAAAAAAAACTTTTGAATTGAAAATTGAATTGACTATTAAGCGCATTTTATTGAAGAAATAATTCAAGGAATGCATCGAAGATTCATTCATCAGCAGAGTCATAAGTAAATAATATTAAGATTAATTTATCAGGAGAGTCACAAAGTATCGTTATTGTTTTCTCATTATGCAGGCGACTGATCATTTTCATCTTCATTATTCCAATTGACAGGTTGAATAGATCGACCAGGGGATTATGGAAAGTAAGCGCAATACTTTTCTAGAATGTAGGGTTGTAACTTTGCAACTGCTTAGTTACCTTGGCTTCCTTCAAGGAACTTTCCAGTAGGATAAGCTTAGTTATTGCAAGATCCAATGTTGCTTGGCTTGCGCATTGCGAATGTAAGATGTACCAACCAATTAATTAATGGCTTTAAGAACTCCAAAATACGAACTGGAGAAGGCTAAATGGTGGAAACTACTGATGCTAAAGTAAAAATTATCTTCTTTACCAGTGTAACCACGTCATTGAGCAGTAATAAAACTAATTTGCACAGGGAGGAGCCTCCTAAAATGAGGTGTTGAAGTCCATGCAAGAAGGGTTTGTAATCTCCAAATCTCCCCTTTTTGACAAAATAAAAAATTCAGCCTACATTTTCCAGTTGAAGTACTGCTGGGATGAGGTCTCAACCAGCCTGAATTGGTGAAACTTACTGCAATGACGTAAAAACCACTATCATCTCGATTCGGCCATATGAAGCGCTAAGACTCTCACTGCCCGAAGCAATTCATTTATTCTAACTCCATAATTATTTTTCCAGTGGAGGTCAGAAAAGAAGAGTAAGCCTCATCGTGACTCTGTTACACAAACCTCAAATTCTCATACTTGACGAGCCTACAGTCGGCCTGGACTGCATACTAACTGTGAAGTAAGACTTCTATTGATGTTGCTAAAACTTATACCACAATGCTTCAGTTGTCCATTTTTGAATTATTACCTTCTAAAATGTAGGTCAAATTCAAGAGCGATCTCTCATTACTTACGAGTGTAGAGCATTCAAGGGACATATTTCACCGTAAAATAGAGATAAATTCAATAATAACAAGGAGCTGAAAATCGTTTTAAACCATTATTTCTGGGCTGGTACCCTTTCTTGAACCACTTGACTTTACGGAAGAAATGTCGATTCTCGTTTTCCTCCGCCAGCTTTACAGTTTCCTCCAATTTCTTTTTTTCATGATCCCTCTGATTCCTACGAATAATCCTCTTGGCTTCCCTATTACCTTGTGTTTGCATGTCCGGGTCTCAATCTAGAAATTGTTTTAGAAGACAGCTTTGGTTTGAACCAGGATAGTTTTATTGGAGGTGGGGAGAGGAATTATAAAGTCCTGAATAACAAGTATCTAATTTTGTGACGGTTTCTAGGTTGTCTCCAGATTGGAGAGCCTTAAAACCGCTAAATGTTCGCACTTTTTTCATTATTTCGCTTATAACTCGAGAAGTACACATCCTACTTCTAATGACTCATACTCTTAACCATGTTAGTTCTCCAATAAAGGACAAGGGAAACTCTGAGTGACTCATCATGCCAGGTAGGTAAGGTGAGGTACGGGGAACAATGACATCACTTGACGTCACCTTTTTCCACTCTCCCCTTACCTTGTTCTACCAATATAAAAGGAGGACTCAGGGCTTCCCCTTCAGTCATTCATGCATTCGTCTTCGAAAACTCGACTTGATTATTTCTCGCTCTACCTCGCCTTCTCTCTGAAGCCCACAGTTCCTCAGAAGGTCTCGGTATGCGATAAAGCTCATTGCGCCGGCTTCTGCTCCCATTTACCCTAGTAGTTGTCTGCCCCCAACTAGGCCTAGGTAAATGTGGTGCATTCCTCTGGTCGGCGAGCAATCGCGCCAAGGCATGTGTCCGAGCTGAAGTCCTTAAGCACTCTTGCACACGGTCTGCGGTAACCCGCGCCGGGCATCGAGTGTTGTCCCGTCCTTTGTCTTCGTTGAGTAGGAACCAATCAAATCGACAAACCGACGTGAAGCCGATCGCCTTCACACGCCGACACGCCGTCATAACACTACTAATAACGTCTACTAACAGTTCCACTGGATTTTCGCCTTCTATGCTACCATGTGGAAGAATACCTGTCCTACCCGCAGATCTTCTAACTGGCAGGTCACCAAACCCAGTCGGTACCATGAACTACGCAGAGGCTCTACGACTGAAGATAGATGAAGCTCATGCAGTGGCACGAGAAGCATTAGGAAGAGTGGCAGAGGAGGCAAAGACAAGATATGACGTACGAGCTGAAAAACCAAGGTTTGAGAAAGAGGATAAAGTTTGGTTGTACAACCCAGCCAGGAAGAAGGGACTGGCGCCAAAACCCAACGACCATGGATCCGCACCAAGTGTTGTGTGACGTAATTTACAGGGTCAGGCTTCCAAATGGCAGACAGGTTGCAGGCACATCAAAAGGAAACACAAACATGGTGTTGGGAAACTGTTGATGATTCCAAAATATCTTTGATGCGTATAAATGTTCTCTTATGTGAACAGTTTATCAAATTTACCTTTCGTTCTGGTCTCATTTTCTTGCAATAATTTCATTGTGAACTTCAAAATTCTTGATTCAACAAAATTGAGCATTGTTATGAACTGATGTACCTAACATTATATACCTCGTTTGCAACAGGATTTGGGACCATTTGGTGAGCTTGACCGGCCAAGGAACAACCGTCATCATTACAACGCATTACATACAAGAAACAGTTCGCTGTCATACGGTAATTTGAATATGAAATAATTATTCAAATTCTACTTCATAACAGTCATGTTTTTTACAATCTACTTTCCAAGTAGGTAATTATAATAAAATCCAACTATAGTTTTCTCAATTCATTAGAAAATAAATTTAACGTCAAAGGGTTGCCAGGGTGGTATTATTTTTTCACAATCTTAAATTGATGAAAAAACGTTATGAAATATTCATTAATAAGGTAACAAACTATCTTAATTTAGAGAACGGTTGGTCCCACAGAGCTCTAGCTGGTGTCAAAAAATTCTCAAAAAGTTGTGGGAAGTTATAGACAGGTAGAAGAGAGATGCTGAGAAACTCGAAAGAAGACTATGCAGAAAAATCTGTAGTCGAAAAGAAAACTGATCATAATTCTCAGTGAGGAGAAAGGACAGCAGTTAGCTTGACTGAAATGGTAATTTTAAAAAAAATTACTGAAGCAATATGAACTTGAGGTTCTGTTGAAAGAGGACGACGGCTAACGAGCAACAAAATTTGTTGCATATTTATATGCAATTTGTTACATAAACTACAACATATAAAATTTGTTACATATTTAATATGTCCTGCAAGAACAGGGATTTTTTTGGAAACATCCGAAAGAAAAAAGAGGTGCAAAACATCTTATGAGAAGCCCTTAGCCAAGATGAACTATCATTGAGGTTGATTCAACGAGGAAAGAATAATTCAAGAAGGTGGTCGGAAACCAAGAATTATTAACGTTAAACTAAAATAGTAAAGGAAACCAAAAGAGTAATATCAAGTAATATTAATTATGAAAGTAAGAACGCGTACATATAAAAACTGTATTAGTCGTTGTAATTATGAAATTATATTGGAAAATTTCATCACATTACTACGATTTATAGGTAGGAATGATGAGGAATGGAACCCTCCTGACGGAAGGCTCGCCAGCTGCTCTCATGGAATCCCACGGAGTTGACAACTTAGAAGACGTATTTTTGAAGTTATGTTGCATGCAAACTGATAACCAGGAACAACCTACGGTAAGCATGTAATTAGAAACAGTATGTACCTTCACGTTCTTTCCACATCTCCTCCACTACGATTATTATAATTTAAATTGTTTGATTTGGGATGATATTTCTGGTAAATGACTAAAATGAGGTATTCTTAACATATTCCTCCATTCTTGCTGTAACTTGGGTTTCCCGTCCTCTTTGCAATGTCGAAAAATCTCCTACTCTAGTTCTAACTATACAGGGTGTCCCATGTGTTATCCACCAAACTTCGGGAGTCGATTTTACAACTAATTTGCAACAAAAAAATGTCTCCTAGCAATTTTTTTTTAACCCCCTCATAGTCATAACTCCCTTAAATTGCACTCAAAAATTAAAAATAAGGATACCGTTGGAAAGAGCGTGAAATTTCTCAATAGATGAGCCGTTGAAAAATTGAGAAAAACTTAATGCTGGAGTAGTTTTTAACCTCAAACTTTAAAATTTGTCAATTTCTGGGTTTTTTTTTCAAAAATTTTGATATTTTTTCCCCATGGAAACAATGTATTTGCCAGAGACGCTCAAAAGCTTAAAAACGTCTCCATTTCATCAGCTTTTCAACGGTCACCCAATTTTTAGTTTCACTGTGGAATTAGAGGGAGAAAATGGTGTTTCAATGCGAAAAAACGTGTATTTTTTTCAACGAAATTGACTGTTGGACGGGAGGAATCCGGGGTCTGCTCCGCCGCCCCACCTCCCAAACACCACGTCAAACCGTCGATTTCGTTGAAAAAATACACGGTTTTTCGCATTGAAACACCATTTTCTCCTTCTAATTCCACAGTGAAACTAAAAATTGAGTGACCGTTGAAAATCTGATGAAATGGAGCAGTTTTTAAGCTTTTGAGCCCCTCTGGCAAATACCTTGTTTCAATGAGGAAAAATCATTAATATTTTCACAAAAAACAAAAATTGACTATTTTTCAAGTTTGAGGTAAAAATACTACTCTAGCGTTTTGTTTTTCTCGACTGGTCAACGGCTCATGTATTGAGAAATTTTACGTCTTTCCAACGATGTCCTTATTTTTAATTTTTGAGTCTAATTTAAGGGAGTTACGACCGTTTGAATGGTGTAAGGTCGAAAACACGAAAAAAATCTTAAAAGTAAAAAAAGTCGGATTTTAAGGGGGTTAAAAGAAAATTATTAGGAGACAATTTTTGTTGCAAATTAGTTGTAGAAACTACTCCCGAAGTTTGGTGGATAACATATGGGACACCCTGTATAATGTTGAACAAACACTGAACTACTGAAAGTTTTGAAGAAGACCTATGTTGTACTATGTTGTTACTGGGGAATTTTCAACTGCTAAACTGACTATTCGACTTATTTTCTATCCGCCACGTCACGTTACAACTCGTTCGATTCTCTCGTATTTTCTATGAAGTAATTTTCTCGATCTGTGGTTGTCCAAAATGTAGGTTAGGTAATTTCAGTAATTTGACGCTTACATTCGTGTTTCTCCCCCTTTCACTCTTCATTGGTTCATCCACCCAGTCCCTTTCACTTTTATGTGCCAATAAGATTCAAGTTCCTTTCACCTGTGACTATATTAGACTACTTCAAGACTCCTTTGAAAACTTTCTTTCAAACTATTGGTTTCAGGATTTCATTCATTCTATTGATGAACAGGTCCAATAAACGATGATTTTCATTGAACCCTCTTTCGCAAAGATCGGTGTTTTCCATTGTATGAAAATTTTATTATTGGTTGTTTTTATTGTTTTATTTTTTATCGTTAATTCTATTGTTGATCCTCTCAGCCCTTTTCATTCCCCTAAGCTGATAGATTTAATTGATTCCTTTCAATATTATCTGCAACGATCAGATTGGATATGCACTTCACTTTCTCGACCACCAGGATTCTAGTTATATTTCATCTTTGACTACCTATATGTATAACCGGTGATTTCTGTAATTCAAGTCCTTTTTCTATTCTCTATTTATCTCCTTTCCCTATTCCTTACCTTCCGTTTGTTTTTCGTCTTTTGCAACACTATTTTTGTGGGAATATAAAACTTCACTATTCACTATTGTAATGTCATACATCTATGTTCGTTAGTTCTTCAATAAAGTAAGGTGTAGGAAAACCCAGAGTGGCATGAGTCATCACCAACACGGACGAGGTGAGGAAAGGAAAGAACACGTCATCTGACGTCACCCCTTTTCCACTCTCCCCTCACGCTAGAGTATATAAGCCGCACTCAGGGGTCTTCCTACATCCATTCGTACCTAGTCAGTCCGACTTATCATTTCTTGCCTTCACCTACAGCCCAGTTCCACAGAGGGAACGGTTTGCCCCATGAAGGCGCCGAACCTCTACCTCCCCTTAGAGGAAGTCCTGAACACTAGGCTTCATTAGGTAAATGCTCCTCTTCCCGCCAGTAGGTCTGGGTCCAGACGCCGAGGTTTGCGGTTAGATATTTCAAGCACTTATCTGGACAGTAGGCCACGAGGCGCCGCGGATGTAGTGCCAAAGCCATAGGCTTAGGGATCGATCTCTCTGTTGAGTAGGGTTCAGGCTAGTTTACAAATCAGCGCATCGAGAGGACCATCGCCCTCACTCGAATACACGCAAACACAACAACTATTATTATCTGCACCACTGTTATCTGCAACACTATTTTCGTGGGAATATAAAACTTTCTAATTTATCCAAATTACTACACTCTCGTATTGGATTTCTTGATAAACACCCTTTTTACGAACATCCTTATACATATTGTGTATTCTACGTCACGCACCCTATTAATTTCAAATCATTGGTTGCAGAAGCACCCGCCACCAATAAAGACACGGATTGATGTTTTCGGAGAAGAGAGAATGTTCAATAAAGCTCGATACATGGCTTACATGTACAAACAATATTGTTTCTTCAAACGTAATATTCCGTGAGTATTCGACCTTGTGTGGGACATGGATTGTTGGATTTTGTTTCTTCACCTCAGAAAACCATTACCTTGACCGCGAAAATCCAGTTTCATAACCACAAAGTTCACAAAGGATCTACAGTCAATTTGTTGATAGAAACCAACATTTTTGTTGTACGTGAAGTTGTAGATGAACTGACAGTGTGTATAACTAACACAGTAAAGTAATGTCCAAACAAGTAATTGAACTGGAGCCAGCAAATCTAAGCATTGCGTTATTAACAAACGCTTTTCTTGGCGTCATAAGGAAGTTTGGTTCAGAGTAAAGTATCCAGCTCACTCCAATTTGTTCTTTCTTCATACCTACCTAAACGAAACACTTCCAACTTTTTAGTTTCTTGATTTTCCTCTTGATAATTTCAATAAGTACCTCCACTAATTGCCCAGTGCCATTTAATCCCAGTCCTAGACTCTTACAAGGCAGGAATGGCGTCAACCACCTGTGGAGATTAATTCAATTACGATACCTTTCTACGCCAAATCCGCGATCAATGTACATTCATCTTGGAGTTAGTAGTATTCTTACACGATCGTCATCAATCCCCTCTCATGATATCTTCATCTAGCTTGATGGATAATCTTATCGAAACATGACTGTTTCCAGGCAGTTGGTGTATGTCTTGCTCTACCCGTTAGTGATCGGCCTCATCTTCGAACTGACAGCCAAAGACCCTGGAGACGTCCCGATAGGACTTAGATCGGTAGAAAAAGGAGTGGACAACTGCAGCGAGCCCGTTCTAACTTATTACGAATCACTCAACTGTTCGTTACCTCCTGCAACTTGCATTTTGAAGAAACATCTGGAGGCTATCGACTCCGTCTTACTCGTGAGTATTTTATTCAGTCCTCTTCTCATGTCACCAAAGTTTGATTCTAACCATTCTAAAGCGATGCAGGAAGAAAACCGAAACATTCATAGTTCCTTGGGTAAGTATAGCGTTATTGTTGAGTGTCCATCCAAAATCAGAGTCAGAGTTCCAATATTTTGGCAATGCACATGCAAAGTTGGAGGAGGTTAGCATCATGATGAGGAGTCCTCAGAGACAGAAATTCAGTATCTTGAGGCAATGAACACTCACATTTCTGACATTTGATTGAAGTTAATCAGCATCATGATGAGGAATCCGCTGAGAATTCAATTTCGGGGCGATGCACACTCACATTTCCGAAACTTGAGTGAAGTTGGTTAGCACCATGATGAGGAGTCCTCAGAGACGGAAATTCAGTATCTTGAGGCAATGAACACTCACATTTCTGACATTTGATTGAAGTTAATCAGCATCATGATGAGGAATCCGCTGAGAATTCAATTTCGGGGCGATGCACACTCACATTTCCGAAACTTGAGTGAAGTTGGTTAGCATCATGATGAGGAGTCCTCAGATACAGAAATTCAGTATCTTGAGGCAATGAACACTCACATTTCTGACATTTGATTGAAGTTAATCAGCATCATGATGAGGAATCCGCTGAGAATTCAATTTCGGGGCGATGCACACTCACATTTCCGAAACTTGAGTGAAGTTGGTTAGCATCATGATGAGGAGTCCTCAGATACAGAAATTCAGTATCTTGAGGCAATGAACACTCACATTTCTGACATTTGATTGAAGTTAATCAGCATCATGATGAGGAGTCCTTAGATACGGAAATTCAGTATCTTATGGCAATGAACACTTACATTTCTGACATTTGATTGAAGCTGAATAGCATCATGATGAGGAGTCCTCAGAGATGGAAATTCAATAAATTAGGAGGATGTCCTTTACATCACTGCAGACAACCTCGAGCTAACATGCAACCAATTCCGAGATGGCATCACTACGAGCCCTGCTGCTTACAGCCTCGTGTGATGAATGTGGGGAAAGCGTGAGTCTACCCTCGTCCTGAACTGCAAGAAAAGAGGTTTGGTGAAGAGGGGCCACGATTAAGTTATTAGCTTTACTGGCTGACCTTCCATTGGGGGGGGGGGGGGGGACAGAGCCAATTATAAAAAAAGTTAGTCGATGGTCAGACCAAGTACAGGATGAGATATGCTCACGAATAATGGCAGGCAGCCGATGGTCTGTCAGCTCTGATTGCTGACTACTGCTCAGGCCCTTTATCAATGTCTCTTACTGTCCAAGAGAAAGGTCAATCGTTGCACTGCACCCTAATCTACCCTCAACTTTCAATAAAACCCACTTTTCTGAAAGCTTAGGGGGACGAATAGTTTGCGAGTCTTCTCATTAGGTTATGACTAATTATAACTAATTAAACTAACTATAACTAATCTAATAGTAATATTTATCTACTTCTTTGTGGTTTTAACTGTCTCTTCTATCCAAAATGACACAAAAACTCAAGTTCATTGAAATTTCCCTTTTACTGCCTTGAAAAACCAGCCAAAGTCGGAGAATTTTAGGGATTATATATTATTTCCATTGATGATTTACAGACAGAATATGATGACGAAGATGACGCTATGAACGACCTCCACAGCGATAAAATTCTGGCTTACGTCTACCTCAATGAAAACTACACGGCAAATTTGATACAGAGGTTCAATCTGGCTTCCAGCAACCCTGAGTTGAGAGAAAACGTCACCTTCGATGTTGACCTCGCAAGCTCGGTAGTAACGATTGATAAATCTCGTGAGTAAAATGTTCCGACGCCATTGACATTGGTATTAAACTTCCTACTACCTACTTCTTTATCTTTGTGAAGGAAATGAAAAAAACACGTTGCGATTTTAGCGATAATCATCTTTTTGCTTTGGTTTTTCCTTCTCATACACCGAATATGACTTGTGAAGGGTATTTACCATTTCATTGTTTGTACTTACTCTCTTGAGCTTGTTTTCACCTTCGATAGACTGAAAAACACGAGAAAGAAGCTCGAAATCTTCAAAATTTGTAGGCTCACACGAGAGACAAGACAACTTCAGAGGCTTGTTATCACCTTCGACAGACTGAAAAACACGAGAAAGAAGCTCGAAATCTTCAAAATTAGTTGGTTCACACGAGAGACAAGACAACTTTGAAAGCTTGTTTTCACCTTCGATAGACTGAAAAACACGAAAAAGAAGCTCGAAATCTTCGATATTTGTTGGTTCACACGAGAGACGAGACGACTTCAGAGGCTTGTTTTTTGAAGATTTTGAAGATTTCCGTCTTCTTTCTTGTGTTTTTGAGTCTATCGAAGGTGAAAACAAGCTTTTGAAGTTGTCTTGTCTTTCGTGTGAACCAACAAATATCGAAGATTTCGAGCTTCTTTTTCGAGTTTTTGAGTCTATCAAAGGTGAAAACAAGCTTCTGAAGTTGTCTTGTCTCTCGTGTGAACCAACAAATTTTGAGGATTTCGAGCTTCTTTCTCGTGTTTTTGAGTCTATCGAAGGTGAAAACAAGCTTTCGAAGTTGTCTTGTCTTTCGTGTGAACCAACAAATTTTGAAGATTTCTAGCTTCTTTCTGGTGTTTTTCAATCTATCGAAGGTGAAAACAAGCTTTTGAAGTTGTCTTGTCTCTCGTGAGAACCAACAAATTTTGAAGATTTCGAGCTTCTTTCTCGTGTTTTTCTGTCTATTGAAGTTGTAAACAGGCCTTTGAAGTTGTCTTGTCTCTCATGTGAACCTACAAGTTTCGAAGATTTCGAGCTTCTTTTTCGAGTTTTTTAGTCTATCGAAGGTGAAAACAGGCCTTTGAAGTTGTCATGTCTCTCAAATAGTGCAAATAAGTATAGATTTTTTACAAATTTCTACGAATTATCAACGTTGATCATAGAAACTTGCCAATTTCGTACACAACGCCATTAATAGCCCGAATTCAAAGATTTCCAGGTGACAATAATTATAGTATGGCCAAAACCCGATGACCCGGACCTTCATTTACTGAGAACATCCCCGTTTTCCAATTGAAGACAATTTTTTTTGGACTCTGAGAAAAGCTAGAAAACATTTGATGTGACGACAGCGCCATCTCTTGTCAAAGAAGTTTGCAAGCGCTGCCAAAGAAATCTAAGTGTAGCAAGTTGTAAGAAATTACCTCGTTTATCAAAATAATTTCCCAAAACCAAATACTCCATTTGAAGGATTTTCAACCATATCACCTACTGTGCGTAAACGCACAGTATACTATACTAAGTGTTCACACTTCGTGGTCCAAAATTCAAGCGACGATTCTACAACGTATTTCCAACAAAAAAATGTTTCCCGGCAATTTTGATCTTCCAAGTTCTATTTTCAAATTTTGAGTTTTTCACGTGTTCTTAACAATGCTACCATAACTCTCATCATTTACCAAGCAAATTCAAATTTGAGGAAACCGTAGGAAAGAGTGCTAAATTTCCAAGCAACTCGCGCAAAATAAACTGTTTTAGAAAAAAAATTTAGTCAAAATTAAGTAAAAAGCAAAGTTTGAAAATTTTCATTCAACCTAATAATGCCAACTTCAACTTAATGTCATCTAGGTTACTATCAAATATAAAAACGGAAATGGTGATCAAATTTCAAAAAAGTTATTTCAGCGAAAATTGAGGTAGTTCACACAATTTCAAAGTGAAGGAGTGAAAATGGAATTCAATTGGGATAAGAAAAGAATTCTAGGATTGAAAAGTTGTTGCAAATTAGTTGTAGAATCGATTCCTATTGCTGTGTTTGGGACACCCTGTATAGCAGTTCACCAATAATTCTTCATAATTGATAAGTACACCACTTTCGTTGAAACAAATTTTTTGGATTCGAACACCATAGTCCTCCACACACTTCATATCAGAATTAAAAAATGATAGACCGTTGGAAAGCTGACAATGTAGGAATGTTTTCTTTCTTTCGAAGAGCGTCCATCAAAGCAGAAATGTAGAGTAAAAACTTCAAATTTCGAAAAATTTCTAAACTTATTTTTTTGATGTGATTTTTTTTTTTTTTAATCATTAATTTCGAAAAGATGTTGGTTTTGCAGTAGGTAGCTTGGAAATTTAACGCTGTTTCCAACGATAATCTCAAATTTGAATGTACTCTATAAATAGAGGGGGTTGTGGCTGAGACCCGTGCTTCAGCTCAGCATCTGTCTTACCCTACTACCTACCAGCCAACTAACCAAAGTCTATGTTGGGCATAGGCCTTGTTGTAATCATCAAGGCATCAAATTCCGATCTATTGCTCTTCCACAGATTACATCTTAACGAGATTCGCCAACTCAACAACGCTGAAGGGTCACTTGGCGATGTTCGACGAGCTGCTCACGACTTGCGGGATACCGACGCAGGTTATGAAGTATCCTATTTCGGTAAGGAGTTACCCTACTATGGATAATTAACTTGTAAGTAGGAAGTGAGATTAATTATATCATGGCTTTTTCAACAGTTTACAGCAGTTTTTGGAGAAGTTGAACAACAATTTCGAGCAAGCGCGTTGTCCGGGTTGCTGACTGGGTGAGCTAGTTTTTATAGTTATACTACTTTTAAGAAAATAGTGAAATCCAGATAGTACCATTCTTGGTTATTTCAGTACATAAAATTATCGAGTAGGTATTTGAAAGACATAAAACTTCATCCTTTAAAAAACGCTGCAAATTATTACAAAAAGGTTTATTATTTTTCTGTATAGATCACTCGCCAGGAAAGATCACAGATTTGCCATTGTCTCTCCTCACCAACCATATTTTCGATTCACAATCAAGTTTATTTTGAAAAATAAACGCTCCCTTTCAATTCGAAAAAATAAAGAGTTGTGAGTGCCTTCATAAGGAAATTTGATTACTCGTTACTAAGGACACAGAGAGAAACGAGCGACGATTCATTTTGGTGATCTAAAATGTGAACGGAGATTAGGCCTCTTTCGCAATTAATTCACACTCGCGTTTCTGATTTATAGTGAGTTCAACCCTTAAATTCTGGGAGCAAACGGCTGAGTCTACAGAGCTCCGAGTGGTCTCATTCGATTCTAAAAATTCAATTCTATTTTTGATTTGGTGAAAAAACAATACCGACACCTATCGAGAGTTTTTGAGCTAAGGTGTTTTTGAACATTTCAGCCCTTATTTTTCACCCCTTTCACAGAAGTGACCAACCATAGGTACTACCTACCCTACTCATGCATACTTTACGATAAAGTTTATTTTGAAGTAATAAACGTTTCACTCACAATTCAATGAAATAAGGAGTTGAGGTTTCCTTAATTGTTATTAGGAAATGTGATTTCTAGTTGCTAAGGACGCAAAACTGAGTAAAACTCGAAGAAACTAACAACGATCGGATTTCGGTCAGCAAAAAATTTGAACGGAAATTAGGCTCTTTTGTGATTCACAGACGCGTTTCTGATTTTATCAAAAGTCCAACCCTTTTGCGGGGAGCAAACGGTTGGTCCTGCAGAGCTCTGGGTGGTCTCATTCGATTCTAAAAATTCAATAGGTACTATTTTGAATTGATGAAAAAACAATAACTTCATATTAAAAGTTTGAGCTGGGGCACTTTTGAAAATTGCAGCCCTTATTTTTCAACCCTTAGAAGTGGCCTACATCAACCATAAGCTTCGGGGTACAACTACACCCCAAATGGAGCTCATATGCCAAATTTTATCTAAATCGTTCCATGAAGGAAAGTGCCCTGTTTTTTTTATCGATTTCAAAGGTTCATTATTGAAAATAATAAACCAAAACAAAATTCAATACTAATTAAGGGTAATTAACACTGTTCTCTCCAAGCTGTTGATCTTTAAATTTTTGACTTCATATTTATATCTTGAAAATTCTGTTTTAAATTCCCCTTTAATCATTTTTGATTTTACCTGCTCTAAATGTTCATTTCTCACCAGTTATGGTGGCATCTCTACCTACTCAGTTGTTTATTGACTGGCGTGATGTTCACTCGGTAACTCATCCTTCGAGCCCTGAGGAAGGTGATAAATTTACCGAAAGCTCGGCAAACGAGGAGTTTTATTCCTGTAGACCCCAATCCCCGTCAATTTGACAGAAAATTCAATACTAACGGTACTCTGATTATGACATTATATTATAATATGAACTATGAACAAGATGATTTTGACGATTTCAGCTGACAATTTGTGCCATAACTCAGTTCCAATCGGTTCAGCGTTTATAAATACTATTTTCGGATCTATTATACAGTAATATTGTGTCTAGATGCCTACCCGAGACGTAATATTCAACTCAATTATTACGAAAATTCGTAAAGGCTTTCTCACTAAATTAATCTTGCACTCTGCGCAGGTTTTGCTATTATTATCCACTCTTGTACACGGCGTCGACCATTATGTGGGAGAAAACAGCAGGATTCGTTCAGAGAAACACACTCGCAGGTAAGTGACGACCGAACTAGCTTAAACTGGCTTAGAAATTAGAAAATTGATAATTTACTATGAATCAGAAGATGAGGTTGTTTCAACGCAACAGACCAAGTGGGACAGAAACGATCAGTAGGTAGTTGTGTGACAACGTTGTTCACAGGCCACCTCTACAGGGTGTACCGAGGAAGATACGGCCAAAATTCTGGGGCAAAATTTTACAAGTAATCTGCAACAAAAAGTCCCTCGTAGGAATCTTTTTGTAAATGCTTTGTTTTCGAGTTATTTCACTTTTTAAGATGTTTTTGTTGTGTCTGACTCACCAAAAATGACCTTGTCTCACCAAAATGACTAAAGCTCCCTTATTTATCGTGCAAATTCAAATCTGATTACACCGTAGAAAATGGGTTAAAATCACGTGAGAATTTCGTCAAAAAAATCGAAATTACAAAGTTTGAAGTTTGGACTAGGATAACTCTAATTAGATGCGAGGTTAAAACGCTGCAAATTATTGCCCAAAGGTTTATTATTTTCTGTACAGATCACCCTTCTGTATGGATGCCTCCCTACCAACCGTAAGTACCTACTACCTACTAGGGCATTTTTTGAATTTCAACCCCAACCACCAACCAAATGGAAATGAAGGATTGAAAATTGCCGCGTACGCCGGACGGACGGGAAATTTTTTATTCGATTTTCGGTTTCTACGTACCTTGAAACGTGAACCAACAAATTTTGAAGGGGGGGTTAAACTTTTTTTTTTCTTGGTCTATTCCAAAGGTTCATTATTGAAAATAATAAACCAAAATGTGTGTTGCAGCCCACCTAATCAGGAATTTAACGCTCTTTCCAAATTACTTTACGAGTTGAATTTTCACTCATCAGGACCCAACAAATAGTTTTTTGTGGGCACTAGAAAGATGGGACGCCCTTTTCAACGGAGCCCTTATTACTTCCGAGTCTACCAAGGTAGCGGAAGCTTTGTTATCATTTTTCAAGGCTGAAAAAAAAGTTCTCCAAAATCGAATAATTTCCACTCGCGTTTTACGTTTTTGTCCTTTCTGAACAATTTTGGTTCCGTGTCTGTCTGTCAGTCATGAAATCCTTGCCACAGCCATAACTTCTACAATTCTCATCCGATTTCGATGAAATTTTCAGGGATTCTCCGGGTTGACATGTAGATGGTCCCCTATGAAAATCATTGCCCCTATTCTGATGGATCTATGAAAATCATTGCCCCCACCGCGCATGCGCAAACGTGTATTTCTTGGTGACAGCCATAACTTCTAAGTTTCCCATCTGATTTCGATGACATTTTCAGGAATTAAGCGAGTTGGGGTGGATAATCATGGCTCCCAAATTGAAAGTATTTTGTCCACATGCGCAAACGTGAAATCCTTTTAACAGCCACAACTTCTACATATTCCAACAATATTCAGAGATTGTGCGGGTTGAGCCCCATGAGGGTAGTGCAAGGTATTTAGAGATTGGTGTTTTGAGATTAAGTACTATGCATCGGATCATCTATGCAATCGGGTTATGGATACGAGGAAGCTATGTGCCACACCCACTTGTCAGACTTTTTCACATTTTTACGGTAACGTAAGGTTGTAGGTCAAAAACACGAAAAACATCATCTTAAAATTGAAAAAAAAAAAAAAAAAACGTCTGCCAAGTGGGTGTGGCACATAGCTTCCTCGTATCCATAACCCGATTATATAGATGATCCGATGCATAGTAGTTAATCTCAAAACACCAATCTCTAAGTACCTTTCACTACCCTCATAGGAACCATCTACACGCTAATCTGGACAATCCTAGAAAGTTTCATCAAATTCGGATGAAAAATTGAGTGAGTAGATGTATGTGATTGGATCAAAAATATTCTTAGCCTCGACTGGGATTCGAACCCGCGATCCTTAGAGCACAAACAAGACTCAATCCTCTGCGCTATTGAAGCCTCGTCTCTCTCACAGGAGACCGTTCCTCTATGAATGAATCCATCTATGAAAAACAATTCTCTATGATTTTCATAGGGGACCATCTAAACACTACTCTGTGACATCCCTGAAAATTTCATTGAAATCGAATGGAAAATGTAGAAGTTATGGCAGTTACATGGAAATTCATGTTTGCGCATGCGCAGTGGGTACTATCAGTCCGAAGGAGGCTATTTTCATAGAGGACCATCTAAATACTAATCTGTAACATCCCTGAAAATTTCATTGAAATCGGATTGAAAATGTAGAAGTTATGGCCGTTACAAGGAATTCACGTTTGCGCATGCGCAGTCGCTTCTATGAGTCCGGGGATAATGATTTTCATAGGGGACCATCTACAACCTAATATGCAACATCCCTGAAAATTTCATTGAAATCGGGTGGAAAATGTGGAAGTTATGGCCGTTGCAAGGAAATTCACGTTTGCGCATGCGCAGTGACTACTTTCAGTGCGAAGGTGGTGATTTTCATAGGGGACCATCTAAATACTAATCTGTAACATCCCTGAAAATTTCATTGAAATCGGATAGAAAATGTAGAAGTTATGGCCGTTACAAGGAATTCACGTTTGCGCATGCGCAGTCGCTTCTATCAGTCCGGGGATGATGATTTTCATAGGGGACCGTCTACACACCAACCCGCACAATCCCTGAAAATTTCATCGAAATCGGACAATAACTTCATATAGTTATGCGCGTTACAAGGAATTGATGACAGACGGACAGACAGACAGACACACAGACAGACAGACAGACAGACACACAGACAGACAGACACGGAACCAAAAATGTTCAGAAAGGTCTAAAACGCAAAACGCGAGTAAAAATTTTGATTTTGGAGAATTTTTTTTTATCGTCCTTGAAAAGTGAAAACAAAGCTTCCGCTACCTTGGTAGACTCGGAAGCAAAATTCGGTAAAACAAGGGTTCAAACAAAATTGCTAACAGACATTTTCTTACTTATTATTAGTTGTAGAATCGATTCTCGAAGTTTTCCTGTCCCTCAAGGGCGTCTCAGTCTCCATCCCCGTTACGGGTTAATCTAATCGCATACTAACCGGCGTTCGGTAGCCCATCCCCCACCCCCCACCACCACCACCACCCGTCTGAAGGAGCAACATTGCCACCCACCACCCCCAGTGCCTCCCCCGTCCCTCAGCCTCCTGGTCAGTTTTCAACAACAGGTTTTCCCATTTTTCTCAGAAAATAATCATCCAATTTTCTTGTTTCTTAAAGGAATTCTACTTATTGCTTCCGAGTCTACTAAGGTAGCGGAAGCTTTGTTTTCACTTTTCAAGGACGAAAAAAAAAGTTCTCCAAAATCAAAATTTCCACTCGCGTTTTGCGTTTTAGACCTTCCTGAACAATTTTGGTTCCGTGTCTGTCTGTCTGTCTCTCTGTCTGTCTGTCTGTCTGTCATGAATTCCTTGTAACGCGCATAACTATACGAATTTATTGTCCGATTTCTATGAAATTTTCAGGGATTGTGCGGGTTGGTGTGTAGACGGTCCCCTATGAAAATCATCATCCCCAGACTGATAGAAGCGACTGCGCATGCGCAAACGTGAATTCCTTGTAACGGCCATAACTTTTACATTTTCTATCCGATTTCAATGAAATTTTCAGGGATTATGTGGATTAGGTTGTAGATGGTACCCTATGAAAATCATCATCCCCGGACTGATAGAAGCGACTGCGCATGCGCAAACGTGAATTCCTTGTAACAGCCATGACTTCAACTGTCCCCCAGGGGTCGCGGGTTCGAATCCCAGCCGAGGCTAAGTATTTTTTTTGATCCAATCACATACATCTACTTGTATCACTTAATTTTTCATCCGAATTTGATGAAATTTTCTAGGATTGTCAAGATTAGCGTGTAGATGGTCCCCTATGAGGGTAGTGAAAGGTACTTAGAGATCGGTGTTTTGAGACTAACTACTATGCATCGGATCATCTGTATAATCGGGTTATAAGTACGAGGAAGCTATGTGCCACACCCACTTTTTTTGTAATCTCTACACTCATACACTTGTTAATTCCAAAAGTAAAAAAGTGGGTGTGGCATATACCTTCCTCGTATCCATAACCCGATTATACATAGATATTATGCATAGATTATATATAGATGATCCGATGCATAGTAGTTAATCTGAAAACACCAATCTCTAAGTAGGTACCTTTCACTACCCTCATAGGGGACCATCTACACGCTAATCTGGACAATCCTAGAAAATTTCATCAAATTCGGACGAAAAATGTAAGTGCGGTAGTGATTGGATCAAAACATTTTTTAGCTTGACTGGGAGTTGAACCTGGGACTCCTGGGTGGGAGTCCAGAACATTACTTACTGTCCTATAGAGGTTGGTTGAATGGGGTTTGAGATCCTCACGTCACACGCGACTGTTACGGCTGTTACAAGGATTCTACGTTTGCGCATGCTCAGAGGCTACTGTAAGATTTTAAGGCCTTGATTTTCATTGGGGACCATCTACAACCTAATCCGCGTAATCCCTTAAAATGTCATCGAAATCGGGTAGAAATTGTGGAAGTTATGGCCGTTACAAGGAATTCACGTTCGCGCATGCGCATCGGCTACTATCAGTCCGGGGGTGGTGATTTTCATAAGGGACTTTCTTAATACTAATCTGTAACATTCCTGAAAATTTCATTGAAATCGGATGGAAAATGTAGAAGTTATGGCCGTTACAAGGAAATTCACGTCTGCGCATGCGCAGTGGCTACTATCTGTCCGAAGGTGGTGATTTTCATAAGGGACCATCTAAATACTAATCTGTAACATTCCTGAAAATTTCATTGAAATCGGATGGAAAATGTAGAAGTTATGGCCGTTACAAGGAATTCACGTTCGCGCATGCGCAGTCGCTTCTATCAGTCCGGGGATGATGATTTTTATAGGGGACCATCTACACACCAACCCGCACAATCCCTGAAAATTTCATCGAAATCGGACAATAACTTCGTATAGTTATGCGCGTTACAAGGAATTCATGACAGACGGACAGACAGACAGACAGACAGACACGGAACCAAAATTGTTCAGAAAGGTCTAAAACGCAAAATGTGAGTGAAAATTTTGATATTGGAGAACTTTTTTTTTCATCCTTGAAAAGTGAAAACAAAGCTACCGCTACCTTGGTAGACTCGGAAGCAAAATAAGTAGGTACCTACTTAAATTTGATATTTCTACCTAGAAGAAAGAAAACTAAAAGATTGCCGCAGGAATCAACGAAAATGACCAATAATATCCAGAGAAAAACGGGTTTATTTTATTTTTATTTATTTATTTATAACAAATTACATGAAGCGAAGGACATTGGTCCCATTGAATGCAACGTACTAAAATTAATGAAATAAAGCCACTGCCGAGATTAGAATTAAAAATATATAAAATAAAAATACTTTTGTGGTACTTATGTGAAAAAAATTATTAAAAAAAGCGAAGGGGGATGTAATTGAGTAAAGGAATAGAAAGAGAGAGAGTGAGAGGAATGAAATAGAGATAGGTAGAGGGGGAAGGAAATAGAGAAAGAGGGGGAAAGAAATAGAGAAAGAGGGGGAAGGAAATGAAAGAAAGGAAGAGAAAGAAAAGTCAGCTTTCATAATGCGCCACCAAAGCACGCCGCAATCGCGTCAACGTCGGAAGGGAACGAATCCCCAGAGGAAGCGAATTCCAGAGCCTCGCACCTGACACTTTTAGCGACTCAATAAAATGCTTTGATGAGCCGTGCACCTGGATGATGGTATTCAATCTAGAGCACCTACCCATATTAAAGAAATTCGTAAGGTAAGAAGGTAAAACAAAATCTCGGAAATTAATTAACTTGAAAATAAAAACGGCCATTCTTAATTTGTAAAAATTGGTCAGACTACAACCCAAGATGTTGTTGACAAATGCAGAAATGTGTCCTCGGGGCTTCAAATTGTAGCAAAACCTAGTACATGCATTCATAAGTACTTGGAGCCTCCTACTAGAAACACTATCGAGAGAGCTTGAAAAAATCAGATCGCAATATAAAAAGTGAGGAATTAAGAGAGACTTGACTAATTTCACTCTAAGCTCTACTGTTGTTAAATGGGACAGCCTTCTGAGGGTGTGCAATGAACCATAGATGCGCTGACAAATATGAGACACCTGCCTATGCCATGAGAGGTCAGAGGAAAAGAATAGTCCAAGGTTAACCTTTTATTCACTGACTGAGACCCCCTTAACATGGGACATCGCGTACCTATATTCTATTTGATTTTTCTAATTATTTACTTATCCTCCTGAGTGAGTTGAATTTTTGAAGTCCAAGTAGGTACTTGATTTAATACTACAATCGTATGAACCTACTTCGTCAATAAAGTTGGCTGATAAGTGAACAGACGCCTCAGAGCGTCCCCACTATCATAATTCTAAATTCTTCTAAAGTTGATTGGTTATACAAATTACCTACACGAACTCCCTCAGTTCTATAGTTCTGTACTCCCAGTTCCTATGCAAGAACTCAGGTATTAACTCGAAATGCACTTTTCAGGAGTCACCTACCTCGAGATCGTTTTGACTCACCTGTCTTGGCAATACCTGATAGTCCTGATTCAGGACCTTCTCGGGTTTGTCATCTTATTTAAAACATTTCCACTACCATCGTACCCGGGCAACGACTTTCAGATTTTTTTCCTCATATTGATGAGCAACACCGCAGGAATCGCTACAGGTGAGAAACCCTATCATGTTACCTAGTGATGTGACTTCATGTTTATCAAACAAAATACCAAAGTATGAATAAATAAACACCCCTTTATGTTTTCTTCATGTCCATTACGTTTCGACAACTACTGGAGTCCTTGTCCACCTTCATTCCTTCTACAATGTTCAATAAAGTGTTTTAGCAGCCTATTTTGTCAATAAAACTTGATCTTACATCCCCAGTAGTAGGTATAACCCTGTCCCAGTTCGCTCAAATTTCCAAATTATACAAGTTTTTGAAAATTAAGAACATCAGGAGACACATCAAAATTGTATTTATTTATTTTTTTAAATTAACTATAGTCACATCTATGAAACTACAGTAATATTTGTAATATTTTGAATTTCAGCATTCTTATTCACTGAGTTATTTGAAGTCGAAATCGCTGTTGTGTACGCCGTCTGTTTCGCCATGGTGGCCGTCTTCAACTTTTCAGGCAAGTATTCCTAAGAGTTTTAAAAAATGTTTACCGAGAGCTTGGTTGTGATTTTGCCAGACATACCTGCTGAACTGGTGGTTGGCTAAGATCCCACTTGGAGGTTTACCTCACCTTCAAGCAGGGCAGACATTCATTCTTATGCCCCCTATCAATTTATATCCCACTAACCGTATCAAAATAATTTTTTTTTTTTTTAAAGTTGTCACCAATTACGCTCAGATTTGATCAGGAATTTATTGAGTGCTCATGGTAACACTTATTACTACCTGATTTACCTGGTAATACTTATAAATCAAGATTTACAACGATTTCATTGAAATTGAAATGAAATTTCAAAACACTACAATGATCACTACAAACAACACTACAATGATCACGGCTATGATCATTCATTAATTTTGAACACATTCGCGTTTTCTAATAGAAAAAAAGTATGCCAAGTGGCTGTGGCACATAGCTTCCTCGTATCCATAACCAGATTTTATTGATGATCCGATGATACGTAGCTTATCTTAAAACAACAATCTCCAAGTATCTTTCAGTACCCTCATAGGGGACCACCTACACCACAATCCTTACAATACCTGAAAATTTCAACGAAATCAGATGGAAAATGTAAGTTTTGTGTGTTATGTTGAGCTTTGTTATGTTTCCGAGTCTATCAAGGTAGCGGAAGCTTTGTTTTCACTTCACAAGGTTGAAAAAAAAGATCTCCAAAATCAAAATTTCCACTCGCGTTTTACGTTTCAGAGCTTTCTGATCAATTTTGGTTCCGTGTCTGTCTGTCTGTCATGAAATCCTTGCCACAGCCATAACTTCTACAATTCTCATCCGATTTCGATGAAATGTTCAGGAATTGTGCGGGTTGGCGTGTAGATGGTTCCCTATGAAAATAATCGCCCCCAGACTTATAGCAACCACTGCGCATGCGCAAAAGTATTAATTATTAAAAAATATTTCCTTGTTACAGCCATAACTTCTACATTTTCCATTCGATTTTGACGAAATTTCTCACGATTGTTCAGATTAGCGTGTAGATGGTCCCGTATGGAGTAGTGCAAGGTATTTGGAAATTGATGTTTTGAGATCAACTAATATGCATCGGATCATCTATATGATCGGGTTATGGATACGAGGAAGCTATGTGACACACCCACTTGGCAGACTTTTTTTAGTGAGCTTTGTTGTGTCGATGTACATATTATTTGCTGTTATGGCTGTTACAAGGAAATTCACGTTTGCGCATGCGTAGTCACTACTATCAGTCCATGGGTGATGATTTTCATAGGGGACCATCTACACGCCAACCCACACAACGCCTGAAAATTTAATCGAAATCGGACTTTAACGTCGTATAGTTTTGCCCGTTACAAGGATTTCATGACAGACAGACGAACACACAGACAGACAGACACGGAACCAAAATTGTTCAGGAAGTTCTAAAACGTAAAATGTGAGTGGAAATTTTTATTTTGGAGAACTTTTTTTCCAACCTTGAAAAGTGAAAACAAGGCTTCCGCTAGCATGGTAGACTAAGAAGCAAAATGATAACATTTACAGGAAATTCATCAAAACTTTTGATCACCACTAACGCTATATATTTTTTGAGAATCACACTAAGAGGTCGCCTATACTTAGTCTTAATATTAATTTTAAAGAATGTTCGATTCTTCGATTTCAGGAACAATTTGGCCGATTGAAGGAGCTTGGGGAATAATGAAAACTGCGGCCAACTTTGGGCCTGGCTCGTGTCTTCACAGGAGTTACCCCAGCACGATTTTCCGCGGATACGGAATGGATCACTACGATCTTTACTTTGGAGTGGGAGTCAACATATTTTGGATCGCAGCATTTGGAATCGGCACCGCAAGCCTCTACCGATACAACAGAAGAAACTCTTGATTTTGAAGGGCTCCTTCCTTGACCCTCGCTTTACGCTGCCTCATAAACATTCCAACCAACACCAGTCAGAGAAAATTGGTCCTGAGGCAGAGTTGGAAATTGGGAGTCAGTTAAGCGAGGCCGTAGAAAAATGTGATAAATTGTGAGCTATTGAACAATAAAAGAGCCAGTTGGCGTTTCTGGCTCCACTCGTGACTCCATGTTTGTTAAAAATCAGAAAAAAAAACTTCAATCAATCAATCACCCTCGTCTAAATGTATGCTAAACAGAAGAAGTTATAAAGTTCAACTACCTACAGTAAAATCTTTTACAAAATAGCATTCGCAAACTAAATGAATCTTTCTGCAAACTGAATTAAACTTTTCTCAAACTGAATTAACCCTTTCACAATTAGAATTAAACCTTTCAAAACCAAAGGGGCGTGGCACATAGCTTCCTCGTACCCATAACCCTATTGTTTAGATGACCCAAAGCTTTAAAGCTAATCTAAAACGGTGGCTACAGCTTTTCTACAAGTACGCAACCACGAGAGACATTTTATGTAAGCGAAAATCATCAGAAATTTCCGCGTAACGCCCCCCGCGTGACGCTCCCCGCGTGACGATTTTTCATTTATGTGCCATAGTAAAGACATAAAATGTCAAAAACAAAACGTCCGCTGCCTCGGTAGACTCGGAAGCAATAGTAGGTACCAAATTTTCCAAAATTGAGTCCTAAGGCAGAGTTGGGAATTGGTAAATCGGTGAGCAGAACGGTAGAAAAGTAGGATTGTAACAATAAGTCATTAAAAATCTTAAGGTAAATTTGCGTTTCCAGTCCCTACTCATATTATCCTGTTCAGTATTCCAACTTATGAAAAAGTAACACATTGTCATGTTGAAAATCGATTGGGTAGTAACCGTATAAATAAACGTATAAGTTTGCTCAGTTGAGAAATTTGAGCTCCGAGACTGAGTCAAAAACTGGTGAGTAGAAAGGGGCAAAGGTTTGCAGGTTTGAGTGGGCCCCTTGACGACTTTATCACTCAAAAAGTGGTTTTTGTTGAAGTTAGGCATCTCTCCAACCTTCCATAAAAAGAATGACGTTTTTCTTGAATGATTTGATGCCGAATTTCCCATTTTTACCCCACTATCTCTTTACGAACCTTTGCCCCCATCAACGTTTGCTCTGCGAATCTAATCCCCTATCGTAGATTGAGAGCTGAGGTGGTACAGAATCTCACAAATGATTGGCCAAAATAACTGTATTAGCTAGCAAAACTAAGTAGGTAACAAAAACCTACGTTTTCGGTGATAAAAAGCTAACTTATTTTCGAAAATCACAACTTCAGGAACATCACAACAATAATTGCGGCGAAAAGTGGGAAAAACACTAACTATATAAACGGGTTTCCCCACTTTTCGCCAACAATTATTGTTCGGTTTTGATTGTTTGATTTTTAGTTTTTCAATACCCTAGGTAAATGCACTAATGAATTTCGAAAATCCTTGAAAATTCTAATTTAGGTACCTACAACTTTTAAACTTTGAGAATTACTAACCCGGAACGAGGAATTAACGGCGACCGACTGAGACCACCTTAACAATATACTCAAACAACATCCTTAACAATATACTCAAATTTGGTGGATAGGGATTTTCAAGAAAAAAAGTAATAAAAACTTGTTCTGTGGTTGTAACACACATTTTCACACACACAACTCATCTATCTATCATTACGACTTAGCTACATTCGCGAAATTCTGGGATATTTATATTTGTTATTTATTATATCTACAATACACTAAGTAGGTACCTAGTGAATGTTGTCAAATTATGATAGCACTTTGTGGCTAAATGTATTATTGTACAATGCCAAAATAAATTTTTTTTAATTTAAAAAAACTTCCTCAACCCTACTAGGTGTGTTTTTTTCCCCCTCAGCAGCCAGTACACCCTGCGCTGAGGGACTTTATTCTACATGCTCCCATTTACATGACTACATGTATTTCAGTATTACAAATTATCAATAGGTATCACAGCAAAACGAAGTCCATACTATTGATGAATGTGGAGAAAGGCTCGAGAAATCTCCCAACCAACACTCGCGCATCAGGAGGCCACAGCTCACCCGTCAGCATCACTTTCCGAATGAGCCTACTTCGCTCCTGTTCAAACAACTGGCAGCTATTGATGAGGTAGTCCCATGTCTGCTCGGTCACTCCATCACATCCGCAAAAAGGGTCCTCGGCCTGGCCGAAACGGAAGAGCGAGACCTTATTCCTTCCATGGCCAGTTAGGGCCTGGGTCATTTTGCATTATATTTGAAGCTCAGACTTCCTTCTCACAGAAATACTTGGGTAGTGCTCCTACTAGGTGTGTGCTTTTGCTGAAGACTATCCCTCGTCAAAGTCCCCTGAAGTATCTTGGGACTGTCCACAGTTACCTATCAGTGCAGCCTAAAGGATAGCACGAATCTACCTACTACGAGAAGTGATACCTATTGGTACATTCTTGACAGTAACTACGAGTACGAACCCAAGATTTGTCTTTTTATTAGATAGCTACACTTACCACTCGAATTACTGCATAACTCAATACTCGGAGAGTCCTGGTAACGCCTAACTTCCTAGTTACCTACATACAAATCATTATAGTATTATTTGCAAAACAAACGGATATTAATGAGAAGAATCAACTCTGTAGGGCAATGAAACCCAAACAATGAGATTTCATAAAATTCTAAAATTCTTCAAGTAGAAATTCTCTGGATTCCATACCCATATCATGGAAATGTTACACATGTGAAACATCCATGCCAGGTGAACTGCAAGCGCCATTCGGAAGTTATCCTACCATAGATAAGAAATGTCTACAGTAATCACAGTATTACTGCTACTCTTCTGTTCGGAGAAAACGTCCTTGACTTTCGTTCACCGATCACCCAAAGAATTTAAACGCTTTGATGATTGGGTGGCTGAATCGATTTTTACTGTTAACTGGTGCTCAAGCAAACTGCAGTGCAACCACTCGAAAAATCTCATGTGCACCAGGAATCGTGCCGACGTGAGTGTTTCTAGTTGTAGATAAGTCAAAGGTACATCCTGTCGTATTCAGTTTTATCCAAAAAACGTCTGCCAAGTGGGTGTGGCACATAGCTTCCTCGTATCCATAACCCGATTGTATAGATGATCCGATGCATAGTAGTTAATCTCAAAACACCAATCTCTAAGTACCTTCCACTACCCTCATAGGGGACCATCTACACGCTAATCTGGACAATCCTAGAAAATTTCATCAAATTCGAATGAAAAATTAAGTGAGTAGATGTATGTGATTGGATCAAAAAAATGCTTAGCCTCGGGTGGGATTCGAACCCGCGACCCCTGGAGCATAAATCAAGTCTCTGTCCTCTGAGCTATTGAAGCCTTGTCACGGAAAGATTTGAGATTCTCACAGGAGACCATCCCTCTATGAATGAATCCCTCTATGAAGAACGACTCTCCATAATTTTCATAGGGGACCATCTAAACACTACTCTGTAACATCTCTGAAAATTTCATTGAAATCGGATTGAGAATGTCGAAGTTATGGCCGTTACAAGGAATTCACGTTTGCGCATGAGCAATCGCTTCTATCAGTCCGGGGATGATGATTCTCATAGGGGACCGTCTACACACCAACCTGCACAATACCTGAAAATGTCATCGAAATCGGACAATAACTTCGTATAGTTATGCGCGTTACAAAGAATTGATGACAGACGGACAGACACGGAACCAAAATTGTTCAGAAAGGTCTAAAACGCAAAACGCGAGTGAAAATTTTGATTTTGGAGAACTTTTTTTTTCATCCTTGAAAAGTGAAAACAAAGCTTCCGCTACCTTGGTAGACTCGGAAGCAATACTTTAAGGGAAAAAATGTCTGTCGTGTCAACTTCACAATCTAGTCAATGGTTTCCTATATTTAAAAAAAATTGAGCGTTTTTTCAGATTAATTGTACTTTCCTAATGTAGATTTGTTTCTGAATTATGCTACCCACGCTAAATTCCTCTGCTGATTGGATTATTATTACTAAAGAGTAAGAAACTGGATTCTTGGTCATTTCTTCCCCTTACGGCTATACGGTGTTTCCCCGGGGTGAGGAGTTATACGTTGTGATATCCGCGCCCTGATACTTTATTCATAATCCTAATTTTCCTCAGACTGTTGGGTCTTGCTTGAGTTGTGTTCCGGTCACTGCAAGAAACCTGCGTCGGGGCTGTTTGTCAAACATAATTTGGGCGACAATAACTCTTGATTACAAAATTTAGGGGTGGTCTGGCTGCCTCGTTCTTTCACCACTTTTCTTATGGTATTTGGTGCGCTGAATCCGAATCTGACGTCAGTTTTTTTTGTTTACGTCGGATTTTTAAGATATAGCTAGTTTTAAGATTTTTCTAGTTCTCACTTTTCTTCATTTTTTAGTGAAAACTCATCTTGCTCAAATCTCCTCAAAAAGTACTCAGACTTATAGGAAATTTCATGTAGAATCCGAATATGTACTTAGTTTTTAAGTAAAACTGTGTTAAACCCCCTATTTTCCACAAAACGTATCAAAAAACACCGGTTCTCAACGTTTTTTCTTCGGGTTTTCCCTTACATTTTGCCACTTGAAAAAAAATTAAGGCTAAAAAAAATTTTTTCATCGCCGGCATCTATGTAGAGAAAACTTCGCCGCCTGAGGTAAATCTCTTTTTAAGGTCCAACAATAGTCCGCCATCATGTGAACTTCCTAATACCCTTTGTACCGTTCTTCCATGGTTTTATATCTTGGTGGAACCTCTGAGGTGGAGGAATAACCAAACATTGTACCAACTATTGATTCATTTCAGCCTTCATGAAATAGATTTACACCGTCAACTTTTCTGCAGTTTATTGTGTTTCGTTTGTAAAACTGAATTAAAATCACTTAACAAAACGAGAGTTTCCCAATTATGATTTACTCCTCCTTTGAGTACCTATTTTCGATCTTACTCTGAATAAGTGACAAGCATAAAAAATGTAGAAGAAAAGAAAATCCATTTGAGGAAAACAGATTTAAGAAAGCACATACTTATCTCGAAAAATTAACCAACAGTTTTTGTGAATTTTCATCTCAGTGCCATGAAAAAGCTCATTCCTTCGATATTAATGGGTTTAGGAGGCTGCGATTGGTCTCATTCTCCTCTGGGGTGTCCCCCCTACAAAGTAAAAGCCCGAGAAAATTTTTTTAGCATTAATTTTTTTTTTTTCAAGTGGCAAAATGTGAGGGAAAACCCGAAGAAAACACGTTGAGAACCGGTGTTTTTTGATACGTTTTGTGGAAAATAGGGGGTTTAACACAGTTTTACTTGAAAGCTAAGTACATATTCGGATTCTACATGAAATTTCCTATAAGTCTGAGTACTTTTTGAGGAGATTTGAGCAAGATGAGTTTTCCCTAAAAAATGAAAAAGTGAGAACTAGAAAAATCTTAAAACTAGCTATATCTTGAAAATCCGACATAAACCAAAAAAACCGACGTCAGATTCGGATTCAGCGCACCAAATACCATAAGAAAAGTGGTGAAAGAACGAGGCAGCCAGACCACCCCTAAATTTTGTAATCTAGTCAAAGTTGTGATAATCTCCAGTTAACTCCAGCTACATCTACAAAATTAGTGTTCTGTAAATTTAGGCTTATACCGAGCATTGTTGCGACTAAACGCCCAGGAAGATAAATATTGAGAGAAATCAGAGCTCACAAGAAACCACTAACGAGACTGACACCAGTTTTTCCTTCCCTGTGATCTACGGGGATAAATGAGAAGGCTAAGAATACTGGTTATGCTCACAAGAAATAGATTTAGGTATTCCGCTAGGTAGGTACAGCAATCATTTCATGGATACAAGGAAGCTAAGTGCCCCACTATGCAGATTTTTGACAAAAAAGTTGACTAGCGCTAGCTGCTGGTAGAGAAGAAATTCTGGTGAAGAAAAACGGGTGGCACTAAGTTGTCACGGGTTCTACTCATCTTTGGTTTATTATTTTCAATAATGAACCTTCGGAATCGACCTAGGAAAAAAAATTTTTAACACCCCCTCAAAATTTGATGGTTTACGTTTCAAGCTACGTAGAATCCAAAACGCTGCAAATTATTACACAATGGTTTATTATTTTTCTATATAGATCACTCGTCTACAAAATCACCAACCATCCAATATGAAGAAAAAATAAAAATAAAAAATAAAAAAATAATAATAAAAAAAAATCAAAATCACCAACCATTGATCGCATTTTGGTCAGCTCTAATTTGAACGGAGATTAGGCCTCTTTTGCGATTCACACTCGTGTTTTGATTTATATATATATATATATATATATATATATATATATATATATATATATATATATATATATATATATATATATATATTTCAATGTAAACACTTAAATTTTCGTATGGAGCGCACGGTTTGTCCTACAGAGCTCCGCGTGGTCTCAAAAAATTCTAAAAATTCTATAGAATCTTAAATTGAAGGGGAAACAATACCTTTATATCGAAATTTTTTGAGAGGGCGTTTTCAAAATTTCAAAATTGATTTTGGAACCCTTAGAAGTGACCTTCATTAACCAAAAGCTTCGGGGCACAACTAGACCCCAAATGGAGCCTACATACCAAATTTCATCAAAATCGGTCAATGCTAAGTGGCAAAAGTGCCGCGTACGGCGGACGGACGGCCAAATTTTTATTCGATTTTTGGATTCTACGTACCTTGAAACGTAAACCATCAAATTTTGAGGGGGTGTTAAATTTTTTTTTTTTCTTGGTCGATTCCAAAGGTTCATTACCTATTGAAAATAGTAAACCAAAATCGAATAAAAATTTGACCGTCCGTCCGCCGTCCGCCGTACGCGGCACTTTTGCCACTTAGCATTGACCGATTTTTATGAAATTTGGTATGTAGGCTCCATTTGGGGTCTAGTTGTGCCCCGAAGATTTTGGTTGATGTTAGTCACTTCTAAGGGTTCCAAAATCAAGTTTGAAATTTTGAAAACGCCCTAACTCAAAAAATTTTGATATAAAGGTATTGTTTTTCCTTCAATTTAGGATTCTATGGAATTTTTAGAATTTTTTGAGACCACGCGGAGCCCTGTAGGACAAACCGTTCGCTCGCTACGAGAATTTAAGTGTTTTACGCACGATAAATCAGAAACACGAGTCTGAATCGCAATAGAGGCCTAATCTCCGTTCAAATTTTAGCTGACCGAAATACGATCGATGTTTTTCTTCAAGTTGGATGGTTGGTGGCTTTGCAGACGAGTGACCTATAGAAAAATAATAAACCAATATGTAATAATTTGCAGCGTTTTTGATAACGTGGATGCAGCACCTACACGTAAGTACTTGGTGAGTTACTGATTTGGGTGATTTACCTTCGATTGCATAGGAATGAAATTATAAACTCACCAGGAATCACAAGTGATTCGGAATGAAAAAGCTAGAAGAGGCTCCGAGGAGAAATTGGTAAACACGGAAAACCGCCAGAGTTTTCCTGATCACAAAAATACCCAGTGATAAGAGTCGCAAATAATGCATAAATCATCTCCTACTGTAGGATCTCCTTCTTACTGTTACCTACCCGAATAATTCGGGTAGGTAACAGTAAGAAGGTTCCTAAAGTCACCACTAAATGCTGAGTTTTCAGAGGCAAAAAGTCGTATCATGCCGAATCAGAATGCAAGAAATCGTATCGTCGAAACACTAAGGCCGATTCTCGTAACTGTGTCAAGATACGAGTTTTCTTCTTCAGATTCGCTCTGATACGACTAGTTGCTTAGCATAATCAAGTTAACATGCCTTAACGCGAAAGTCGGAAGGCTTGTTTGAGGCATTTCTTTCGAAAATCTATAGAAATCGACTCCCTAAACCCCCGGGTACCAATAACTCAATTTGGTCAAATTATCACGTTACGACTTTCTGGCTTAGCACGGCAGTACAGGCCTGAGCTACCCTACAGATTTTGGTTTATTATTTTCAATAATGAACCTTTGGAATCGACCAAGAAAAAAAAATTTTAAAACCCCCTCAAAATTTGATCGTTTACGTTTCAAGGTACGTAGAATCCAAAAATCGAATACAAATTTAGCCGTCCGTCCGCCGTACGCCGTCCGCTTTACGCCGTACGCGGCACTTTTGCCACTTAGCATTGACCGATTTTGATGAAATTTGGTATGTAGGCTCCAGTTGGGGTCTAGTTGTGCCCCAAAGATTTTGGTTCATGTAGGTCACTTCTAAGGGTTCCAAAATCAATTTTGAAATTTTGAAAACGCCCTAACTCAAAACATTTTGGTATAAAGGTTTTTTTCCTTCAATTTAAGATTCTATAGAATTTTTAGAATTTTTTGAGACCACCCGGAGCTCTGTAGGACAAACCGTTCGCTCCCTACGAGAATTTGAAGTTTGGACGTACGATAAATCAGAAACACGAGTGTGAATCGCAAAACAGGCCTAATCTCCGTTCAAATTAAAGCTGACCGAAATGCGATCGATGTTTTTCTTCATGTTGGTGGCTCTGCAGACGAGTGATCTATATAAAAATAATAAACCGTTGTGTAATAATTTGCAGCGTTTTTCTTCCGAGTCTACCAAGGTAGCGGAAGCTTTGTTTTCACTTTTCAAGGTTGAAAAAAAAGTTCTCCAAAATCAAAATTCCCACTCGCGTTTTACGTTTCAGACCTTTCTGATCAATTTTGGTTCCGTGTCTGTCACGAAATCCTTCCCACAGCCATAACTTCAACATTTATCATCCGATTTCGATGAAATTTTCAGGAATTGTGCGGGTTAGGTTGTAAATGGTCTCAAATGAAAATCAAGGCCTTAAAATTGATAGTAGTCTCTGCGCATGCGCAAACGTAATGTCCTTACACACTTAACACTTACATTTTTCATCCAAATTTGATGAAATTTTCTAGGATCGTTCAGATTGGCGTGCAGATGGTCCCTATGAAAATCATCTCCCCCAGACTAATAATAGTTGCTGCGCATGCGCAAACGTGAATTACTTCTAACAGCTACCTATAACTTTAACATTTTCCATCGGATTTCGACGAAATTTCTCAGAATTGTTCAGATTAGAGTGTAGAATCTACACCATCTGATGGTCCCCTATAATTGTAGTGCAAGGTACTTGGAGATTCATATTTTGGGATAAGCTACCATGCATCCGGTTATGGATACGAGGAAGCTATGTGCCACACCCACTTGGCAGACGTTTTCCATAGCTCTAGTTTTACTACCAGAGCCGCTAGGTAGCGATTAGTGCGTGTAAGCACTGGTGGCACAAAGTTGGTGCAGTTTACGATAACCCCTAGCATTGCATCATTATAATTGTGTCGAGGATACAAGGAAACCCTCTCGGCCGACAATTATTATTCTTGTGCGTGAAGTTTACGTATCTGTTATTCACCAGGTAGTTCGAATACGAAAAAACTGTCTCGGCCTAAGAGAAACGGCGACTCCTGAATTCAGAAGGCAAATGCTCCACCTACATAACGAACTGAGAAACGATGTGGCACTAGGAAAAACGCCTGTTCCGTCGGCGTCCAACTTGAGGCAGTTGGTAATTATTTAAATTAAACTTCAACTAATCAAATTTGAAGGAGAATTTTTTTTTTTTTTTGAGATCCCCAGACGGATCACTGCCTCAAGGGACCCCAGAGTTAAACGCAGCGCTTCATAAAGGTACAGAACAACCATATCTTCGATTTTCCTCCCTGTTCGAGCCTAACCTGCGTACTTCGTGTCTACAATCGTTTTTCCCCTTTTGACATTTTATGTCTTTACTATGGCACATAAATGAAAAATCGTCACGCGGAGATCGTTACGCGGGGAGCGTTATGAGGGGAGCGTTACGCGGAAATTCTCGATGATTTTCACGTTCAACCAATCGTTTCTAGTGAAAACTAACTTCCTCATTTTCCACCCCACAAAAATCGTTCACCACTCATTGGAAAGCTCTCAATTTATTAAACATAAGACATAAAATGTCTCTCGTGGTTGCGTACTTGTACGAAAGCTGTATCCACCGTTTGTGTTTTATACTGCTTGTGTTTTCTCTCTCATTTTAATTTGATTACTGGTTACGCAGAAGGCAAAACTGTATACAAATCGAAGAAATGAACAGCGATCGCATTTTAGTCAGATAAAATTTGAACGGCGATTAGACCTCTCTTGCGATTCACACTCATGATTCTGTTTTATCGAAGGAAAACCTACAAGTACTCGTAGGGACCGAACGGTTTGTCCTACAGAGCTCCGGGTGGTCTCAAAAATTTTATAAAATTCAATACTATTTAAAATTGGTGAAAAACGATACCTTTATTTCGAGAGTTTTCGAGCTAGGGCACTCTTGAAAATTTCAACCCTTAATTTTCACCCCTTAGAAGTGACTGACATCAACCAAAAGCTTCGCGGCACAACTAGACCCCAAATGAAGCCCACATACCAAATTTGAACCAAATCGGTCCAGTGTTGCTAAGAAAAGTGCCGCGTACGGCACGATTCTGCGTACCCTGAAACGTAAAACATCATTGAGGGGGGTTAAATTTTTTTTTCTTGCTCGATTCCAAAGGCTTATTATTGAAAATAATAAACCAAAAGTGTTTTCAAGTTTAAATTACCTACCTATTTTTGACGTAGATTCCGGATATATATCGATGGTGAAGACAAGAAACCTCGTATCTCCAATTTTTCCGAAAATGAGTTTTTTACTGCTACCTACCTACCTATTTTACATTCCTCCACCGATTTTAGCGCTTGCAGCGTTGACAAATTGAGTTTTAAGCCTAAAAACGCTGCAAATTTTTTAGGACGCCCCACAGTAAGACTTGGGCGTCCTTGTGCGATTGATCTGGGGTAAAGATGGACAACACTCAACAGAAAGAAAAATAACCACACACTAACCCGTTTTAGACCATTCTGAATCCAAATCCGCGAAAAAAGTCATAGGTGTATGTCTGTGTGTGACAAAATCTTGTGTACTCTGCCCAGGCCTTGGTTCTGAACCGATTTTCGTGGTTCTTTTTTTGTTCGACGCGGAAAACTATTTATTTCTGCACTACCGAAATTTCGAATTTTGCCTTTTAAGGGGGGAAAAGGGGGGGGGGCTAATAACAACAATAATTTTAGTTAATTCGTCTTAAGGGGGTCTCAGTCGGTCGCCGTTCGTTCCTCGTCTGAATTTCAGGCGCTCAAACATTAAAAGTTGTACCTAAGTTTGAAATTTTCAAGGATTTTCGAAATTCATTAGTGCATCCGTCTAGGGAATCGAAAAACTAAAAGATTGCCGCTGGAATCATCAAAATCGAACAATAATTGCCAGAGAAAGTGCTGAAGATTATTACACAAAGGTTTATTATTTGTCTATATAGATGACTCGTCTGCAAATAACTAGGCTTTGCCATTCCCACCACTTACCGGTCATAGTTACTACCTACCTTCCAATCAAGTTTATTTGGAAGAAATAAACCCTTCACACCCAGTTCGAAGAAACAGGGATTATCATTATACCCTAATTATTAGGAAATTCGATTACTGGTTGCTAAGGACGCAAAACTGAGTACAATGCAAAAGAACGAAAGAGGCGTCTGGAGATCCAGCGGCTCGTCCTCGACACAAGCGCTCACAGTGGCCTTCCTGCTAACTCTCTTATCTCATTCTCACGCTCAATTTGAGTTTGTAATAATAATAATAGATGGTGCATGATGAACTTCGTTGAGGTCTCATCAATGGTTGGAGGTAGGTAGTCCAGGTCAATAAAAAACCTTTTTCTTTCCTAAGTATCTACCTAAAAAAAATAGGTAATTGTTTTTACAAGACAAGCTTCATTCTTCGGTAACTAAAGGCACTTGCAGCGAATTTTCCAAAAAATGGAGCTATTGCAATCGTCTAAAAAAAACGCTGCAAATTATTACACAACGGTTTATTATTTTTTATTTTTCTGTATAGATCACTCGTCTGCGAAGCCACCAACCATCCAACATGAAGAAAAACATCAATCGCATTTCGGTCAGCTTTAATTTGAACGGAGATTAGGCCTCTTTTGCGATTCACACTCGTGTTTCTGATTTATCGTACGTTCAAACTTTAAATTCTCCTAGTGAGCGAACGATTTGTCCTACAGAGCTCCGGGTGGTCTCAAAAAATTCTAAAAAATTCTACAGAATCTTAAATTGAAAGAAAAACAACACCTTTATATTGAAATTTTTTGAGTTAGAGCGTTTTCAAAATTCATTTTGGAACCCTCAGAAGAGACCTACATCAACCAAAATCTTCGGGGCACAACTAGACCCCAAATGGAGCCTACACACCAAATTTCATCAAAATCGGTCAATGCTAAGTGGCAAAAGTGCCGCGTACGGCGGACGGACGGCCAAATTTTTATTCGATTTTTGGATTCTACGTACCTTGAAACAAAAACGATCAAATTTTGAGGGGGTGTTAAAAAAAATTTTTCTTGGTCGATTCCAAAGGTTCATTATTGAAAATAATAAACCAAAATCTGAGTACACCGATGGAAAGGTGAGCTTTTGGAACAACTTTTAGGGCTACTGCAGGGAAAAATACCGCACATTCAGCTGGGCTAGCAAACGATTGAAAAAACTGAAACTTTCGAATAATTTACAAATTTTTGTCTTGTTTTTTTACATTTCGATCTCTTTAAAAAATGCTGCAAATCATTGCTCAAAGGTTTATTATTTTCTGAATAGATCACCCTTCTGTATAGATCACTGGTTCTCCATCAATAGCACCTTCCACCATCTGTATTCTCCCTTGACCTTCCCTCTCAAATTTCAGCTTCCTGCGTTCAATAGGATTGAAAATGACTTCGGAGCTCACTCAGCTGATCAGTGATCTGAGGAGTGAAGAAGATCTCCTCGAATGCTGGAGACGCCTTGAAGAGCACTTCCATTCAATAGGATTGAAAATGGCTTTGGAGCTCACTCAGCTGATCAGTGATCTGAGGAGTGAAGAAGATCTCCTCGAATGCTGGAGACGCCTGGAACAGCACTTTCATTCAATAGGATTGAAAATGGCTTCGGAGCTCACTCAGCTGATCAGTGATCTGAAGAATGAAGAAGCTTTTGAGCAATGATTTGCAGCGTTTTTTACCCACCAAAATTTTTTTTACCTACCAACTTTTTTTTACCTACCAGCTAGGTACTACCTACCACACCATACTGGCTTCACACCTTCACAATCAAGTTTATTAGAAAGAACTAAACGCTTCACACTCGATTGGAAAAATAGAAAGCTTAATATTGAAATTTGATTACTGGTTACGCAGAAGGCAAAACTGTATACAAATCGAAGAAATGAACAGCGATCGCATTTTAGTCCGATAAAATTTGAATGGAGATTAGACCTCTTTTGCGATTCACACTCATGATTCTGTTTTATCGAAGGAAAACCTTCAAGTACTCGTAGGGAGCGAACGGTTTGTCCTACAGAGCTCCGGGTGGTCTCAAAAATTTTTAAAAATTCAATACTATTTAAAATTGGTGAAAAAACTATACCTTTATTTCGAGAGTTTTCGAGCTAGGGCACCCTTGAAAATTTCAACCCTTAATTTTCACCCCTTAGAAGTGACCTACATCAACCAAAAGCTTCGCGGCACAACTAGACCCCAAATGGAGCCCATATACCAAATTTGAACCAAATCGGTCCAGTGTTGCTAAGAAAAGTGCCGCGTACGGCGTACGGCGGACGGGGGACGGCGGACGGGGGACGGCGGACGGCGGACGGACATTGCAAATTTGGATTCTACGCACCTTGAAACGTAAAGTGACAAAGTTTGAGGGGGGGTTGTAAAAATTTTTTGCGATACGATCACATAGGCTTATTATTAGAAATAATAAACCAAAAACCGGGGTGAAGTTAGAGCAATAGATTCTAGCAACAGAAAAACGTCTGCCAAGTGGGTGTGGCACATAGCTTCCTCGTATCCATAACCCGATTATATAGATGATCAGATGCATAGGTAGTTAATCTCAAAACACCAATCTCTAAGTACCTTTCGCTACCCTCATAGGGGACCATCTACACGCTAATCTGGACAATCCTAGTAAATTTCATGAAATTCGGATGAAAAATAAAGTGAGTAGATGTACGTGATTAGATCAAAAAATACTTAGCCTCGGCTGGGATTCGAACCCGCGACCCCTGGGGGACAGTTGAAGTTACGGCTGTTACATGGAATTTACGTTTGCGCATGCGCAGTCGCTTCTATCAGACCGGGGATGATGATTTTCATAGGGGACTATCTACAACCCAATCCACATAATCCCTGAAAATTTCATTGAAATCGGGTGGAAAATGTAGAAGTTATGGACGTTACAAGGAAATTCACGTTTGCGCATGCGCAGTGACTACTATCAGTTCGAAGGTGGTGATTTTCATAGGGGACCATCTAAATACTAATCTGTGACATCCCTGAAAATTTCATAGAAATCGGACATTAACTTCGTATAGTTATGCACATTACAAGGAATTCATGACTGACGGACAGACACACAAACAGACAGACACACAGACACGGAACCAAAATTGTTCAGAAAGGTCTAAAACGCAAAACGCGAGTGAAAATTTTGATTTTGGAGAACTTTTTCTTTCGTTCTTGAAAAGTGAAAACAAAGCTTCCGCTACCTTGGTAGACTCGGAAGCAAAATCGATGGGGAACCTACCAATAGATTCTGGCGATAAATTTTTTTCTGTTCGGATGGATTGCTTTTATGAAAAACATTTTGTTTTTACAACAATATGAATCATTCCCGACCTAAAATTGATTTGCAAAGACAGAAAAGTCGAGTTCCGCTACCTTGGTAGACTCGGAAGCAAAAGCTAATGCTAACCCGGATGGAAGTGGAGTTGAGGAAAAAGGGAGAAACAGACATGAAGATCTCTAGTAGGATACTCTAGTAGGATAGGTACTACTTAGGTCCCTGGAAACAGAGGAGATAAGAGAGTTAGCAGGAAGGCCGCTGGGAGCGCTTGGGTCGAGGACGAGCCGCTGGATCTCCAGACGCTTCCAAGAACGAACATCGATTGCATTTTGGTCAGATTAAATTTGAACGGAGATTAGGCCTCTTTTGCGATTCACACTCGTGTGTAAGTCCGTCCGTTAAGTTATCGTAGGCAGCGAACGGTTCGTCCTACAGACTTCCGGGTGGTCTCAAAAAATTCTAAACATTCAATACTATTTTAAATTGTTGAAAAAAACTGTACCTTTATTTCGAGAGTTTTTGAAATAGGGCACTCCAGAAATTTTCAACCCTTAATTTTCACTCCTTAGAAGTGACTAACTTCAATCAAAAGCTTCAGGCCCCAACTAGACCCCAAATGGAGCCTTCATACCAAATTTCATCAAAATCTGTCTATTGTAACCAAGGAAAGTGCCGCGTACTCCGGATGGCGGACGGATGGAAAATGTTTCATTCGATTTTCGGATTCCACGTACCTATCTTGAAACGTAAATCAACAAATTTCGAGGAGGGGTTAGGAAAATGTTTCCTTGGTCGATTCCAAAGGTTCATTATTGAAAATAATAAACCAAAATGGGAAAAACGAAACTGATTCAACGGGTTTTGGTGATTCCAGCGGCAATCATTTAGTTTTTCGATTCCCTAGACGGATGCACTAATGAATTTCGAAAATCCTTGAAAATTTAGGTACAACTTTTGAAGTTTGAGCGCCTGAAATTCAGAGAAATACTGACCAGGAACGAGGAACGAACAACGACCGATTACCATATAACTTCCGATAGGTACCATATCATGAGTAGGAGTGTAATAGATTGTACTTATTCATTGACACCATGTTTCAGTCGTGGAATGTCATCGCAGAAGCAACTGCTTCTGTTTGGATTTCTTACTGTCGAGTGGGGAGAGCTGACTGCAGAAAAACGCGTAAGTTGATTTATACTTAAGTTTCCTCCAAAATGGTTAACTACTGCTGAATAAATAATTTGCTAAGGATATTAGTCTGTGTGTTATCGATTCTCGCCCACATGGCTCGACCTAAGCTGACACTATCCAATACTTCTGTGTTAAAACGCCGGCGATGAGAGCCCGGCCCGGCCTTTTCCCCGGCCTTTCGTCGCAACTATGGTCGATTCATCTTTTTCGTAACCACAGCATAGTCATGATGTTTCGTCATACTTTCGTTAGAACTGTATGTGACGATTCCTGGGATGTAACTGCAATTTCTGTAAGATGATTCGTTCAATTTTGCTTCCGAGTCTACCAAGGTAGCGGTAGCTTTGTTTTCACTTTTCAAGGACGAAAAAAAAAGTTCTCCAAAATCAAAATTTTCACTCGCGTTTTGCGTTTTAGACCTTTCTGAACAATTTTGGTTCCGTGTCTGTCTGTCTGTGTGTCTGTCATGAATTCCTTGTAACGCGCATTACTATACGAAGTTATTATCCGACTTCTATATAATTTTCAGGGATTGTGCGGGTTGGCGTGCAGACGGTCCCCTATGAAAATCATCAACCAGCAAACGTGAATTTCCTTGTAACAGCCATAACGTCCACATTTTCTATCCGATTTCGAAGACATTTTTAGGGATTACGCGGATTAGGTTGTAGATGGTCCCCAATGAAAATCAAGGCCTTAAAATTTACAGAAGCTTCCGTGCTTGCTCGTACGTAAAATCCTTGTAACAGCCATTACACTTACATTTTGCTTCCTCACTACCGAAGGTAGGGAAGCTTTGTATTCGTGAAAGAAGTGGAAAAAAAAATGTCCTCCAAAATCAAAATTTCCACTTGCTTTTTGCGTTTTAGAGCTTCCCGAACAATTTTGGTTCCGTGTCTGTCTGTCTATCGGTCTGTCTGTGATCAATCCTTGTCCCGGGCAAAACTATACTAACCTGTGGTCCGATTTTGATGAAATTTTCAGGGATTGTGCGGGTTAGGTCCTAAACGGTCCCCTATCAATTTCAGCACCTTCGGACCAATAGGAGCGAGTGCGTATGCGCAAACGTGAATTTCCTGGAACCTCGGTTTCTCGGTTTCTAATGAACCGATTTTGCTCAAATTTGAAGGTTAGTTAGGGACTAACTTCTAAGAGACACCCTATAAGTTTCAATCAAATTGGTCAAGCAATAGCCGCTGCGCATGCGCGAACTTTAAATTTATTGTTACAACCAAAACTCCGCAACTATTCAACCAATTTCGATGAAATTTTCAGGGATTGTGTGGGTTAGGTCCTAGACGGTGGACCGCTAAATAAAATTCTACGTTGAAAATACAAATAGTTCTATACGTCCATGTTACAATGAGTGAGGAAGCTATACTGCCCACCCAACTTGGCAGACGTTTTTTATCCGAATTTGATGACATTTTCTAGATTTGTCCAGATTAGCGTGTAGATGGTCCCCTATGAGGGTAGTGAAAGGTACTCAGAGATTGGTGTTTTGAGATTAACTACTGAGCATCGGATCATCTATATAATCGGGTTATGGATACGAGGAAGCTATGTGCCACACCCACTTGGCAAACTTTTTTTTTTACGTGAAGTTGCTTCACACGCTACGGTGAACTAAACCGGACTTCACAGCTATTCATTGGAGATGGAGTTGGGTTGGGTGGCTGGTGCCGGGTGGTGTCTATTTCTGTGAATCGGAGTGGCATGTACGAGGAAACTCACTTTAATAGAAATGGCCTTAAGAAGAACTTAAAATTGGTTTCCACGCTAGTGATTTTATTCGTATCGGCACTGCAAGTAAAGCAGAAATTGCGAGTTGGTTCATCAAATTGAAAGTACCTACGCATAAGGGAGAGAGGAACTGGTTCAATCACTGGTTAGTATCCAATCGTCTCATTTCAAATTACGTTCATAATACACTTTTAATAGTTCTTCACAATCTTACCTACTCCCAGATCCCTTTAGCTTCTCTGAGCCAATAGGATTCAAGTTCTGCTTTCACTTATGACTGCTTCAATCTGATTGTGTATGCCTTTCACTTTCTCGACCAATGGGATTCAAGCTCCCTTTCTCTTGTGACTATATAAGCTGTGCTCTCTGTGTTTGGATGTTACGTTGTCTCGACATTTAGTATTGATAGAAAGCGTCAATTGAAGTCATCGCCGGTCTTGAGTTCATAGATAAGATGCTTTTGGTTTATTATTTTCAATAATGAACCTTTGGAATCGACCAAGAAAAATTTTTTTTTAACACCCCCTCAAAATTTGATGGTTTACGTTTCAAGGTATGTAGAATCCAAAACGCTGCAAATTATTACACAATGGTTTATTATTTTTCTTTCACAGATCACTCGTCTACAAAATCACAACCATCCAATATGAAGGGAAAAAAAATCAAAATCACCAACCATCGATCGCATTTCGGTCAGCTCTAATTTGAACGGAGATTAGGCCTCTTTTGCGATTCACACTCGTGTTTTAATTTATATATATATATATTTCAATATAAACCCTTAAATTTTCGTAGGGAGCGAACGGTTTGTCCTACAGAGCTCCACGTGGTCTCAAAAAATTCTAAAAATTCTATAGAATCTTAAATTGAAGGAAAAACAATACCTTTATATCGAAATGTTTTGAGTTAGGGCGTTTTCAAAATTTCAAAATTGATTTTGGAACCCTTAGAAGTGACCTACATCAACCAAAAGCTTCGGGGCACAACTAGACCCCAAATGGAGCCTACATACCAAATTTCATCAAAATCGGTCAATGCTAAGTGGCAAAAGTGCCGCGTACGGCAGACGGCGGACGGACGGCAAAATTTTTATTCGATTTTTGGATTCTACGTACCTTGAAACGTAAACCATCAAATTTTGAGGGGGTGTTAACATTTTTTTTTCTTGGTCGATTCCAATGGTTCATTATTGAAAATAATAAACCAAAATCGAATAAAAATTTGGCCGTCCGTCCGCCGTACGCGGCACTTTCCCCACTTAGCGTTGACCGATTATGATGAAATTTGGTATGTAGGCTCCATTGGGGGTCTAGTTGTGCCCCGAAGATTTTGGTTGATGAAGGTCAGTTCTAAGGGTTCCAAAATGAATTTTGAAATTTTGAAAACGCCCTAACTCGAAAAAATTTGATATAAAGGTATTGTTCTTCCTTCAATTTAAGATTCTATAGAATTTTTTGAGACCACGCGGAGCCCTGTAGGACAAACCGTTCGATCCCTACGAGAATTTAAGGGTTTTACGTACGATAAATCAGAAACACGAGTGTGAATCGTAAAAGAGGCCTATTTTCCGTTCAAATTTTAGCTGACCGAAATGCGATCGATGTTTTTCTTCATGTTGGATGGTTGGTGGCTTTGTAGACGAGTGATCAATATAGAAAAATAATAAACCATTGTGTAATAATTTGCAGCGTTTTGCTGCTCGAAATCCTCGATTTGGAATTGAAGTTTTCATCTTTTAACATGTTTAATGTTTTAGGGCTGGGTGTCATTCTGTGAATTCCGACACGCAAATCTGCAACGTCGTTTTTTCTTAGTTACCACGGACCGATTTCTTAGTTACCACGTTATATCGGCTCCATTTGGGGTCTAGTTGTACCAAGATGGTCACTGATCAGCTGAGTGAGCTCCAAGGCCATTTTCTCTCCTGTTGAACGCAGGAAGCTGAAATTTGAGAAGCAGGGTCAATGGAGAATGCTGAAGGCGCCTGAGTGGTCACTGATCAGCTGAGTGATCGGCAATCTAATTTCTCCCTTGCGAGGGAAAAACATTAAACATGATTTAATGTTTTTCCCTCGCAAGGGAGAAATTGAACAGAGATTTTATTTCTTAAGGTCGCTTCACATTCAACGATAAATCGTAACGATGAAGTTGCTTCAACTTGTTTCCCCAATAAATCGAAAGACGAGAGGACTGTTTACGCATTACGATCTTCACAAAGATTTCTGGCACACCCAACCATACAATATAAGCTTTTGCCACTGAGGGGATAGCAATGTGGTCGTTGTACATTTGTTGTTTATGTTATAAAAACCTTCGAAAAACAAGATTGAAGAGGTGTCACGAGTAGTTTCAGAAGAAGAGAGAATTATCTCACGTAAAACTACTACAAGAGTTTTCTTTCTGGACGTGGGTTGTAGGTAATACCCAAAAACTATACTCCGTCAGATATTTCTCTGTTTGTGGATGAAAGTGAGCCTTCAACGTTGGGCGGCCTAACGACAGTGTTGCAGAGGGAGTCGTTCCACGCACACAGAAATATCTGATGGAGTATAGTAGGTAGCATTCATTATCATTTATTATTATTAATTGTTTGGATAATTTTATAAGATATGATTGCGATAGAGGCGTCATGCTCGGAAATCCAAACATGCTTATTTTTCAGCATACAGCCCTGATGGACTGGGGCAGAACTACTTCCTGCTGGGTACTGATACTGCCAACACTGGTTTGAGGGAATATCCTCCAGACTCAGTACCAAGTTTCAAGGCTTGGGAGGCCGCTCTATCATTTATGGATTTTGGATTGGTTAAGAACTTTTCTTATCAGTGAGTATCTGGTCGCTTGACCTGATTTAGAGCAGATTAAATTGATTAATATTTTCACATCTCCACCTTGCATCAAATGTTAGCATTCTTAACAACTTTTTTCTGGCTGGATTCAGGTTTTGCTTCCGATTCTACCAATTTCAATGAAAATTTCAGGGATGTTACAGATTAGTATTTAAATGGTCCCCTATGAAAATCATCATCCTCGGACTGATAGAAGCATGCAAGAAGTGCATGCGCAAACGTGAATTCCTTGTAACGGCCATAACTTCCACATTTTTTACCAGATTTCGATGAGGTTTAGGTTGTAGATGGTTCCCAATGAAAATCAAGGCTTTAAACTTTACAGAAACCTCTGCGCATGCGCATACGTAAAATCCTTGTACGAGGGTGGATCAAATATAAACGGGACTTTATTTTTTTTTAAATTTTATTTGTTAGAAAATGAAAAGCGGGTATATGTCACTTTTCTACATAGTCTCCTGCTTTTGTGACACATTTTTCCCAGCGAATAGGAAGTTTTTTAATCCCAGCATCAAAAAACGATGAAGGTTGCGTCTGAAGCCAATTGCGCACGAACCCCTCGACCCCCTCATCATCCTCGAATCGCTGTCCGCCTATGGCTTCTTTAAGTGGCCCAAACAAGTGAAAATCACAGGGCGATAGGTCAGGGCTGTAGGGAGGATGATCAAGTGGAGTCCAATGCATTTCTTCCAATTTTTGAACAGTTAGAGCTGCAGTATGGGGCCTTGCATTGTCGTGGAGGAGGATGACGTCACGAATTGGTTGATTCCGTCTTTTGCTGCGATATGCAGCCCTCACCTGAGTCAGCAGCTCACAATAGTAGGCAGCATTGATTGTTCTTCGCTCATGCAAAAAATCAATGAGCAAAACGCCTCGATAGTCGAAAAAAACAGTTGCAAGGACCTTGCCAGCAGACAGTCGAGTTTTTGCTTTCACTGGGGCTGTCTCCCCCTTCCTCCGCCACTCCATACTGGCTTGCTTCGATTCGGGTGTGTAATGATGGACCCATGTTTCGTCGCAGGTGACGATGCTAGCCAAAAATGCTTCCCCTTCTTCCTCAAACCTTGTGAAAAGCCTCTGACAGACCTCCAAACGTCTCAACTTCTGATCTGCAGTCAAAAGGCGAGGGACCCATCTGGCACACACTTTACGGAATCCTAGGTGCTCTGTAATGATCGTTTGGTAGCTCCCATAACTTACCCCTACCTGCTCAGCGATTTCGGAGACAGTCACACGTCGATCATCTTCAAGAATGTCACGAACCGCTTGAATGTTCTCATCCGTAATGCTGCTCCGGGGACGACGATCGTGTTCCTCATTCTCTACTCGTTCTCTTCCCTCCTGAAACTCTTTGTGCCAGGCAAACACACGGGTCCTAGAGAGGGTTTGGTCCCCGAACTGGGCAGTCAACCTTTGAAAAATTTCCGAAGGTTTGACTCTTTCACGGGTAAGAAATTTTATGATAATTCGTTGCTCAATGGAAACGGGCACCTTTTGTTCAGACATCGCGATAACTACTCATGAAAGGTTGTAAAGGGGGAGACGCCCCCCTCATCCACCTTCTAATGAACCTGTTCAAACAATCTCGAAGTGACGGGCAACTGTCAACCGTCGGCGCTCAGAGGTCAGAGTCCCGTTTATATTTGATCCACCCTCGTAACAGCCATAACATTTACATTTTTCATCCGAATTTGATGAAATTTTCTAGGATTGTCCAGATTAGCGTGTTGATGGTCCCCTATGAGGGTAGTGAAAGGTACTTAGAGATTGTTGTTTTGAGAGTAACTACTACGCATCGGATCATCTGTATAATTGGGTTATATACGAGGGAGCTATGTGCCACACCCACTTGGCAGACCTTTTTTTCCACGTTTCCGCTTCCCTTTTGTACTCCACACGTGAAAAAATACCAACAAATCTATTTCAAACAATTCGAAAATGGAGTTGAGTAATTAGGATCTTAAAGATAAATTGTCACCTGTAGAGTCCTACAGTTGAAAACACTGCAAACACTACGTTTTAAATTTGGCCAGTCTAGTGTGCTACCTGATTCAGTTGTCCCTTCTCTTTCATATTTCACTGTAGGAAAGGTGGTGTTGCATTATGGGTTAAAAAATGCTGCCATTTAAAAAAAAAAAAAGCATATCCGCAGATGCAAACACAAAAGTATCAATTATTATCTACGTACCGTATTGGAGGATCCGTCGTAACCAGCAAGTCGAGTACAGGAGGCGATCGCTTTAGATGTAAGGACATCTTCTTCAGGCCGTCGAGAGAGTACTCTCTGATTCCAAAGGCTTATAATTGAAAATAATAAACCAAAACAAATGGAGTTGGGATTCACTTTATTTTTACGTCCGTATTTTCGCAGAAAATCGATGTTGGACAGTGCGGCGCAAATTATTTATGCAAAGACCACTTCTGTGGGCTGCAGTGAGTCGACTTATCTTCAGGCAGGTTTCAAGTTCCGAGTCCTCGTCTGCAACTATGACAAGCCTCCAGAAACGAATCACTCCCTCTTCCACATAGGCGAGGCCTGTTCTGACTGCCCACAGGGGACTGCCTGCAACAATGATTCCGTCTACCCCCACCTCTGCGCAGCTCCAGGAGACGATGAAACACGAGGAGTTCCAATAGACACAGAAGAACGTGAGAGATTTTTTCTTTTCTTATCATTTTTACTTTACTACCACCTTCTGTAGATTCTATTCTTTTCCATTTTTCAAATTTCGTTGGAAATTATCGGAAAAACACTGTAACAAAACGTTCTAAGCAAAAACGGCGTGATGTCCTTGTTGAACCAACCAACCTTTTCTCTTCAGGGTTTCTTCCGTGAGGAAAAGTGGTTTACCGTGTTAAAAACCCTACAAGATGTGCGTGGACATGGACGGAGGAGGTTTTGGTTCGCACAACGTGTATAGGTACCACACTGATTTTCATGCGTAGCAACTTTTTTCACGTGTTGATTTTTTGGGGATATCACTCCTTTTTGTAATGATTTGCAACGTTGTAACGTTCAAATTAGAAATTATTTAAGAGCAATAATTTATAGTCTCTTAAACTTCCATGGACTGGCCTACCATCTCTCAGGATGCTGCCCAAACAAAACACGCAAAATTTGACAGAGTAGCTGAAAAAAATTTGTTGGTTTACTTTTCAAGGTACGTAGAATCCAAAAATCGAATGAAACGCTGCAAATTATTACACAATGGTTTATTATTTTTCTGTATTGATCACTCGTCTACAAAGCCTCCAACCAACCAACATCAAGAAAAACATCGATCGCATTTCGGTCAGCATTAATTTGAACGGAGATTAGGCCTCTTTTGCTATTCACACTCGTGTTTCTGATTTATCGTACGTAAAACCCTTAAATTCTCGTAGGGAGCGAACTGTTTGTCTTACAGAGCTCCGCGTGGTCTCAAAAAATTCTAAAAATGCTATAGAATCTTAAATTGAAGGAAAAACAATACCTTTATATCAAATTTTTTTGAGTTAGGTCGTTTTCAAAATTTCAAAATTCATTTTGGAACCCTTAGAACTGACCTACATCAACCAAAATCTTCGGGGCACAACTAGACCCCAAATGGAGCCAATACACCAAATTTCATCAAAATCGGTCCATGGCAACTAAGGAAACTGCCGCGTACGGCGGACGGACGGCCAAATTTTTATTCGATTTTTGGATTCTACGTACCTTGAAACGTAAACCATCAAATTTTGAGGGGGTGTTAAAAATTTTTTTTTTTTGGTCGATTCCAAAGGTTCATTATTGAAAATAATAAACCAAAATTTGGCCGTCCGTCCGCCGTACGCGGCACTTTCCTTAGTTGCCATGGACCGATTTTGATGAAATTTGGTATATTGGCTCCATTGTTGTGGTCCAAAGCTCCAGTTGTGGTCCAAAGCTTTTCGTTGATGTAAGGGTTGCAATTTTCAAAATACCCCAGCTCAAAAAATGCTGGTATTTAGGTAAGTATGGTTTTTCTTCAATTTAAGAATAGTTGTGAATTTTTAGAATCGAATGAGACCACCCAGAGCTCTGTAGGACCAACCGTTCGCTCCCTATGAGAAATTAAGGGGGTCTCAGTCGGTCGAGCATTCCAGGTCAGTATTTCCCGGAATTACCGGTGTTCAAACTTTGAAAGTTTTACTTAAATTTGAAATGTTCAAGGATTTTCCAAATTAATTAGTGCATGGCCCTAGGGAATTGAAAAACAGAAAGATTGCCGCTGGAATCATCAAAATCAAACAATAATTGCCAGAGACAAATGGGAAAAAACTTAACTGAATGAACAGTTTAAGAGCAAAGCGGTACATAATACGTCGAAACGTTAAGGCTAAATGTCCCGACTTTAGTTGTGAAATCTGCCACCACGTGGCAGCACCAAAATGAAGAAAATTTCGTTTACTCCTCAGTTGAGAACGGATCAAGATATTTTAGTTCTGCAAACGGATTTCTTTTCAAGATCACCGTAGAATTCCGGGTAATTGGTTTAGAAAGTGTGCAAAAATTTTTTGCACACAGTTCCAGCAAAAATTTGTTCAACTTTTGAACATTTTCAAAAAGTGGCCTTATAGCCACTTGCAGAACCTTCATCAGAATACGAATCCGTTTGCGGAATTTTTCTAACTTGATCATAGCCGTCGGATTCGCGTTTTTACGATATGGAGAGGGGCGAGGGGGGCGATCATGGGCTGGGGGGGAGGGCGGCGATCAAACGCCCCGCCGCCCGCCCGACCTTCACATTCATGTTTTGCTAGTATGCACCCTTTGGTCTCTATTCCTTTTCCTGGCCTCCTAATAGGTAGCTACCATCAACATTTTCCTTTTGCAACTTCTCTGTCTTGAGGTTGATCGAATTGGGCGAAATTTTCATAAAAAGCTTATGAGAAAGATTCTGATAATGGTTAGATATCATAATTATTGCAGCATGTTATACATATTATTGATTGATACTGGGGCGATGATTTTCATAGGGGATCGTCTACACCTCAACCCGCACAATACCCCTCATCAATTTTCATCGAAATTGGACGTTAACTTCGTATAGTTTCGGGTGTTACAAGGATTTCATGACAGACAGGCAGACACGGAACCAAAATTGTTCAGGAAGGTCTAAAACATAAAACTCGAGTAGGAATTTTGGTTTGGAGGTATTTTTTCAAACGTTGAAAAGTGAAAACGGAAGTATTGTTTTAACTTTTCAAGGATGAAGAAAAAAAATATATCCAAAATCAAAATTTCCACTCGCGTTCTACAACTACAACTTCCTGAATTTTGGTTCCGTGTCTGTCTGTCTTTGATTCTGTCGTGAAATTCTTGTATCGGGCAGAACTATAAGAAGTTATTGTCCGATTTCGATGAAATTTTCAGGAAATGTGCGGGTTGGCGAGTAGATGGTCCCCTATGAAAATCATCACTCCCGCACTAATAGTAGTGACTGCGCAAGCGAAAACGTGAATTCCTTGTAACAGTCATAACTTCTTCATTCCTCATCTGATTTCGATGACATTTTCAGGGATTATGGAGATTGGGGTGTAGATGGTCTACTAAAATCACGGCCTCCAAATTGAAATAGCATCTGCGCATGCGCAAACATTAAATCCTTGAAACAGCCATAATTTCTACATGTATCATACGAATTAGACGAAATTTGTCAGGATTGTTCACATTGGCATGTAGAAGAAGAAGAAGACGACTTTATTGTGGTAAACAATACGTTTTTCACAAGAGGTAGTAGATAGTAGGTAGTAATGTAGATAGTCCCCTATGAAAATCATGACACCGGAACTGATAGTAGCACTTCGCAGATTTTTTCCGTTGATTGTGTCCTCCTTTACCCCAGATTAATCGCATATGGACACCCTAAAACGTCCTAAAAAACGATGAAGTGATCGCTGCACAATCACGGCATATTGAAGGGTAAAATCACCAACGCCTACCCTAGTTCTACTACCTATAGTATTCGAACGTCAACAGTGCCCGATGTACCCGGGATTGCTACCGAATGAGAAAGATGTGCGACCTTGAACTCTTCTCAAACTTTTTGAGTTATCCGAAAAGGTAAACACGTAGGGTTGCCATCTGTATGGTAATTACCTTGTAAGACCACAGCACTATCCCTATTTCTGGGGTATTTATTACAGTGCACTAACGGTAATTTTGGGATGTTTGTAATTTGCGTTATAATTACATTAAATCAAAAATAACATTAAAAAACAGAGAAAATTGATAATTTAACTCTTAGAAGAGAGTATTCGAGAATAAAAATTCAGACACGGGGGATTTTAGTTTCAACTATTTAGATTTATTTTGATATTATTTCAAAGATATTTGAATTTTTGGTAAATAATGAACCGGTGTTTTTACCTTTTTCAACACTATTGCAGAGTGAATTAACTACTAATTATTTTTTCATCGTCATTAGCTGTTCACAAAATTTGGAAATCAACGTCAAACGTCAAGAATATGCTCATCGAACCATCTATTACTAGTGCAACTAGAACAGTGTGAGATGACTTTTGCAACTAGATTTTGTACATCCAAACTTGAACAACTAAGTAGGTAGGTACCTACCTAGTCCATGTACAGTGGACTGAAATTATCACAATTTCTGAACCAACTATTTAGTAGTGCAAACCATTATCTAAATGAAGTTAACGCAGAATCTTTCTCATAAGTTATTTGTCTGTCTTGTTTTTCATAGAAATTTCGCCCAATTCGATCAACCTCAAGACAGAGAAGTTGGAAAAGGAAAATGTTGATGGTAGCTACCTATTAGGAGGCCAGGAAAAGGAATAGAGACCAAAGGGTGCATACTAGCAAAACATGAATGTGAAGGTCGGGCGGGCGGCGGGGCGTTTGATCGCCGCCCTCCCCCCCAGCCCATGATCGCCCCCCTCGCCCCTCTCCATATCGTAAAAACGCGAATCCGACGGCTATGATCAAGTTAGAAAAATTCCGCAAACGGATTCGTATTCTGATGAAGGTTCTGCAAGTGGCTATAAGGCCACTTTTTGAAAATGTTCAAAATTTGAACAAATTTTTGCTGGAACTGTGTGCAAAAAATTTTTGCACACTTTCTAAACCAATTACCCGGAATTCTACGGTGATCTTGAAAAGAAATCCGTTTGCAGAACTAAAATATCTTGATCCGTTCTCAACTGAGGAGTAAACGAAATTTGGCGCTCGATGGTGCTGCCATCTCCTATTTCAGAATCACACTAAAACATCGTGACATTTAGCCTTAAACATTCATCTGTTGGTTTTGGTAGGCGGTCCGTCGACGTTCATATCCGAATTCAAGGTGAAACACACAAACAAACCCACGAAATATGCGGTTTATGTTGTCCTGGCACCATGGCTGCACCACTATTAGTTCCTTGGTGGTACAGTGAATAACACTAGATTACAAAATTTAGGGGTGGTCTGGCTGCCTTGTTCTTTCACCACTTTTCTTATGGTATTTGGTGCGCTGAATCCGAATCTGACGTCAGTTTTTTTTTCCACGTCGGATTTTCAAGATATAGCTAGTTTTACGATTTTTCTAGTTCTCAATTTCCTTCATTTTTTAGTGAGCACTCATCTTGCTCAAATCCCCTCAAAAAGTACTCAGACTTATAGGAAATTTTATGTAGAATCCGAATATGTACTTAGTTTTTAAGTAAAGTTGTGTTAAACCCCCTATTTTCCACAAAACGTATCAAAAAACACCGGTTCTCAACGTTTTTCTTCGGGTTTTCCCTTACACTTTGCCACTTGAAAAAAAATTAAGGCTAAAAAAATCTCCTCGGGTTTTTACTTTGTAGGGGGGACACCCCAGAGGAGAATGAGACCAATCGCAGCCTCCTAAACCCATTAATATCGAAGGAATGAGTTTTTTTTTTTCATGGCACTGAGATGAAAATTCACAAAAACCGTTAATTAATTTTTCGAGATAAGTATGAGCGTTCCTAAATCTGTTTTCCTCAAATAGATTTTTCTTTCTTCTACATTTTTTATACTTGTCACCTAATAAGAGTAAGATGGAAAATAGGTACTCATAGGGGGAGTAAATCATAATTGGGAAACTCTTGTGATTTTAATTCAGATTTACAACACAATTACCTAACTGCAGAAAAGTTGACGGTGTAAATCTGTTGCATGAAGGCTCAGATGAATCAATAGTTGGTACAATGTTTGGTTATTCCTCCATTTCAGAGGTTTCATCGCCGGCATCTATGTAGAGAAAACTTCGCCGCCTGAGGTAAATCTCCTTTTAAGGTCCAACAATAGTCCGCCATCATGTGAACTTGCCAATACCCTTTGTACCGTTCTTCCATGGTTTTCATATCCTCTGAGGTGGAGGAATAACCAAACATTGTACCAACTATTGATTCATCTGAGCCTTCATGCAACAGATTTACACCGTCAACTTTTCTGCAGTTAATTGTGTTGTAAAACTGAATTAAAATCACAAGAGTTTCCCAATTATGATTTACTCCCCCTATGAGTACCTATTTTCGATCTTACTCTTATTAGGTGACAAGTTTAAAAAATGTAGAAGAAAGAAAAATCTATTTGAGGAAAACAGATTTAGGAACGCTCATACTTATCTCGAAAAATTAATTAACGGTTTTTGTGAATTTTCATCTCAGTGCCATGAAAAAAAAGCTCATTCCTTCGATATTAATGGGTTTAGGAGGCTGCGATTGGTCTCATTCTCCTCTGGGGTGTCCCCCCTACAAAGTAAAAGCCCGAGAACATTTTTTTTAGCCTTAATTTTTTTTTCAAGTGGCAAAGTGTAAGGGAAAACCCGAAGAAAAACGTTGAGAACCGGTGTTTTTTGATACGTTTTGTGGAAAATAGGGGGTTTAACACAACTTTACTTAAAAACTAAGTACATATTCGGATTCTACATAAAATTTCCTATAAGTCTGAGTACTTTTTGAGGGGATTTGAACAAGATGAGTGCTCACTAAAAAATGAAGGAAATTGAGAACTAGAAAAATCGTAAAACTAGCTATATCTTGAAAATCCGACGTGGAAAAAAAAAACTGACGTCAGATTCGGATTCAGCGCACCAAATACCATAAGAAAAGTGGTGAAAGAACAAGGCAGCCAGACCACCCCTAAATTTTGTAATCTAGTGTAATTCATGAAAATCCGGAGGTATAATGAGAATTTTTCCCCAATTTCATAGTTTGGGTACAATTTGGAAGCTTTATAAAGGAACCGAAATATTGAAAAAACGGATATTTTGTGAATATTATCCCCCACTCCCCTCCTTTCATGCTAGTTTTATACTCTGGTAAAATAGTGCGCAATTCGGAAGATTTCTGGGTCTAACAGAAAAAAAAACACGCAAATCGGTTGGAAATTGAGGCCTGAATTGGGCAGAGAACACAAGATTATGCCTGAAAACGCACGCTTTTTTTCCCCCATCTAAAGTAAGATTCGAAATTCCGGCGACGTTGTGCACAACTAGATAGTTTGAACGAAAAAAGAACCATGAAAATCGGTTGAGAACTAAGGCCTGGGCAGAGTACACAAGATTTTGTCACACACACAGACATACACCTATGGTTTTTTTCGCGGATTTGGATTCAGAATGGTCTAAAACGAATTAGTGTGTGGTTATTTTTTCCCGTTGAGTGTTGTCCATCTTTACCCCAGATCAATCGCATAAGGACGCCGAAGTCTTACTGTGGGACATCCTAAAAAGTCGGTTCGAAACCATTGAGTCGCTTCAGTTATTAACTGAAACGTGAAAAAAGTGCGTTTACTAAATTAAAATAGATCGTTTTTATAACATCCATGTTGCTGATTCCAAAAATTAGCCAGGAGTGGTTTCGGGAAACCACCCAGTTGCTTTGCAAAGCCACCTCGGGCGCGTTTAGTCCCAGGAGACTGCTTGTTCTGACAAACCTTCTGTCAGCCATCATCTATCTCGCTCACGTGGGGAACCTTGTGAGTCGTCACTATAGATACTTACATATCATAAAATTCACCTGTAAGAATCACTACCTAATTATATTTTTTAATTCGTTCTAGTACTCGCTGCCTTAGTTTCAATGGCAAATTTCGTCAATCTATCACTTCAGCTCTTCATCCTTTTAGCCTCGATTGAGGCACTTCTGCACTGACGTCACGAATTGCACCAAGACTGAGACCGAAGACAAAAGCCATCAACTTCAATAAATTTTAAATTTGAAGACAACGCACTAAGTTGTCTAATTTTCTTTGAACTTGGGTACAAATTATCATTGTAGCATAAAGTTTATGGTTTGATTACCTATAAATAATTGATAAATTAAGTCAACCCCAGTCTCATTCTGTATTTCTGTTGTACTAGAAACACTGACAATGAGTCCAGCCTATTAACCCTAATTGCACCATGGTATCACTAGTGTCACCGAAAACATCTTAGGAACTCCCCAGATATCCCAAAATGACATCGAGGAAACCAACATTGAAATGCAGTTTCAAATTAAATGAACAGCAGAAATTTTGATGGGCTATTTTGGTAGTCTTAAAATAGTTAAGACAAAAAATTTCCAAGGAAATCGAAGAAGAAATTTTCAAAAATTTTGTCATAACATCATTTTGCTTCCGAGTCTACCAAGGTAGCGGAAGCTTTGTTTTCACTTTTCAAGGACGAAAAAAAAAGTTCTCCAAAATCAAAATTTCCACTCGCGTTTTGCGTTTTAGACCTTTCTGAACAATTTTGGTTCCGTGTCTGTCTGTCTGTCTGTCTGTCATGAATTCCTTGTAACGCGCATAACTATACGAAGTTATTGTCCGATTTCTATGAAATTTTCAGGGATTGTGCGGGTTGGTGTGTAGACGGTCCCCTATGAAAATCATCATCCCCGGACTGATAGAAGCGACTGCGCATGCGCAAACGTGAATTCCTTGTAACGGCCATAACTTCCACATTTTCCACCCGATTTCGATGAAATTTTCAGGGATTATGTGGATTACGTTGTAGATAGTCTCCTATGAAAATCATCATCCCCGGACTGATAGAAGCGACTGTGCATGCGCAAACGTGAATTCCTTGTAACAGCCGTAACTTCAACTGTCCCCCAGGGGTCGTGGGTTCGAATCCCAGCCGAGGCTAAGTATTTTTTTGATCCAATCACACACATCTACTCACTCAATTTTTCATCCGAATTTGATGAAATTTTCTAGGATTGTCCAGATTAGCGTGTAGATGGTCCCCTATGAGGGTAGTGGAAGGTACTTAGAGATTGGTGTTTTGAGATTAACAACTGTGCATCTGATCATCTATATAATCGGGTTATGGATAGGAGGAAGCTATGTGCCACACCCACTTGGCAGACGTTTTTTGACTTTTATCAATTTACAAAAAATGGTTTTAAAAAAAAATAGCTCTGTTCATTAATTTTTTTATTGCAATTTAAATCTAGTTAATCTAGTGACACCTTGGGACAGCTGTGGAATTCCCAAGATGTTTTCGATGACACTAGTGACACCATGGTCCAATAAGTGTTAAGGGCCGGTTCAAAGGAAATATCTAACCTTGATATTTATGTAACCCTGATAATCGATGTTGCTTCAACCTTGGAGTTAAAAAGATGAGCGTTCAAAAAAAAAAAAAGCCAGGGTTGGGTTATTTTGATAGAATCAATGACCATGATGAACTTCATGGTTGCCATAGATATCGATGCTCTGAAGTTCGTTTAACATCAATTTTGCCCAAGGATAGTTGAAAACCAAAGTTCCATGGTGTTCTACTACATTTTACACCTAAAAATGACAAGTTTTTGTTACACTGTTGCCAATTTTTGCCGAAAAAGCGCATTCAGATTCAGCAACATTGTCGCTCAATTTATCTCGCAAGATGTTAAGAAACCGTCCCGGTTCTCGGCAATAAATTGGTAAAATGCTTATTAGAAGGTACGAAAGAAACAAAATCAACGACAGACCTAAAAATACCTAGTCCCTCGTTTCCTAAATGCTCATAGGTGAAATAAGGAACCAGCTAGAAAAACAATATTATCCTCGGTTTCTTGACGTTCAACCTTTTCTGAACAAATTATAGGCGCTCATACTTTAAAAATTGTACCTAAATTTGAAATTTTCAAAATTCATTATTGCATGGGTCTTTGGGAATTGAAAAATTAAAATGTAGGTACTGGAATCATCAAAATCAAACAATAATTTGCCCAAGAAAAATGGTAAAAACCTAGCTGAATACACCGTTTTTCCCATTTTGGTTTATTATTTTCAATAATAAACCTATGGAATCGACCAAGAAAAAAATGTTTAACCCTCCCCTTTCCCTCAAAAGTTGTTGGTTTACGTTTCAGATACTTAGAATCCGAAAATCGAATAAAAATTTGGCCGTCCGTCCTCAGTACGCGGCACTTTCCTTGGTTCCAATGGACCGATTTTGATGAAATTGGGTATGTGGGCTCCATTTGAGGTCTAGTTGTGCCCCAAAGATTTTGGTTGATGTAGGTCACTTCTAAAGGTTGAAAAATAAGGTTTGAAATTTTGAAAACGTCCTAGCTCAAAAAATTTTGATATAAAGGTATTATTTTTCCATCAATTTAAGATTGTATAGAATTTTTCGAATTTTTGAGACCACACGGAGCCCTGTAGGACAAACCGTTCGCTCCCTATGATAATTTAAGGGTTGAACTTACGATAAATCAAAAACACAAGTGTGAATCGGAAAAGAGGCCTAATCTCCGTTCAAATTTTTTCTGACCAAAATGCGATTGATTTTTTTCTTCATGTTGGTTGGTGATAGGTAACAATGGCAAAGCCGTGTTCTTTGCAAAAGAGTGATCTATATAGAAAAAATAAACCATTGTGTAATAATTTGCAGTGTTTTCTCTGGCAGAATTATTGTTCGATTTTGATGATTCCAGCGGCAATCTTTTAGTTTTTCAATTCTCTAGGCTTTTAAAGTTTGAGCGCCTACAATTTAGGAAAATACTGACCCGGAACGAGTCGAGTCAGAACCTCGGTCGAGCGAACAACTACGAGTGACAGTGTTAGTAATCTTTCGGTGTTTAGAGGGTGTCAACCTAGGTTTTTTGCAGTGTTTTTCGGCAGTGGTAACCCGTAATTGGTCCCGGTGCTGTTGAAGTCGATATCTCCGACGTAAGTCAACGTAACCCTTCGAAAAGGGCGGAACTCTGTTACTGAGGAGCCATTGAAGATACAGACTGGAGCTTTAGAACAACTCACCCAGGACGAACCAAAGATAAGTTTTTTATAGATCAATCTTTGTTAAATATTACACAGGGCATATAAATTAGTAATTAATCAAGCGGCCCTGAAGAAATTATACCTAGGTGAATTAAGAAGGGCAACGTTTGGTCGTTGTTTCTTTTGTTTTTTTTTTTCGCGCGGCTGGCCGCTGTCGGCCGGTCTGCACGGTGACCTACATTTTCGGACCCCGACTTGCTTATTAATTATTTTTTCCTTGTTTTCTTTTTTTCCACACCGGCTGCCACCGGAAGGTGTTTTGAGTCGGTATTGTCGCGGGAATTAATTTATTAATGTTAAGAAATATCCGAGAAAACGGACTTACCGCACCAGGTTGCAATTGGTTAGGACCTTTCAACCCATTAGACGCTCCACCACCAACTTGCCATTCCGATCAAATCGCTAAGGAGCACGATTTCGATTATCATTTCGCAGGAAGTGCTAGCGACGTGAGAAAAGCGGATAGACGTGCTCTTGCGGGGTTTGCGGGGGATTTGGTAGTAAATAAGAGTCCTTACGCACTAGTAGGACTGGTAGGAATAGGCGCAAAATATTGCTTGGAGTCGGCTACAGGGGTCATATACCCAACTGGTTTCAACCGGTTCGTTAAAAGGAGGCAAGACACCTGTAAAGACATACAGAGGTACCACCAATCGTTAGATAGCATTCAGGAAGTACAAGAGGAAAACTACAGAAACAGGCGTAAAGCACAGGATTCCACAGATCAAGTGGTAAGGGATATAAGCCCTCTAGCAACTCATACCATAACTGCGCTTTTCAACAAACCAGTAAAACATATTTCTACCAGTGTACCGGAACAGCAAACCGCATCTAGTTCAAAAAAGTCAGAGGGGGTAGTTTACAACCCTTATCAAAAGCCTTTTGGGTACAAAGATAAGGATACCTGGCCAGAAGGGCCGAATATCCCAGAGGGTTGGAGCTGGTTTAATCAAGACAAGAGACGAGACACCACATCCCAGTATAGGCGTTCTCCTCCTAAGCTGGTAAATGTAGAGGAAGTAAGAAGGGACAATTCCAAGAGACAGACAATCACTAATTCCCAGACAATAACAAAGAGAATTGTACCAGCATCGTGCGGAAAGCCTGGGTGCATCACTGCTAGTGAGTCAGAAGCTTCGACATCCACCCAGGATGATGACTGGAGCCAGCCACTGACCGCAGAACAGAGCAGGCGCATTATTGAGGAGTGCGAGAGGGCACTAAATACGCCACCTCTCTCCAGACCCAGCTCGCCAACGGTGAATAACCTGGCAAAGGAGCTGACCTCTATAGAGAGATTTGTGCCAACCATTGGAGTGCAAAGGGTTTACCCTATAGAGGTACTCAGGGAGCGTGAGGGCTCACCTTCTGCTGAGGTGCCAACACCAAGCATGGATCAGCCGCAAGCGCAACTTGAAGTAAAAGCCACAGGGGGAACCGACAGCGAGGAGGGAGAATTTACGAGACAGCAGGAAGGAGTCCAGGGGGGGCAGCCCACAAAGAGACCAAGAGAGATGGCAGAGCAGAAAGAAAAAGCAGAAATGAAACGAAAAAGGATTTCTTTGCAGAGAAAAGCGAAACTCACGCGACTGGAGCAGGAAGCTGGCGGCAGACACCAGCTACTGGACATTCAAGGCATTGAAGAGTGCATGGAAAGTTGGGAGGAAGACTGGAATGCCTGGGGAAGTGTGAAAGAACACATAGGACAGAGGCCTTTGCAGCAGGTCACTTACAGGATAGACAGCCTCAAAAAGGAGGTAATACTACCACTTCTGAAGGCATACAAGGACCTATCTGAGGAGACTGTGTATCTCCGTAACAGAGTGAGGGACTTTTCAAACCTCACCGACTCTGTTGAGTCCATAGAGAGGCTCGTCACAGAGGAGAGAAGGCAGAGAAGGGTGTCGGAGTCATCCACATGCTCCGAGGTAGGAACCAGCGAAGTGATGGGGATGTTGGTGAACCTACAAAAGGCAATGTTGGAGAACAAAAACAGGTTGGAGTCAAGAATGACAGATATCGATAGGTCAAACCGAAATGTAATTGGGAGAATAGATAAATTAGGGAGAGAAGGTCTGAAGGCCTTGTCAAACAAAGTGGAGGTGGTAAAGAGAAGAGTGGGAGCTGAGCGAAGGGAGCTGGATCGAGACCAGCAAAATCAGACTCCTTCCAAGGGCAACAATCTGAAGCCTGATGACAAACGAAGTCTAGACAGCAGGAGGCCTAGGTTCGAAAAGGAGACGGAATCAGAGGTAAATTTTACCACTCCAGTCACAGAAAGTGAGACGGAACATTGGGAGACAGTGACAAGAAAAAGGAAAGTAAGGCGGACTAGAAAGGCTCGCACAGAAAAGAGAGAAAAAATTATGTCAAAGAAGGTGGAGATAGCCATTGATAGGTCAAAGAAGCAGTTAAATGCTCCTCAGCGATCAATCATCGTCAAAAAACCCAGAGAGGCAACATCTCTGGACAGAGAAATGGAAGTTGCAACCAGTGATGATGGGCGTAATCATCGAACATACGCCCAGACAGTGACTTTGTGCTCTCCAAAAACTGTGAAGAGGCAGATACGAGAAACACTTAACGCCAGAGAAGAAGGCCTACAAATTGATGGAATTAGGCCCATGGGTGCATCTCAAATCAAGGTTGTAGCTGCCACCCCCGAACAAGCTCTCAAAGTGACCAACCGGCTGGCCAATGCAGGGTTTATAGTAGAAAAAGAGCGTCTACCAGACAGGCCCCTCATGGTGAAGATACGGCGAGTTGATCGCTCAATCAACAAGGATGACCTTGCCAGCTACATATACGAGCAGAACCCCTGGGTAAGGGCTCTCTTCCCTCATCTACAAGAGCTCCAAAAAGTCTTCGTCCCATTTTTCCAAATGGGAAGACGGATGGATGCAAACGGAGTGCCTTACGATGACTGCATCTGGGTTGTAAGAATTTCAGAGGCTCTTAGGAAGGAGTTCCTGAAACAAGGCAGAGTGTATATCAGCCTGGACACTTGCCCCATATCTGACTTCACAGAGGTCACCAGGTGTTTCAGGTGCCAGGGTTATGGGCACATAGCAGCCAAATGTTTGAACGAATAAAGCTGTGCTAGATGTGCTGGTTCCCACGACAGCAGGACCTGCCCACTGGCAAACCTACCACCAAATATAAGTCCAGAACCAAAAAAAATGCGCAAATTGTAAGCGGATAAACCTAGACTACAACCATCCTGTAGATAGTCCAAACTGCCCTGTTTACAAACGGGCCCTGGATCGGTATATCCGAAGAATCAATCCTCTCATGAATGTGGATGCAGTCAGGACAACAATTACAACAACATGATCAAGATCTTGCAAGGCAACCTACATAGAAGTACAACAGCTCAAAACCTACTGCTCCAACTCATAAGAGAAAAGAATATAGACATTGCAATCATCAGTGAGCAACATCATAATCAAACCAATCTGAAATGGTATAGTGACAACTTGGGAACAGCAGCAATCTGGGCAGTGTCAAATGGACATATTGAAGAGCATGGAAGCGGAACAGGATATGTATGGCTCAAGAGAGGGGGAATCACATACTTTAGCTGCTATTTCACACCAAATGAACCCTTTCGTCAGTTTGAGAGGAAACTGGGTGAACTAGAAGATGCTATACAAATTACAACAGGTGACACAATAGTCGCAGGGGATTTCAACGCTAGAGCCCTGGAATGGGGAATGCCTGATCCGGATTGTAGGGGGAGGCTCATCCTAGAGATGGCAGCAAGGACAGGTCTAGTGATTCTAAATGAAGGTGATACTCCTACTTTCCACCGTCCTGGCCAAAGAGGTACCATACCAGACATATCCCTAGCCACAGAAAATGCTGCCAGAAAGATAAGCAATTGGAAGGTTATCAATGAGTACACAGGAAGTGATCACCAGTACATTACTTTTGACTTCCAAGTCACAATACCACAAAGATGCACCCAAAGAAGAGACTTTGACCAGGTTAAAGGTTGGAACTTAGCTAAATTGGACAGAGAGAAAATAGTGAAGGTACTGCAAGATGGGGATAAATTGATGGATGCGAGTTATCACAAGTACCGACCAGGTACTTTATCCCAAGTCCCAGGTACACCTGCTATGAGAGCTGTAGATGCGGAGGTCATAGTAAATGAAACAATGAAGATTCTCACCAAAGCCTGCAATGCGTCTATGCCAAAAAAAAGTCCAAAAATCAGGCAAGCCTCCAGTCTACTGGTGGAATGAAAATATTGCAAGACTCAGAAGGGAATGCAACCAACTGAGGCGTAGAGCCCAGAGAAGTAGAAGACAAGAAAATTGGTTGACAATACATACAGAATTTGCTGAAGCTAGGAAAAAACTCCGTCATGAAATAAACAAAAGTAAAGCGGACTGTTGGCAAAAAATCATCGATGAAATAAATCGTCGCTTAAGATGCATCATGGCACATCTAACTTTTGCCTACTTTTCAGGAGAGCAAAAAACCGATTTGGTCGATAAATTTTATAGTTTTTAAAATTTGTATTCGTCGGTCTACCTTTATTTACAGTATGCTAACATGAATTGCATTTAATAGTACAGTAAACATCATATGTCAAAAAATCTTGTAGATGTGCCATGCTGTTGAAATTTTTCCTCTCACTTGTGCTATGATGTACCACATTTCTCTGTTTCGTGGTGAAACGGCAATACTCTGCAGCTGGCAGTGATGTAGTTTACTGAAAAACTATGAAATTCATCCTTCTCCAAGTAAAAACACGAGTACGAGAATTAAATGAGAGAAATCATTGCAAATCCGCACAATCTCTGAAAATTTCATCGAAATCGGACAATAACTTCGATAGTTTTATGTCAGACAGACACTGAACCAAAATTGTTCAGGAAGGCTAGAAACGTAAAACACAAGTGGAAATTCTGATTTTGGAGAACTTTTTTTTTTCAACCATGAAAAGTAAAACAATGTTTCTGCTACCTTGGTAGACTCGGAAGCAAAATGTAGTAGGTATAATATTATGGAGAAGTCACAATTTTAATGCAACTTCATCTTCAGAAGAGAGTTAAAAAGTTTCAAGGTTTCATTTGTGAGATCGTAAACCACCAATAAAATCACGTTTTTAGTTTCCCCAAGGCACAATCTCAAGTCAAGAACCAAGATTGCTTAATATCACATTAGTAGTACTAACATGGGTATTTTTTTTCCAAGTTTTTAGTTTTTCCATTTTTAGATTTTGCTTCCTCACTACCGAAGGTAGGGAAGCTTTGTATTCGTGAAAGAAGTGAAAAAAAAAAATGTCCTCCAAAATCAAAATTTCCACTTGCTTTTTGCGTTTTAGAGCTTCCCGAACAATTTTGGTTCCGTGTCTGTCTGTCTGTCTGTCTGTCGGTCTGTCGGTCTGTCTGTCTGTCTGTGGTCAATCCTTGTCCCGGGCAAAACTATACTAACCTGTGGTCCGATTTTGATGAAATTTTCAGGGATTGTGCGGGTTAGGTCCTAGACGGTCCCCTATAAATTTCAGCACCTTCGGATCAGCTGAGTGAGCTCCAAGGCCATTTTCTCTCCTGTTGAACGCAGGAAGCTGAAATTTGAGAGGCAGGGTCAATGGAGAATGCTGAAGGTGCCTGAGTGGTCACTGATCAGCTGAGTGAGCTCCAAGGCCATTTCCTCTCCTGTTTTTCGCCAACTGATTCTATACGTCCATGTTACAATGAGTGAGGAAGCTATACTGCCCACCCAACTTGGCAGACGTTTTTTTCTATCATTAGGTACAAAGCACAGCAAGCACTTAAATTTTCGACCTATGATAGGTAGTTTAGATTTATCTAATTTCCAATTTGTAAGTAGAGAGATTTGTAAAGTGATAGAGACACTTACTGGCGCCTTACTTTCTGGCTTACAACTTGGGACTATAAAAATTTAAATTTTAGCTGTAAGGTCCCAAAAACTTTAAGAAAGAAGTTTAGAGAACTCAATTTTTGTGATTTAGAGAATACAGCCATAGAGTAAGACCAATTGGAGAGAGTCTCTTTTTGGTCGGTAAACTAGAATGCCAGAATTGGGCCTGTTTTGGCCTTTTATAAGGGAGGTCATGAGTGAAAGGCGTGTCTTCACTGTGGTTAGAGCCTTCCTCCTAACAATTTGTCATACATCGTGAATAAAAATCAGGTTTTTTCGGTATTTTCAAAAATTTGCATGTAGGCGATCGTGCAGCAACGGAAGACTTAGGGCGTTTCTTCCCCTTGAAATTGGCAATGACTTTTCTATAGGAAAGCTGCTAGAAAAACATGAAACATCATGGCACATCAAACTTTCTCAGCACATACCATCATAGCACAAGTAAATCTGCAACTTTCAACGAAGAATTAGTTGTCATTCCAGATAGCTTGGGACATGGTATATTGTTTTTATTGAAGTTTATTTAGTGGAGAATCGATTACTGAATAATTTTTCAGGAAACACTCCCTAATCATTCACGTAGTCAAACAAAACCCAGCTCATCATCTGAGCTGTAGCCTTCCGCCATGTTGAAGATTGTAGATGTGCCAAGATGTCAGATGATTTTAGTTGTGCTATGATAACTAAATCCGAAATTACAACGTTTCAAGTGAAGCAATCAAAAAACTAAGTCCACCAATCACTCAGGCGCGAAAATTCATATAAGAAACCGTTCTAACCTCATTTTCGACAAAATGTTGGATGTGCCATGATGCATCTTAAGCGACGAAATGTGGACACATGGGGTCGTGGCTACAAAATAGTGACAGGAAAATTTCAGGCACGAGATGGAACGAGCCTCATGAATGAGGAAGTCATGGAGACCATTGTAAATGGTCTCTTTCCAACCCATCCTCCCAGAAACACAGATTCTAGAAGTATGAGAAAAACAGACACACCCTTGTTCACAGTGGACGAATTAAAAAAAAAGCGGTTGGAGCATTGAAAAACAAAAAAGCGCCTGGACCCGACGGCATACCGTCAGAGGTACTAAAAATAGTCACTGAAATCTGCCCACAGCTACTCCTGAGGATGTACAATGCATGCCTCATCACTGGGGTCTTTAGTAGGCGATGGAAAACTGCCCGTCTGGTCCTTTTAGATAAGGGAAAAGGGGACCCAACCTTGCCGTCATCCTGGAGACCACTATGTATGCTGGACACAGCTGGAAAGGGTTTCGAGAAACTACTTCTGCTTCGGCTACTGCCTGCAATAGAGCAGGCAGGGGATCTATCGCCTAGACAGTATGGTTTCCGAAAGGGTCGCTCTACTGTCCATGCACTAACAGATGTAGTAACTGCAGTAAGAAAATCACAGGAAGGCAGTAGGCATTCAAGAAACCTTGCACTACTGGTGACCCTCGATGTAAAAAATGCCTTCAACTCTGCAAGATGGACTGATATGATGGAGGCCCTGAGCAATACTTTCAAGGTCCCGTCTTACCTATTGGCAGTGATGGACAGTTACCTTAAGAACAGAACACTAACATATGAGACTGCTCAAGGGGTACGAACGAAAGAGATCACATCAGGAGCGGCTCAAGGATCAGTGTTGGGTCCTCAACTGTGGAATGCATCTTACGATGGTGTGCTGCGATTGGAAATGCCTGAGGACTGTTTCCTTGTTGGATATGCTGATGATGTGGCAGCAGTAGTACTCGCAAGGACAATGGATTCAGCCCAAGCTAAGTTGGAGCAGATCATGACACGAGTAACAGAGTGGATGGAAGAACATAGCCTAGCACTAGCTACATCAAAAACAGAGGTAGTCATCTTCACCCGTAAGCGCATACCTACCATCATCCCAATGCGGATCGGAAACACTGAAATAACAACTAAACCAGCAGCCAGATATCTAGGAGTCATGTTGGACACAAAAATCACTTTTGGTGAACATTTAAAAAGGACTGCAGACAGGGCTGCACAAAAATCGGCAGCTCTTTGTCACCTTATGAGAAACATAAATGGCCCTAGACCATGCAAGAGACGCTTGATGATGACAGTGGTGGAGTCAATTCTCTTGTATGGAGCGGAGGTGTGGGCGGATGCACTGAGCGTGGCGTATCTCCGACAGAGACTGATAGCTGTGCAGCGAAGAGGAGCTCTACGAATCGCCTGTGCATACCGAACAGTGTCAGAACCCGCTATCTTTGTGCTTACCAGTGTCATACCGATCCAGCTGATGGCTTCAGAGCGAAAAAGAATTTTCGATAGAAGGGTTGAAGGAGACAGGTCCCGCATAGCCAAGGAAGAAAGAGATTGCACGATGGTAAGCTAGCAAGAGATATGGACAAGAGAATATAGAGGACGGTGGACCGCAAGGCTAGTGCCAAACATCCAGATATGGACGGACAGGAAGCATGGAGAATTAAACTTTTTCCTCATACAATTCTTCACAGGACATGGACTGTTTTATGCCCTATCTACATAAAATGGGAAAGGTAACTGTCCCAACATGTCCGCACTGTCAGAAGAGAGAAGATGATGATGCGCTACACACCTTTTTCAAATGCACCAAATGGGCGGCTGAAAGAAGCCAGCTGCTGTCAGAGCTCGGATTAACTCCCCAAATTTCAACACCAGAAGCTGTCGTCAGCAAGATGCTGGAAGATGAGAGGAGCTGGAGTCTTGTTGCAGCGTACGTAGAGAGTATCCTGACAAGGAAGACATTGTTAGAACGAGAGAGACAGAGAAGGGAACACCTGGTCCGACCCGCCATCCAGAACTAATGAAGTGTCCCAGGACTCAGCCTGAAGTAATGTGTTAAACAGTTCCAGGCTGAGCTTCCAACGTGGGAGAAAAGGAGGTGTTTTTTTAGTGGGTTTGAATCCCACATAACCTTGAAGTCGCGGATCCTTCACGGTATCTTACGAGATCCAACTCCACCTGTGGATCTTAAAGATTTTCTCACCTGCCTGCCGAAAAAAAAAAAAAAAAAAAAAAAAAAAAATGGACCGATTTTGATGAAATTGGGTATGTGGGCTCCATTTGAGGTCTAGTTGTGCCCCAAAGATTTTGGTTGATGTAGGTCACTTCTAAAGGTTGAAAAATAAGGTTTGAAATTTTGAAAACGTCCTAGCTCAAAAAATTTTGATATAAAGGTATTATTTTTCCATCAGTTTAAGATTGTATAGAATTTTTCGAATTTTTGAGGCCACACGGAGCCCTGTAGGACAAACCGTTCGCTCCCTATGATAATTTAAGGGTTGAACTTACGATAAATCAAAAACACAAGTGTGAATCGGAAAAGAGGCCTAATCTCCGTTCAAATTTTTTCTGACCAAAATGCGATTGATTTTTTTCTTCATGTTGGTTGGTGGTAGGTAACAATGGCAAAGCCGTGTTCTTTGCAAAAGAGTGATCTATATAGAAAAAATAAACCATTGTGTAATAATTTGCAGTGTTTTCTCTGGCAGAATTATTGTTCGATTTTGATGATTCCAGCGGCAATCTTTTAGTTTTTCAATTCTCTAGGCTTTTAAAGTTTGTGCGCCTACAATTTAGGAAAATACTGACCCGGAACGAGGAACGAACAGCGACCGACTTAAGCGCGCCCTCTTAAGAATAGCAGATGGTTTAGACAAGGGCAATGGGCTCATCGGAAACAGGGACTGGGTGTATTAAAGCTCATAATCATTTGTTTGTAGTAGGTATTTCACCTCCTAGGTAGCATTATACAATTAATTTAATTACTGCCTCTGGAAATGTTGAAGGTCGCAGAAAGCGAGGAAATATTCTTCGCCTAGCTGGTCCCTTATTTCCCCCATGAGCACTTAGGAAACGAGGACTGGGTATTTTAAAGTCTGTAGTTGGTCCTGTTTCGTATTGTAGGTACTTCCTAATGAGCATTATACCTTAATACAGTTAAAGAAAGATTTTTTTTCTCTCAAACGTTTAGGAATAGCAAATGGTTTAGACAAGGTCATTAGAGCGAGATTTTTGAGAAATACAAGTCCCGAAATCCCACCAAAGATTTTCCCAAGTTTCCTTCTTCTACCACAACAAAATTAGGTTTGAGTATAGACACAAACCTCTTCTGATGCAGATAGCGCTACTGCGCTGGAAAGGTCATTCTTGAGCTGACTGACCTTCTGGAAGAACCTTTTGCTATAATATTCTATAGATTTGTCATAATATATCTAAATTAATTTAAAAAATCAGAAAAAATAAATATATTTATTGAACAAGTGGGAAGTTAAGGGTTGAGCTGGTCTTCTTTCTTCCTGAATAGCTGAAGTTACTGAATAGCAGATGGTTTAGACAAGGGCACAGAAAGGGGTTCGGGTGATAAGAGCGCGATATAATATCCACAATGGAGCGTGAAGTCGGCTGGTTCCCTTTTTACTTCCACCCCAATTTTTATCGCATCTCGCTCGAATTTAATTTCAATTTGATGTTGATTGAATCAACTTGATTCACAGTTAAGTAGTTGAAATACAATGAGTTAATAAGTGATCAGTACCAAGGTTATAGTGTATGCTCCCTGCTCCTGAATTCTTACCCTGTTTCAGCAGTGTTGTGAGAATTCAATCCAAGAAAAAGTACCTACCAGTTCACCGCTTAGTTTCTTTTTGAAGACTGCGAAGTCGCATGTTGTAAGAAAAAGTCATTTCGAATTTGTGTACACCTTTACTTAAAACTCGGTCGTTCTGAGCTCAGTTTGAACAGTTCATGGGATTCATCGAAAATGAGCTTCAAGAAGTCAGAAAACTTTGTGAACACCTGGTTGGAGGAAGCAAGCTCGTCTCATGTGTGCCTGCTATGGTTCGCGTCGAAATAAGGTGAGAATCCTGTGTCATCGAAAATTATGTGCATAATTCCTTAGTAGATGGATACCTACCCTCGAGAAAATATCTGAACACAGTAAGTAAGTTAACGAGAGGTTCGAAAAAATCCGTACGAAAGACGAAAAATGCTGTCAAGTGGGTGTAGCAAAATAGATATTGTTGCTCCGATTGATCGGGGACAATCAAAACTTCAATCTACTATTATCCTCCAAAATTTGGCTTAATAAACTGATTGAAAGGGTTGATAGACTCTGATCTGTTCCTATGAAACAGGTTCAGTTGAGTAGCCTGAAATGCTTACCGTCAACAAAATTACTGTCAGGCACAGAGGGTGTAGTGTGGGTGCAAAAAAAAAAAATTATGGCATTCTAGATGTTTGAATATGAAATTATTTACCATCTACACTATGTGGAGAGTGAGGGGAACTTGTGGGGGTCTTCGAACCTCATAGGCGAAGCGATACACATGACAGGTCCTCAGATCCGCTACCAACCTCTATGGACACCCCCAACTTCATAGTACCACATTATGGTGGGTGCCACTTTTTGATAGAGGACCATCCGTTACTTTTTCCATGAACTGGTTCTGAGGAGTCCAACTGCAAGTTCTTAGTCTGAAGAAGGAGTCCAGAACTGCAAGTTCATAGTCCGAAGAAGGAGTCTAGAACTGCAAGTTCTGAGCAAAGAGGAGGAGTTCCACCATTCCATTTTCACAGACTTCTCCTTTCTTAACCCTGAGTTTTCTCAAGATCAGTGAGTTTCTCAATGTTGGTTAGAGATGGGCGAAACGGTTCACCAAGAAGAACGGCTCTGAGCGCTCCGCTCATTCAAAAGATCCGGATCTTTTCGACGGATCAGTGGCTCTTTTTGGCTCTTTTGAGCTCGTATTTATTGTAGAGATGAAAATACGATAAAAACGCTACAAATTGTTACACAACGGTTTATTTTAGTTCTGCCCGGAAATGTTTATTCGATTATTGTATTCTACACTACCTTGAATCCAAAACCATGAAATTTTGAGGGCGAGAGGGAATAATTTCTCTGTTGCTCGATTCCAATGGTTCATTATTGAAAATAATAACCCAAAAAGCGCTGTTGTTCAATAAAGATGCTCAACAAATCCTTCAAAAAATCAACGAAAAACAGTAAATGAACAAGATTAAAGCAATGAATAAGTAGGACTTAAAAATACAGTTTTTAGTAAAATATTTATTTATATGAAATCTGCATTTTTTTATGCCTCTAATGACAAACCACAATTTAAAAAAAAATTCTTAGTAGGTATAGCATTTTGATGTTACATCATGGTATTCAACAAAGGAAATTAAGGTAACCAAGTTGAAAGAGAATAAACGAACCAATAAGTACGTAAGCTTCAATATTGATAATAATGGTAAGATAAGGATGTGCTTTTGCTTGCCTTTTGAACTTGTATCAGAAAGCTCCTCACAAAAAATCATGATGTAAAAATTAAACAGGGAGAAAAAACAACCGAAAGAATCAGAAAGTGGGTCACAGAAAACACTGGAAAATACGGTAAAGTTTACGACCAAAAATACAATAATGCATGTGGTGGTACGATACAATTCCGCAAAATTGTATTGTTTGATCGACTTATATCGTATTTTCCCTCGGAATTATCGTACGGGTTGGCAACAGTGAGCTGACGAAAAGGAGAAAAGGAGGTCCTAATTTTCCCGAACACTGCCGATCTCAAAAAAACCGAAGATCGAAGAGCCGCCGTTCATTTATTTTACTGGATCTCAAGAGATCCGAAGATCGAAGAACCGCGATTCATTTGTCATTTTTACCGATCCGCAGTTCACTCGCTCTTTTGAAGAACCGATCTTCACCGAACACTACCAGCACTGAGCTCAAAAGATCCGAAGAGCCGCGGTTCTTTTTTACTGACCCGTGGTTCACTAGCTCTTCTGAAAGAGCCGGCTCAAAGAGCCGGATCTTTAATGAGCGACCCATCTCTAATGTTGGTGCATCTCTGGATAGGTTGAACAAGCTACTGTATCTATTTCAATCCCTAGGAACGTCCATTGCTTCACAACTTACCCTGTTAGTTGCAGCTTATAATAATATGCAACATTTAATGAAAAACACGGTTGCGTTTATTCAGAAATTTCATTGTACATTGAAACAATGTAAAATTCGCTCGGAGCCTACAATGGGTTCAATTAATCTTGACGTGAAGATTACAGAATTCTCATGACGATTAGTTGGTTTCGAGTGATAAAACATGATGTTTTCTGGGAAAAGACTCTCATTCGATTCGGCAGTCTTCTTGCGATAGGCACTCTCATTTGATACGGAAAATGGACGACTGTTAAAAATTGGAAAATAATAATAGAGAGTTCCTTGTAGGGTCGATACGACGCTGCCGGAACCGGATCATCCGCCATGTTTTCAATATGGCGCGCCAGATTGCCTCTGAGTGACGTATTCTGCCGTAATATTACGGCGCCTGATAGAGAGTGTGTGTGTAACAAGATGGCACTGGATTGAGAGTGTGTGTGTAATACGTCACGCTGTATCTAAGCCAAACCAAACCCACTTGGAACTCTCTATTAATAGAAGTAACTCCACTCTTGTATTATTCCAGTGCTTGTATGAAGATTTCGGCACGATTTTCTTGATACATTTTTAGATAAAATTAAATTAAATTTGTTTAAAATTGATTCTACTATTTATTTATTTATTTTTATTTATTAATATATTTATTTATTTATTTTACTTTTTATTTATTTATTTATTTATTTACTCACCTGCAACTTACTTACAAAAATCATGTATGGCCGATTAGGTACCAGGAAATAATAACACATAAACACAGGAAACAGGTGTGAACATTAGAGAGTTCCTAGTGGGTTTGGTTCGGTTTAGATACAGCGTGAAGTATTACACACACACTCTCAATCCGGTGCCATCTTGTTACACACACACTCTATCTGGCGCCGTAATATTAAGGCAGAATAAGTCACTCAAAGGCAATCCAGCGTGCCGTATTGAAAACATGGCGGACGATCCAGTTCCGGCAGCGCCATATCGACCCTACTAGGAACTCTCTAGTAACAGGTTAATGGAGACAAGGTGACGCCCTCTCATTCACAGTGCAGCCACTACACGAACTTCAAATTTCTCACCACGCCAATTTCCCTGTCAAGTTTTCACCATCGAAGGTTGATTCAATCGTTAGTTCGCAGATCCGCCACCTAGGGGGTGCCACATGGATGCAAAGTTTCTCTGGTAGACCTGTAGTCAATATTTTCGGCTGCCATTTTGAGGATGTTTTTGCTTATTGCAGGCAGAGCAAACCACAGTGCTAAATCGCTTGTTATTTTGAGTGATCCAATTTTGTCCCTAGAACACAATTTTAAGCAGTAATTGCGGGTTTAGTGCCTATTTCGCACAAACCACACTTCACTATTTGTATAAAATAAAAATACTTACCTAACTATTATTCACTCTACCCTATATTGTTGTTGGAAGAACAATTTTACACTACAGTCGATTGCTACCGGATAGTAAAAAAAGATAGAAAAAAACAAAAGACTATGATCAATTACAACACACGTCAAATCTCCGTCAAAAAGCTAACCAAGGGGTTGGCCATGGTTAGAGTTAATTTATTTATTTATTTATTCAGGTGTACCAGCCTACAATAAGGCAAACATCAGTCGTAAACACAATACAAAATAATATAATGGGACAGAAATAAAAGAACCAACGAATCAGGCTGGGTTTAAACAACAGGAAGGATGAGAGAAAAATAAAATAAAAAAATAATAATTCAACCTATGATTGGTGAAAGTTGTCCAGTGGGTGGAGGCTACGCAAGCGGGCCCCCACCCGCCGGCCGGCAAATTAGCGGGCCGCTATTCTTCAACTAGAGTTAGAAAAAGCTTCATTTTGATGGCTCTTGTGTTGTACAGCCGCTATCGCTAACTATGGTTTGGAAAACGAGGCGTAGGTTTATCGAAAATCACTGTCATCACGACTGCTGAGAAACAGCGTTGCTGAAAGCCAGATTGTGGCGTCACCATGACGACTGAGCTCACCGTCCAAGTTGTCATGGATGCGCACTCAGCATTTTCTGACGGTTGCATGGATATTACACGCCTGTGGTTCTCACCAAACCATGCTCAATGAGTAGCCTTTCGAGCCCTGTAGAAGGTAATTAATTTACCGAAAGCTCAGCAAAGAAGGAATTTATTCCAGTGGACCCCGTCCCCAATCAGTCGACATAGTGTGTTTTGTACGGTCGATCTACATATTTTTGCTGTTCAGATAACTAGAGACTTGTCCTAAATATTTTCATGAATTGAAGCCTGGTGTTTCAGAAGGAGTTGTTCCAAGGCTGTGGTCGTCTGCTGTCAGTTTCCCGCCGAATATCCAAACGAGCTCCTTTTGGTGGAGTTGAAAAGTAAAACCCTATCGGAGACTTTATTGAACAAGTTGACGAACGCCTGCGATGTGGAAATAAAAAAGTACGCTGGGAAGCCTCAGGTGCAGTATCAATCCCTTTTCCATGTGCACCTAATGAATAAGAGCTCGAGCTGCTTTGTTTTACAGAATCCCTACCTACTTTTCTTATGAATTGTAAAATCTTTAAAAAAATGGCGTAAACGCTCCAGTGTTTTATCCATGGTATGGAAAACTCAAGACTCCACCTGCTTAACGTTTTTGTCTCTTAGTTTGAGTGGTTCATTACATCGTGCTTTGACGCTCATTTCTTTTGTTTTGGCGGTGTTTTATCTTCAAACCAACTATAGCAGCCATACTGCCCAGGGTCGGTAGCTTGGCCTGGAGATCAGCGAAGCGCTGAGAGAGCAAGCATTAATCGTCCAAGGGTTCGTTCGTAGTGCAGTTTTAGAACTTGTCCAGAACTGGAGGAGTTCTGAAAAATGGCCGCCCAGAATTTCGAACTGTGTTTTCGGATTTTCTACACTGCGAACGCTTCCATGAATCGGAACTGCTGTACCTAATCTGTTATCGCCTAACCTTCTCCTTCATTGTGATAAAACGCTGCAAATTATTACACAGTGGTTTATTTTTTTCTATAATAGATCACTCGCTTGCAACGAAGACAGCTGACATGAATCTCATTTCGAAGAAATAAACATTCTGATTTATTTAAAGTTCAACCCTCCTCATATGGACCAAACTGTTGATCCTACAAAAGTATGGGTGGTCTCATTCCATTCTAAAAATTCAATTTTATTTAATATAAAGTATAAATTATTAAATATAATATATTAAATAGGTAGGTACTTAATAGATACCTATACAATATTAAATATAAAATACAATTTTGTGGAAGAACAATTATTAAGTATTACTTAAATTTAATTCTATTTTATATTAAATAGGTACTAAATAAAATAAAGTTTTGTGGAAAAACAATACCTTTACATCGGCAGTTTTCAAACAAGAAGGACAAATGGTACCTACCTAAGGACATACGGAAAAATTTGTTTTTATTTATTTAAATTTATTTACTGTACGTAGGTACCTTGAAACCTAAACCATCAAATTTTGAAGGAGGGGTGTAATTTTTTTCTTGTTCTATTCCAAAGGGTATTTTTAAAATAATAAACCAAAATCAATTCGGAGTTATTTGCTATGAATGAATCTGAAAAAAACTGGCTTTTTACCAAAATTAAAATAAGAAAGGTAGTTACTACTTTTGCTTCCGAGTCTACCAAGGTAGCGGAAGCTTTGTTTTCACTTTTCAAGGACGAAAAAAAAAAGTTCTCCAAAATCAAAATTTTCACTCGCGTTTTGCGTTTTAGACCTTTCTGAACAATTTTGGTTCAGTGTCTGTGTGTCTGTGTGTCTGTGTGTCTGTGTGTCTGTCTGTCTGTCTGTCTGTCATGAATTCCTTGTAACGCGCATAACTACACGAAGTTATTGTCCGATTTCAATGAAATTTTCAGGGATTGTGCGGGTTGGTGTGTAGACGGTCCCCTATGAAAATCATCATCCCCGGACTGATAGAAGCGACTGCGCATGCGCAAACGTGAATTCCTTGTAACGGCCATATCTTCTACATTTTCCATCCGATTTCAATGAAATTTTCAGGAATTGTGCGGGTTGGTGTGTAGACAATCTCCTATGAAAATCATCACCTTCGGAATGATAGTGCAAACTGCGCATGCGCAAACGTAAATTTTCTTGTAACGGCCATAACTTCCACTTTTTCTATCCGATTTCAATGAAATTTTCAGGGATTATACGGATTAGGTTGTCGATGGTCCTTAATGAAGATCATCACCTTCGAATTTTTGGTTTTAATTCATTTTTGAGAAATGGAATAAATTATTTATTTTGAATTGTTGTATCTCCGTTATTTATTCTAACTATAGAGCTTAGGTTGATATCAAACAGTAGCAAATTCAATCTACATCAAAATGTTACTTGGCATAAATTATTGAAATCATACCGACAAAAGTGGAACAATTTAATGGTTTTCAGCGCACTTCGTCAGTAACAGAGGGTGTTTACGTTGCAAATACGTACTATAAAAATTCAAAAAATGCCTGATGATCCACGTACCCGCCTCTTATTAAAGTTTCTTGAAACCCTCACCAGAGAGCTCCTTTGTAGGTGTCCGGAGTTCTGATAACGAGTTCGAGAAAAAATCCGGAACGCCAGAACCGAGTTCCGAACTAGTCCGGAACTGTGTCCGAAAGTCACTGCGAACAGCGAACTCAGTTCCAGAACTCGGAATTCGTGCACTGCGAACGCGTAAAGCCCTACTGCGCATGCCCGAACTGTTCTAGAACTGTCCCGGACTGCACTGCGAACGAAGCTCAAATCTTCGAGTTTATCCTGAAAACATTTGCTCCTATGGAGGCAACTGATAAGAAAATGGTCAATGATGGACGCGCGTATCAGTGCTCATCTCTTATCACTCCTCGGTTCCCTATTCATAAAAATCGATTATCAACTAAATGGCAGAACCACCAAATAATAATAATAATCATTTACAATGCTTCTCTATTTACATAAATCATTTTAAATATCAAAATAATAATAAAACAAAAATTGATAGGAACTCGTGTGTCAGGAACCTGTAGGTATTTCAAGAACTCGCGTGTCAGTGACTCGTGTGCAAACAATGACAATGTGAGGGGCAGCCTGACAGAACCCGGACCCACCCACCATGGCGGCTCTCTGGGCCACCTCCTATTTATAGGCAGGCAGCCCTATATTGTACACATCTTGACATTTCCAGTATGATGATTGAGTGGTTTTCGGCGTGGCAGCATATTCATAGAATAACGCCTCTGACTGTCAAAAATAACTTGTAGCTTCCTATCATTGTGTTGCCATAAGGATACGACAGTCACAGGCAAGAGCTGAGCGTGTTGCCATATAGCAACGCCCGCGCTGAAACACAGTTTGTTGGAACATGAACTTTCGTAGACTGAATTTTCTCTTTTATTCCCAGGTGATGAAAACCCTGCTGTTCGTGCGAGCATTCATCGATGGAAACCCTTTGTGTTGTTGCTATGACGAAATATCCGCACTCAAAGCTCAACTTCTGCCGCAAGATGAGATGAAACTCAAACAGAAAACGTCGCAAATCTATTTGAAGATTATCGAGGGCAATTACTTCATCAAAACTCTGTTGGGAATCCCTGATGAGTACCCGACTCAAAAAATCACGTGAGCATCCCGACTTTCATCCACTTTTATTCATTTCATCTGTAAGCAGGGAGGTAGGATTGTGTTCACATGGAGCGGAATGTTCGTGTAAGGTTAGATGTTCGAACAAGTTTATTCAAAATGGATGTGGTGCGACGAATAAAATCACTGGCGACGAGATTGTGGAAACCCATTTTCAATAACAGACTGCGTTTAGAAGATCCTAGTCTATTCCCACGAAAATAATGTGTTACACAGTTAAATCGATTTCGACAGTTAGTTTGAACAGATCCCCTTGAGTTGCAGTAGCATGATGCGACCTGAGAGTGGTAAAGTTGGATACATTACACATGAGGTCCTTGTTCAGCATGATCCACTGTTGATGGCTATTAACGTTGCAAAAACCAAGTCGATAGTGATATCAAGGTGGTGAACAGCGGTTTTCGACTGTCAGTCAATGGGCGGCAAAACGAGCAGGTTGCTCAGTTCAAGTACTTGGGCCTGTGGGTGTCGGAGACGTGGTCACTTGAAGGGGAGCTGCGTGGTCGGATTGAGATAGCTCGGGGGGGGGGGGGGGGGCCTTCGACAACATGCGGAGCAGAGTTGTTAAAATAGGAATTCCAATTCCCATTACCCATTCCAATTACTTTCGGAACAAAGTAATGGCCATTCCCATTACCCATTCCTGTAATGGGAATGGAATTTTCAATTACTTTTTCCAATTCCTTGAAATGGTAATGGTTTTTTCATTTCCCCATTACTCGTAGTTGGAAAAGTAATGGGTCCTTCCAATTACCCATTACAGGAAGAGTAATGGGTAATGGGAAAACCAATTCCCCATTACCACCATTCAATCAGTAAGTTGACCACCCTCCAATTCATAGGGGACCACCCTCCAATTCATAGGGGACCATCCCACCATCCATTTCGTTGGGGACCATCCTCCAATTCATAGGGGACCACCCTCCAATTCATAGGGGACCACCCTCCAATTCATAGGGGGTCATCCCACCATCCATTTCGTTGGGGACCATCCTCCAATTCATAGGGGACCACCCTCCAATTCATAGGGGACTACCCCCCCCAATTCATAAGGGACCATCCCACCATCCTAATCGTTGGAGACCACCCTCCAATTCATAGGGGACCACCCTCCAGTTCATAGGGGGCCATCCCACCATCCATTTCGTCTGGGACCATCCTCCAATTCATAGGGTACCACCCTCAAATTCATAGGGGACCACCCTCCAATTCGTAGGGGACCACCCTCCAGTTCATAGGGGGCCATCCCACCATCCATTTCGTCTGGGACCATCCTCCAATTCATAGGGGACCACCCTCAAATTCATAGGGGACCACCCTCCAATTCGTAGGGGACCACCCTCCAGTTCATAGGGGGCCATCCCACCATCCATTTCGTCTGGGACCATCCTCCAATTCATAGGGGACCACCCTCCAATTCATAGGGGACCACCCTCCAATTCATAGGGGACCACCCTCCAATTCATAGGGGGCCACCCTCCAATTCATAGGGGACCACCCTCCAATTCATAGGGGGTCATCCCACCATCCATTTCGTTGGGGACCATCCTCCAATTCATAGGGGACTACCCCCCCCCCCCCAATTCATAAGGGACCATCCCACCATCCTAATCGTTGGAGACCACCCTCCAATTCATAGGGGATCACCCTCCAGTTCATAGGGGGCCATCCCACCATCCATTTCGTCTGGGACCATCCTCCAATTCATAGGGGACCACCCTCAAATTCATAGGGGACCACCCTCCAATTCATAGGGGACCACCCTCCAATTCCTTGGGGACCACCCTCAAATTCATAGGGGACCACCCTCCAATTCATAAGGGGCCAACCCACCATCCATTTCGTTGGGGACCATCCTCCAATTCATAGGGAACCACCCTAAAATTCATAGGGGACCACCCTCCAATTCATAGGGCACCACTTTCCAATTCATAGGGGGCCATCCCTCCATCCATTTTGTTGGAGACCATCCTCCAATTCATAGGGGACCACCCTCCAATACATAGGGGACCACCCTCCAATTCATAGGGGGCCATCCCACCATCCATTTCGTTAGGGACCATCCTCCAATTCATAGGGGACCACCCTCAAATTCCTAGGGGACCACCCCCCAATTCATAGGGGACCACCCTACAATTCATAGGGGACCATCCCTCCATCCATTTCGTTGGGGACCATCCTCCAATTCATGGGGAACCACCCTCAAATTCATAGGGGACCATCCCACCATCCTAATCGTTGGGGACCATCCTGCAATTCATAGGGGACCGTTCCCAAATTCTTTGGGGACTACCCTACCAATTCATAAGGGACCATCCCAACTTCTTAATCGTTGGGGACCATCCTACAATTCATTGCAGGATGGTCCACAACGAAATGAATGGTGGGATGGTCCCCTATGAATTGGGAGGGTAGTCCCCAAAGAATTTGGGAATAGTCCCCTATGAATTATGGGAGGGTCCACAACGATTAGAATGGTGGGATGGTCCCTTATGATTTGGGAGGGTAGTCCCCAAGGAATTTGGGAATGGTCCCCTTTGAATTGTAGGATGGTCCCCGACGATTAGGATGGTGGGATGGTCCCCTATGAATTGGGAGGGAGCTCCCCAAGAAATTTGGGAATGGTCCCCTATAAATTGGAAGATGGTCCCCGAAGAATTGGATGGTGGGATGGTCCCTTATGAGTTTGGAGAGAGGTCCCCAAGGAATTTGGGAATGGTCCCCTGTGAATTGCAGAATGGTCCACAACGATTAGGATGGTGGGATGGTCCCTTATGAATTGGGAGGGTAGTCCCCTATGAATTTGAGGGTGGTCCCCTATGAATTGATGGAGGGATGGCCCCCTATGACTTGGGAGGGAGGTCCCCAAGGAATTTGGGGATGGTCCCCAATGAATTGTAGGATGGTCCAAAACGATTAGGATGGTGGGATGGTCCCTTATGAATTGGGAGGGTAGTCCCCAAGGAATTTGGGAATGGTCCCCTATGAATTGCAGGATGGTCCAAAACGATTAGGATGGTGGGATGGTCCCTTATGAATTGGGAGGGTAGTCCCCAAGGAATTTGGGAATGGTCCCCTATGAATTGGAGGATGGTCCCCGAAGAATTGGATGGTGGGATGGTCCCTTATGAATTGGGAGGGTAGTCCCCAAGGAATTTGGGAATGGTCCCCTATGAATTGCAGGATGGTCTCCAACGATTAGGATGGTGGGATGGTCCGTTATGAATTGGGAGGGTAGTCCCCTATGAATTTGGGGGTGGTTCCCAACGAATTGATGGAGGGATGGCCCCCTATGACTTGGGAGGGAGGTCCCCAAGGAATTTGGGAATGGTCCCCTATGAATTGCAGGATGGTCTCCAACGATTAGGATGGTGGGATGGTCCGTTATGAATTGGGAGGGTAGTCCCCTATGAATTTGGGGGTGGTCCCCAACGAATTGATGGAGGGATGGCCCCCTATGACTTGGGAGGGAGGTCCCCAAGGAATTTGGGAATGGTCCCCTATGAATTGCAGGATGGTCCATAACGATTAGGATGGTCCCTTATGAATTGGGAGGGTAGTCTCCAAGGAATTTTGGAATGGTCCCCTATGAATTGCAGGATGGTCCCCAACGATTAGGATGGTGGGATGGTCCCTTATGAATTGGGAGGGTAGTCCCCTATGAATTGGAGGATGGTCCCCTATGAATTGGAGGATGGTCCCCTATGAATTGGAGGATGGTCCCCAACGAAATGGATGGTGGGATGGCCCCCTATGAATTGGAGGGTGGTCCCCTATGAATTGGAGGATGGTCCCTTATAAATTGGAGGATGGTCAACTTACTGATTGAATGGTGGTAATGGGGAATTGGTTTTCCCATTACCCATTACTCTTCCTGTAATGGGTAATTGGAAGGACCCATTACTTTTCCAACTACGAGTAATGGGGAATTGAAAAAACCATTACCATTACAAGGAATTGGAAAAAGTAATTGAAAATTCCATTCCCATTACAGGAATGGGTAATGGGAATGGCCATTACTTTGGATTAAGGTGTCTCTCAATCCCCCAGTTATTGGTTTCATGTGTACATAATCATAATCACTTCACTCATTTCATTGCTTATAAGAAAAGTAATTTTGAAAAGTAATCATTACTCAAAGTAATCATTACTTTACAACTCTGATGCGGAGTATATTATGTATAGTATTATGTGTAGTGAAGTGCTACGTATGGTGTATACTCCTGTATGAAGGGGAGACTTAGACTCTAACAGCCAAGGACGTTAACCAGCTGGAGGCTTTTGAAACTTGGCTGATCCGACATAATATGTGCATATTATGCTAAGAGTCCCCTGGACCGCCCGACTTCGCAATGAGTATATCCTTCAGCAAAACTCTCTGAAGCGCGAACTGCTGACAACAATAAAAAGGCGCAAGGTTTCCTACTTGGGACATGTAATGCGTGGGCCCAAGTACGGGTTTTTGCAGACCATTATGTTGGACAAAATCAGCGGACGTAGAGGAGTTGGAAGGAAGCGTGCCTCTTGGTTGTCCAATATACGAAGCTGGACGGGAATCGACCTGTTTCACCTGGCGCAGGACGGTGAGGGATATGAGGAGATGATCGCCAACCTTCAGTAATGGAGAGGCCACTACAAGAAGAAGAAGAAGGTCATCATCAGTAACAAACACTTACTTTTTATAGTTATTGTTTGTTACTTACCTAACCGTCGAAATCGATTCAACTTTGCAACTCAAGATTTTTGGGGAAATAGACTAAACACGTTCTTCTTAACCCTTTTTTGGTTTATTATTTTCAATAATGAACCTTTTTCTTGGTTGTTGTGGAGAAGGAAGCAGAGGACGTCAATATACTTTATTCACATTTATTCGGCAAGCGCTTTCGGGGCAAACTATGGCCCCTTTTTCAAGCCTACAAGAGGAGGGATGGAAGATAGTGGGAGTATAATTGCAGAGTGAACATAGTTAGGTTGTTTTGTTTTCTTTCTATTTTTAATGTTTGTCTGTGTGTCTATTGTTCAGTTCTTGGTTGCTTATATTCCTATAGGTTTTTTGATGATGAAGAATAGATTTAATCTGGGTGGCTCATTTTTTAATGGTTTTAATAAAAAGTAATTATTAAGTAATAACATTTTTTTTTATATAATATTTTTGACTGGTTGGTTATACTAACCGTGGTTGTTCATGCTAGAGGTTACTTTTTAGTCTTCAATTAATTGTTTTTTCTTGTAGGCTTGAGAAAGGGGCCATAGTTTGCCCCGAAAGCGCTTGCCGAATAAATGTGAATAAAGTATATTGACGTCCTCTTCTTCCTTCTCCACAACAACCAAGAAAATGACCACAGCAGGAGTACAGAACAACAATAATGAACCTTTGGTATCGACCAAGAACAAATTTTTTAACCCCCCCTCAAAATTTGTTGGTTTACGTTTCAAGGTAGGTACGTATAAGCCGAAGATCGAATAAAAATGTTGCCGTCCGTCCCCGGTACGCGACATTTTCCTTATTTAGCATTGACCGATTTTGATGGAATTTGGTATACGGGTGTCCGAGAAAGATACGGCCAAACTTCAGGGATCGATTCTACAAGTAATTTGCAACAAAAAGTGCCTCGTAGAAATTTTTTTAGATGTTTCGTTTTCGAGTTATTTTACTTTTAAAGATTTTTTTCATATGTTCGATCTTGAGTCACTAAAATAACTATAGCTCCCTTATTTTTCATGCAAATTCAAATTAACAATTATTAAGAACATTGAATTTTCCATTAGATGAGCTACAACACACATTTTGGTTTATTATTTTCAATATTAAGCCTTTGGAATCGAGCAAGAAAAAAAAATGTAAACCCCCCTCAAAATTTGATGGTTTACGTTTCAAGGTACGTAGAATCCGAAAATCGAATAAAAAAATTCCGTCCATCCGCCGTACGCGGCACTTTTCTTAGCAACACTGGACCGATTTGGTTCAAATTTGGTATATGGGCTCCTTTTGGGGTCTAGTTGTGCCGCGAAGCTTTTGGTTGATATCAGTCACTTCTAAGGGGTGAAAATTAAGGGTTGAAATTTTCAAGAGTGCCCTAGCTCGTTAACTCCCGAAATAAAGGTATCGTTTTTTCACCAATTTTAAATAGTATTGAATATTTAAACATTTTTGAGACCACCCGGAGCTCTGTAGGACAATCCGTTTGCTCCCCACTCGTACTTAAGGGTTTTCCTTCGATAAAACAGAATCATGAGTGTGAATCACAAAAGAGGTCTAATCTCCGTTCAAATTTTATCTGACTAAAATGCGATCGCTGTTCATTTCTTCGATTTGTATATAGCCTTCTGCGTAACCAGTCATCAAATTTCCATAGTATGGAAATTCATATTATGAAGCTTTCTATTTTTCGAATCGAGTGTGAAGCGTTTAGTTCTTTCTAATAAACTTGATTGTGAAGGTGTGAAGGCAGTATGGTGTGGTTAGGTAGTACCTACCAATAGTTGGTAGGTAAAAAAAAAGTTGGTAGGTAAAAAAAATGTTGGTAGGTAATAAACGCTGCAAATCATTGCTCAAAGGTCTATTATTTTCTGTATAGATCACCCTTCTGTATAGATCACTGGTTCTCCATCAATAGCACCTACCACCATCTGAAGAGCACTTCCATTCAATAGGATTGAAAATGGCTTCGGAGCCCACTCAGCTGATCAGTGATCTGAGGAGTGAAGAAGATCTCCTCGAATGCTGGAGACGCCTGGAATTGCGTTAAATTTCCTTACTTTTTTGTACGTTTGTGTTCCAAATTATTATTGTTTTATATTTTTTCGGCTTCAGGGTCGAGGTGGACAGCAACCTGCCACCAGCGATCCAGCGCTATCTCCAGGGGCAGGCGATGGAGAAAGCTCGCGTATGCGTGGAACCCCCATTGAGGAGGAATCCCAAAGCTCCTCCATTCGTTGCTTCACCGTCCGTCAAACTGGTCGGCTCCCTTCTGCTGTCGGCTGCTAGGGGGCTCCCGAAGCAGAGATGCCAGGGCTGCCAAGGTCCTTGTCTACCTGAAAACCCTGAGGTAATTAACTACTTCGTAAGGTTGAGTTTTTAAGGTATCCCCCTCAGAGGTGGAGGGGAGACGCCAAATAAATAATAATATTAAGAATCTTCTTCTTTATTGGCGTTACAGCCCTGGGTGGGCCTGCTCAACAATTCTACGCCATTCCTCTCTGTTTCCAGCCAATGTCTTCCAGTTCCGGTAACCTACCCTTGCCACATCTTCCTCCACCTCATCGGTCCACCGAAGCCGCGGCCTTCCTCTTGTTCTCCTGCCGCCTGGCATCCCGCTGAAGACTTTTTTTGCAGGGTATCCCTCGTCCATGCGGACCAAATGTCCAGCCCATCTGAGGCGACCAAGCTTGATGAACTGCACCACGTCCATATCTTTATACAAGTTGTACAATTCTTCGTTTTTCCTTCGTCGCCAGACTCCGTTCTCACATACGGCTCCAAATATTTTTCTTAGTACCCGTCTTTCAAAAATTCGGAGTAAATCTTCCCCTTGTTTCCCCAATGTCCATGTCTCCGATCCATATGTCAGAACTGTGCGGATTAGATTCCTATACAGTTCACTTTTTACATGGTGAGATAGGAGCCTGGATTGGAGGTACTTTGTCAGACCCCAATAGCAGCGGTTTGCCGTAGCTAGTCTGGTCTTAATTTCTGGGATTGGGTCTCCATTTGCAGATATTAGCGAACCAAGGTATACGAAGTCATCCACGATCTCAAACTTGTAGCCCTCCATGGATATGTGAGAGTCGCGACTACTTGCGGTGGTTAAATATTTGGTCTTTCCCTCATTAATGGACAGTTCCATGGCTTTGGCGCTCTCAAGTAAGTAGGATACTGCTCTTCTAAGATCACTCTCAGTACGAGCTATTAAATCTATGTCATCAGCGTATGCCAGTAATTGAACTGATTTATAAAATATGGTTCCGCGGGTCTGGATTCCTGCATCCCTGATTACTTTTTCTAGAGCTATGTTGAACAACAGGCAGGACAGTGCATCACCTTGTCTTAGACCTTGTTGTGTGGGGATGCTAGGAGTACGGCCATTCTGGACTCTCACAGAGCACACCAAGTTTCGCATAGTCAGCTCCACCATTTTCGTGAGTTTATGAGGGAAATTGAACTCTTCCATAGCAGCATACAACCTATCCGTCTTAATTGTGTCGTATGCCGCGCGGAAGTCAATAAACAAATGGTGGAGAGTCACATTAAATTCTCTGCACTTCTCAACAACTTGCCTTACAGTAAAAATCTGATCCACAGTAGATCTCCCAGGGCGAAATCCGCATTGGTAATTTCCAACTATCTTCTCCGTTAGAGGCTGTAGTCTGTCGAATAGGATGGTCGAGAGAATTTTGTACGCGGCATTCAGCAAAGTAATGCCACGGTAGTTCGTGCAAACTAATGGATCCCCTTTCTTATGGATACTACGCCCAGCTCCCATTCATATTCATAGCAAATGGGTGAAATGGCGTTGGTCAATCAGTATGTGATCAATATAATATTAAGAATAAAATAAATAAATCAAATGTTAATGGGGAGGACGTCCAGGACTGGAGAGAGCAGGGGTGGAGAGAGGTATGAAGGGGAGTGCCCCGTTAAAAACGACCACTAGTTTAGATATGAGCTGAGCAGGACAAGGGTGGTGATACCTCGGAGTACAATTGCTGATATGCTCAACTTGGGTAACTCCTTGGCACTTTTTCCTCACCACACTCTGCACCATGGCAAGGTCGCAGCCATAACCTTGATGTTGGGTGCCACTCATTCTTGCTCCGACACCACTTGCTGTAAATCATTTCTGTCAAACTTTCTTGTCTTAGCCTGCAAGGTCTGCTCTGTGCCCAGGCTGCCATCCAGGATAATGCAAGGCCTACTGGGCTTGACGGGAACGATGTCCGACTTCACTTATTCACTTGGTATGTGATACAATCTCTCCCTCACAACATCCAAGCAGCTAGATGACAAAGCACCTGCTATCTGCTTGGCGACTGCATCATGACGTAGGATGCGGCCACCATGAGTCCGAGGACCCTGCTGCACTACATTGTACACTGCTACACTACATTGCTACAGTACTACATGTTCATTACCACTCCGACAGGTATGGCAATGGGTATCATTCTGTTTTCTGCAACTACCTCTCGAACACGACCGTATTTGGCATTATTGCCTCGCAGACGGCGTGGAATTTCTGGTAATTGCGGGCCCTATAGCCCTCCAAAGCCCATTGAGACGAAATGAGGCTTTCGGAGTACTGTCAGAGTTCCTTACCATCTACCAACTCACGAAGCGTATGGTGTTGCTCTATCGCAGTACTGCTGCCTTACAAAATCAAGATAGCAGCAGCATGGGCCCCCTCCCAGCTCGACCCTCGGAGGACTAGCAGGCAGTGAGCTAGCTGGCGAATTACACCAATAACCTGCTTTTGTACTCTCAACCTTAAGAACCATTGATGTTCATTAGTGACAATGTCACCAATCTTTCCTCTTCCATCTTCAAACAAACTAGATAGCTGGAAGATAATCAGATCATTATCTTGTGAGAGTTTCAAATATTATAGTTTTCCACTTGTTCGGAATTTCGCATTTTTTGTGTTACACACCATTATCACAGATTGCTATCCTGATTTTAGAAAACATACTGTATGTAGGAAACACTAAGCAGAGAAATCACAATGTGTCGTGTTGATTAACAATATGTGTGTAGATATAACGAGGAACAGTCCTAAGTATCCATGCTGAGTTGTGTTTTTGAGGCTGTCATTAGAGATTTTTAGCACGCCGTAGATGGTCCCCTATGAAAATCATCACCTTCGGACTGATAGTAGCCACTGCGCATGCGCTAACGTGAAATCCCTGCCATAGCCATAACTTCTACATTTCTCATCCGATTTCAATGAAATTTTCGGGAATTTTGCGGGTTGCCGTGTAGATGGTCCCCTATGAGGGTAGTGGAAGGTACTTAGAGTTTGATGTTTTGAGATTAACTACTATGCATCGGATCACCTATACAATCAGGCTGAGGATACGAGGAAACTATGTGCCACACCCACTCGGCAGACTTTTTTAAAATTTATTTCGATATCCCATACCTTTCCCATTTCAATGATTGTTTCACGCATAAAGAGATTTTTTCCGCGTCGTTTTCCAGTAATCATCTTATATAAAATTATGGATGAAAGGTAGGAGGTTTTCTTCTAATTCCAGGCAAATTCAATGAAGTTACCCGGTCTACTGAGATCGTGAAATCTATAGTCCTCAGGTGCAACCTTTCACAAAACCAGTAAAGATCGAAATCGAAAAAATGAAGGAAAAAATAGAAAAAGCAAGATGGGGAAAATTAGGTTTCCCCTGTTGGTTTATTATTTTCAATAATAAGCCTTTGGAATCGAGCAAGAAAAAAAAATTTTAACCCCCCCTCAAAATTTGATGTTTTACGTTTCAAGCTACGTAGAATCCAAAAATCGAATAAAAATTTGGCCGTCCGTCCGCCGTACGCGGCACTTTTCTTAGCAACACTGGACCGATTTGGTTCAAATTTGGTATATGGGCTCCATTTGGGGTCTAGTTGTGCCGCGAAGCTTTTGGTTGATGTAGGTAACTTCTAAGGGGTGAAAATTAAGGGTTGAAATTTTCAAGAGTGCCCTAGCTCGAAAACTCTCGAAATAAAAGTATCGTTTTTTCACCAATTTTAAATAGTATTGAATTTTTAAAAATTTTTGAGACCACCCGGAGCTCTGTAGGACAAACCGTTCGGTCCCTACGAGTACTTGAAGGTTTTCCTTCGATAAAACAGAATCATGAGTGTGAATCGCAAAAGAGGTCTAATCTCCTTTCAAATTTTATCGGACTAAAATACGATCGCTATTCATTTCTTCGATTTGTATACAGTTTTGCCTTCTGCGTAACCAGTAATCAAATTTCCATATGAAGCTTTCTATTCTTCCAATCGAGTGTGAAGCGTTTAGTTCTTTCTAATAAACTTGATTGTGAAGGTGTGAAGCCAGTATGGTGTGGCAGGTAAAAAAAAGTTGGTAGGTAAAAAAAATGTTGGTGGGTAAAAAACGCTGCAAATCATTGCTCAAAGGCTTCTTCACTCTTCAGATCACTGATCAGCTGAGTGAGCTCCGAAGCCATTTTCAATCCTATTGAATGGAAGTGCTCTTCCAGGCGTCTCCAGCATTCGAGGAGATCTTCTTCACTCTTCAGATCACTGATCAGCTGAGTGAGCTCCAAAGCCATTTTCAATCCTATTGAATGGAAGTGCTCTCCCAGCATTCGAGGAGATCTTCTTCACTCCTCAGATCACAGATCACCTGAGTGAGCTCCGAAGCCATTTCCAATCCTATTGAATGGAAGTGCTCTTCCAGGCGTCTCCAGCATTCGAGGAGATCTTCTTCACACCTCAGATCACTGTTCAGCTGAGTGAGCTCCAAAGCCATTTTCAATCCTATTGAATGGAAGTGCTCTTCCAGGCGTCTCCAGCATTCGAGGAGATCTTCTTCACACCTCAGATCACTGTTCAGCTGAGTGAGCTCCAAAGCCATTTTCAATCCTATTGAATGGAAGTGCTCTTCCAGGCGTCTCCAGCATTCGAGGAGATCTTCTTCACTCCTCAGATCACAGATCAGCTGAGTGAGCTCCGAAGCCATTTCCAATCCTATTGAACGCAGGAAGCTGAAATTTGAGAGGGAAGGTCAAGGGAGAATACAGATGGTGGTAGGTGCTATTGATGGAGAACCAGTGATCTATACAGAAGGGTGATCTATACAGAAAATAATAAACCTTTGAGCAATGATTTGCAGCGTTTTTTGTTTGATAACTTTCCTCTTAGATAACACAATTTCGTCATACCAACGGGCAACACTGGGAGGAGACGGCGATCCGAACAGCCAATCAGCGAGCGTTCCTGCTTAACGTTGAAGAGGTCCGTTTTCCCGGTTATTTTTTGAAATCATAAATTGTGATTGTCTCCCAAAAATAACAGGAGACTTATTTTCCGAAATCAACCCGATTTTCATCTGTCCCACACCATTAACTATTCAGGAAAAATGCTAACAGAATTCGGTGAAATTCCTCATTACTCAAGTTATAGTGCGGAGTGACCACATATATACAGGGTGTCCCCGAAACCCCCCCCCCCTGCTAAAATCGTCCAGGTAGTGGTAAATTTTTTTTTTTTTGAATCTTCATGATTTTTTCCGAAGATCTCAAATATGACCACGGTGCGCAATCATGCGCAACGCACACAAACTTCGTTTTTTCAAATGAGACCCCCATTTTTTATTGCAGATTCGGATTCTACGTGAAATTTCATGAACATTTCACCCCTCAATCGATTTTTTACATTGCGCGCAACCCGCTCAGTGCGCGCTCAAAGATGCGCATCCGCAAGGTTGTGTCAAAATGTGCATGTACGAAGTGCCTAAGCGTCACACATGATATTTTAGTACTTTTTTACGCTGAATCACGTGGTGACCTTAGTTTCTTGATTTTACTGCATTTTTATGAAATTATCGACGAAAAATGAACTTTTTTAAAAGGAAAATTGCATTTTTTATGGGCAAAACCACCCTGTCTACTTAAGGCTAAAGGGGACGGGGGTCTAGTATGATTCTGAAATGAGAGATGGCGCTAGTGTCACCCCATACTTTCATCCAGTTTATCTAAGCTTAGAAGAACACTCTTTTCAAAGCTAACCATATGAATTTAATCAGAACAAGCTACTCTTAAGCGCCATCATCTAACATGTTACAAAAAATAATATTTTTTTCAAATTTTTTTTGAAAATTTCAATTAATAATTGAAGTTTGTGTTTAATTAAAAAATTCGAAAACAGCCGGTTTTTGGAAACTATTCAAGTGTACGATGGAATTATCACAAAACAATTGGTGAGAAAATTAGAGGCCGAAAGCAAAAAATTAGACCGGCCCTGCGAAGACTAGACTGAATTTGAGGGGGCAACCACCTGGCATCACTTGGAGGGTAATCCCGCCCGCCCGCGCACACCTGTGAACTTCGAGCGACCATTCATCCCAGCTTGTCGTTCATTCATCTCTGACTTGTTACTCACCCTTCAATTATTCTTATACCCATAGATTTGGAAGTCCTAGAGTTTCCTCTGTCATTGTAAATCAGTAGTATTTGGTAAATATTTATATTTTGAATGACAATATGTAGAGATGTGTAGAGTTGTGAGTTGAGCACGCGGGTTTCGGCGTAGGTAAAGAATAATACGATGCTGAACCCCCACCTCATGTTTTCGGTGAAGGCTTTATGCCTTTTTAGGGCTAACGGATGTAAACAAAGAGCGAAAGTCGGATTAGTAGTACTCAATGCCCACTGCAGCCGGCTTTACAAATCTTAGGGAATTATTTTTTGTAGTCAATGAATAGTTACATAGTAATTACCCACTACATTTAGGTGGTTTGAAAAGTTATTGATATTGATACAGGTAAATAGTAGGTAGTAATGTAGTTAGATACTAAATATTCGAAAATAGGTACCTAGGAACTTATCCTATATAACTTCTCTCCAAAAATGGGATTCAACAAACACAGCACTACAACAAAAATTAAAAAATCGAATTTCTATTACCTACCTACCTAAAATAGCATCACGAAGACTATCATGAACATAATTGGAATTTGTAGGTGCGAAAATAATTGAGTCCATCTGAACACTAATAAAAGCTAATGAAGCTAGGTGCTAATTTACTAAAATCTACATTACATTTTATTCCATGTCAATTTTCAAAAAAAAATCAAGATTTGCAAATCTGCATGAACAATAATTCAGGTAATTATGGAACAGAAATGCATGTAGGTACCATTCTTTCTCGAGTTACAAACTCCCGAACAAATTTGTATGAGCCTTTTTATGCTCCTGCTCGGAATCAAGTGAGGAAGTCAATCAAACAAATGAGTCGGTGGAAATGTCTAGGTGACAGACGCCAGTTTCAGTAACCATGGAAACATCTCCCGGTAACCGACCCCCCCGGACGAGCAGACCTCCCCTTGCCATAGCGTCGTCACCCGCCGGCACCAGTGTTGCCAAGTTGGGGGTTTCCCCCCCAAATTTGGGGTTTTTTTTCTTGACGGGGGGATTTTGGGGGGAGAAATCTTTTGGGTTTTTTTTGGGGGGTTTTTACCGACGAGTCGGGGGGATTTGGGTAGAATAAAAATGAATCAGCAATTAAAATAGCAGCAGGTAATATATAATATACATTGAATATATAATAAATATATATGTTATATTCAATGGAGTGAAAAACTTCACCGAATTTACATTCGTTGAAATTTACAAGTTTCCCGTCCAGCATTTCAAAACCTGTATGACCTGAAACGTATATCGCTAATACAATAATTGCATTGTCTTCAAGATCCACTCCGCCCTCAAATCATTAATGAATTACAATCTACTACTTAAAAAAAAATGCATTGTATTCATTGATATTGTTATTTCATCCTTAAGTTTTAGGGTTTTTCTTTTTTGGGGGGATTTGGGGGTTTTTCGAGGTTGGCTCAGGGGGTTTTGGTAGCCGCTTGTTGGCAACACTGGCCGGCACCCCACTGGCCCACAACTCTCTCTCTTCTCAACCTCAATTTTGGGTCACGCGTTTACTGTAAATTTTTCTGTTTCGGGCGGATTATTACCATATTTATTTATGAGGGATATTCTGAGAGCTACATTACATCTTTGAGAATGGCGGCTGTAATCGTTTTTGCGGAAAAAATCGCCCAAAAGTATATTTATAGGCAAAATAAGAGTACTAAAAAAGGTCAACTTTTTTTTGGTGAATTTTTTTGAATTTTTTGCATGACAGCGCGTTTGGTTACGTCGAGACAAATCCAAAATGCATTGAAAAATGAAAATCGGTTGATCGGTCGTAGAGATCAGCTAGATCTAAGTTTGGTATTCTCCCTCTCACTCGCACAACTGTCGTCCCCTTTAGCCTTAAAAACTTTTTTTCCAACATAATCGAAAAAATATTTTCACGTAGACAGAACGGTTTTTTCACGAGAAATTAAAAGTAGAGAGTCCTTTTGAAATTACTATTGAAGAGTCCAGTGTGATAAACAATCGTTTTGACATGGATATGTCTTTTGACTGGGGGGTCAAGGAATTTTTTGCGGCACTTTTTTTTTATCACAAAAAATGCAACGCTGTAACCAGTAAACAATATCATAGCTACATATCGGTAGCAATGAAGCAAGGTTCTCTAGAATACTGCAATTCATTACGTGCGATCGGAGAGTTTTTTTTAAATGTCAAAACATAAATTTCACTGTCTCGCAATTTATTAACAAGCGCTTTAAACTAATTTTTAATTATTTCCTCATTTAATTTTTATTTTCAATTTTAATTTCCACAGAAGGTTAGGTACAGTTCATTTTGACAGAAGAGTTAGATTTTTCTTTTAACTCCGCCGTAGCCGGACCCCAGTACGTTTGAGAAAGGAGGAGGGAAAGATCAATTCTTTGTAGTTGGTACCAACTCTTCAAATGTAAACATTGAGAAATTAACTGAGGAGATCTTCAAGTAATGAGTAAAAATGCAATTTTCCTTTTAAAAAAGTTCATTTTTCGTCGATAATTTGATAAAAATGCAGTAAAATCAAGAAACTAACATCACCACGTGATTCAGCGTAAAAAAATACTAAAATATCATGTATCACACTTAGGTACTTCGTACATGCACATTTTGACACAACCTTGCGGATGCGCATCTTTGAGCGCGCACTGAGCGGGTTGAGCGCAATGTAAAAAACGTCTGCCAAGTTGGGTGGGCAGTATAGCTTCCTCACTCATTGTAACATGGACGTATAGAATCAGTTGGCGAAAAAATTATGATTCTTAATTTAGCGGTCCACCGTCTAGGACCTAACCCACACAATCCCTGAAAATTTCATCGAAATTGGGTGAATAGTTGCAGAGTTTTGGTTGTAACAATAAATTTAAAGTTCGCGCATGCGCAGCGGCTATTGCTTGACCAATTTGATTGAGACTTATAGGGTGTCTCTTAGAAGTTAGTCCCTAACTAACCTCCAAATTTGAGCAAAATCGGTTCATTAGAAACCGAGGTTCCAGGAAATTCACGTTTGCGCATGCGCACTCGCTCCTATTGGTCCGAAGGTGCTGAAATTGATAGGGGACCGTCTAGGACCTAACCCGCACAATCCCTGAAAATTTCATCAAAATCGGACCACAGGTTAGTATAGTTTTGCCCGGGACAAGGATTGACCACAGACAGACAGACAGACAGACACGGAACCAAAATTGTTCGGGAAGCTCTAAAACGCAAAAAGCAAGTGGAAATTTTGATTTTGGAGGACATTTTTTTTTTTTTTTTTCACTTCTTTCACGAATACAAAGCTTCCCTACCTTCGGTAGTGAGGAAGCAAAATCGATTGAGGGGTGAAATGTTCATGAAATTTCACGTAGAATCCGAATCTGCAATAAACAAAAATGGGGGTCTCATTTGAAAGAATCTTGCTCATAAGTTAATTATATGAGAATCTTGCTTTTTATGGAAATTCGTTCAACCTCAAGGAAGAGAAGTTGGAAATGGGAAGGTTGATGGTAGCTATTAGGTGGCCAGGAGAAAGTATTTGAAAGAAAGAAAGTGTCAGTAGAATCGTCACGTGATGTTCTGTAAAGGTTTCGGAGGGGCGGGAGGGGGAGGAGTCGGAGGCGAGAGGTTTCGGAGGGGCGGGAGGGGGAGGAATCGGAGGAACCGTAACGGTGGATACAGCTTTCGTACAAGTACGCAATCACGAGAGACATTTTATGTAAGCGAAAATCATCAGAAATTTCCGCGTAACTCTCCCCTCATAACGCTCCCCGCGTGACGATTTTTCATTTATGTGCCATTGTAAAGACATAAAATGTCAAAAACGAAGTTGGTGTGCGTTGCGCACGTGCGCAATGCGCACCGTGGTCATATTTGAGATCCTTGGAAAAAATCATGAAGATTCAAAAAAAAAAAATTTTTTTACCACCACCTGGAGATTTTAGCAGGGGCGGGAACCTTTTCCGGGGACACCCTGTTTATATGACATAATATGTAAATATATGACATACTATAATATAATATAATATATTATAATATAATATATAATATAATAATATATAATATAATATACTATGATATATATATATGTTAGGTGTATCTGAGTCACAATCCTAACTGATTATGTACGATACCTAAATGACTGAGAAAGAATTATTTGGTATGAATAAGTGAACGCAAGCGCATCCGAGAGAAGAATGAAAATTATATTTTTGGTATCTAACGTTTTTAGTTTCTTAACAACTCGCAACTCATAACATAAACAAATCATAAATTGTAGTTAGTCCCTACAGCCATTCCCCCTTCAATCGCTTCTAAGAAGCGTTTTGGGAACCTCACTGTGCGTCCTGTCTTTGTCTTGTGTTCTTGTACTTTTTGTTCTGTTTTTGAATTTTCTGTCTTTAATTTTTCTTGTATCTTGGGTTTGTCTTGATTCTTGCGTGTTTCTTGAGTCTTGCGTGTTTCTTGAGTCTTGAGTGTTTCTTGCGTCTTGATTTTGTCTTCTGTGCTGTATTCATCTTCTGTCATCGTGTCTATAAGTATGTATGCTGGCTTCAGTCTGTCAATCGAAATATTTGTGTGAGCGCCTTTCATGTTTATCTTGAAAAATTTTGGTGTTCGTTCTAAAACTTGAAAAGGTCCTTCATAGGGATTCTCGAGAGCTCCTCTCAATCTATCGACTCGAACAAAAACATGGTCTGCATCAGACAAATCTTTGTGCACAAATGTAGTCTGACGGTTTTTGTGTTTTTGGTTTACAGGTTTTATACTTCTCATCTTCTCACGAAGTTGTCGAACGAAATCTTCCTCATCTCTTATTTCTCTTTCGTCTTCTAGGAAATCTCCAGGCAATCTGAGGGTCATCCCATACACCATTTCTGCTATTGAAGCTTGGGAGTCCAGCTTAATGGTGCTCCTCAGTCCTAACAAGATGGTGGGGAGTGCTTCGGTCCAATTGGAATTTCCATTGGCTCGAATTGCGGCTTTCAATGTTCTGTGGAACCTCTCAATCTTGCCATTTGCTTGAGGATGGTATGCCGTTGTTCGCTTGATGTCGATTCCACAAAGTCTAGCAAGCGAGTGGAACAGCCTGGACTCGAATTGGCGCCCTTGGTCACAATGAATCCGCCTAGGTGTGCCAAACCGAGCTATCCACTCACTGTAGAACTTTCTTGCCACTGTTTCGGCTTCAATGTTTCGTAATGGAACAACCTCTACCCAGTTTGTGTAACGGTCTATCATGGTTAGGCAGTAGCTGTAACCTTCTGATGATGGCATTGGTCCAATCAGATCGATATGAACAACTTCAAACCTTTCATCAGTTTTCGGAAACGGTTGTAGAGGTGATTTCACGTGTCTTGATATCTTGCTTTTCTGACATGCTATGCAACTTCTTGACCATTGTGCAACATCCTTTTTCAAATTTTGCCATACGAATTTTGAGGAAATCAATTTAACTGTAGATTTGATTCCTGAATGGGCTAAAGAGTGGTAATTTTTGAACACTGCTTGTCGAAACTCTTTTGGTACGTAGGAAAAAAAATAAAAAAAATCACGTCGGGGTCACCAGATGTTAGGTGTATCTGAGTCACAATCCTAACTGATTATGTACGATACCTAAATGACTGAGAAAGAATTATTTGGTATGAATAAGTGTACGCAAGCGCATCCGAGAGAAGAATGAAAATTATATTTTTGGTATCTAACGTTTTTAGTTTCTTAACAACTCGCAACTCATAACATAAACAAATCATAAATTGTAGTTAGTCCCTACATATATATAATATAATATATATATGTACGTATTATGTACATATATTATACTAGCTGAAAAGCCTACTATAAGCAGGCAAAAATAATTCCTCCAACTCTCTCCGACTCCTTCTGCCCCCAACTCCGACTCCTCCCGCCCCCAACTCCTCCCGTCTCCGATTCCGCCGACTCTCCTCACTCCCACAACCCCTCCGTGGATACGTACGTACGGTTGGCGTTTTATGTATACAGATATTGTATATGATTTTTGGAAAACTTTAGGAATCGTTTCAGAATGTTCCGAATTGGATTTCAGTGAAACGCTTTTTCGAAAAAGTCCATTTTAAAAGTTTTGAGGCCATTGCAATAGCTTCATTTTCCTTGAAAATTCGCTAAAAAGGCTTTGATGTCTGAATGCTTTCCAAGTTTTGAAAATGTTTAAGTGGACATTATTATCTTTCGACTGAACCAACTAGAAATTACAGTTTCAATTGTATTTATCGACTTTTTTCAAGCAATCGAACTAAAAAACAAGCATTTAATCGAAAGTCCAAGCCAAGTTAGTGCACAGTCCACATCAACAAAATCATGCATTTTGTTCATGTAGTACCTACCTACTTGTTTCCAACAGTTTACAGAGAAATTTCAATCGACAGTCAAGTACCTAATTTTTATTTCAGAATATTGTCACCGACGAAAATTCTGATTTTCACGTTGAACGCCTCTACTGCAATCACCTCTATCATCTGAGCTGTTTATTGGACTACCTCAAAACTCCCCCTTTTCAAGGTAATACCAATTCATTACTCATTCATTTAAACATGCAAGTTCAAACAATCAAAATTTCATTGTGATCTTGAGCGTGAATTTGGGATCTTGTCACAAAGGTTCGTTCATGCATCAGAAAGATGGAAAATATAAATAGTCAGTACGCAGGTAGGAATAACAATCATTTTATTTTCTTTTTTTTGGGGGGGGGGGGGGGGCTCATCCTAGACGAAAAATTTCCAAACATCCGAATTGGGACTCACATTAGGGATGTTTTCTAGAATAAATAGGAAGAAGTAGCAGTTGAAAACAGCAACAGGTAACGTACATAGCCATACTAGTGATATCAATCATCAACAGCTAGACTGATAGTATTGTCGATGATATCGGTGATTATCGAAATCTCAAACTATCGGTAGTTCAGCACCACTTCTTTGTGTGTAACTTGAAGCAGCGTGGAGGCCGGGGTGGCTGACCAGAGGGTGGGGGAAGCAGAGCACACCAGGAACCCCCCCCCCCCCCTGGAAGGCTAGTTTCTTCTATGTTCTTCTATTCTGACTGGTTGCGAGTGATTTTATTTTAATTAACGAGAGTTTGTTACATAGGTTACCAAAGTTTATCGAAGTAGCTCTGTCCATAATGAGTAAATTATCTAATTTTCCAAAATGATACACTCTGCTCCAAAAGTCAATTGCATTGTTGACATTTTTCAGTTTTTGTGAAATTTCAACTTTAGCGCGGTTCGCAAAGATGCGGACCGAAATGTAAACAGAATAAACGATTTTCAAATTTTCACTCGAATTTCATGTTTTTGTCCTTTTAATACTTCTTGGCTGTTTGTGACCAACTTTTTAACTTCTAAAATATCTAACTTATAGACATTGGCTATTGACTTTTTTGTTTAATTTTTACTATGACTGTTCGTAGCAGAGCTTTTAAGTTATTTGTTGTCCCGGGCAAAACTAGGAAATTATGGACTGGTTCATAATTTCATTCGAATTTCGCGTTTCAGAGGTTTTCCATGCATTCATTCCTTGCTTGTTTGTGGTCAATCTCTCGACCTGTGGATTAGGTACTTCAAAATCGTCTCATTCAACATCAAAAACCGAAATCTAAATAGATGTGACGGTATGAAATAGTAGTAATAAACAATATTCGCTCGAGCGAAGTACCAGAAACTGTGTAATGCAGGGAGCTGAGAGGGGGGAGAGTCTGGCCCCTGATCTGTCAGCCGCGCGACTGCAGCGCTCCTACCTACAATACTAGGAGACTTTCGTCAACTACCTTAAGGTGCGATTTCCCTGGCGCGTCTGCGGCGGGCGGCCGCGGCTCGCGACCAGACGCTCCCCACTGCTTCAGTGTTTTTAGATGGAACCGATTTCCCTGGCGCGGCCGCGGCCGGCGGCTCGTCTCGGCGGCTACATGGCCCATTCTGGGCGGCTACATGACAGCCGCCGCGGCTGCGATCCGACTGGTCTAGTGAGCAGTCCAGCCGCGCTGCCTTCGCGACCAGGGTATGCAAACCCGCAATGTTTCTACATTTTACTGTGAGTTACAGTATTGAGCCTGGTGTGTGTGGCAAATTCAAACTCACAAGAAGATCAGTACCAAACGAACATTTTCTCTTCTCATAAATACAACCCTCTGAAAAGAGAGACAATGTCTCCGTATATATTTATGTGCAACATCCACTTAGTAGACTTTTCAGGTGTGAAAATTTCACTGCGACCCCGGTGAATAAGTGGTCAAATCAAATTTGCCCATTTTACAGGGGAGCATTATTAAAATTTGAACCTTCAACTAAAATCCGGATTTTGTCGTAGAAGGTTGAAATTTCGAATGAATGATGTAGTCATTCATTCCAAATTTCAACTTTCTACGACAAAATCCGGATTTTAGGTGAAGGTTCAAATTTTAATAATGCTCCCCTGTAAAATGGGCAAATCTGACTTGACCACTTATTCACCGGGGTCACAGAAATAATAGGTAGTTATATACATTTCTTAATGTATAAACATGACATGTTTATACATTAAGAAATGTATATACCTCCCTATTATTTCACACCTGAAAAGTCCACTAAATGGATGTTGCACATAAATATGAGGAGTTTGATTCCAGAAGGTACTAACGACCATTTCTATCGATATTGAGTTAACACTTGCCCAGAGTTTGGGGGGGGGGTAGTTCTTCGTAAAATGCTATCGTTTTGAAGCAAAAGATAATTTATTCCCTTGAAAAACGAGGGTGAATATTCCGTTTAGTTTCAAAAGGTACTGTATCCAGCACAATGGCGGTCTCTTATCCTTTTTGTTTCAAAAAGTGCTTTATCCACTTCGTATGTTTTTAAAAAGTACTATATCCACTTCTTTTGATTCCAAAAAGTACTAAACGCCACGTTTTGCTAAAAGTACTATATTCATAAACCTGATATTTCAAATCTCGTTCAAAATTATTTTAAACTTTGAACTAATTTACCTTTCTTTCCAAAAATATTTATTATAATTTAGAAATATATAAAGAATAACATCATTGGTTTACAGCAGGTTTTTCAGGTCGTTATGGTTTTTTGCGTTTTTCTCACGTTTGACCAAAATGGATAGTACTTACCTTATGAAATCAAACTCCTCATATCTACTTCGCATCCATAACCCGATTGTTATAGATGATCCGATGCATAATATTTATTCTCAAAAATTCAATCATTTAAATTTATAGAGAACCAACCAGAGTTTCAACCCCACAATCCCTGAAAGTACCATCGAAATCGAACGGAAACTGTGGACCATATGATCGTTATTTTTCACCATCTAGTGTCCTGAACCCACGATTCCTGAAAATGTCATCGAATTCGGATGGATATAGTGAATTTGGAAAGTAACTACACAGTCAAACTATTTGAAGTTCAACAGAAAGAACGATCTGAAAAGTTGTTCATAATTTCTCAGACGATGAGAATATTGTAAAATCCTTTTGTTCTTGCCAAAAACATGGGTGAGTGAGGCTTCCTATCCATCAACAATAGTTCCGCCTCTGCCAGTGAATGGGCAACAACAATAATCTCGCGCAACATTATCGAAACGGGTGGGGGGGACGACCGCGCCGCTGAAAAAACGTTGTTCTACAGCGCAACGCAGCGCGGCGCGGCCAATGACAAAATCGCCAGCCGCCGGCCGCCCGCCGCAGACGCGCCAGGGAAATCGCACCTTTACCGTCGAAATTCGAAATCCGTGTCTGCCGCCTGGTCAGTGATTTGCAATGATGATGGTTTGAATTTTTTTCAAATTAGGTGTTACGTCGTTCAAAAATGTATCCTGAGCTGACTTCGCCGGAAGCAGCTGGGAAAAACAACTATTGATGTCAATTTGCCTCAGAACTCTTGACGGTAGAACGCTAATGATGGAGGGTTGAGGTATACAATTTATGATGTGATGAACTCTTTTTTATTCTTATCTTCATTAAAAAATACGAGAACACCCTTTCTTCTTTCCTTCGAAAAATTATAGCTTTAAATCTCAACCCACAATCACATTTATAGCGGCAGTAAACTTACATGTAGTAGAAATTTGTATTTACTTTCAATAAAGTGAGTAAATAGGTTACTTAACTATAAAGTCAGAATTAGAAGGTACCTACCATTAAAAAGGATGGTACTTAGGTAGTTGAACTGCATCAATTCATCGTTTCATTTTTACAAAAGTGCTAAATGCAATTGTCATTGCTATCCTTAACTTAAAATAAATGGGAGGTAAAACAGACTTGGAAGCAGGAGTTTCATTACCCATATAGACTTAAGCTGCCTGTCCACTAGGTCGACAGCGCGGCGTGGCGCGAAATTCTTGAGCTCCGTCCACTGGAGCGGATAAAATTTTTCGACCCGCCGTTTTGCCTGTTCCGCGTCGAGTGAAGGTTCCTTCTCAGGAAAATGTCGGGCATAGATATTATGTTTTTATCGGACGACGAAGAAATGTTCGTTTTAGTTGCAGCTTTGGAAGCAGAAGAAGAGGACCAAATCGGTGGGAAAATGAGAAGATTTTGGGTCCATCCAATAAAGAAGATGGACCTGGGGGAGCACAATCACCTGTTCCAACATTTGTTAAGAGACAAGCATAAATTTATAAAGTATTTTAGAATGTCGAGGGGGAAGTTTTCCGAGCTTCACACATTGATTAAGCCTAGTACACATAAGCAGAACACTGACGAAAATGATCGAGGTCGACAATTTTTCGCTTCACCCTCCATCCACTAGGTCGAGAGCGTGGCGTGGCGCGCAGCCACGCTCCAGAAGTCTGGAGAGCGGCAGATTGCGGAAAATTTTCGACCCGCGCTGCGCTGTCGACCCAGTGGACAGGCTGCCATTCATTTCCCATTGTATTTTAGAATTTTGTTTTTTAGCGCTGCGCCACATTGTGCCACGCTGTCGACCTAGTGGACGGGCACCTTTAGACAGAAACTTCGAGACAGAAAAGCTCGAAAATTAGGTGTGCTTCAACTACCTACGGGTGCAAATGATGTTTGATAACATTAAACGATGATAGCAAATCCCTCGCAGTGAGCAAGATGTCAAAGAGTCCTTGATATTCTCGCTAGGGGCGCGGCAGTCGCGCATCTGACAGATTAGGGGTCAGACTCTCCCACTGAGAGGGAGTCAGGACACTGGTGACGTCACGCTTCCCCCACCCAGCAGCGTGTGGACTTCTCTCTACTCACCTTCCTCCCATCCACTGGGCTGAAATCTGAAGCTGGGAGCCCTAGAAGCGTTCTGATTGGTGGAGCTCCAGGATGTAGTTCTAGATGAGTGCAACAGATCGCGTTCATGATCGCTTGTTCCCAACCTCAGTGCAACAAGTCACCTTGTTTAACACAAATTTTCTCCTTGGAGCGTTACCGGTCGCATCTAAGTAATTAATTTGATAACTGTTGTAAAGCCAAGGCTATAGAAAGCAAAGGCGAAGAAGAAGACTTTCATTTTATTATAACCAATTGAAGTGCAACCCATTTTCCCTTGAGTATCATGTAAAAAGCAAAATTTTATTAGCATACTAATAACATTTAGTTATATTCTCGATATGTATGGAAAAATCGAGCGATTTTCAATAATACACTGGGTTTCAAACGTTTCTGTGGGAGGCAGTTGTCGATTGAACATTTGAACTACTGGCAATAGGGACAAACAACAACTGTGAGGGCATCCTGGAAAATACCTTTCGCCTCGATTGGTTTTTCTAAGTAGTTCTTGCAAATCTAAATGACGATGAAATGAAAATTTATCAATTTCTGGTCATTCGAAAGAATTTGAAAAGAAGCAGCATGGAGAGAATGTGGCCTCCCCCCACCACATCAGTTTTCGTAGTAGTTCTTTAGCTGAAAGTAGATGGCGCAACTGAGGCAGCCACAAAAATGCTTGCACGCCATGTTAACATTAGCTTTCTCCTCTGTCAACTTGTCTCCAGTACTCTGTGCTCCCACCCCAGCCAATTATGTCCAAATACGCATTACATACCCATGTGAACCCGGCTTAAGTTTGTTGAGGGAAGATTCAATACAAAACAGATGTCAATTACTCCACAACTTGATGGTCCGCTATGATAGGAACGAAGTGCAAAAACGCTTGCATACGAGTCTGCAACACATTGAAACATTTTCATGCCCCCCTGGTAATATCAAACTGTAAAGTACCTACCTACCTAACAACTTCACTTCTGATGGTCATAATCATCATTGTGGCGACTTGGGACAAATATCGTTGCAACAAATATCGTTGCAACAAATATCGTTGCAACAAATATCGTTGCATCAAATTTCGTGACGATTTTTTTTTTATGTGCCATATGAAAGACATGAAAATGTCAAAAACATTCACGATTATTCAAAAAAGTGGAAACCTTCCTTATTGAGTGACTATCGTACACGGAAGACACATAATAATAATAATGCGTAATGTATTTGTTTCAGGTGGCAAAAAGTGTCCGACATGCGGGGAGAGGGTCTTCCACGACAAGTGGCGGATCGGCGAGAAATTGGCCGAAGATCGTTGGGCCCACGAGCAGGCTCGACAGCGAGAGTTGGACGAGGTCACGGATTTCTTTGCCTGAATTTTTAAAAAAATCCTATTCGGACTCTACAGGTGGATGAGATACACTCTTACTGATTGTTATACACTCATAAGTCGATGATCATATATTTTGTATCCCACAACTAGCTTCCCTCCATGATGAATCAATGATTATTCCTACTTTGGCACACTCGTAAGAAACAATTGTTTTTGTTGTAATTTTTTTACTTATTCTTAAAACTCAAACTTACTAGTTTGTGAGTACTTATTGCGACAATCTTCATGTTGTGTCTCGGTTTTCAACCCTAGACCTTCAAATACGAATATTACAAACCGGTTATTACCTATTAAGTCACAGCATAAAAATAGAAAATCGATAATGATTAAATAAAAACTGTATTTCTGGTAAACTTGTGTTTCTATGCGTTTTCAATTTAAATTCATGAATGTTCAAATGGCTGGGTACTACATGTTGTGATCAGCGACCTCTCCGCATTTCTGTCCATTCGCTTCCTTAGCTCATGTGGTAGGAGCTCCGATTCGAGGGAAGTTAATTTTTGATGATTCAACAATGTGGCGCAGTCGTACCGGACCCAAATGGTCTCCATTTTCTTTTCTTCCAATTCGGAAGAAAAATTAACGAGCCCCTTGAAATCTCCGAGATTCGAAGAATCTTCCCTCTCATCATGCCCACTCACGGCTAGCTCGAAAACACCACAGAACTTGATACAATCAATGATTCGGGATAAAAAAATGTACCTATTTTTCTAACCGTTTCGTTTTTTAGGATGTCCCACAGTAAGACTTGGGCGTCCTAATGCGATCGATCTGGGGTGAAGGTGGACAACACTCAACAGAAAAAAAATAACCACACAGTAATTTGTTTTAGACCATTCTGAATCCAAATCCGCGAAAAAAACCATAGGTGTATGTCTGTGTGTGTGTGACAAAATCTTGTGTCGTCTGCACAGGCCTTAGTACTCAACCGATTTTCCTGGTTCTTTTTTGTTCGACGCGGAAAATTATCTAGTTGTGCACTACGGCGCTGGAATTTTGAATTTTGCCTTTTAAGGGGGGGTTAATGCTCAAAAAACGTGCGTTTTTGGGCATAATCTTGTGTCGTCTGCCCAGGCCTTAGTTATCAACCGATTTTCCTGGTTCTTTTTTTGTTCGACGCAGAAAACTATCTAGTTGTGCACTACGGCGCCGGAATTTTGAATTTTGCCTTTTAAGGGGGGGAAAGGGGGGGTTAATGCTCAAAAAACGTGCGTTTGCGGGCATAATCTTGTAAAATCTGCCCAGGCTTCAATTTCCAACCGATTTGTTTGATTCTTTTTTGTTTGACTCAAATAACTTCCGAGTTGTACACGATTTTACCAGAGTACCAAAATTCGCAAGGGGAGGGGGCGAGTGGGGGATAATATTCACAAAATATCCGAATTTTCAATGTTTCGGTTCCTTTAGGTACTGCTTACTAATTGTACCCAACCTTTGAAATTGAGGAAAAATTCTCATTATACCTCCGAATTTTCATGAATTATTCACTGTACCACCATGGAACTAATAGTGGTGCCACCATGGTGCCGGGACACCATAAACCGCATATTTCGTGGTTTTTTTTTTTTTTTGTGTTTCACCTTGAATACGGATGTGAACCTCGAAGGACCGCCTGTTAAAACTAATAGATGAAAGTTCAATGTTACGACGTATTTTCGCTTTGGTGCCTGACTGGCACCATTGGTGGTGGTGGGGGGGGGGGGGGGGTGAACTCGAATTCGCATGTTGGGTGTCGTAGATCATGGATTTTGAAATGCTCTTCAGATTCGAGGCTCCCATGCCGCTAGAAATGTTATGGAGGATAATGGTTGGGGGGGGGGGGTCACTATTTCTTGCCTAAAATACTTAATAAATTACACCGAGTGAAACAATTTTATCGCTTACCAACTGGTATTAATTGACCTAATGCTTATCCAATGGGACGGCCCCTGGAATGCATGCATTACTAAACAAGATGTTTTTTCTTTTTTTTTGTATCAGATTAAGACGATATGCACTGTCGAGTTGTTGCATTATATTTTTGACGACCCAATATACGCAAATCTACCAGAGCATTCTTATGGGAGACAGCCTAAGCGTTTTTTAATTTTTTGGGTAAATGGGAGATCACTTATGCCGTCTTAACTCAAGCCTCATTTCGGTTGGAAGAACAAAGTAGGCAAGCAAAGCAAAATAATTTGTTAGTCACTTCACACCTACAAAGCCAATCTACCTTCTTATAATATTCAACGTTAAACTTACGGTACGAATCTGCACGATTTTGCTTCCGAGTCTACCAAGGTAGCGGAAGCTTTGTTTTCACTTTTCAAGGACGAAAAAAAAAGTTCTCCAAAATCAAAATTTCCACTCGCGTTTTGCGTTTTAGACCTTTCTGAACAATTTTGGTTCCGTGTCTGTCTGTGTGTCCGTCTGTCATGAATTCCTTGTAACGCGCATAACTATACGAAGTTATTGTCCGATTTCTATGAAAATTTCAGGGATTGTGCGGGTTAGTGTGTAGACGGTCCCCTATGAAAATCATAATCCCCGGACTGATAGAAGCGACTGCGCATGCGCAAACGTGAATTCCTTGTAACGGCCATAACTACTACATTTTTCATCCGATTTCAATGAAATTTTCAGGTATGTTACATATTAGTATTTAGGAGGTCCCCTATGAAAATCTCCACCTTCGGACTGATAGTAGCTACTGCGCATGCGCAAACGTGAATTTCCTAGTAACGGCCATAACTTCCACATTTTCCACTCGATTTCGATGAAATTTTCAGGGAATTTGTGGATTAGGTTGTAGATGGTCCCCTATGAAAATCATTGTCCCCGGACTGATAGAAGCGACTGCGCATGCGCAAACGTGAATTCCTTGTAACGGCCATAACTTCCACATTTTCAATCCGATTTCAATTAAATTTTCAGGGATGATACAGATTAGTATTTAGATGATACTCTATGAAAATCACCACCTTCGGCCTGATAGTAGCCATTGCGCATGCGCAAACGTGAATTTCCTTGTAACGGCCATAACTTCCACATTTTCCACTCGATTTCGATGAAATTTTCAGGGAATATGTGGATTAGGAATATGTGGATATGTGGATGGTCTCCTATGAAAATCATTGTCCCCGGACTGATAGAAGCGACTGCGCATGCGCAAACGTAAAATCCTTGTAACAGCCATAACACTTACATTTTTCATCCGAATTTGATGAAATTTTCTAGGATTGTCCAGATTAGCGTGTAGATGGTCCCCTATGAGGGTAGTGGAAGGTACTTAGAGATTGGTGTTTTGAGATTAACTACTGTGCATCGGATCATCTATACAATCGGGTTATGGATACGAGGAAGCTATGTGCCACACCCACCTGGCAGACGTTTTTTAAATTTCAACGTCTGCTGGAGTCCAGGTAGAGGCGGCAAGGGGCAGCCAGTTTCTCAAATGTCGCTCTTTTCCACGACCGACAAACGCGAATAGTTTAACCTTCATGAGCTCGCGCCAACAAGAGTCACACCGGCGCTCGCGCAGCTGTCTGTTGACCGCCCATGCTTTTTCAATGATTATCATGCTGATTTCTCTAGTTTTCTTCGCAGTAAATGCAAAGGAACTAAAACACAACTCAAACAACACATTTTCCATCAAAAAATGATTTATTATTCAAAATAACATTGCCATTAACACAAAAATAAACTCTTGCTTCCAACAAAAAAAAACACAATTGGCTTCAAAAGGCCATTTGGAAAATCATTATTTTTGTTCAACTGTTTCTGTTAGGTGGAAAACAAGATTATTTATTTCAATCAATAACCATAATCTCCGTCCTCTAAGTCAATGTCTGAGGCACTGTCGTGATCAGTCACCTCCATGTTTTCAGGCACCCATGGGTGCAACAATCGGGTTTCCTCCATCTTTTCTATCACTGTCCATTTCTACTAGCACCTGAGCTCTATATCTTCAGCCGTTCTGTAAAGTTTTTCCCTGAACGAAAAATGGAAAAGGATTATTAGTTGTTTTTTTTTTTTTTTTTTTTTGGAGAAAGACGAACAAAGAGAGAGAAGAGAGAGGCAAGATAGTCAAATTATTCGCAATACTATAGAAAAAATTATAATTTATCGGATAGGTACCTACTTATAATTTACTTACATTTTACGATGTCGATGAAAATATTTCGTCAGAAGTAATCTGACCGCCGTCAGTGAAAAAATAAATACGAACGCGATCGCGCGGCTGTCTCCTGACCGCCTGACTCAAGACTATAAAGTTTTGAAGTGCACTGAGCGTACATATAGCGGCGGATCACTGCCCATAGGGCTGGAACATGTTGTGGGATGTCTAATTAGAGAATACATGACCTTCCCATCCCCCCTATAAAATCATAGGTGAGCGCATCTCTTCGAAATTCAAGAAAGGCGGTCACTTGACCGCCTGCGCGAGCGTTGAAGGTTATCACGTTGAACGCGGTTATGTCACGCAAATCCCGGGGTCTGTGTGGCTGGCCGCGTCTATGTCACGCAAGCACCTCTCGCAAAACAGGTTCAAGAATATCTGCTCCTGTTCTTTCGTTCTCAGTTTCCACTCTTTTCTAGCATTTTTTCGTGATAGATGAACATATTATGAGTTGAACGGTTCAATCCGGAGCTGAATCGGTCGAGGTTGAAGGTAATTGAGCAGTTATCAAAGTGACACCTTATCTTTGTGTGCGCCTCCGGTAATTTTTTTATGTTTTCACATTTTTCATCCATTTTTACGGAATAATTCACTCTTTTTAAGGTTGATCGACATTGTTTAATTGTTGGTTGTGTCAATAATCAGCCGAATCCTCTCATAAGTTTCATACTTTCAGTTCGTTATCGTGAAAAAGACACTCCGATTTTTTTTGTGTTTCACTCGGTTTTTCTGTTTTGAATCTTTGCCAGACAACTCTACAAAGCTCCCAAAAAAGAGAAGACTTGTTCTCTTTCCAGGTATGGAATAACTAGGTATTATATTGTTGTACATGATTGATTCCTACCCATTCTATGCACCATCAACCTATCTCCCTTGCAAAGGCCGCCAGAATTCGCGTCCAGTGGACGGGCGGCCTGAGCCAACCCAATCACATAGGGGTTGATTTCCCATTCAAACTGGAGCAACTTGACACCACCGCTGGCCGCGTCACGTTGACGCCGAGAATAAATTCTCAAAATTCTCAACTTTTTTTTATGTCAAAATTTTTGGAAAAATGGACTTTTTAATATATGTTGCTGCTATAGCGTTTCGTCGAAAAAAAATTTCTCCGCCACAGGGGACCAACGCGTTTTTTTTCCCGCGTGCAAGGTGTTAATGTAATGCACCAAATTATCAATTGTACCTACAACTCTCCTAGATAATCAAAATACTTAAAACAAAACGGTGGACCAAAAACGAAAAACCCTTATCAGTTTTGTTTGCTTCTAATTCTAACATGATAAGGAACCCCGGATTCCTGAGCTATCAAGGGGAGAGGGGGGTGCGTATTTTTTCCATGCTGCGCCCCAAGGTCACATTTCGTGCTCTCTGGTTGGCCAATCTTATGTGCCCACCTCCCTCGAAACACGTCACCCCCCTAGCGTACGAGCAGACAAGAAATTTTGCTCAAACCAGCGCTGATTGGTCGAGCTCCCCCCTCGGTTTTTGCGTGTAGATTCAACTAGCACAGGTCTTCTCTCTCCTACCTATGATCGAGTCTTTCGTCACTGGCCAACTTACTCTTCAAACAAATAAGAACGAACTTAAAATTTTTTTTTTTAATTGGCTGGGGGTGCACACGCGCCTATGCTCCTGTCAGTAGCTGCCCCTGGTCAGCAGATCCCCCGTCAATAAGGAACAATAACAAAAACTCCGAAGCCAGTCAACAATACGTGTTCTCACTAGGTTGTAAAATGCCGGCCAAAGCAGCCTCCCTGACTAGGTAACGGTGTACCTAAGATTTCCTTACAGGGGGGGGGGGGGGGAGAGATGTTGTGATCTTCCTTAGCTCATGTGGTAGGAGCTCCGATTCAGAATTGAAAATTTTAGATGATTCAACATACAGCTGGATTCACATGGGGCGGAAGGACAGAACGCAATGTGACTAGTTGTTTGGACAACAGTTGAATTTGGTGGCCGCCATTTTGTTAGAGCTGTGACGCGGTAGACATTTCCGTTGAGCTTTGCGCACGCGCTGGGCGTGAAAATAGTAGAGAGTCGATGTTCACGAGATAAACTGCACGGAAAAAACTTCCTCGGAATATCAACTTTCCAAAGATCCGATTGAAAAAATTCTCTCACAAAATCTACTCAAAATATTTTTGTTTGGCATTAGGTAGATGAGAAGTGGTACGTTCTTTCCACCAGTGCTCACATTTTTACTTTCACGCAGTAAATGAAAATAGTTATGATCACTTTTGTGATGTGAGGTCGAAAGCAGAAAAAATCGTCACAATTAAAATGCCAAAAAAACAAAGGATTAAAGACATTCTTGTGTGAAATTTATTGTAGAATGAACAACCTGAAGGTTCGACACATGAGTGTTCACTCTGTATGATATTTTATTATGAAAAACTCGGCGCTTCGTGTCTCGCCAGGGGGGCAAGCCCCCTCGACCCCCAGATGCTATCTACTTAAAGCCTTCAGCGTTAATTATAAAAACATGGAACATGTTTTAGCCAAATTTAGTGCAGAACCTTTAATCGTAGGTAGGTACAATACAAAAGTTATATTACCCCTAGCAATATATCTAAATGCATTAAGAAAAACTCGGAATTTCGCGCCTTGAGAAACTCGGTGGTTCGCGTCTTGAAAACTGGATCCCCCCGGAAAAACCGGGTCCTCCTTCCGCGTAACGTTTATTGGTTAGTTATTGTAGGGCAATAACATGTTCCATGTTAAAAAATATACAGGGTGTCTACACTTAAGATGGGCATAACTTCAGGGTTCGATTCTACAAGGTATTTCCAACAAAAAAATATCTCGTAGCAATTTTCTTTTACCCCACTCGAAATTCCTTTTTTTTTCACTTTAAAGTTTTTCTTCGCGTTTTCGACCTAACGGCACTGATATGGTCATAACTTCCTTATATCTCCTGAAAAATCAAATCTGACTACACCGTTAGAAAGAGCGTTAAATTCCCAAGCTGCCTAGTGCAAAATAAAAATCTTTTAGCGATAAAATAGTTTCAAAAATTCAAGTCAAAAAGCCAACTTTACAAATTTCTCTAAACTTGACTTTCTTCGACCAAAGTTTTCCCTCTAAATCCCTGCTCATTTCGATGGGCGCTCTTCGGAGAAAACATGCTCAAATTGTCAGCTTTCCAACGGCCTATACATTTTTCTTTTTAACATTCAAATTGGAAGAGTAAATGAAGTTTGAATGCCAAAAAACGTGTGTTTTACAAGAAATTCGAGTGTTTTAAACGGTTTATGGTCCCCTCGATCCCAAGATGGCTTGACGATTTTGGTATCATTTCCTATGTAATTTTTTACGCTGAATCCAATAGTGATACTTCCGAATGATTCCCACTGCTAAAAAGTGAATTTTTCGAAGAAAACCTTCGTTTTTCGTACATAAAATACGCATTATTCGTAGATATACCTTGTATAAATAAACAGAAATTTCTGCGAAGCAATTACTCATGTTATTGTTTGGAGTGACGCACACACATACATACATACATACACAATTTTTGGAAAGCTTCAGGAATCGTTTTATAATTTTTCAAAACTGATTTCAGTAAGAAAAAAAGTGAAAAACGTCCCTGCAAAATATTTTGAGTTTATTCATGTAGCTTCATTTTCCTTGAAAATTTGCTAAAATTGAATTGACCAGGCGAATAAGTTTCTATTTCACACGAACCGACCACCGGTCTATTTTATATGTAGACCACAAGCCAAAGTCGCGTCCTCGCGTAGCGCCTATTTAAAATTCTTCGGGTTCTCCTTCATAAACCAAGTCCTGTCGGAATTTGGAAGGAAGTGTGTTCCTCGTTTGCGGAGAACCTGGAACTTAACGGCGGAAACGTGGTGCTGAAGCCGATTCCGTCAGTTTGTCTATTCTAAAGGCTCATATTGAAAGACGTTGTTTAGTAATACATGAATTGCAGAGGAAGTTGGATAAGAAGTAGATTGCTCAGTTTCAACAAGTCAGCGATGAAAGACGCGTTCTTTTACTGCTTACCTGTCTACTGTTGAGGAACTTCCGTATCATTTGTATCATTATGCAGATACGAATTAAATCACTCGCGATGAAATTGTGGAAACCCATTTTCAATAAAAAACGCTGCAAATTATTACACAAAGGTTTATTATTTCTATATAGATCACTCGTCTGCAAAGAGCACGGCTTTGCCATTGTCACCACCTACCTACCAAATGTGAAATGTTTTTAAACCTATCTACCCGCTAACTACTACCTATCTACTACACATGCTGCCTTCACATCGTCACAAGGTCCTCAGACCTTCCCACTTCCGCCTCCAGTTGGGGATGTGGTGGGGATGGGCCACTCATCCCTAACTAGTTGTTGTGATCAGCGACCTCTTCGCATTTCTGTCCATTCGCTTCCTTAGCTCATGTGGTAGGAGCTCCGATTCAGAATCGGAATGATAGGAGATCGATCCCTGGCAGTGGCGGCTGGTCAGGGTAGGCAAGGTAGGCACCGCCTAACCTGCAATCTATACTTAAAAAACGCTTAATTGAAAAAAAAAATATTTTAATTAAAAAAATAAAAATAAATAAAATTTTTGAAAAAAAGTTGAGTTTTCTTTTCTACATTAAATTAATTATTCTTCGAAGTTGCTGAGTAATGGTTATAGAACTCAATCTCACTTTGCTCAATGGGAAATAAAGTCAACTTGTAAGTGGAATGAACCAGCAGAAAGGAACCGTTCTATGAACCAGCAGAAAGGAAGCGTCCTATGAACCGTTCTATGAACCAGCAGAAAGGAACCGTTCTATGAACTACACCCCCCTTCCCCCCGCCATAAGAGCGAGGAACAAAGGCTCCTTAGGCGAAAGCGCGTTTTCGCCTGACATGCCATTCATCAGAAAAAGAATCCATTGATAAAGAATAGGCTAAGATAGACGATCCCCTCCCACTAGTTAGGCGATGGGAGCTTGGAGGGGAGTTTCGCCTTTCCATATTTCCCCGATTTCGCCCTCCCCTCTAAGCCACCCCAGTGTTAACTTCTCCCAGAGTTGACAACCCTACTGATAAATCCGTATATCTACGAATTTTTGGTTCTCATCCCAAATAACCGATTTTTCATCAAAATCAAGGGATTTTTTGACTTGATTCATTTTTGAACTCTCGAGCTTTGTATAGTATTTATAAAACGTAAGGATTTTCACTCTTAATCTCGGATTTTTCAAGGGTTAATTAGGCTTGAGTATGGAGAAATCTACCCATAGGGTTGGCAACTCTGTACTTCATGCCTTCTTCGTATTTACCCTTCCCCTCCTTTCTTATCAGAACTCGGTCTGAACTTTTTGCCCTTTGCCTTCGACTGTTTACCTTCCGTTTTAATTTTCTCGGTGGCATTCGCGTTTGTGATCGTGATATCGTGATGGATGTTATTTTAGCCCTGCTTGATCAGCCATTCTCGCGATGGAAAGAAGAAGATAAGCAAATCTTGGTGAGAAATGGACGGCCAATTCCGCAGGTTAATTTATCTAGTAACGACCACAAACAAGGTAAAACCTATACTCGTACTTTCACTAGATCCTGGCTCGATAAATACAAATGGATTTGTATAAGTTCTTCCAAAAATGCATTATTCTGTTGGCCGTGTTTATTGCTGAATAATTGTAAAAGTCCGTGGAATTCTTGTGGCTATTCTGACCTCAAAAATGTATCTACTGCCATAAAAAAACACAATGACTCGAAAGATCATTTAGGTGCCACAGTTTGTCTGAAAAGACTCGAAAATAACTGTTCAACCGTTGCCGAAATGCTTGATGTCCATCATAAAATCAGCAAGGCTGCATTTAATGATAAAGTTAGTCTGAATCGTAGGGTAATGGCAAATATAATAGACACAGTTATTCTTCTTGGAAAAACTGAGCAGCCTTTCAGGGGTCATGATGAATCAACAACATCTTTGAACAAAGGTAATTACGTTGAGACATTACAAACTCTTATTGATCACAATTCAGCTGATGTGAAAATTCATTACAATTCTATCAAGTCCATTTTTTCTGGAAATTCCAAAACTATACAGAATGAAATTATTGAAGTTTTAAACACAGTCTTGCAGGAATCAATAACATGTGCTATTGATGGGGCTCCATTCTTTTCTATTCAAGTAGATGACACTACTGATATCACCCAAAAATGCCAATGTACCATGATTGTTAGATTCGTTAATCCTATTGGTGAAATTGTTGAACATTTTCTGGGCTTCGTTGATGTTAGTACAGGCCGAGATGCTCAGAGTATGTTTGTACATCTCAACAATCAACTTTCGAAGTACAGTTATAAGGATAAGCTTGTTGCCCAGTGTTACGACGGTGCTAGTGTGATGTCTGGTCATCTGAATGGTCTGCAGAGTAAAGTGAAAGAAGTTGTCCCACAAGCATTGTTTGTTCACTGCTATGCTCATCGACTTAATCTCGTACTTCAAGACAGCTGTAAAGGAATTCGCGAATGCCGTATATTTTTTGCTACCCTTTCTGGAATTTCCACTTATTTTCATGGTTCGTCAACAAGGACACAGGTAGTTGATAGAATTGTTGGCAGAAGAGTACCACAAGTCGGAGCGACCAGGTGGTGCTCTAGGTCCAGAGTCATATCATTGATAACATCAGAGTGGGAAAGTTTCATACTAGTTTTTCAGGAATTAATCCAAGATCCGTCCTCCACGAATGAAACCACTCTTGGAGCAGATGGATTTTTGGGAAAATTTAATGATTTTGATTTTGCATTTATGGCACAAATTTTCAATGACATATTCATCCATACTGATATTCTTTTTGATGTGCTTCAGAAAAAATCTCTGGATGTCACGTACTGTTTGAGAAAAATTAATGAAACCAAAATTTTGATTGAAATTAAGAGAAGTGAAGACCATTTTCAAAAATTCTATGACCTGATATCTCAAACCTTAGATATTCCTTGCAAAAGAGGAGTGTCAAATCCAGAATCGCATAAATTTAATTTAAAACGTTTATATTTTGAAATTATTGATTTTATTACCTCTCAAATATCTTTTGGTGATATGAATAAGCTGAAGTTTTTTGAATTGGCAGATACTTCCTCTTTTTCAAAATACTGTGATAACTTCCCTTCTGACGCATTGAAAGCACTTAGCACTGCCTATCCTTCTTTATTCTTAGATCTAACTAAATTGAAAAATGAGTTATCATTCATCTATCACGATAAAGACATGAACAATCTGTCCCCACAAAATATTCTGAAATATCTGGTTGAAAAGGATTTACAAGGCGTACTTAGCGAGGGTCACAAATTCTTTTCATTGATTTTAACAATACCATCTTCCTCGTCGTCCGCAGAGCGAAGCTTCTCATGCTTGAAACGGGTAAAAACGTATTTGAGAAATACGATGGGCCAAGAAAGACTTAGTGCATTGGCGACGTTTTCCATAGAAAAGAGATTATTGATGGATTTAAAAGCGAATGGGGCTCTTCATGAAGTAGTTATAGAGAATTATGCTAATCTTAAAGACAGAAAGATAGATCTCATCTTCAAACTCTAGTCATGAAGTAGTTATAGAGAAGTATGCCTATCTTAAAGGCAGAAAGATTGATCTCATCTTCTAACTCTAGTCATGAAGTAGTTATAGAGAAGTATGCCTATCTTAAAGATTGGAAGATTGGACTCATCTACTAACAAAGCCTGTAGGACAACGCCTCTCTTGTAGGATGGGTGCTACCACATATATATATAATATTACCTAGATCAGATCCCAATTCAGATGCATGCCATATCTAGTATGTACGATGGTATCTCTGATCTTATAGGATCATTAGGTATTTAACCCCTACTAAGAGGAATATTTAAGAGTGGTTGAGTTATTGGAAGTATAATAATGAAGTCAATAGACTGAAGGAGGTCTGATAACACAGTCTGAAAAAAACAATTATGCTGTGATAATGCAAATTACCTAGTTTACCAAAGTCACTTAATTTCAAACAAGTAAGCTACTGACGGGACCAAACGTACCTTCCTTCAGTTTCCTATAAAATGGTTAATCTGTCTTTTGGTAAGATCCACATGGATGGGTGGTTGGGGTGGATCGGGTGGGACACGGATCTGGTGCGCCTCCCCGGGGCGTGTCCTGGTTACTGGCCCTTTATACATTGAAAGGGCTTGCTGAGCACCAGATGTATCATTGATTAACATAAATAAATTAGTGATCAATAAATTCATGAAATTATTGTCAGTTCATTGAAATTGCATCGTTGTCTGAGATTCAGTAGCTTTCTTGTTCCATGAGTCCATCTACCGACCCCCCCCCCCCCCTTTTAAGCTTACGTTTGTCGCCTACCCTGTAATGATCTATCAGAGCCGCCACTGATCCCTGGTCGAGGGAAGTTAATTTTTGATGATTCAACATAGTATACAGGGTGTCTACACTTAAGATGGGCATAACTTCAGGGTTCGATTCTACAAGGTATTTTCAACAAAAAATGTCTCCTAGCAATTTTCTTTTAACCCACTCAAAATTCCTTTTTTTTCACTTTAAAGTTTTTCTTCGCGTTTTCGACCTCACGCCACTGATTTGGTCATAACTCCCTTATTTCTCCAGAAAATTCAAATCTGTTAGAAAGAGCGTTAAATTCCCAAGCTACCTAGAGCAAAATCAAAATATTTCAGCAATAAATAGTTTTAAAAAATCAAGTCAAAAAGTCAACTTTAAAACATTTTCGAAACTTGATTTTCTTCGACCGAATTTTTCACTCTAAATCCCTGCTCATTTCGATGGGCGCTCTTCGGAGAAAACATGCTCAAATTGTCAGCTTTTCAACGGTCTGTCAATTTTTCTTTTTAACATTCAAATTGGAAGAGTAAATGAAGTTTGAATGACAAAAAACGTGTGTTTTACAAGCAAATCCAGTGTTTTAATCGGTTTATGGTCCCCCTCGATCTCAAGATGGCTTGACGAGTTTGGTATCATTTCCTATGTATTTTTTTACGCTGAATCCAATAGTGATACTTCCGAATGATTTCGACTGCTAGAAAGTGAATTTTTTGAAGAAAACCTTGTAGAAGGGAAAAGAAAAATCAATTGTGACTACACGAGTGAAGGCAACCACCACCACTACTGTGTGTGTATTGTGTTTTTACGCTTATCTTCTTGTTGCTCGCTAGATTCCAAACTGTTTTGTCTAATGCTGAAATTCATTCATATTTGTTTTAATACAACGTTTAATTGTCAAATTCATGTACTTGCTTATTTGTGATCTACCACGGATCTCAGTAAACCTTCGGTTTTCGTTGATAAAATACGCATTATTCGTAAATGTGGTAGTGAGCATGAAGTAACACCTTTCTACTCAACAAAAACTTCAATCAGCTAAAAATTCGGTGTTTTTGTTGAGTTCAAAGGTGTTACTTCATGCTCACGACTAAATCTAAGAATAATGCGTATTTTATGTACGAAAAACGAAAGTTTTCTTCAAAAAATCCACTTTCTAGCAGTCGAAATCATTCGGAAGTATCACTATTGGATTCAGCGTAAAAAAATACATAGGAAATGAGACCAAAATCGTCAAGCCATTTTGAGATCGAGGAGGACCAGAAACCGCTTAAAACACTGATTTGCTTGTAAAACACACGTTTTCTGGCATTCAAACTTCATTTACTCTTCCAATTTGAGTGTTAAAAAGAAAAATTGATAGACCGTTGGAAAGCTGACAATGGGGTATTTCAGTCAATTTTTTTTATTTTTTTTTCAAAAGGGTATGGTTCAGGAATAACGGTAATCGGGTCTGTTCGTCGAGAAAATGTTTTTAAAAAATCAGAGAAGCTAAGGAAAGTTGAAGATTTGAATGGTGTGACGTAGCTAGCCAATCGTGATGTAGCTAGCCAACTGTCTTTGAAAAAAGTATCCATGCACAGAAACCCTTGGGGGACCTCTTGGATACTACAAAACACCACTCACACAGGCGCGCGGCGTAGTCCTTGCCTAGTGTGTGTGATTTATAGCGGCCCGCCTTTTTCAAACGTGTGATCTCTTTAATTAATTTTTCTACCACATGTTATAGTATCATTGGGCTAAAAGTTGGGGTATATAGGTTTTCAAGGGTGCTGAATCCAAATTTGAGGTCAAAAACCTGAATTTCCGACCCACCGAAATACCCCATTTGAGCATGTTTTCTCCGAAGAGCGCCCATCGAAATGAGCAGGGATTTAGAGTGAAAACTTTGGTCGAAGAAAGTCAAGTTTCAAAAAATTTTAAAGTTTGCCTTTTTGACTTGATTTTTTGAAACTATTTTATTGCTGAAATATTTGATTTTGCACTAGGTAGCTTAGGAATTTAACACTCTTTCTAACGGTGTAGTCAGATTTGAATTTTCAGGAGAAATAAGGAAGTTATGACCATATCAGTGCCGTAAGGTCGAAAACGCGAAGAAAAACTTTAAAGTGAAAAAAAAGGAATTTTGAGTGGGTTAAAAGAAAATTGCTAGGAGACATTTTTTGTTGAAAATACCTTGTAGAATCGAACCCTGAAGTTATGCCCATCTTGAGTGTAGACACCCTGTATAAGGGGGCCAGAGTGCTCAATTAATCAGATTCGTCTCAAACTAACCTGCCTTTTCTTTTCTAGCTATTAAGTCCTTACACCTTATAATTTATATGTCTCTGGCACCCATTAGATTGCAGCCATTAAAACATTCAAGTTTATTTGGAAGAAATAAACGCTTCATACTCGATTCGAAGAAATGAAGTAGAGTTGTGGGTGCCTTCAATAGGTAATTTGATTACTGGTTGTTTAGGACGCAAAACTGAAGACAACTCGAAGAAACGAACAACGGTCGTATTTTGACAACTATATTTTCAACGGAGATTAGGCCTTTTTTACTTTTCACACTCGTGTTTCTGATTTATCTTAAGACCAACCCTTAAGTTCTCCTAGGGGGCAAACGCTCCGGAAAAATTTTAAAATTCAATACTATTTAAAATTGGTGAAAAAACAATACCTTTATGTCAAAAGTTTTTGAACTAGGGCGTTTTAAAAATTTCAACCCTTAGAAGTGACCGATATCAACCAAAAGCTTCGGGGCACAACTAGACCCCAAATGGAGCCCACATGCCAAATTTCTTCAAAATCGGTCCATGTTAGCTTAGGAAAGTGCAGCGTATGGCGGACGGCCGGCCAAATTTTTATTCGATTTTTCGATTCTACGTTTGCAGATGGAAAGAATGCGGATGGCTTAGTGAGGTGTCCTTGTGTATTACAGTCCCGAGAACATCCTCCTTCTTCTACCTGCCACTCAAGCCAGGAAATAATGAGACCGAGGGTTGTTGACTACCGACCGATGATGAAGAGGAAGGATTTATTTATTTATTATAGACCGTTCGCGTACCTACAGTGGTTCCCAATTCTATACAGGGTGTCTAGTATTGAGATCTACCAAAGTTCAAGGATCGATTGTACAACTAATTTGAGTAAGAAAATGTATCGCAGCTGAAAAACTGACATATTGTCGCTGGAATCATGAAAATCGAACAATAATTGCCAGAAAAAAATGGGAAAACCGTAAATTCAGTTACGTTTTTCCCATGAAATGTACCTAGCTAAATTTGAAATTTTCGAATTTTAGAAATTCATTAGTGCATGGGCCTTGAGAATTGAAAAACTGAAAGATTGTTGGTAATTATTGTTCGATTTTGATGACTCCAGCGGCAATATTTCAGTTTTTCAATTCCCTAGGGCCGTGCACTAATAAATTTCTAAAATCCTTTAAAATTTAGGTACAACTTTCTAAGGGTTTGCCCTTCAATTTCGCGAAATACTGACCCGAAACGAGGAACGAACGGAGACCGACTGAGATCCCCCTTGTTTTTCCAAGTTTTTTTCAATTTCAAATTTTTTCCGTGTTTTTGACCATGTCACTAAAATTACCAGAACTACCTTAATTTACCGTAAACAAGTAGAAATAAGGGCAGAAAAGACATCAAATTTCCCATTTTTCTAGTGCCTAAAAAAATTATTTCCAGTAAAGGACAGTGCTTCTTTCAAATTTTACAGGCGAATGAAGAGTAAACCTGAAGGGCAAGTGAACTCACAATCGAGATGGACTTCTTTCCTAACAATTGGCAGAGTGGAGGATAATAGAGATAACTCATTACCTACGACTCGAATTGGTCAATGCCCAAATTACAAAGGTCTGAGATATGGAGGCTCGGCCCTTTCCCCAGCCTGACTCACCAGGCTACCTAAGATTTTGGAACAGGTAGTCGTCTATGTTAGCAGGTATACCCTTTGAAAAATTGGCCAGCCGCATTCTTTCTATCTGCGAACAGTACTTTGAATCATAAACCAACAAATTATGAGAAGGGGGAAACATCTACTGCCTCAAAATTTCGACGAGATATCGTCTCCTGTCCAAACTACTGTGACGTCACGTCTTAAAAAAGATACCCATTATATGATAATGCACGCCTTAAGTTCCTTCATGAAAAAAATCTCTAAAAAAACGACGTTTGACGCAGAAGTTGATGCGATTTGACACCTCGAAGCTGAGGAGGGGAGAACAGTGCTTGACACCTCATTCTTCAACGTTGAACTCGTGCCCCGCAGAGCGAATTCAATTCAAGTTTCTTGTTGAATTTTCAAATTTTAGTTCGGGATTTGTGCTGAAGGCATCCTTTCAGCATGTCTATCAACGTGCAAGAAATCACTTTCGTGAGCAAACTCCATTTTTACGTAGTTATGACGGTTTTTACTTGCGGCATCACCTTTTTCGGTTTAATTTTCATACCACTCATCATAATCGTCTCACCGATTTTCCCAGGAATCAAAAAATGGTACGTAAAATGGAGGTAGTTCCTTCAAAGAACTATCTTTTTAACGCGGAAAGTTTTTTTCCTTGGGTAAAAACACTGCAAATTATTAGTCTGTGTAGATCACTCGTCTGCAAAGATCAAGGCTTTTCCAGTATTATTACCTGTACCGGCTGGCTGTACCTACCTTCCAATTATATTAGTATATTGTCAGGATTACAATTTATTTTGACAACATCGTGACTTTTCAAAACATTTTGCAAAACATCGTTACCTTCCAATGATCACCGCTATGTTCTCTACTAGCATTTTTATAATCAATTTCACAATCAACCCTCCTATCATATGAAACGAAGGGTCCTACAAAGCTCTGGGTGGTCTCATTCGACTTCAAAAAATCGTATCTATTCGAGCTAGAGCGTTCCAATTTTTTTTCATTAGAAGTAAATGAGAATTGGATAGACCTCTCACTAAATTCATCAAAATCAGCCCATAATTAAAGAAACGACGAACGGATGGAATTTTTAATCCGGTTTTTGGGTTCATGTAGTACATGAACCCAAATAATAGGATAGGATATCTATAGGATAGAACCCAAATAAAATAGGAATTCCAATTCCCATTACCAATTCCAATTACTTTCGGAACAAAGTAATTGCCATTACCTATACCCATTCCTGTAATGGGAATGGAATTTTCAATTACTTTTTCCAATTCCTTGTAATGGTAATGGTTTTTCCAATTCCCCATTACTCGTAGTTGGAAAAGTAATGGGTCCTTCCAATTACCCATTACAGGAAGAGTAATGGGTAATGGGAAAACCAATTCCCCACTACCACCATTCAATCAGTAAGTTGACCATCCTCCAATTCATAGGGGACCACCCTCCAATTCATAGGGGACCACCCTCTAATTCATAGGGGACCACACTCCAATTCATAGGGGGCCATCCCACCTTCCATTTCGTTGGGGACCATCCTACAATTCAAGGGAGACCATTACAAAATTCCTTGGGGACTACCCTCCCGATTTATAGGGGACCGTCCCAACATCAAATTCGTTGGGGACAATCCTACAATTCATAGGGTACCGTTCCCAAATTCCTTGGGGACCACCCTCCCAATTCAAAAGGGACCATCCCACCATCCTAATAGTTGGGGACTATCCTCAAATTTATTGTTATTTATAGTAACTCATAATTTATATATATAAATAAATTTATCATATTTATTTATATCCCAAATTCATTGGGGACTACCATCTCAATTTATAGGGGGCCTTCCCAACATCAAATTCGTTGGGGACAATCCTACAATTCATAGGGGACCGTTCCCAAATTCCTTGGGGACCACCCTCCCAATTCATAAGGGACCATCCCACCATCCTAATAGTTGGGGATCATTGGATGGTGGGACGGTCCCCTATGATTCGAGAGGGTGGTCCCCTATGAATTGAAGGATGGTACCAACGATTTGGATGGTGGGATGGTCCCCTATGAATTGGGAGGGTGGTCCCCAAGGAATTTGGGAACGGTCTGCTATAAACTGTAGGATGGTCCCTGACGAATTTGATGTTGGGAAGGTCCCCTATGAATTGGGAGGGTAGTCCCCAAAGAATTTTGGAATGGTCCCTCTTGAATTGGAGGATGGTCCCCAACGAAATGGATGGTGGGATGGCCCCCTATGAATTGGAGGGTGGTCCCCAATGAATTGGAGGATGGTCCCTTATGAATTGGAGGATGGTCAACTTACTGATTGAATGGTGGTAATGGGTAATTGGAAGGACCCATTACTTTTCCAACTACGAGTAATGGGGAATTGGGAAAACCATTACCATTACAAGGAATTGGAAAAAGTAATTGAAAATTCCATTCACATTACAGGAATGGGTGATGGTAATGGCAATTACTTTGGATTAAAGTGTCTCTTAAAACCCCAGTTATTGGTTTTATGTGTACATAATCATAATCACTTCACTCATTTCATTGCTAATAAGAAAAGTAATTTTGACAAGTAGTCATTACTCAAAGTAATCATTACTTTACAACTCTGTCATGTACTTACCTTGAAACCTGATCCATCAAATTTTGAGGTGGCTTAAGTTTTTTTTTCGGTTCCAAAAGTTTATTAGGTATTAAAAATACCCAATAAATCAAAGAAGGCTACAGGTACGATTCAATTTTATTGACAAGGAATAAAAATAATTGTGAAGATAAGATTGACCAGTCTTTTGGGAAATAGATCGGTAGGAAACTATAACTTTTACTTGAGTTCTAGTTGTAGGTAACTCCTCGTCCGAAATTTTCCGAGTTAGGTACTTACCTCGATGTTAGGTAGCTTACACAGTAAACATAACACTCAAATTCTTGCACAACCCAACACTTGGAGAGTTCCGAAAACTCCTCTTTAATGGAAATACAAATGAAAACCAGAAAGGTTCCTATTATCTCGAAACATGAAGGATTTTTAATAACTTCTCAATGCGTCAGATCTCAATGAGTCGATCATTATTGAGATTTGTCATTTCATAACCAAAAATATCTGTAGAGTCTGCGCATGAGAAATAGAAAGCACAAAACATTATTTATGGACATTATAACATAGACGTAGGTACTTGAATAATTAGTTGAGGAAGAAGATATTGTATGTCTTCTCAGTGATTTTTTCTCAGTGTATTGTATGTCTTCTCTTCTTTGAGCTTTCTTCAGTAACTCTCCAATGGTTCACTATCAGAAGGTAGGTAACCCTCGAATGCGATGAATTGTGCAGGGGTTTTTGCGGAATGGGATCTCCTGTCAAATTCATCGTGATCGGATCATCGATAGTTTCTGAGCACGTAAAAAGAATTGTAAAGGATACAAGTTGTTGCAAATTAGTTGCAGAATAGAATCCTGAGGTTTCGAACACCCTGTAAGTTATTATACTGCGATAATCTAGGAAGGTTTACTGCACTACTTGGTTGAGATAGACGTTTAATGACAGAGCTGTTTTACGTGGTTATAAGAACATGAGATTTATTGGGAATCAGCGTTAATTATTCATAGTTTAGCCAATAAAATCGTTTTATGGACAAAAAACGCTGCAAATTATTACACAATGGTTTATTATTTTTCTATATTGATCACTCGTCTACAAAGCCACCAACCATCCAACTTGAAGAAAAACATCGATCGTACTTCGGTCAGCTAAAATTTGAACGGGGATTGGGCCTCTTTTGCGATTCACACTCGTGTTTCTGATTTATCGTACGTAAAACCCTTAAATTCTCGTAGCGAGCGAACGGTTTGTCCTACAAAGCTCCACGTGGTCTCAAAAAATTCTAAAAATTCTATAGAATCCTAAATTGAAGGAAAAACAATACCTTTATATCGAAATTTTTTGAGTTAGGGCGTTTTCAAAATTTCAAAATTCATTTTGGAACCATTAGAACTGACCTACATCAACCAAAATCGTCGGGGCACAACTAGACCCCAAATGGAGCCTACATACCAAATTTCATCAAAATCGGTCAATGCTAAGCAGCAAAAGTGCCGCGTACGGCGGACGGACGGCCAAATTTTGGTTTATTATTTTCAATAATGAACCTTTGGAATCGACCAAGAAAAAAAAATTTTAACACCCCCTCAAAATTTGATGGTTTACTTTTCAAGGTACGTAGAATCCAAAAATCGAATAAAAATTTGGCCGTCCGTACGCCGTACGCGACACTTTTGCCACTTAGCATTGACCGATTTTGATGAAATTTGGTATGTAGACTCCATTTGGGGTCTAGTTGTGCCCCGAAGATTTTGGTTGATGTAGGTCACTCCTAAGGGTTCCAAAATCAATTTTGAAATTTTGAAAACGCCCTAACTCAAAAAATGTTGATATAAAGGTATTGTTTTTCCTTCAATTTAAGATTCTATAGAATTTTTAGATTTTTTTGAGACCACGCGAAGCTCTGTAGGACTAACCGTTCGCTCCCTACGAAAATTTAAGGGTTTATATTGAAATATATATATATATATAAATCAAAACACGAGTGTGAATCGCAAAAGAGGCCCAATCCCCGTTCAAATTAGAGCTGACCGAAATGCAATCGATGATTGGTGATTTTGATTTTTTTTTTTTAATTTTTTTTTTCTTCTCCTCATATTGGATGGTTGGTGATTTTGTAGACGAGTGATCTATATAGAAAAATAATAAACCATTGTGTAATAATTTGCAGCGTTTTGTTTGATTTTTGGATTCTACGTACCTTGAAACGTAAACCATCAAATTTTGAGGGGGAGTTAAAACATTTTTTTTCTTGGTCGATTCCAAAGGTTCATTATTGAAAATAATAAACCAAAAATTTGAATCTGCGTTTCATACTTGAAATAGGTATTGGCAACTGGGAGCAAGCTTTCCACGTTCTTAAGTCTCCCTCATCTTGCAGTATCTAATAGTAGGTGAGTAACGGATTGTGTTGTGCTCACAGGTACATCAGGTTGGCGAGCGCCTTCTTGTGCTGGCTGATCGGCTTGGACGTCCAACTGGAAGGTCTTTCAGAACTGAAATCGGCTCCAAACGGAGTGATCGTCATGAATCATCAATCAATATGGGACTTTCTCTGTAAGATTGGAGATTGCTTTTCTCATTCACCATTTTAACCGGTCAATCAAGTAGGGATAGCGAAGAAGTATCGATTCTTTTGAAGAAAAAAAACTGTCGATATTTTTTTCGGATTATTTTTTCCCCTGCCCCTGAAGAATCAGAGAATCGATTCAAAAATTCGAGAATCGGACCGATTCTTTTCGTCGGCTGGTTGAGGGAATAAATCATCATCAATGACAATCACTACAACCAGTAACTTACACAACGACAATGAGAAAGGAAAAATTATCAAGATTATTAATACTTAACACAACAAAATGACCAAACAATAAGAAGCACCACCACCACTTCAACCCATCCTGAAGTCATTCAATTATCCCCATTTATATCATTGATGAAAGGTTCAAGAAGAAAAATTAGTTGGTTGTCATTTTCGTTGTCATACAACTTTTTTGTGACATAAAATTTTGTCAAGAAAAAAACATCAGTATGAAAGATACAGGTAATTAGTAGGGATCGGATTCTTATGTTTTACAATGTAAAATGAATATGTCATATTCATTTCTAGACAATTTATTGGCAATACTTATTGAAGAAGAAGTGTTCAAATAAGCAACTTTTGAACCGGTGAAGCCGACTTTTATTTAAAATATTTTCACGTATTTCGCTGTAAATACCTACATATTTACAAATATCTAACTGAAAAAACGTCTGCCAAGTGAGTGTGGCACATAGCTTCCTCGTATCCATAACCCGATTGTATAGATGATCCGATGCATAGTAGTTAATCTCAAAACATCAAAACAAGTTAATCTGTAACATCCCTGAAAATTTCATTGAAATCGGATGGAAAATGTAGAAGTTATGGCCGTTACAAGGAAATTCACGTTTGCGCATGCGCAGTAGCTACTATCAATCCGAAGGTGGTGATCTTCATTGGGGACCATCTACAACCTAATCCGCATAATCCCAGAAAATTTCATCGAAATCGGGTAGAAAAAGTGGAAGTTATGGCCGTTACAAGGAAATTCACGTTTGCGCATGCGCAGTCGCTTCTATCAGTCCGGGGATGATGATTTTCATAGGGGACCGTCTACACACCAACCCGCACAATCCCTGAAAAGTTATCGAAGTTATCCTTAGTTATAACTTAGTTATATATTAGTTATAGTTATCCTTAGTTATAACTTAGTTATACTTATAACTTAGTTATAAGTTAAGTTAGGTATACGAAGTTATCGGACAATAACTTCGTATAGTTATGCGCGTTACAAGGAATTCATGACAGACAGACAGACAGGCACACAGACACGGAACCAAAATTGTTCAGAAAGGTCTAAAAAGCAAAACACGAGTGAAAATTTTGATTTTGGAGAACTTTTTTTTCGACCTTGAAAAGTGTAAACAAAGCTTCCGCTACCTTGGTAGATTCGGAAGCAAAACACTTATTTATTTCATTTTGAGCAGTTTTTCATAATGTTGAGAATCCACAGATGGTTTTCATAGCTGAGAATCACGGATCAAAGGCTGTGAACGACAGTCGAGGCCCTTCACTCATTTTCAGCCTGTGTTTTTGTGCTGACATCGATAGGAGTGGGTCATCATATGAATTTCCATTTAATTGCTGTGGTTCGTCGATCTTATTACGATCTTTCTTGGTTCTTTTGGATTAATTTTCGGTTTGGAGTGCGATTTTAGTTTATTATTTTGAATAATAAACCTTTGGAATCGAGCAAGGAAAAACATTTTTTAACCCCCCTCAAAATTTGATGTTTTACGTTTCAAGGTACGTAGAATCCGAAAATCCAATTAAAAAAAATTCCGTCCGTCCGCCGTACTTTTCTTAGCAACACTGGACCGATTTGGTTCAAATTTGGTATGTGGGCTCCATTTGGGGTCTAGTTGTGCCGCGAAGCTTTTGGTAGATGTCAGTCACTTCTAAGGGGTGAAAATTGAGGGTTGAAATTTTCAAGACTGCCCTAGCTCGAAAACTCTCGAAATAAAGGTATCGTTTTTTCACTAATTTTAAATAGTATTGAATTTTTAAAAATTTTTGAGACCACCCGGAGCTCTGCAGGACAAACCGTTCGCTCCCTACGAGTACTTGAAGGTTTTCCTTCGATAAAACAGAATCATGAGTGTGAATCGCAAAAGAGGTGATCCACACTCCGTTCAAATTTTTCGATTTGGATTCAGTTTTGCTTTCTGAGCAACCAGTAATTAAATTTCCATATGAAGCTCTCTATTTTTTGAATCGAGTGTGAAGCGTTTAGTTCTTTCTAATAAACTTGATTGTGAAGGTGTGAAGGCAGTATGGTGTGGTTGGTAGTACCTACCAATAGTTGGTAGGTAAAAAAAAAACGCTGCAAATCATTGCCCAAAGGTTAATTATTTTCTGTATAGATCACCCTTCTGTATAGATCCCTCCCTACCAACCGTAGGTACCTACTAGGGCATTTTTTAAAATTTCAACTCTTCATTTCCATTTGGTTGGTGGTTGGGGTTGAAATTTTCAAAAATGCCCTAGTAGGTAGTAGGTACCTATGGGTGGCAGGGAGGGATCTATACGGAAGGGTGATCTATACAGAAAATAATTAACCTTTGGGCAATGATTTGCAGATTTTTTATTCGATTTTCGGATTCTACGTACCTTGAAACGTAAACCAACAAATTTTGAGGGGGGGGGGGGGGTTAAACAATTTTTTTCTTGGTCGATTCCAAAGGTCCATTATTGAAAATAAAAAACCAAAAAATACTGGCAAGTCGATGAAAAATAACAATGAGGCCGTCGGATTCTTGATTTCTTATTGGCTAAAGAATAAATGACCACTTGAACAGAGAAACTCCCTTCCCCTACACTTCGAAAGGTGATTGACGCTCTCAGTGGCATTTTTCTTGCAAAGTCGAAAGGCCGATCGCTAGAGATTGCTCTAACTTGAAGAATAAAAAAAAATCTAGGAAAGCGGTTCATAATTCGAGGAGCTATGATGTCGGGAAAGTAACGTTGATTCCTTATGGGAGCAGAAAACATGGCCGACTGGGCAGCCCGCTCTTAAAGCAGTGTGTAAACAGCTCGAAAACATGAACTATTTTCCGTCAGACTTGACTATGTAGGTACTTCGTGCCTAAGTACTAGAGAATGCAGACATATAGTTTACTATTACAAATACTGTGCCACAATTACATTTATTCAACTCAAAATTTTGCCTTTTGAGTCTGAAGAATGTACCCACCTACTTTTTTGAAAATGAAAATAGATAAAATCTGGAGCATTTGGACACCAATCAAGTGACGGGATACTTTGAAAACTCACGAGAATTATTCGTGGATTACTGCCCCAAATCGAGGATCGAATCTTCCTTCAATGAAATAAGAATAGTCAATACTAAGATTTTTTAAAGGATTAGCTGACAACATTACATATCAGGTATTTTTGCTTCGGAATCTCCAAAATCGAAATTTCCATTCTCGTTTTACGTTTCAGACATTTCTGAACAATTTTGGTTCCGTGTCTGACTGTCTGTGTGTCTGTCTGTCTGTGAGTCTGTCATGAAATCCTTATAACCGGCATAACGACAAACTTATTGTCCGATTTCGATGAAATTTTCAGGGATTTTGAGGATTATGTTGTAGATGGTCCCCTACGGAAATCACCATCCCCGGACTGATAGTAGCCACTGCGCATGCGCAAACGTGAATTCCTTGTAAAGGTGGGTTCACAAGCGTCCGACTCTGCGTTCTGCTCGCTGATTGGCTCTTTCCGTCGGTTCTTGGCCAATCAGCGGGCAGAACGGAGAGAGTCGGAAACGCAGAGTCGGACGCTTGTGAACCCACCTTTACAAGGAATTCACGTTTGCGCATGCGCAGTGGCTACTATCAGTCCGGGGATGGTGATTTCCGTAGGGGACCATCTACAACATAATCCTCAAAATCCCTGAAAATTTCATCGAAATCGGACAATAAGTTTGTCGTTATGCCGGTTATAAGGATTTCATGACAGACTCACAGACAGACAGACACACAGACAGTCAGACACGGAACCAAAATTGTTCAGAAATGTCTGAAACGTAAAACGAGAATGGAAATTTCGATTTTGGAGATTCCGAAGCAAAAATACCTGATATGTAATGTTGTCAGCTAATCCTTTAAAAAATCTTAGTATTGACTATTCTTATTTCATTGAAGGAAGATTCGATCCTCGATTTGGGGCAGTAATCCACGAATAATTCTCGTGAGTTTTCAAAGTATCCCGTCACTTGATTGGTGTCCAAATGCTCCAGATTTTATCTATTTTCATTTTCAAAAAAGTAGGTGGGTACATTCTTCAGACTCAAAAGGCAAAATTTTGAGTTGAATAAATGTAATTGTGGCACAGTATTTGTAATAGTAAACTATATGTCTGCATTCTCTAGTACTTAGGCACGAAGTACCTACATAGTCAAGTCTGACGGAAAATAGTTCATGTTTTCGAGCTGTTTACACACTGCTTTAAGAGCGGGCTGCCCAGTCGGCCATGTTTTCTGCTCCCATAAGGAATCAACGTTACTTTCCCGACATCATAGCTCCTCGAATTATGAACCGCTTTCCTAGATTTTTTTTTATTCTTCAAGTTAGAGCAATCTCTAGCGATCGGCCTTTCGACTTTGCAAGAAAAATGCCACTGAGAGCGTCAATCACCTTTCGAAGTGTAGGGGAAGGGAGTTTCTCTGTTCAAGTGGTCATTTATTCTTTAGCCAATAAGAAATCAAGAATCCGACGGCCTCATTGTTATTTTTCATCGACTTGCCAGTATTTTTTGGTTTTTTATTTTCAATAATGGACCTTTGGAATCGACCAAGAAAAAAATTGTTTAACCCCCCCCCCCCCCCCTCAAAATTTGTTGGTTTACGTTTCAAGGTACGTAGAATCCGAAAATCGAATAAAAAATCTGCAAATCATTGCCCAAAGGTTAATTATTTTCTGTATAGATCACCCTTCCGTATAGATCCCTCCCTGCCACCCATAGGTACCTACTACCTACTAGGGCATTTTTGAAAATTTCAACCCCAACCACCAACCAAATGGAAATGAAGAGTTGAAATTTTAAAAAATGCCCTAGTAGGTACCTACGGTTGGTAGGGAGGGATCTATACAGAAGGGTGATCTATACAGAAAATAATTAACCTTTGGGCAATGATTTGCAGCGTTTTTTTTTTACCTACCAACTATTGGTAGGTACTACCAACCACACCATACTGCCTTCACACCTTCACAATCAAGTTTATTAGAAAGAACTAAACGCTTCACACTCGATTCAAAAAATAGAGAGCTTCATATGGAAATTTAATTACTGGTTGCTCAGAAAGCAAAACTGAATCCAAATCGAAAAATTTGAACGGAGTGTGGATCACCTCTTTTGCGATTCACACTCATGATTCTGTTTTATCGAAGGAAAACCTTCAAGTACTCGTAGGGAGCGAACGGTTTGTCCTGCAGAGCTCCGGGTGGTCTCAAAAATTTTTAAAAATTCAATACTATTTAAAATTAGTGAAAAAACGATACCTTTATTTCGAGAGTTTTCGAGCTAGGGCAGTCTTGAAAATTTCAACCCTCAATTTTCACCCCTTAGAAGTGACTGACATCTACCAAAAGCTTCGCGGCACAACTAGACCCCAAATGGAGCCCACATACCAAATTTGAACCAAATCGGTCCAGTGTTGCTAAGAAAAGTACGGCGGACGGACGGAATTTTTTTTAATTGGATTTTCGGATTCTACGTACCTTGAAACGTAAAACATCAAATTTTGAGGGGGGTTAAAAAATGTTTTTCCTTGCTCGATTCCAAAGGTTTATTATTCAAAATAATAAACTAAAATCGCACTCCAAACCGAAAATTAATCCAAAAGAACCAAGAAAGATCGTAATAAGATCGACGCACCACAGCAATTAAATGGAAATTCATATGATGACCCACTCCTATCGATGTCAGCACAAAAACACAGGCTGAAAATGAGTGAAGGGCCTCGACTGTCGTTCACAGCCTTTGATCCGTGATTCTCAGCTATGAAAACCATCTGTGGATTCTCAACATTATGAAAAACTGCTCAAAATGAAATAAATAAGTGTTTTGCTTCCGAATCTACCAAGGTAGCGGAAGCTTTGTTTACACTTTTCAAGGTCGAAAAAAAAGTTCTCCAAAATCAAAATTTTCACTCGTGTTTTGCTTTTTAGACCTTTCTGAACAATTTTGGTTCCGTGTCTGTGTGCCTGTCTGTCTGTCTGTCATGAATTCCTTGTAACGCGCATAACTATACGAAGTTATTGTCCGATAACTTCGTATACCTAACTTAACTTATAACTAAGTTATAAGTATAACTAAGTTATAACTAAGGATAACTATAACTAATATATAACTAAGTTATAACTAAGGATAACTTCGGAAAGAGCCAATCAGCGAGCAGAACGCAGAGTCGGACGCTTGTGACCCCAGCGTAACAGCTGTAACACTTACATTTTTCATCCGAATTTGATGAAATTTCCTAGGATTGTTCACATTGGAGTGTAGATGGTTCCCTAAGAAAATCATCTCCCCCAGACTAATAGTAATCTGTTCATGCGCAGACGTGAATTCCTTTTAACAGCCATAACTTCTACATTTTCCATCCGATTTCGACAAAATTTCTCAGGATTGTCCAGATTAGCGTGTAGATGGTCCCCTATGATGGTAGTGGAAGGTATTTAGAGATTGATGATCATCTATGCAATCGGGTTATGGTTTCGAGGAAGCTATGTGCCACACCCACTTGGCAGACTTTTTAAACATTTACTTCTGAGCACTAAATCTTGACTGAACATGGAACATGTTTTTGCATTCATTCCTGTTTAGTGGTTTGCGCCGTGTATCATCACTTGGGCGACACAATTCACACCGTTTCAAGGAAGGAGGTTTACTACCTTTGGCCTCTGGGGTACGCCATGAAGACAGCCGGTGGTCTCTTCATCGACAGAAGTTCTCCGAGTGCCGCCATGAATCACTTGATTGAAGAGTCCAGAAGAATATTCCGGAAATCGAAACAGCAAGTTAGTCTGCTTCCACTTTTTCATACATTATCTCAGATCCCATCGTTGTCGAGTGTGGGCCATTCTGCTCTATCACGCTCAAATGCACGAATCGTTGAAATTTGTGAAATTCGAAATTACTACATCTAGTCGCGTACTAAACACCTAGACAGGTTAGGCATTCTGTATAAGGAAATTATACAGCCCAGTAGGGTGGAGTGAAAACTGAAAATTTTTAAAAGTTCGAATTATTAAATCGCGTGACTCCAAAGAGTTTCCTTTGGACAAAAAAGGAAACAACAAAACATTGCTGCTCCATCAAAAATCATCTTCAGGTTCTACATGTGATCTTAAGGCTAAATGTCACGATGTTTTAGTGTGATTCTGAAATAAGAGATGGCAGCACCATCGGGGCCAAATTTCATTTACTCCTCAGTTGAGAACGGATCGAGATATTTTAATTCCGCAAACGGATTTCTTCTCAAGATCACCGTAGAATTCCGGTAATTGGTTTAGAAAGTGTGCAAAAATGTTTTGCACACAGTTCCAACAAAAATTTGTTCAAATTTCGAACATTTTCAAAAAGTGGCCTTATAGCCACTTGCAGAACCTTCATCAGAATACGAATCCGTTTGCAGAATTTTTCTAACTTGATCATAGCCGTCGGATTCGCGTTTCTACGATATGGAGCGGGGGCGAGGGGGGCGATCATGGGCTGGGGGGGAGGACGGCGGCTTTCAAACGCCCGCCACCCGCGCGACCTTCACCTTCTCTCAGACATTCATGTTTTGATAGTTTGCACTCTTTCATCACTATTCTTTTTAGGACGTCCCACAGTAAGACTTGGGCGTCCTTATGCGATCGATCTGGGGTGAAGTTGGACAACACTCAACAGAAAAAAAAAATAACCACACAGTAATCCGTTTTAGACCATTCTGAATCCAAATCCGCGAAAAAAAACCATAGGTGTATGTCTGTGTGTGTGTGTGTGTGTGTGTGTGTGTGTGTGTGTGTGTGTGTATGTGTGTGTGTGTGTGTGTAACAAAATCTTGTGTACTCTGCACAGGCCTTAGTTCTCAACCGATTTTCCTGGTTCTTTTTTTGTTCGTCGCGGAAAACTATCTAGTTGTGCACTACGTCGCCGGAATTTCGAATTTTGCCTTTTAAGGGGGGGAAAGGGGGGGTTAATGCTCAAAAAACGTGCGTTTTTGGGCATAATCTTGTGTACTCTGCCCAGGCCTCAGTTCTCAACCAATTTTCGTGGTTCTTTTTTTCTTCGACGCGGAAAACTATCTAGTTGTGCACTACGGCGCCGGAATTTCGGATTTTGCTTTTCAAGAGGGGGAAAGGAAGGTTAATGCTTAAAAAACGTGCGTTTGCGTGCATAATCTTGTAAAATCTGCCCAGGCCTCAATTTCCAACCGATTTGCGTGTTTCTTTTTTTGTTTGACTCAAATAACTTCCGAGTTGTACATGATTTTACCAGAGTATCAAAATTCGCAAGGGGAGGGGGTGAGTGGGGGGATAATATTCACAAAATATCCGATTTTTCAATATTTCGGTTCCTTTACTGCTTACTAATTGTACCCAAGTTTTGAAATTGAGGAAAAATTCTCATTATACCTCCGGATTGTCATGAATTATTCTCTGTACCACCATGGAACTAATAGTGGTGCCACCGTGGTGCCATGATGCCATAAACCGCTTATTTCGTGTTTTTTTTTTTGTTGTGTTTCACCTTGAATACGGATGTGAACTTCGACGGACTTCCTACCAAAACTAACAGATGAAAGTTCAATGTTACGACGTATTTCCGCTTTGGTGCCAGACTGGGATGTGGTGGGGGGGGGGGGTGGTGAACTCGAATTCGCATGTTGGGTATCGTAAATCATGGATTTTAAAATGCTCTTCAGATTCGAGGCTCCCATGCCGCTAGAAATGTTAAGGTGGATAATGGTGGGGGGGGGGAGGGTCAGTATTTCTGGCCTAAAGTAATAAATAAATTACGTCGAGTGAAACAGTTTTATCACTTACCAACTGGTTAAACTGATCTAATGCTTATCCAATGGGACGTCCCCTGGAATGCATGCATTACTAAACAATATGTTTTTCCTGGCCACCTTATACCATCAACCTTCCCATTTCCAACTTCTCTTCCTTGAGGTTGAACGAATGTGGTGAAATTGCCATAAGAAGCAAGATTCTCATATAATTAACTTATGAGCAAGATTCTAATTTAATTTGATACTGATAATGGTTTGCACTACTAAATAGTTGGTTCTGAAATTGTGGTAATTTAGTTCATTGTACATGGAGTAGGTAGGTACCTATTTGTTCAAATTTCAATGTACCTAGTTGCAAAAGTGATCTAACATGATTCTAGTCTCGACAGTTTATTTAGTTGAACTAGCAATAAAAGGTTTATGGGGGCATATTTTTCCCAAATTCCCTCTTAATTATTCTAGGAGTTACACTATTAATTTTCCTTGTTTTTAAAAGTCATTCGTGATTTTATGTAAATATAACGCCTAACAATACTGAAGTGTTGCATTTTGAGGTACCTACTACCTACTAAATTACAAACATGACTGTCCAAAAATTACCATTAGTACAATGTAATAAATACCCTAGAACTAGGGATAAATTTTCATATAATTAACTTATGAGCAAGATTCTAATTTAATTTGATACTGATACTTAATGGTTATCATGTTAAAACGCTGCAAATTATTACACAAAGGTTTTTTCTGTATAGATCACTCGCTTGCAAAGAACACAGCTTTGACATTGCCACCGCCTACCAACCATATTTTCGCTTCATAATCAAGTTTAATTTGAAGAAATAAACGCTCCACACTCAATTCGAAGAAATAGGGAGATGTGGGTGCCTTCATTAGGAAATTTGATTACCTACCGGTTGCTAAGTCAGCTAACATTTCAACGGAGATTAGGCCTCTTTTGCGATTCACACTCGTGTTTCTGATTTATCGTAAGAACAACCTTCAAGTTTTTATAGGGAGCGAACGGTTGGTCCTACAGAACTCTGGGTGGTCTCATTCGATCCTAAAAATTCAATACTATTCCAAATTGATGAAAAAACGATTCCTTTACATCGAAATTTCCGTTTTCAAAATTTTCCCATAGAAGTGACTGACATCAACCAAAAGCTTCGGGCACAACTAGATCCCAAATGGAGGGCTTATATCAAATTAAATCACAATCTGTCCTTGGTAACTAAGGAAAGCGCCGCGTACGGCGGACGGACTTCCGAATTTTTATTCGATTTTGGTTTTTTATATTCATTAATGAGCCTTTGGAATCGACCAAGAACTTTAACACCCCCCCCCCCCCCATCAAAATTTGTTGGTTTACGTTTGAAGGTACGTAAAATTCTACTGAACCTTAATGTTGTTTGAGTCTCAAAGATTGAACTTTAACATGACACAGATTAAATTATGTTTATATTCAGAAGAAAGGTGTTGCTTTATGCCCAGTGCCACATCTACGAATAATGCGTTAGTATCTGGCAAAAGGCAAATATAAACTTCTGGTAAACATCAAGTATCTCCGACTTCACAGTTGCTATAAAACCTTAAAATATACCTAAGAAGGTCTCAGTCGGCCACCCTTCCTTCCTCGTTCCATTTAGGTTGGACTAGTCTCTTACGAACCAGCGCTCGGTGGCCCCTTCCCACCCTTCTGAAGGATGCCTTCTCAAACCTGGTCAGTTTTCATCAACAGTAGTTTTTCCCATTATTTTCAAGAAATATTCATCCAATTTCCATGTTCCTTGTGGCATTCTTCTTATTTTGGTTCATTATTTTCAATAATAAACCTTTGGAATCGACCAAGAAAAATTTTTCTTAACACCCCCTCAAAATTTGTTGGTTTACGTTTCAAGGTTTCAAGGTACGTAGAATCCAAAAATCGAATAAAAACTTGGCCGTCCGTCCGCCGTACGCGGCACTTTTCTCAGTGCCGATTGACATTGACCGATTTTGATGAAATTTGGTATGTAGGCTCCATTTGGGGTCTAGTTGTGCCCCGAAGATTTTGGTTGATGTAGGTCACTTCTAAGGGTCGAAAAATGAATTTTGAAATTTTGAAAACGCCTTAACTCAAAAAATTTTGATATAAAGGTATTGTTTTTCCATCAATTTAATATAGTATAGAATGTTTAGAATTTTTTGAGACCCCGCGGAGCCCTGTAGGACAAACCGTTCGCTCCCTACGAGAATTTAAAGTTTGGACGTACGATAAATCAGAAACACGATTGTGAATCGCAAAAGAGGCCTAATCTCCGTTCAAATTTTGGCTGACCGAAATGCGATCGTTGTTCTTCTTCATGTTGGTAGGTGGTAACAATGGCAAAGTCGTGTTCTTTTCAGACGAGTGATCTATATAGTGTGAGCCTACGTAATAACTACGTTACTTTTATCATACCCCGTGTCAGTGTAGCTTCTCAACCTACATATGATTGGTTAGTAGGCTCAAACCTCCGGGAGTAAATTCTTTGAAACATACATTTTGGTTTAAAGTTGTATTTTAATAGGAATAACAGATTACACCCGACGCTTACAATAGAAAAATAATAAATCTTTGTCTAATATTTTGCAGCGTTTTATAATCTCTTCGTCTTCAACCAACTTTATTATTTCAAAAAGTAAAAAATAAGTCAACAATTGTACCTAAATTTGAAATGTTCAAGGATTTTTGAAATTCATTAATGCATTCACCTAGGGAATTGAATAACTAAAAGATTGGCGCTGGAATCATCAAAACCGAACAATAATTACCAGAGAAAAGTGGTGAAAACCCATTTATTCGCTGAATGAGCGATATTTTATCTTTCTTCGGTTAGAGTTCTTGTCACTCTGCTGTGCTTCCTTGGCAGCCAAGAGCTAAATTTTTATATGAATTTGAGGGCTCCCACTTCTCTCGGATAACGCTATTTTTGCTGTTAGGCTGCATTCTGTCGAAAAGAAGTTGATAGTAATGCTTGCGTGATGGTATGATTGGGAGGTTCTATTAATGGAAGAGCCGTGATCTTCGCAGATGGGTGATCTTTACAGAAAAAATTAACCATTTTGTAGTAATGTGTGTTTTCCCCCATTGGAATGTAGTGATATTATATTCCTCCCAATTTGAATTATTTTTTCCTTTCAAATTTTAAATAACAAAAGACGTAACTACGACTGGAATAAGGAAAAACATAAAATTGGGCAAAACATCAAATACCTGTGACTTCACATTGGAATAGAACGATAAAATGTATTAATGTATTTTTATGTCTTTCCTACGACGTACTATCTCAATAACTGCGACGTATTCGCTTTGCAGAAAACCAAACTCCTGATATTCCCGGAGGGGACGAGGAACAAGAGACTGGATGGATTTTTGGATTTTAAAAAAGGAGCTTTCAAAGTGGCCGCTTTGGTCAACGTGCCCGTCATCCCCATAGTTTGTCCTCCTCAAACATTCAAGAGAAATTTCAAGTTTTTCCGACCCGGTGAGTACCTTTACGTTATGGAATGAAAGTACCTAAAGCTAGGGTTCTTTTTTACAAAGTAGGAGGTCTTTAATGAATTGAAATCTACAAACTCCTTCCACTGCGACCTAACGAGGTCTATTGTGCCATTAATTTTCTCTATTCCAAACAGATAACCAAGGTAAAAAAGTCCAACTCCCAAGTTCGCGTAGGGGGCGAACGGTTTGTCCTAAAAGTGGGTGGTCCCAAAAAATTCTAAAAATTCAATACTATCTTAAAGTGATGAAAAATACCTTTATTTCGAGAGTTTTCGAATTTTGGTTTATTATTTTCAATAATGAACCTTTGGAATCGACCAAGAAAAAAATTTTTAACACCCCCTCAAAATTTGATGGTTTACGTTTCAAGGTACGTAGAATCCAAAAATCGAATAAAAATTTGGCCGTCCGTCGGCCGTCCGCCGTACGCGGCACTTTTGCCGCTTAGCATTGACCGATTTTGATGAAATTTGGTATGTAGGCTCCATTTGGGGTCTAGTTGTGCCCCGAAGCTTTTGGTTGATGTAGGTCAGTTCTAAGGGTTCCAAAATCAATTTTGAAATTTTGAAAACGCCCTAACTCAAAAAATTTTGATATAAAGGTATTGTTTTTCCTTCAATTTAAGATTCTATAGAATTTTTAGAATTTTTGAGACCACGCGGAGCTCTGTAGGACAAACCGTTCACTCCCTACGAAAATTTAAGGGTTTATATTGAAATATATATATATATAGGCCTATATATAAAGAGGCCTATATATAAAGAGGCCTAATCTCCGTTCAAATTAGAGCTGACCGAAATGCGATCGATGGTTGGTGATTTTGTAGACGAGTGATCTATATAGAAAAATAATAAACCATTGTGTAATAATTTGAAGCGTTTTTTTTTTAAATTTCAACCCTTAATTTTCACTGACATCAACCAAAAGCTTCGCGGCACAACTGGAGCCCATAATTCCAAATTTCATCAAATTCGATCCATGGGAACTAAGGAAACTGCCGCGTACGGCGGAAATGTTTGTATTCGATTTTCAGATTCTACGTAGGTACCTTGAAACGTAAACCAACAAATTTTAAGAGGGGTTAAAAAAATATTCATCGTCGATTCCAGAGGTTCATTATTGAAAATAATAAACCTAAAAAAAAAAAAAAAACAGAAAAACGTCGATGTATGAAAATATCCCAAACATCGATGAAAAATTTCCAGTTGAACTACACCAGATCATGCAGAAGAGCCAAGGAGGAGGGAAACGGAATCCTACAATTAAATCTTAATCCAATCACGTACAATAAATTATGTTTTATATGTTTCCCACTTGAAATTGGTTTTTTTAATGGTGTTTTCCCTCAAAGAAGTCTAAACCTGAGAGGAAAAACTGTAAACTTGAGAAGAAAAAACCAAAATCGAAAAAGAAAAAAACAGAATTAAGTACAAAGTAAATTTAAAAGTATGTACACTGCATGCAGATACATCTGTACATGTCTTATGATGGCAATTTAAATGATGAGCTCACTCAGCTGATCAATGACCACTCAGGCACCTTCAGCATTCTCCATTGACCCTGCCTCTCAAATTTCATCTTCCTGCGTTCAACAGGAGAGGAAATGGCCTTGGAGCTCACTCAGCTGATCAGTGACCACTCAGGCGCCTTCAGCATTCTCCATTGACCCTGCCTCTCAAATTTCAGCTTCCTGCGTTCAACAGGAGAGGAAATGGCCTTGGAGCTCACTCAGCTGATCAGTGCCCACTCAGGCGCCTTCAGCATTCTCTATTGACCCTGCCTCCGTAACGCTTCAAAGGGATCTGTTGGATGACGATACCTATTTTCCTCTCACGATCATGTTGACATCTCATTTGTTACTCACGATCATATGTTAGTAAATATGCGCATAATTCAGCTTTCCGTACAGGTACATTCATATTAGGGACCATGTACCATGTTTAATAAATTGAGAGCTTTCCAATGAGTGGTGAACGATTTTTGTGGGGTGGAAAATGAGGAAGTTAGTTCCTGCGTTCAACCGGAGAGGAAATGGCCTTGGAGCTCACTCAGCTGATCAGTGATCATCAACTTTGATGAAATATAGAAGTATGTATCGATTGACCCTGCCTCTAAAATTTCAGCTTCCTACGTTCAACAGCATCAGAAAAAAAACGTTGCATTGTTTGTGTGTCGAAAATTTTGGAATGACCCCCAAAACTAAGACATATCCATGTCAAAATGTCCACAGAAACCTTGTACAACCGTTTCATCAGAGGTCAAATAATGACATTAAATGTCATTATTTAACTAATAAATGTCATTATTTAACTAATAAATGTCATTATTTAACTAATAAATTTAACTATTTAACTATAAATATAACCTTGTACAACCGTTTCATCAGAGGTCAAATAATGACATTAAATGTCATTATTTAACTAATAAATTTTATTAGTCTAATATTTAGTAGTCTAGCGTGATATTCAGGACGCATAATATACGTATATTATATTATTATATTACATTTTTATTATATTATAGTATATTATACTCACG